>JAQOWZ010000010.1:2500000-3750000 GCA_035578165.1 Stenolophus ochropezus
GTCATTTCAAACTACTTGCCAAAATAAAATTATTTAGATCATGAAGAAAAGAAAATCCAAATGTGGCTACAAATATACGCCTAGAGGGACACAAACTATAAGGTCTGTTTATAATATTTTTATGCATAATTTATATAATCAAAAAAAAATTTTAATTGTTTTCAGAGGACTTGTGACAACAATTAATTATAATATACAATGTGATTATTGTATTCTATATAGATAAACTCATTGCGTTTTCTTTAAATGACCATGTAAAATTGTGTTTAGATTATATTCTCATTTATTTACATTTATATAATTTGAGCGATGATCGACTATAGAATAATTCAGGTCCACGAAAAATGGACAGGCAGACTTGAAATGAACGATTTTTATTTCATTAAATTGCCACGACTAATTTATTAGTCGAATCATCGGTGAAAGACTGCCTGTCCGATTATTTTCCATGGCCCTTACTTATATTTAAGTTTAACTTTGTGTTACTACACTTTGTGGAAGGTATAGAGAGTTTAGGGAAATGATGATAGTTGGTTGTAAGAATGTGGAGAATGTGTGGTCGGAGGAATGATGATGATTGTGGATGCGTGTAAGTAAGGGCGATCATATAGCACAAAGGGATCGATTTCCAATGCGGCTCGCCATTCATTAACTGTCCTCAGTGATGCTTCCGGCGATTTGCGGTCCGACACAATTAAGTTAGAAGGGCCGAGCCCGGCGCAAGTTGTTAACCGGATTGTCTAACAGCATTCAGACTACAAATAACGCCCCATTTTATATTCCTTATGCAAAACTCTATTATAACAACCAACTCAACTTGCTAACTTGTTCAATTTCATTTGTATCGATTCAGCGTCTTTTAATTCCATTCAAGCGACTCGTCTTACTTAAACCAATTACGTGCTTACTTATTTTCGGCACAAAAGAACACTTAGGAATTATTTTAATGAGCATAAATATTTAAGTATATAAATTTCCAACAAAAACGTTTCTTTACAATTAATCCTGATTCTCTTCGCGCGAGGAAAAGAATGGTCCTGATTACTTCCAAACGGCGATCAATTTGGCAACGTTAAATTTCTTTATCCTTTGACAGGAAATGAATCGCCTGTACGTTTAAAACAATAAATGCACCAAAAATTTAATTAAACCCATTTTTAAAGCACGTGTGGAATAAAGACAAGGTTAAAAAGCATACGATATAAATATTGTTATTAAATGTTTAGTATTTATAAATCTCGATGCGATGATTTCAAAATGATTTCAATAGAGAGCAATTTTATCAATCATTAAACCTTTTCTAAGAAGCAAACCACGCCCTGACTTTAAATTAAGTTTTAGTGTATCAGATGCACTGAATACTAAACAAAAGTACTTAAAATAGTTGTAGAATAAAAATGATTGCTTGATGTAAATAGAAGTGCTTTGTAAATGATGAAAGTTATTGCGACCTTAAAATGAATAGCTTGCACTCATTCCTGTCATAATCTCGTTGTTTGAATGGTCCTGATTACTTCCAAAAGGCGATCAATTTGGAAATGTTAAATTTCTTTATCCTTTGACAGGAAATGAATCGCCTGTACGTTTAAAACAATAAATGCACCAAAAATTTAATTAAAGCCATTTTTAAAGCACGTGTGGAATAGAGACAATAATATATGAGCTGCACGTACGTGGGACACATACATTTCTGCGTTGTATTATTTTAATTCGCGCTCACAATACCTACCGTCATTTTCAGCACGTTTCTCCCCACAAACTACTTTTATTCTCCGCAACACACATATTGTTCTTAAACACGCCACATAAACATAACATTGCAAAAAATTACAAAAACAAATTCTCAATGACCCAAAAGAAAATACATAACTACTAACTACATTTTAAAGATCCTACAAGTTTACCTTACAATGCTACATGTAATACTGCATCTTGTTTAATACAAATTACTTCCTTTTAATAGCATAATTTAATGAGGGAAAATATTTTTAAAATATTCGCCTGATGTTTAGGGTAAAGGGCTACAGTGTCAAAGGTTCTCAGTTCGATTCCTACTTAGGACTTTCTTGGAACACATACATTATGTGTCTTGAAAACAATCGTTTTTTTCAATTTATGACCTTCGTTACTGTTGCTAACTGAATTGAATAATATTGACAGTACGATGGAATAATATTATTCATTAGTTATTTTAAATTTAAATCTTACTTGTCAAAATAGTAAAAACCAAATTACTTTTACGTAATTTTTTCTGCATAAATAACCAAAGTTACACTAGTTTTGTCATTTTTCGTACATTTCTATTATTTCTACGCTTAAACTGTAGGTGAATAACACCAAAATTTTTCACGATTATAATACTTCCTTTCCTTTGTACAAGGAAATATAAAAAATTTACCGGTTTCAGGATATTAAGCCATTGTTTACATAACTAAGTCATAACTGTATCCCATGTAATTTCATGTCATTTGTCAATATGGTAATAATATTACCCTACAGATTTGTCAAAATAACATAACTCATACAGACTTGATCACGAAATCGTTACTTACCAGAGAATTTTATAAAATAATATTTATTAATAACATGAAACCGGTAATGTATTGAATAAATCACGGATGTTATGAATCATATCAGGCCTTAGATGTCTTAAAATTCTCTCTACGAGCTCGGAATTCAATTGACATCTGCGGCGATTATGATACTCATAACTATCCTAAGTATATTAACAGCTATTTCATATTAATATCGTTTTTGTAAAACCGGCAAAAGTCTTTTACATTCTGTAAACAAAAAACAATCATTTCACGTGTTGATAGTTGTAAATATTTACTTCTCAATACAGTTTTGGAAAAACGATTTTCCAACGTGTGTCTCTTTTAGAGATAGAAAAGGAATTTTACTACTTGATGCGATGGTTTCTGGTTGTAAGATGAAAATAATATCGGCAAACCAACCCGAAGTACCTGCGCAAGTATGTCAAAAATTATTTGCCAGACAAAGCAAATTTAACACAATATTTAAGCTGTTAATGTAGGTATGAGGATAAAAGCATTTAAATTTGTATAAGTAAAAACATACATTGTGTCGCTAGTAGGTATATGTTCAACAAAGCACTATTGTAATTACATCCTTGATGTATTTTGTAACGTACGTAATCCGAGGTTTAAGTGACGTATATTTAAAAGCCGGGGAACTACTCGTAGACGAAACTAATCCGTCTAGCTGTCCTTTTATATAAATAAGAGAATATAAGTAAACATTGCCATTACGCGTATTCCCTTCTGCATAAATTGATCGTCAGCAATTGTTATTTATGGTTGATACATACTTACATATACTCATACATGTATAAAGAACACTCAATAAGACTACTCTGATGTGGCAATGTCTTAAATTCATGGAAAATTTGAATTGCGAGCTCGATGACATTTGACTTTTGACGTTTGTAATTGATATTTCAACAAGAGCAGTTGCTATTTGTAGTTGTTATGAGTTATAAAATTCCACCCCAGTTTTGAATGAAAACTTAGTACTGATTGTTTACTTATAAAAGTAAACCATACATTATATACTGCTGTACTCCGTTCTTAAACCATAGACAGCGCTAGACGAAGTCACATTTACACCACAGCGTTAATGAAATACTAGTAGTTCTGAAAACAACTGGTTTTAATCGTGAAATATCACAAAAAAAAATGAAACGAAAAACAAGTGCAAATTCAACAAGTTATTTGACAACTACTGAGAGTTTGACGTTTCAATTACGTGTGCGAAGGTTAACTTGAAATTTTGTCTAGTTAAATGTGGTTTCATGAAATGGCGCAGCAGCCAATCACAGGCTTTGATTTTCTCACTAGAATTTCTAGTTACTGTCTATAGTTTAAAAACAGAGTATAGTTAACGCTACGCTACGCTTAAATTCTTTATGATATACCCTGTGTCCAACGTCAATTTGTCGGCCTTGTCTTGCACCTCTCATAAAAAACCAATTACGGACAAAATTACTTCCCTGATTACTAGGAAAAACATCTACATTACTATTAAATTAAAAATAGGTAAAAGCAACTCTTAAATAAGAGAATATAAGTAAACATTGCCATTGCGCGTATTCCCCTCCGCATAAATGTGTATATTATTTTACATTGATTCTATACTCAATTTTTTAATCAAAAATAAATTGTGTCATTTCACACTACTTGCGAAAACAAAATTATTTATGTCATGAAGGAGAGGGCGCCATAAAACCAAATGTAGCTACAAATATACGCCTAGAGGGAGACAACCTATAAGATCTATTTATAATATTGGAAAGTTAATATTTTTATGCATAATTTATTTAATTAAAAAAATAAAAAATATATTTTAAGAGGACAACAATTAATTATAATATACAATATGACAATTGTATTCTATATAGACAAACTTATTGCGTTTTTCTTAACTGACCAATGTAAAATTGTGTTTTTGAATATATTCTCATTTATTTACATTTAAATATTTTGAGCGATGGTCGACTATAGAATAATTCATGTCAACGAAAAATGGACAGACAGACTTGAAATGAAAGATTTTTGTTTCATTACGTTGCCACCTTGCCAGGATTAAAGTTTTGGTCGTTTTGTTGGTAATAAAATAAAATATTTCATCTGATGAGTATATGTCCGATTATTTTCCATGGACCTTCCTTACATTTAAAGTTTAATTTCACATTACTACACTTTGTAGAAGGTATAGAGGGTACAGGGAAATCTTAGATGAGGTATAACTAGAGATATGGCATTGCCCAAATATATTGTCGAAAGATCTAAGGTTTAAAATCGCTTGCAGCCAGCAGTGTGAGAACAGTGGACCAGTGGAGTAGTTATATGGACAACTCAACCAAACAAATAATGAGGATAGGTGACTAACACTATGACTAATATTTCGTTCGTCTAACTGTAAGTGTGCACTGTTAGGCGATTCTCTACCATACATGTTTTGCTTGCTCAGTAGTACGTAGCTATAGGAGTGTGCCATATCTCTAGTTATACCTCATCTAAGAGGGAAATAATGATAGTTGTGTAAGAATGTGGAGAATGTGTTGTTAAATTGAAAATAGGTAAAAGTAGCTCTTAAATAAGAGAATATAAGTAACCATTGCCATTGCGCGTATTCCGCATAAATTGATCGTCATTGTCGACTGCAGAGTGTAGAGTGTTCTGTAGCGAATTCCCAGGAGCGTACTTAACAGTAGCGCTTTGTTGATATCAGATTTCAGAGCGCCGTCGGCCTCTAGGAGGGCCGGATGTCATCCTCTGCCCGGACGGATCTCCACGTCGAATTAATTGCGCCCATGAGCCTAAGTCGTATTAGCAACCATACATTATATACCGCTAGTTAACTGCTCTTTACGTACGCTTAAATTCTTTATGACGTACCCAAAGTCCAACGTCAATTTGTCGGCCTTGTCTTGCACCGTTCATAAAATACCAATTACTGGATAAATTTTCCTGAATACAAGGGAAATACCTGCATCACTATTAAATTGGAAAATGGGTAAAATCAACTCTGTACTTCGTGGTCAGTTTTGGATTAAAACTTACTACTGGCTGTTTACTAATCAATATATGTTTATTTCTTAGATCTTTCCAAATGTAATTAGAGTGACAGATAATTATCTTGTCATAGTATATTGTGCAGAAAGTCGCCTATTTCCCATGAGGTGTAAAAGTTTCGATACGAGGCAAAGTCAAGTGCTGGAATCACACAAGGTGGAAGATAGGTGACACTTTTGAACGTTACAGAACAAAAATACATGCACACAAGCTATTTGACATAAGAAACAGTGTTGGCAATTACTGTGATATATAATATATATCTATGTTTGTTATGAGTATCAAAACCGCCGCAGATGTCAATTGTATTCCAAGCTTGCAAAGTAAAGATATTAAGACATCTGAGGCCTGTTATGATTCATAACATCCGTGGTTTATTCAGTAGTTTACCGATTTCAAAAAATAAACACGTTATTAATAAGTATTATTTTATAAATATTTTCTCGTCAATAACATTTTCGTGATTAAATCTATATAGGTTCACATAATTATCGCCATGGTTACAGTTTTGTTTTAAAGATTAAAACTTTTATATTTTTTTCGATATCGATACTAAAGTACACGATATCACTTCGTGAAGTTAGCTAAAGTAGTAGCTACGGTAAATCTTTACAGACTTTTATGTCAAAAGTTAATTTACGGACTCATCTGTCAGACTGAATTAACCTATATTTTAATAATATTATATTTTTGTAGTTTATTTTAGTACTACCTAAAATAACAAACATATCATTTTATAATATTATTGGTGAATTTATTTTTGATTCACCTTTGATAAAAATTTGTCTCATTTCATGCAGACGACGTCTAAGCAGGTGTAAGCATAAATGAAAATTATAAAGAAATATTTGACACTTTGACAGTACGTTTGTTATCACAGGTAATCCCTTCTCAAAAGCTGACGTTTTACAAACACACAATGTTTTATTTAGGTTTTTAATTAATAATTTAACGATTTCGAAAAAAATATATAACTATCTCCTCGTACAATAAATTCCATATGCGCAATAAAATATAATTTAGTCCCTTGATATACAAATAACTATTTTTATCGTTATTGTATTTTTTTTTTATAAATGTTGACAATTCACATATATCAAAATAATTATTTCATTGTTGCTGAAAAAAATTCCTAGAAATAACTTTTCGACAAGTTCTATATCTCTTGTTAATTTTTTAACGTAAATAGTTATTTATTTCACACCTTGTATAAAGTAAATAAAAAGTCGTCAATTTATCGACTTTTATTTTATGACTAGAATTATTGTTGTTATGAAACAACTATAAAGATATTTATAGTACTAAAAATCGTGAACGCAATGAATATTTATTTGAAGCAGACATTCAGTTATAATCGGCGAAGCGATATACATTATTAATTACAAATGGATGTATTCGTTTGGCAACAGCAAGATCTGCAGTTGGAATTCTAATCCGCAGATCCTTTGACAAAGTTTGACTGCACAACCACGTTCATCTGAAGGTGTCGTAAACACACTTATGCAACTAAAGTACATTTAAGTTGCAAGTTGTTACGAGAGCAAGGAAAATATCATGAGAAACATGTTCATATATTATTTATATCATGCTTAAGGAATTTTTATGTAGGTTTGTAAATATTAATTTTTTTGCTACGCACTTTTGCCTACACTTTTAAAACATGCTTTATAATTTGGTACAAACTTTTCGTTTTGCTAACCCTAATGAAAGGAAACATGGAGTAAAGAGCAAATTTAGAGGATGCAACAAACTTTTTACTTTCTCCCTTTCTTTAGGATGTAACAAAATATGTTTTCCGCGAAGTCGAATTTTCACACAGAATTATATTAAAATATTTTCTTTGTGCCTACACATCACAAAATCTAGCGGATATTGGCTACAACAAAATTTATACAGTGTTGCAAAATAAATGGAATATCAAATTAAAATTTGATGTTACTATAAATTGTTTAAATTTTTAATAAAAATTTTCAGGGTCTTTCAATATTTAAAAATCTACTATCGTTTTACATCTCCAAAGTACCTATTTTTCTTTCTGAAAATAGTCAATATTAAATTAAAAACTGAAATTCCGGTTTTTTCGTTTTTCTCATTTTTCCCGAATCGACGACTGGTAAAATCGTATCTCTATCTATTTTAGAGATGCCTACAAAAAACACACTGTTTTAAGATGCAACTTTGAGAAAAAAAATTTCAGGAACTAAACGAGGTAATTAAATTCTGTTTGAAAATTTGAAATCAGCGCATCCACTTCCACCAATGTTGATTACTTTTGGAAATAAATATATTTAATTCAAAAATGGGATATATTTAGATTATTTCAAATGTATTACCACAATTTTACACTAAAAACCTAAAAGTTAGTTCCCGGTGAAAATATACCTACTTACTTAAACCTTATGTCTCATAACAAGGTATACCTGATCTGCTGCAGATTTTTCCAACTTTTTCTGTATTTTGTGTCTGAAATATTCTCCTATTTTACTCCTCTTTTCTTTGCCACTTTTCTCACTTCGTCTCGCCTTGTCTTGTTATTCTTGCTTCGTATACACTTTCCTGGCTATTCTGTTCTCTGACATTCTTTTCTGGTGTCCGAACCATCTTAATTACCTTCCTTGATTTTCTCTTCTACTGAATAATCGCTACCCCTGCTTTTACATTTTCTTTTTCGTTTATTCCTGATCAGAGCATTTGATTGACGGCTTGGCAGTTCTTTTGTTTTTCTTCTGTGTCTCCCTTTTGTTTGTCTCTCTTACGCCTACATAATCCATTTTTAAATTTATCAATTCTTCTTCTGTCCCGTTTAATGTCTTTATATTTCAAGTACTAAATTATGATTATTTGTGTTCTATTATTTTCTCTATTTATTTTCATGTTGTTATTTGGTAATTTTCTTTTAGTTGTTTTGTTTTTATTTAATTTTAAATATTTATTATTGTTCATAAAAAACGAAAATATTAATTCAATAAAATAAAAATTCTAATTTCTATTATTATATTTAGTCAGATTATCTACCTCCCTTATGTGACTTTGGCGGGAGATAAACACAATGTTACCTTTTAAAGTGTTGGTTTATGTGTTAATTTGACATGTATCCTGTCAATATGTATATTTGCTGAAACTGGGGCTGAAACGAAAGTAATCTAAATGAGAGAGAGGGTGAGAGAGAGTGTTTAAAACAAATGTTGACGCACGTCAACAAAGGCATTGTTACTGCAATGATTTTAGACTCCCATACGACCATATGTGGCCTATCGTTCTGTCTCTGTCAGCAGGATTTAATTTTCCATTCCTGTCGAATTATATTCCGTGACAGTCCGAATATTTCTCAATTTCACGCCGCGGTTTTAAGGATGGCTGTTGCTATTGAAATGAAGCATTTAGAACATGCATTACGCGGGAAACTTTAAATTGAATAATTATTTGGGCATTTCAGCGCGGTGATTTCAGTTAGTTCAGTCGCATGGCATGTAGTTGGTTTTACGATCTGTTGAAAATGCTTCTCCTATTACAAATTTCAATCACTGCGTTGCATTCACTTTATATTTCCATGTATTCATTAACAACTAACACTGGAATTAATTATTTAATGTACAATATTTAGTGTTTCACTAGACAATATTTATTGTCTTGTTTAGTAATTTCTTGTCTTGTCTCGAAAATCAGGATAAGAAATATTTTGTCTTTCATTACTCTTGTATATAATAATCCTGATTGTAATTTTCTTGCATATTTCTTGTCTTGCTTTTTAATATTTGCAAATGACCTTGAACCATCATATAAAAAACCTTGCATCACACGTACTTTTTTTTTGTTTAGATAATATCAATGTCAATTATCAAATATATTTTTTATAATACAATTATTTATTATTATTAAATAAATATTATAAAACAAAAATCATATAGCTACATATACTATACGTATATTTTAGCACAACAGCGACACCTGTACAAGCAGAAAAGCATTTTCAAAGCATCCCTGCTTATAAGAAAGCATTTTGTCTTAACTATTGGTTACATGATTTCGAAGAATAAGTATTTAGTCAACAATTATTACTAATATATATTTTTTGAAAATGTTACCTATATGTATATTTGTTTAAAAAATATATTATTTTTTTTAATACTTACATAGTTTTACTTTTATTAATTTATTGGTAGGTCCTGATAATAAATCTTGATTTTTTGCAAAACAATTTCTTGCCTTGTCTTGCTTTCAACTTTGTAGCTCATGTTTTAGTCTTGTCTTGCATTTCTTGCAAGACTGAGGCAAGACCAAGAAAAATGCAAGACTCTAACATTATTCTTTAACCGCAATAAAACTATACTAAAACTTAATGAGAAGTTATAGATTTCCATGTGTCAGAATGTGCAATCCATGTAAATTATTTACGACCTTCTCCTCAGGGTTATTGTCAGGATAATATCTGTTTATACCGTACATTATATTGCACTTTACACAAGCACTAACATATGCATCTATGTATATGCAAAATTGTCCCTTGGTAACTACTATTACCGCTAAAATGTAGCTATAAAACTTCTTCAATCTTCCCAGCGAAACTGTTGCTTATGCTCATTTTTAATGCCATCATACAGCCCTGACCGAAACATTAATTTCTATCATTTTAATGTATTTAAAAAATATAATAATCAGGAATAGAAAAATAAAGTTGATTGATTTGTTGGCTTTCGGAGTTTAAATAAGTTTCAAGAAAGAACAGTCGCTTATTTAAAGAAATAAATAATTTATTTTGTAAAATTATATAGGATGCTCATTTTAAATGATACACTAGTGCTATATTTGTTATTTTAAATTGGACCACATATATTTTATTTGCGTATTCGATACAAAATTAACATTTGTCATGCAATTGCATGCTTTTTCATAAAAATAAAATAATTGAAATTAATTACAATAAACAGACATTTATGTGATTTTGTATTACCTATTAACATACCCAGGATTGTTATGAGTACCTACCTATCGCAGATAGAGTGAGGATTTTAAGACATCTGAGATCTGGTATATGATTTATAACATCCGTGGTTTGTTCATCAGTATACTGTTATTAATAAATATTATTTTATAAAATTCTCTTGTCACTAACATTTTCATAATGAAGTTTGTATTAGTTGATGACTTCATAGTTACAACTATATTATTCAATTGCCCCGTATTATTTTTATAAGTTAGTATGGTAATATTATTACAGTACAGATACAGTCATGGCATAGTTACTAGCGTACTTTTGTTTACATAGACAAAAGTAAACATGGTAACTAAGGTCCGGTTGTTCCATCTCTGGTTAAAGTGTTAGTTACTTTAATTATCGTTTAATAGAAAAATATTGTATTGAAAAATTGATGTTGTTAAAAATAACTGTTATTTATTATTTTGATGTGATATTTTTTTATTAACCGATGGTTAAGGTTTCTAGTATTTTAATTAGAGGTGGGAAAATCAACCGTAATAATTGTAATCAATAAGGCAATAATATTGCTTTACGGATTTGTCAAAATAACGTGAGACAATTGAATATGTATAGCTGACATATCAACCCATACAGACTTGATCACGAGTTTTATAAAATAATATTTATTAATAATGTGAAACCTATACACAATTGAACAAAGGACGCATGTTTTGTACTTATTACATCAGGCATTAGATATCCTAAAATCGTCGCTCTCCGAGTTTGATACTCATAAGTATCCTAGATATGTTAATAGCTATAAAAACACTTGTCAAACAAGTGACATTAATTTTTTTTAAGTAAACAACCCTTAATTTTTCGAATTTAAATACTGTATGTAATTCTATATTAGGTATAACTTATGGTATACTCTGTGGTCTTCTGATGACAACGTAAAAATTAATAAATTTTTATTTTGTGAAAGTCAAACGATTGTTCTTTCTTACCTTAAAGTAAAAATATTTGGTGAAATTTAATAATTTCATGAAAAAGATGTGAAATGTGTTTTATTTTGTAGAAGGATGACAGGTGTTGCATATATCTCAAAAAGACAGTTTTATATATTTTCATTGCAAAATTATTTAAACTGGCACGAAAATAACAATAAAAAGAAAAAGCCCGATATAAGTAGGGAGTTTATGGTGGTAATATTTTAAAGCAATATCAGAATTCTTATTATGATGTGACGTATGAAGTTATATTGTAAACAAAGAAAATAAAAGTGTCAAAAGAGAATATATATGTATATGTGCAGGTTGTGGGATTCGGATTTATTCGCGAAAACGAGAAAACTTATTCCGCGTTTGAATATGGCATATTTATTTTTTAGTGTTGGAAGTGGAAGAATGAAAGTAATATGCGAGGCTGTCGAAATGTTGACGGGTTAGGGCCCTTGTGATTTATATTATTGTCTGATACAATTCGCGAGCCACGGAGGAACAAAGCGCGGTACTCATGCGTGCGGGGTTCACATTGCCAGGTCTCGTTTCCACCGCACACCACACGGCAATCATCCCGCATTATCTCCTCGATACGGTTTTAATAAATCATAGCGAGATGGCTCTGCAGTCTGCACACACTCCGCAAATTAACATTCGCAGGCCTACATCATCCAAGTTTCCACACTTTCTTCTTTCCATTCTAATAACACAAAAACGTTTTCTCTTATGTCTGGTCTTTTCTAAATGATTCTTAATGGCCAGTCGTGATCTATATTTGATGGGGCAGACAGAAATTTCATTTTATTAGTAGTCACTATTGAATCCTTAAAACTAAATTTAAGTGTTTAGAATAGTACTTGCACATCTGTAATATTAAAATATATCATTTGACCTCAAAGTTGCACATCAAATAAGTTTTTTTTTGTATGTCAAAAGTATGTAGGATACAATCTCAATGATTTTACTATTCTAAGAAAAAAGTTATGTATAAAAGCATAGAAATGTTTTTTGGAACATTTGGTAGAAAAATAGAAAAAATAAAATAACCTAAATTAATTTTCGTTTGTTACATACATATGTTTGTTTATAAAATCTAATGATCAAATAAATCATTTAAGAGGAATCTCCAAAAAACCTAAATTGTAAGTACATCTTTGAACATATCTCGTGAAAGAGAAGAGATAATTCAATTCTATTTGGAAATTTGATATCAACGTCAACCAGTTTTCAATCGTTCCAAAGGACCTTTATATAGAGAAAACAGAGTCGAATGGTAAAATTTTTAAGATTGTATTTTTACCCAGTTTCGAAATATACTGAAAAACACAGTATTTTATTGGGCAACTTTGAGATCAAATATCTTAAAAACAAACAGAAAAACTTTTTTTTCAAAATTTATCCAAAATTGATTTAATAATTTTAAAGATTCAACAGCGATTGCTAACATCTTGAGAATGCGAGGAAACTCAAATTTTAATTTAAAAAGCACAGCTTTATGTTTCATTATGACCCATCAGTGACACATAATATAATTATAGTACAATGGATATCCATTTTTTGGTAACAAAAATGAAAACAAATTCAAGATAATATATTGCCACATGACAATATTTATATAGAATAATATTGGTGTTTTACTTCCTTGGACGAAGTAAGGGAATATTGTAATTGCGAAAAATGTCGGTTCTCAGATATCAACGGAAATATTATATACATTTTGCCTAATCTCGCATAACTCAAAAACCATTAGCCATAAAACGTTGAAATTTTGTATATGGAGCTGCTATAACAATCTCGTTCTGTACCTCTTTTTATTACAATCGGCAGTGCTAAAAAGCAAAAGGACACTTTGCTTTTTTTTCAAATAACTCAAAAATGAATAGCCGGAAAATGTTGAAATTTTGTATGTAGGATATAATGGAGGACCGTATCTTACTTTCAAATGAAATAAATTTAAATGAAGTGTAGCAAAAAATGTGTATAATTCAATAAGCATCCAAGAAGACTTGTGGTGTCCAAAATCGGGGCGGGATTCTATAACTTCGGTTGCTATCATTTGGACTTCTTATGATATCAATTACAAATATCAATTATAAAGTATACTTGGTATTTTATAGCAGAAATGTTTAGTTCATACGTACTTACATATACTCATACATATATAAAGAACACTATATAAGTCTACACTGATGTGGAAATGTCTTAAATTCATTGCAAAATTGAATTTATTCCATGGTAACATTTGACGTTTGTAAATGGAATTTTAACCTTTAACAAGTACAAATAACTATTGTACTTGTTATTATATCAATTAAAAATTACTTTAATTAACTATTAGATTATAGAATTTCAAGTAGTTATAAAAAAGTATAGTTGATATGTGCAATTGATATCATAACAAGTTCAAATGATAGCAACCGAAGTTATAGAGAATCCCACCCCAGACTTTTTAACAAAAATATAAATAAATAAGAGTATTAAAAACGAAGATGGTTACTGGAAATCAGCCACTCTTTAGAGAAGACCCATGTGGGGTCGAAACTGTAGAGGTTGAATTCAATAAAGAGTGGCTGATTTCCAGTAACCATCTTCGTTTTTAATATCAACACCTAGCCAAGAAATATCCCATCTCTCAAATAAGAGTATGTACTGTCCACAGGACAATATTAATGTATTATAATATTCGTGTTTTTTGTGAGAAGCCTTTGCTCTGGTTGACATTTTGCGATTAGCAGCGCTGTGTGTGGGGGGTATTTAATCACCGCATCCCTCGCCGCGGCCGCACATGTGTTTTATGGTCTCCGCGCGCGAGATAAGAGTAAGACCGGTGTAGTGATTTTCCGCCCCATCCGTCTTACGCGGACCCATAGCAAATACACTTCGATTTCTAACGACATCCCCTGTTCTCGGCTCCGCTTCTGCCGTTCCGCTGTTTCTTGTTTTCCGAGCGAGAACCGAGAGCTGCACTTGAAATTTACGACGCCCGCTTGCCTTTTCTTTACTCCCCACAGTCTTCGATTTATCGCCACCTAACTATTAACCTACATATCTTATCTTATGCGACCATGCTAATTCGTTCGGTCATCATCAGCACTACACCTATCAAAATATTACCTACTGCCAAGATAGCTTCTTTCCAATCAAAATACTTGCGGTTCGATAGCATTTTCTAACGTGATGGTCATTTCAAATTAAACACGCTAATCTACATTCACATCTTTATCTGTTTCTTTAGCTTGAGACGGTCTCTAAGTTTATCGAAGGTATTAATTATTCCCATATTCTACAACCTTGCTCGCTTGCCTTTTCTTTAATCTCCACAGTCTTCGATTTATCGCCCTCTGACTATGAACCAACATATTATATCTTATTTTATCCTTCCTTGCAAATTCATCTGGTCATCATCAACCCTGTACCTATCAAAATATTACCTATTGCCGGTTCACTACGACTTTAGTTTCTTCCTAATCAAAAAACTTGCGATTCGATAATATTCTCTAACATGATGGTCATTTCAAATTAAATACACTTGTCCGTATTCAGCTCTTGTATTAACCTCCTTCTTTAAATCTTCTTTAGCTAGCGACGATCTCTATGTTTAACGAAGTTGTTAATTATAACCATATGCAACAACCTTGCTTGCTTGTCTTTTCTTTACTTCCAACAGTCATCGATTTATCGCCACCTAACTATTAATCTACATATCTTATCCATCCTTCCATGCTAATTCGTCCGGTCATCATCAACCCTACACCTATCAAAATATTATCTACCAAGTTAGCTTCCGCATTCAGCTCTTATTTTTATCTCCTTCGATAAGCCTTCTTTAGCTAGAGACGGTTCTAAGTTTAACAAAGATGTTATTTATAACCATATTCAACAACCTTGCTTGCTTGCCTTTTCTATACTCTCCAGAGACTTCGATTTATCACTACCTAACTATTAACCTACATATCTTATCTCATCCGACCATGCTAATTCGTCCGGTCATCATCAACACCTACACCTATCAAAATATTACCTACCAAGTTAGCTTCTTCCTAATCAAAATACTTGCAGTTCGGTAGCATTTTCTAATGTGATAGTTATTTCAAATTATACACACACATCAACCTACTTACCTAGACCCTACACTTTTCAAAATATTACCTACTACCGATTAGCTACGAAGTTAGCTTCTTCCTAATCAAAACACTTGCGGTTCGGTAGCATTTTCTAACACACTAGTCTGTATGCACTATGCAGCTCTTATCTTTATGTCCTGTTTGAAACCTTCTTTAGCTAGAGACGGTCTCTATGTTTAACGAAGTTGTTAATTATAACCATATTCAACAACCTTGCTCGCTTCGATTTACCGCCACCTAACTATTAAACTACATATCTTATCTCATCCGGCCATACTAATTCTTCCGAACATGATCAACCTATCAAAATAATATCTACTGTCGATTTACTACCTATTTAGCTTCTTCATAATCAAAACACTTAAGATTCGGTAGCATTTTCTAACATACTAATTCGCATTCAGCTCTTATCTTTATCTCCTTTTTAAGCCTTCTTTAGCTAGAGACGGTTCTAAGTTTAACGAAGGTGTTAATTATAACCATATTCAACAACCTTCCTCTCTTTTCTTTTCTTTACTCTCCACAGTCTGCGATTTATCGATACCTAAGTATTAACCTACATATCTTATCTCATCCTACCATGCTAATTTATCCGGTCATTATCAACTTAACTTACCTAGACCCTATATCTTTCCAAATATTACCTACTAGGTACCGATTCACTACAAAGTTAGCTTTTTCCTAATCAAAATACTTGCGGTTTGGTAGCATTTTCTAATGTGATGGTCATTTCAATCTAAACACACTGATGGTTCTGGCACAACAAATAATAGTCATATCATAACAAGTGTACCATTTAAGAATAAAAATTCATAAGTTCTCAATTACTATTTACACAGCTCTTCTTAACCTCTAAATATGAACAACTCTTAAAAATATTATTAATTATTAAATCTACTAAAGGCGTCAGATAACGGACAGATTCCGGAAACAAACTCGAAGCCGAAATAAATGCGATCTTAACTATAGATTTGTTCATCACCTAATCTAATATCTGAAATGTTCTACTATTGTAAAAAAGAAACGAACAACCGCAAACTACTACTAAAATTGCTAATTAGCATCTATATCTCTAGAACGTATTCATTTAAGCTACTGTTCAAGTTAGGATTTAAGAGAGTGTCTAGGAACTTAATTTATAAACCTACATAATTTACTAACCTAAACAATAAATTTATAAAAACCTGGAGAATAAAAATGAATCAATATAACGAATATGAGGAAAAAATTCTATTATTAGTCGTAATATTATCACCAAATTTAAGATATCAAGTTCAAACAAAAAATAAGGTTTTTGAGAAATTGTCTATCAATTAAACAGTATGTAGGTATTATTATCTCCTTTGAATGTGGTTAAGTCAGTGAGTTCTTAGAAGACTTACAATGAATACAAACAAATTGCATTGTACATGAAAGCAACAAATTTCAACACAATACGAAGCCCGTTAACCGAAGGTAACTACACCGTTCGCCTTCATAAATCCCTACCGAGAGACACAACTTTATTGCAGAATTTAGACTTAATAAATATTAAATAGCGGCTGTTGTAAATGAATTAATTTCTCTGCAACTTCATTCATTATTAATGTAGCAGCTATTTTTGTGCTTATTAAAGCACTCTGATATGAATCTACCCAGGATTTTTCCTTATTATGATTAATTTAAATGAATCTCGGTTATAAAGCCAATGAGATTGCTAGACTTTAGATAAAAATTTCGGTAAAGGACGCAATTTCCGACCGAAAAATTTGAATTAACAAACGCAAATTACTCTCATTGTAGGAGATGTGAATTAATTTCAGCATTATTTAAATTTTCTCTTTAGTGCGACCTTTCAAGCGACCGACCGCGTTTCAATTGTTGAAAGGAATTAATTGTATACTATTGTCAAAAATTGAAAGGAAAGTATTGTCGCATCGGAGGGCAATGGTGAGCCATTTCCACAGGGCGTCCCATGCAAATTACCAGGGGCAAGACATGTTTTAATGTCGAGTACACCCTCGACCCTACAATGCATCCATTGTTACTGCAACTACGCCCTTAATGTTACCGTTTAGTCGTGGTTTACAAAGAAAAGAATTACTTCTTCGATAGTTCAACCTTAACGAACTCAATACATTCACTATTCGCGTTAAATTGACTAACAATAATAATATTGACAAGAATAATAGTGGATGAAATACGTTAAGAAGATGAGGGACATTCACTTCAGATGTGTAATAATATAACGTCCGTCAATAGACTTTATATACACTCAAACCAACTAGTCTCCGTACACATATCTTTACGCTTTGTTTTTTAAATATATAATCCATCCTGAAACATCTGGAACTTTTTGGATCAGATGGACGAATTATTGTTTGTAAAAGGAGGAATGAACAAATAGAAATAAAAAATATGCCCATTATATTTGGAGGAGGATCTGTGCTTATATGGGGCTGTATGAATGTAGGAGTGAGAAAATTATTTTTTATTGATGGTAAAGTGGGTTATTTTAATATTTTAAAAGAGAAAAAATATGCTGAAAAATTTATTTAAAAAAAATAATAATAATAAGTACAAGTTATTGTTTTTTCAAATAAAAATATGTCACCAAAATAAAAATAGTATAATTTAAAAGTATACACTTTACTAATTTAAAAAATTTATGAAATTATTAGATTCCTGCCAAGGATAACTGCGGAAAAGATTTATGGGACTAAAAATCTAAGAAATGCTATAACCTTAGAGATCTGACCAAAAAAATAATTTTAAATTGAATAGAAATAACTAATACTAAAAATATCAAAATATATAGGTATAGGTAAATATTTCGGTTCGTTACTATATCGGCAAAACAAATAAACATTTTTTTATAGTGTACCATATTGTATCCAAAACATCAAGGTAATTTAATAACATCAGCGATCATATTAGCTTTTAATGAAAAAATAAATTCACTAATTTCTCTTTATTGTTTTTTGATATTAATTTGTGTCAGAGTGGTTAAAAATACACTTTTGTTGGTTTATAGCAAATGTGATATATATACTCTATTATTATACAAATTAATAAATAAAATTTTTATTTATATTTCTAGGATTGTCGCGGAGACAAAGATTCACGATCAATGAGTCCTGGCTTCAAATCCTGCCTAGGAAAGGGTATGTCATTTTTTTATTATTACTAACATTTATGCTATTATATTCGTCTATAACATTTCAATATTATAACCAAAGATACCATAATATACATATTTTTCGTACCACCGTTGACGTAAGTAAAACTTGATAAAAAAAACAATATTTTTTTAACATTATAATGGACTTTAATAATCTTGCTTATTATTACTGTTATTTATTTTAGTCTGTTGTTAGGTTGAAAAATGTTTGGTGTTGTAAAAAATTATAGATACCTTCAAAAATTTTAGAGAAGCTAATTTCAAATTTGGGAAGGCTTGGCCCCCCAATCTCTTTCCTAACTTTGCCACTGCTGGTAATTCAAATTTTGATAATTTGCAAAAAACAGGTGTTGGAAGTGATGTTGAAAAGTTATTATTACAATGTGAGGATGTCTGTAAAAAGATAATGATGTACAGAAGAGAATGAAAAGTCGATAGGTGATGAAAAACATGTTTATTGGCACAACACAATTGAATAAAATGGCGCTGGGAAAATTCCTCGGCGGCCATTTGTCAACGGCGGTATTTGTCACGGAACTATTCATTCTCGACAATTCAATATTGGAATATTTGCTCGTATAATTAGTCTATATATCGCGCAGAAAACAGCTGCAACTCGCATTACGGACAATGCGTAATCTACCTGAATAAACAATGCCGGCCAATTACGATTTTTAATCCAATCAACAGGAAATATGAAAGCAACTAGCGAAGAGACGCTAAAAGGCGAATTTCCTTTGACTGTTGCTGTTTTGTTTCCGAATGGTTTAGCACAGAATATTCAATCGCGGCTTTAAAATTCAAACTTAATTGACGGTGACTCGTATTGGCGAAACACAAACTCAAATTGTCGGCGAAAGGAATTCCAAAATTGGGAAAGCTGATAATGAAAGGACGGAAAGTCTTTCAACGCTACCTTTGATGGAATTATTCAACTTTTCTGTCTTTTATCAACTACCAAAATATAATCGAAGGAAACAAATAATGAATATATATCTATAAAAATATTCACTCGAAATTTTTTACGGCATGTTTCTCGCGCCACAAGCCGCATTTAACTTATTAATTAACAAATAATGTAAAAGTTCACTGTTCAGTTCAGTTCAGATTTATCATAATTCAAATAACTCGGATGACAACTTAATTTATATTTTTCAACAAAACAAACAACAATTTTGTTACCGTAACACACTAATGCACAAAATTAAGGAGTCCTTCGCATTGTCTTTTTAGTTTATAATGTCAATAAAATATCAAAATTTCAGGACTTCAAATATATTTTTGTACTTCAATTCAAACGGAAGTAGAAGAAAAATATTGTATGAACTACGAAAGGAAATTGAGCAGTTATTTAACTTATGTTCTTAAAAACTTGTCTGCGTGTCGTTTCACAATTTTCGTACATAGCTATTATTTTCTAATGTTGAATTTAATTAGCTTTAAATGCTTGCACGATATTTAAATTGTCTACCTATTTATTTTTAAATCTATTTAATAGTCAACGAAAAGATTTAGTACACTTTGGATAAATGTTCTTTTACTAGTTCCATCTACTTGTTAGCGCAATTTTATTCCATTGTGTTGAGCCAATAAACAAGTTTTTCATAACCTATCGACTTTTCATTCGCTTCTGTACATCATTATCTATTTATAAGCATCCTCACATTTCAATAATAAAATCACTTCAAACATCTAATTTTTATAAATCATTTTTATCCAAATCAATATTCCCGTATATTTTTTAAATTATATTTTCGGCGACGTCTGATATTTTTTTATTGATAGTTCTTGTAAGAGATATTTGAAAATTATTATAAAATAAGCCAATTGTCCCTTATAAAGTTTTATGAGACAAGTTTTTCAAAAGTCGAAAATATATTACCAAAGAAAAAAAACGACGGTGGTCAACGGGTTAAAATTTATTTATCAAAAATTATCAGTAAAATTACAGCATAATTATTATACAAAGATGTATTAAATAAAATCACAGACACAACACACGAACATTCAGACATCACGGTAAAAATAGTAAAATCGTATTCTAGGGACCCTAATCCGTGCTCATGTGTTGAAAACTCACACTCGAAAAATTTGACCAAAAACAATATCTCCCTTATCTAAATATTGATAGGAAGGAGATAGAAATGTAAAGTGAAGAAAGAAAGATTTGTGGAAAGAGAACAAAAATAATATTTCTTATTTTCAGGAAAGTATTTCATAAGTATAACTATTAGTCCATTGTTTGTTTACTTTAGCTGTGTGCAATTAAGCGTTTGATACGGTCCATTTCTTTCTCTTCAAGTGATGCCTTCGATTTGAAATAATTTATGACGCCTAACCACTAAGCTATTCAACCCTTCATGAATGGTTGTAAACATTGCGAAAGTCATTTTCAAAATCTCTTACTAGAACTGTACCATATCTACTAATTTGAGTTTCTAACAATAACGAAAAGTGTAAAGTGTAGATTTTTTTCTTATTTTCGGGGAAGTATTTTGTAAGTGTCAAGTATTATTCACTGTCGAGAATTAATGTCTTTACAATTGCAATTAAGCGTTTGATGTGTTAATATAACGTTGCCGTAGTATGTTGTTGCGGGAAGAAGGAACTATAACGATATTCTTTTCTTGACCTGAAAAGATAACATTTAACACTTAGGGTGGCTTTCTTTGTGTAAATATTATGTACACCCATTTCCACAACACCCTATAACAATATCCGAATCCCTTTCTGAATTTATGTATGTACATAAAGCGACTCCCATTCAACATTATTTTACCCCGTTGCAATTTTCACGCTCCGGTATTTTCCCTGGTGAACTGAAAGAGTTGACGTAGTGTGTATTTTCCCCTTTTATGATTGCCATTTCTATTGTGCGTAACATTAGCGCCGGATCTATTTGCAGTTTCATAAAATGCGACTCTCCATAAAACTGACTTATATATTCCATCCCCAATCAATAACTTATAACCGCAACCAGCACGAGGCAAAGGCCTCTTCAACTTTTAATGCCCAACGAAAATATTCTTCAACGCAGGCCTTAATTTTTATGAATTCGCCTTTATGTGTCACAGGCACAGCACTACAAAACTGTTTATGGCGCAGACATATCATAAACAGGAATTCTGCTTCTATCAAATTTGCTCGTCAACTCCTTATGCACTTTCCTTCATGTTAGAAATCTACAAGAAATTTACGGTGTTTACGATTTAGGAGTACCCAAGTAAGATAGCTATGTTCGATAGTGGATTAATAAATGACACTTATGAAATATTTTGCCAAAAATTAAAAAAAACGCTACACCTTCTTTTATTGTCTTGTAACGTTTCAAATGATGAATACAATTCTATGTATACCAATTTTCAGGATTTTATTTCAACGGATACCTATACAACTCAAATGCAAGTAAATCATGTCACAAAATCCTGTTCCACCTAGAAATGTTGTTAATTGACAACAATAATTAGATAAATAAAATTGTAAAACCCTACGGTAATAAATAAATTACGGATTAGACGAAAATTATTTTTAAAATTTACAAATATTTAGTGACATATCATGAAGCATTTCATTACCTGAAACTTGAAACAATATTAAAGCATGCAGGAAATAGATAAATCTGGAATTAGAAGAACTGTCGGAAAAATCAAGAGTACAGTCTGGTGCTTATAAGAATAATTAATTACTCCAAAACAGAATAAGTACTAGAGCGAGAATATAAATCAATAAAGAGATCAGCTGTAAACTAGCAGAACACATTTCTAGAGCAATCAACTAGAACAAAAACTGGATACTTGAACCAAAATTAAATGTAAAATATAGTGCAATACAGAACGTCGCAGAATCTTTAGAATAAAATCCTCATCTAGAAATCAAGATTTCACTACTGTACGGGAGGAAACCATTTAATACAAAAAAAAATTGGTTTTGGTTTTACTAATGGTTTTCATTGAACGGTTTTTTGTTTCTTTGTACGAAGTAAAGGAACTATTATAATCGCGAAGAATTTAACGGAAATATCCAGTTTGACTCTCCCTGAATCCATTTTGACTAGTTTAGGCGTGACGTCTGTACGTACGTTTCACACATAACTCAAAATTGATTAGCCGTAAAATATTGAAACCACCTCCCTTTTTCATTGTAATCGGTAGTGCCAAAGGGTACTTTGCTCGTAGTGATTTTTTAAATTTTTCGCAACCTCAAAAACGATTAACCGTAAAATGTTGAAATTTTATTTATGTAGTTACTACAATATCTAGTTATGCACCTCCATTTTTTGTTCGAATTGACCTTTTCAAAGGGTAGAATTTCAATAAAAATAAAAATTAGTTGGCTTTTCATTTTTGTAAGAAACATTGGATAATAAATTGTCTTTGAATCAGAATCAGAATCACTATCAGAATTCTTCTTGATAGTGATGATCCAGTTTGAAGGGATATTTGAAGATATGAAACGAACGGAAGTTGGAGAATGATTTTAACCGTAAAATGATCTCACTTTCAAATAAAATAAGTTTAAATAAAGTGCAGCAAAAAATATGTATAATTTTGCGTACAAGAAAGTCATTTTTTGGTACAGAAATCAGGAAATTGTGTCTATGAGTATGATATAGGAATTGACGGGTCAGGTGGTGTGGTTATGCTAGGTCGGGAAGTACACAGCTCTGGGTTTTTTTCAACTTATGATTAATTTTATATTTGCTTTTTTATTCGCGGTGAAAGATCCATATATGTAATAATTTTTAATAAAAATTTCAAAAGATGATCCATTTCGAAGCAATGTTTGACGTTATAAAACGAATGGAAGGTCTAGAATGATTAACCGTAGAATGATCTCACATTCAAGTGAAATAAATTTAATTGCCCTGCAGCTAAAATGTGTATAATTTAGCTTCAAGGAAGTAATATAATTTTTTTGATACAGACATCATGAAATCGTGTCTATGACTTTGGTTATACTAGGTCGGTAAGCACACAGCTCTGGGCTTTTTTCAACTTATGATTAATTCTATATTTGCTTTTTTATTCGAGAAAGATCCGTATGTGGAGAAGACTGTAAATAAAATATGAAATTTGATTCGTGCTTGAATGTTAATTTGCTCGTGTGTGGGGAGCACGCAGCGAACGGGGAATATTAACGGCGCATACCTAAGGTAAATATTTTTCCGCATGAGCGATGTAGGAATTTATGCGTTTTTAATTTGGAAGCGCTGTATGTACATTCCATTACGGGAATACAATCGGGTTTGTTGATTACGGCGGGTGAGGCTGATGTATTTACCGCAATGTAAGATCAAATACTCAAGCAGCGATTACGTTAATCGAGTGGTTTGTCTTCTCGTTCGTTGCTGGATTTATGTGTTTTAGATCGCACGGGCCATTTGTTAGCCGATGCCGAGCTGCGTTTACACAAGCAAATTGGGAAAAACACGCTTACTCTTTGCTTTCTTTGCGCTCAACTTATGCACTCGCGAATCGCAAATTCCATCCAGGACCAAGAATAAATATTCCATAAAAACTCCTATAAATTCTCATTTGCTTTCATATATTTGCTCGAGTATTTTTACGTATTCCGGTGGCATTTGCACTATTTACCGATGCTTCTAGGCGGAAATTGCGCTAACTACTGTTTTCCCAACATTTCCCAGCCAAAATTTACTCAACATACCTTCACATTTTTTTACCACCTTTGTGCAATAACAATGGTGCATTAGTCCTTTAAATTGCCACCATGAGACCATAACCTTTTTGTCTTGAGATTGGGAAATAAGAATAGGGTTCATTTTGTAACCCAATAAAATACATGTTAATAACAATAAATAGTCATTTGTATATCAAGGGACTAAAGTATAATTTTTTATTACGCATATGGAATTTATTCTACGAGACGATAGCCGAGCAGAATAAACCAGGTGAATAATGAAAAATACTTTATTCCTTATATATACATTTTTTTTTTCGAAATCGTTAAATTATTAATTAGAAACATAAATAAATAGCAATATGTGTTTGTAAAACGTCAGCTAGCTATTGAGACGGAGATGGCTGTAATAACAAACGTACTGTCAAAGTATCAAATTTTTCTTTATAATTTTCATTTATGTTTACACCTGCTTAGACATCGTCTGCATGAAATTAGATAAATTATTATCAAAGGTAAATAATAAATAAATTCACCAATAATATTATAGAATGATATGTTTGTTATTTTAGGTAGTACTAAAATAAACTACAAAAATATAATACTATTAAAATATAGGTTAATTCAGTTTGATAGATGAGTACGTAAAATTAAATTTTGACATAAGAGTCTTTAGTTAAATTTTGACATAAGAGTACTTTGGCTAACTTCGCGGAGTGATATTGTGTATATTAGTGTGTCCTTGTTATATCCACATTTTCTATATGCCCTAATCAACGAAGTCTCTGTGCTTTTAAAATTCCTGTTATGTTTGTTTTATTGTATAATTCTTTCAATTCTTGATTTGTTCTTATTCGACTTTTTTCCCTCCAAATATTTTTCTTAGTAACTTTCATTCCCATACCTCTTATTAAGCGTCCAGGTTTCATAGGCATAGGCTATCGGTCTTATAATTGTTGTATACAATTGCACTTTTGCTTTTCGTGAAATATTTTTGTTAAGTGTTTCTACGCACCTATTACCTGCCATTATTCTTGCTCGTTATTTCCGTATCTATATCCTAAAATATTGTTCCCATATAAGTAAATCTGTTCCCTTCCTTAAACTTATATTCTGTTCTCCACTTTTAGATATAGCAATAATAGACGACAATAAATGGATCAGATAATAGATAATAGGTAAAAATAGGTAACACCACATTACCGCTAGATAAGTATTTTAAAAGCTGTTGTATTAAAGATAAATAGTGAGAGAATAACCCAAAGTGGTGAAATGAGATGCTAGGGATATTTTTCCATATTCAGGAGGAAGTTGACAAGAATGTTAATATTTGCAAATTCAGGTAGTTTGGTAGCGCGAACGACTTGGGCGCTTGCCTTGGGCGCTGCAAGCTGCTCGTAACGTAATATATAAAGTTAGTTAGCGGCGAAGGGCAGATTCTTGAGACACCTCGCGCTACCCTCGCGCATTGTTCCCAACTCCGCCCGCACTGCATGCACTTTTCCCAAATACCACCTCAAGTGGCGAGGCTTCATCGCTTTCAATGTATAATGCATCTGCCGTACACAAACTAACGGCTAATGTTATTCGATTAGTGGTATAAACCTGGACTGTTTATACTTCACACTATGTGAGCGTCTATCTTATGAGGATCAACAAACAAAGAATTTTTAACAAGCGAATTACAATGCGGTTTAATATTTTATCCAACACCATGTAATTATAGCGATATAAGTATGCTGTTTTTAGATAAATAAAGTAGGTCATAAGTCAGTAGTGAACTAAATATATTAGCTCACTGTTTTTTGGTTCGTATCATAGTAACTACGTTATAAAACCTTCTCTACACTATTTTGTTCTTAAATGTCATTTCGAAATTCCATCTGTCAAAAATCTTATATGTATTTTATATCAATGATTAAAATGTGTTGGATAAAATGTTGTATGGCACACGTGTGTTAATTACCTATGTCACTTGAAAAAATACCACACTCGGCCTAACGGCCTCGTGAGCTAAACTTTAACTGCGTGACTTATCTGTAATGTAACACACTTGTACCATAAATAACTATTAACATTGACTGTCATATAACGTGAACGTCTGTTTTTGAATTTTTGATCTTGCATTCATAATCGACATGTGTTTTTTTTTTTAATAAAGTTGAAAAATTATCGCCTGTCCTTCTGGATTCGTGAGAAAGTGTCCAGTAAAAGGTTAGTTTTTATAAAATATGGTATTTCCTGTGTAGTTACATTTCTGTGATAAATCTGTGATAATTAATTAGTTTTACATTACTTGTACAATCTTGTTTCGCTATTCTCTGGCCCTTGATTGGCTAGTGGTAGGTTTTTACAATTTTCGACTGTTACTCAACTAGAAACGTCTTGTATGAGTCACTTGGTTGATAACTATTAAATAACATGTACGTGTGTTTGTTTTATCATGTTTGACGAAAGATTTGTGTAAAATATTTTACATGATTTACTTGGTAATATTTTAATACCATGTGTGTAAGTCTGTTGCCTGAGATGAATGAGGTCTGTATATTTGATTGTGAAGACTGATTTACAGTCGAAATGTTGGTGTATTAGTGCATTTTATTAAATGACAACTCCAAAAAAAACCTTCTTGTTTTAATAATAACATGTTCATTTTCAAAAACTGGTAAACTATTGAACACACCACAAACGTTATGAATCATATTCATAATAATCCTAGGTAAGTTCATAGCTATAATTCACGTTGTTGTGTGATGTGTCGTGTCATTTAAACCATCATCGTCATTAAGGTAGTAATTCATCACATCATTCATTTCATCTCCCTTGTTACAAATGTATCTGTTGATATATTTATTACCTTACATAATTTAACTTTTGATGTACTTCTCAGTACATGCTATAATTACTTATTCTTTCTATTTGCTCTAGTTACTTTAATTCTTGATCTATTTGTTGTCTCACATGATACCTTTAATTTTGTCTTTTTTTGGAGTTTTTACTCTTCTTTTTTGCATTACTATAGTTATTCTAACTTCTAATCTATATTTGCCCTACACACTACATTCTCTTTGTAGTTCGCTCTTATAAAATTCTCATTACAATCCGTTCCGTATCTTCCAAATTAATTTTATGAATACATAAATATTTTTCTAAAGAGAGAAATTATTTTGAATAACTATTCATAAGGGAGTATAAATATTTTATATTCCGCTTTGTATTCGCGTCAAGTTGAAATTTAATTTTCCTTTTAACTTTACTCCGGCTGCAATAAATGAAAATAAGCCTTAATTAAATATGCCTCACACTGTTGTCATTACGACAAACTTTTCTTTTTAAAAACACATTTCGCTTCCTCTTCACTGGGTTCTTACCCAGGGAATCAGCTGCGCAGCTAATGCGCACTCAATTAATTTGAAACACTTAGTGTGGTGTGGTGGTCGGATAACCCATGGGTCTGGACGCAGATAGATAGCGACCCCTCCATGTCCTGTCACACACCCTACTACATGTGTCGCGTAATGGGGTGAAAGACGCTCTCAGTTTTATGCGATGGGGACCATTGTCATCATTTTATGCCCTTCGCATTATGTGGTTACATGTTATTTACATAATTAACAATACGAAAACAGCGACAATGATAGTCCGGATTACCTAAATTGTATGAGGGTCACACAAATTAGGTACATACATATTGTAACATTTATTTATTTAAGTGAAGTGTAAAAAATTAAGTGAAACACCAATATTTATATAACTAATTATGAATAATAAAAGATAATAAATATTAGTAACACTATGAAGAAACAAATATATACACTAATTTAATAATAATAATAAAGATTTAAACACAAAGAACATTTATTTAAACACTTATTAGTACGCAATATTTATTTATACGATATTTATATCACCAACTATTTATTCATGTCGCTGATATGTACTGACCGATACTGACTTTCTTCAGTGACTCTCTGCACACTCTGACCAATACTAACTTCCATAAACCGCTCGATTCGACCCTTATATGTATATGCCGGCAATTAATCTCTAGAACATTCCAGAGTCTTCCGGACTCTATAAAATTTCCTAACAATAGCGGCATCGCTCCTAACCCACTTGACCTTTAACGCGACTACCTGCTCAGATCAGATCAGCCGTGATGAGTCATCTGCGGTGAGTCTCGCTCGTTAAATAAAAATTAAAATCATTTGAAAGAAAGGGAAAATTTTATTAATTGGGAAATAGTGAAAAAAAATAAACATTTTTTGCTGGTATGTATCCCGATTACGAATATTCATCTCGTTATCAAGTTCGTAATGATTTAAAAATTTTAATCTTCTCTTTGTACAAGCAAAGATTATATTCACCTCATTATTAATAAATTAATCTGAGTGGAATTTTTAACTAAATAATTGTTACAATAAAAATTGAGATAATCAACGATAAATATGACTGAATTTGTTGTAATCAAAGAAATGATTTGATTACTTTCAGGAGTGTTTAATACGGTAATAATAAATTAAAATATTATTGATTTTGTAATAATCAAACTCAATTATTGGTGCAATAACATTTTGATTACTCATTATTAATTTTTAATCCACGTTATACTGTTGGTAATACTGTACATTTTCCTCTTTAGAGAGAAAAATGGTATATTGTACATCAAGCATGGAATGGTACTCATGAAATGCACATTCCAAGCAAGTTGTACACAATTATTTTTCTATGATCATGATATTATTTTCTAATTCATTTATATTTTAAGAATAACCTAGCTACAAAACAAAAATTAAACAATACGATTTTTGCTAGAACTGTTAGATATTTGAATTATTATCTTAACGTTGTCTATGATTACCGTGGGAAATAAAAATGTTTTCCTACGACCACTGTTAAAAATAGTCTTTTTAACGGTTGCTTAACAAGTTAAAAATAACAGTTTATAACACAGTGAATTAACTGATTCTCATTGACAACGAATTAAAAGTAAAAAATAAATTTACTTTTAACACTTATGTTCAGTTGTTCATATCAAATGCATCATGACCTGTCATAAATGTCATTTTATAATGCTTAGTTTTTATTTACTAATACATAACTAGAGTCTTAGGAAAAATAGTGTATGATATTTGTGTTAAAAGTGATTACTTATATCATAAATAACTATTGAAATGTACTATGTATCCGTAGCAATAACAAACAAACAACAAGCAAATATATTAATGGTCTTAGAAAAAATTATTTTCCTCTCTATTTCGCCAGAAGAAACTAGAAAACTAAAAAAATCTTATTTAAACTATTATTATTTTTGTGTATTTTTAAAAATTATGAAACTAAAATCAAAAACGTATTTTGAATAGTTGTTGAATTTTGATCTTCAATATATTGTTTCTTCCTAAAACGTAGTGTAGTAAAGGTAATTAAATATAAATATTCGAAAAGCGTTGAATGTAAAATAAAAGTTATTGAAGCATGCGAGGAAGTGAGGTAGTTGTTAAATGAATTGTAGGTCTGCGGTAGACTTTGTGCAGTATGCAAGAACAGCGTCTGTATCGTATTTTTGATCCATCATTACCCAGCTTGTAGTGGAGTGCAAAGTTGAAAAGACCGACGGAAGTAAAGTTTAATTCCGACTAGAAAATAGGAATGAGCGGGCTGTTCTTTTCATCTGCGGTTAATGCAGGCTTAAGGGAATGAAAGGAACGAGGGCCTATTTTCTTGTTCGCATTCGATACCTTTCCGCTCCAACCTTCGCTAATGTGTTATGTCTATCAGAAGAATAAGGCCACTGAGGTCGAATTTGCGACTAGGAAACGAGAAACACTTAATTTTTATTTATTTTCCTTTCATTTCGGATACTACACTTCACTTGTTACCAATGAAAAAACCTAAATAAACGATCTCTTCTAGATTCAATTCTGACTCGGCTAGATCTATTATTTACGCACAAAACAACATCCATCCACGGCGGAAAATCACACTAACATCTTTTATATTGTCTCTTTAATTAAAATTCATTCTTATTTCTCACAGAAAATATATTCTGTGGTGCAATTAATTACCTCTGAAATGATGACAAAAAAGAGGAATGCTATAATTTTGTGATTTTTAACTTTTTTTATTAGTTACATCCATTGTTAACATCCTGAAATGTCAAAATAACTCCAGTTCCAATTCATCAAAAGAATTAAGTATATTGTTTAGTTCCAAATATAACTCTACTAGTTTGATGAAATTAGCAATATTTGTACATGATTATCAGCATTTGACAATCTAGAAGTAAAATACTTTGATTACACGCATGCACGAAGCATTCATTGAACTATGGTTATAATCAATTTTCTTTTATATTTTAAACTAACTCCAGTCCTAATTCATAAAAAGAAATAATTATATTATTTAGTTCCAAAGATAACTCAACTAGTTTGGTAGAACTAGCAATATTTGTAGATGATTATCAGTATTTCTAAATGATACAGAGAAAGATTTGTGGTGATATTTGACAACTTAGAAGTAAAATACTTCGATTACACGCTTGCACAAAGCATACATTGAAGTATGGTTATAAACAATTTTTTTAATATTTTTTAAACTAAATCCAGTCCCAATTCAAAAAAAAAGAACGAAGTATATTATTTAGTTCCAAAGATAACTCAAATAGTTAGGTAGAATTAGCAATATTTGTAGATGATTATCAGCATTTCTAAATGATACAGAGGAAGATTTGTGGTAATATTTGATAAGCTAGAAGTAAAATTCTTTGATTACACGCATGCACAAAGTATTAATTGAACTATGGTTGACATCAATTTTTCTAATATTTTTTATTAAATTCATATTACATATTGTTATTATTACATATTTATGTATGTGTATTCATATATGAATAAAGATCAGAACAGCTGCATATATAATCAATTGAAAATTATTCAAATGAGTCGTATTTGTAATTACACATTGCTTGGTTCGTGTGATTTATTACCTGTCCAAAGATGACAAGAAATTACCCTGCCCCAATCAATATGCAGTTATAATTTAGATCACTTTACTTCCTCCCTAGTGGAATACTAATCAATATAAATCTCTCTCTAAATTCACACTAAACAATACTCCATATAAATTGTTACAAAAACATAAGATACATACGTTAAGAACACAAAATGAATACTTATATTTTGCACATTAAATTTGTATTTTCGAACACCCTTCGCAAATGGAAACATATATTTGCACCATTCGCAAATAAAAAAATCTGATGTGTCCAACATAATACCTCCCGCCACTGTCGTAATATATTCTATAAAAAAATTCTTTAGTACATTAAATATTTAGTTTTAAAATTAGTTTATTCAGAATATTTTTAATTCAATTCATACTTCAAATTTCCTGGCATCAAATTTCTAATACTGTATAGGAAACCGAAAAAACACTATTTTTGGGATAACTAAAATTTATTCCTTGTATATTTCATCCATCTTTTAAGTACACTTTAAATTTATGAACGATTTCGTAATAGAGTCCCGGTATTAGATTTGATAGTACCATTTTAAAATACAAACTATTTTTACGATAAAATTAATGGAGAAAAACCTTAAATTAATTTCATAGCATTTATTTCTTCGCACAAGCGAACATTTTTTAGTTAGATTAAGGACATGTAACCGGTTAGAAAAATCAGTAACCTATATTTTGAATAAAATTTGCGAACTTTAACCGATATTTTTAAGACCGAAAATACCGGTAACCGTTAACCAAAACAAAATAAACCTGGTTAAATTGGATTTCTAACGTGGTAAGTTATATTTAGAAATAATTACTGATCCAGGAATCAGTATAAGACACTTCGAATTAGTTTGAAAATAGAGCAACAATATTTCACAAAAAAAAATATGTCTTTTCCTAGATGTATTACTGTAAAAAGAAAAGCTAATTTAGTTTATTTTCTATTTCTATCAACTCTGACTCTCATTAAAGGAAGAACAAAAAACCTTTATGATATTATAAGTTTGAATAATTATTTAGTTTGTGTTTTGTTCATGTTCGTGGAAAATACAATTTCATAGTAGATGATATTGTATGAAATAGTAAGTATCCTGTAATATGAAAGTTAGTCGTGAATCAGAATGCATTAATAAGACGACGCGCGTCCCAAATGTAATCTGTGAAATATTAAAGTGCGCTAGTGATATCAGTCTTGCTTACACTCTGCTTTCTTTTATTTGGTTCCGGAAACCACTAATGAAAGAGAATATGGAATGAACAGCGAGGTTACTTCACAAATTCGATTTCTCTGCAACAATACGCCACGAAAAGAAAGACGACGTTCTAATAGTTGCTCCAAGGTACATTACCCCTGCTATTATACATTTCATTTACTCTTTCTTTTATTTGCACTTCTTTCATCAGCTTTAATTTCAAATTTTAAATATCGATCACGACTTGTTACCCATTGCTGGGTGTGCCAGATATGCTTTAAAAATCTAAATTACACTGATCTGGCAAATGGCATTATTAATTGTGGTTTTAATATAGTTTCATATTTTCTTTTTTGTTTTTTTTATGAATGCTACAAAGAAATGATTCTGAAAAGAAAAAAAATACGTAGAAGAAAAAGCGAAGACTGTAAATAATGATTGTCACCCAAAATGTGCCCAAAATATTTTGGCGTGTCACCTTTGATATGCGTGTCACAGTTTCACTGGTTTATTGTGTAATGCAAATTTATATAAAAGGTGTATAAAAGTTGTACTGTTTTCTTAGATTTAAGTTCATTATCTTTTGCTCTTTCGATATTCAGATATACACCCCAGATTCAAAGTGTATGAAACAAAGAAACAATCACTGAAAAGTATTATTGCGACTGTTTAATAATCAAAAACTAATGATAACGTTTGCTTTCCAACCAAAGCATACATAATGATTGAAGAATTGATGAAATTAACAGCAAAATTTAAGTTATTGAAATGTAAGAAGGGGGCTATTAGAAATATTTGTCTTCGGGTGTCATGTTTATAGTATAGGGTCTTTCAATTAGCACGCCCCAACTTTAACATTTGATTGCGGTTTTGTTTGAATTGACACCGTTATTGTTCTGCGACGTTTTTGTTCTCTAAAAGCTACCATTTCATCATTGAAGAGTGTACCACTAAATAAAGTGTCGAAATGGTAAAAATTTAGTATCATAATTCGTCCTCAATTTGCCAAACTTTGTGTGAGCAACGTGAAATTTATGGTCGACATAACCATCCTACCAAAAACACAATTCAACGACTAATTTAAAAAATTAAAGAAACTCGTTCAGTAGTTGATTGGGCAGTGCCTGTGCTTCGTCGAAACGTTCAGTCAGACGAAAATATTATTGCTGTTGAAGAAAGTATACGAGAGAACAGAAATCTCTCAGTTTTTTGTGACTATCAACGGTGAGAGGTATCGAGAGATGATAACCACTGTTCTTTGGTCAAAATTTGATAATATGGATATAGACGTAATATGGTTCCAAAAAGAGAGTGGAATTATTGCGAGAAAAGTTTCCAAGGCGCGTTATTTCGAGGAGAGGTGATATTAATATTGACCAACAAGGTCGTATAATTTAACGCTCTTAGATTTTTTTCTTTGGGGCTACGTTAAATCTCTGGTCTGTACCAATTATCCAGGAACAATTACCGACCAAGAAAAGAACATTATTCAAACCATTGGTGAAATCCAACACGACTTATACCAAAAATGGTACAATAGTACCATTGGTGATGTCCAACCTGAATTATACCAAAAATGGGTCTCTTGAATCGTCACTTGCCAACGATTCACGGATGTTATTTGGACAATATTATTTTCAAAACATAATTGTATTAAATTTGTTTTAAGTCGCAATAAAAATTTTTGCTCTAAATCATGTACCAGACTTTTTATTAAATTTTAAATATTAGTTTAGCCTTGAGTCGTTTGTTGGATCGCCACCGTTTTGAAAAGATGAATTAAAATTAAAGAATCTACGTCATAAGTCTAAGTCAGCACATTCTACTGGCACCTATAAAGTATATTAATAGGTCAATTGATGTAATTCATAAATAGTATTGTGTAAAGGTAAAACTAATATTTGCTGACTTAGTACTTGTGTTAATAGTACATATGGTGTAATGTAATAGTTGTTAGAGATAGAAGAGAGAAAGAAAAAGACAAGAAGAATAGAAGTAGAGAACATAAAAACAACAAACTGTCACTTGATAAAAAATCTTTCAAGTGACAATCATGTCTTTTACCAGTGAAAAAGAATTTGAAAGTATTTGAATTGGTTTAGTAAAATCAACAAAAAAAAAACAAATCAATAAATGTCAGTGTGGCATTTAATACTTCAACTGAAAAAAACCAAATACTCAAGATGTCCAAGAAAAAATTGTCGATTTCGAAATCGTTGGTATCATTGAGTCGTCGATATTATTCTCGTATGATAACACCTTTAGAAACACATGAGCTTGGGAGAATTGGACATCGTAGTGTATGATTATGAATGGAAGTAGGTGTAAATAAATAATGTGAAATGGTTATGATGGGCCCCTTTGTTAGAATGATTTTGAGGACGTTTACAGTGGTAATAACAGTGAAACGCGCCCCGCTGGTCGTAAACTTTGGCTGCACGGAGTATTAATCACGCCGTCCATTTCCATGTAGAATGTACAGGCCCGCCTCAATCCTCATCCGCGTATATTCTGATGTACGGTAATGCTCGTGAGATGTTTATTGGCAACCGCTCAAGTCGCGCATACATTACACACCGTCATCGCACTACAACGGATTTCCTCGGCTCAACCGGAATCTGCTCCACTATAGGCTTTCTTACAATAGCTCATGTTGTACCGCTGCCGCCAATTTGTAATGCTGCACCAAATTGTAGCACATGTTTCAATAGCAATTACTATCAACTTGTAACCTCCTTACTGGACCACTGCTACCAATTTGTGACCCATTTCTCGATTATTTAAATGGGTTCTTTGTCAGACCCAATATGGAACAAGTACTTAGAAATGGATATAGAAGTAAACAGAATACGCACATTTTTATAAAAATATAACTAAGTGTAATTAATGATGGTTTTACATTTCGTTGCTTTTCTTCATTACCGCCGTCTATCATTACACTCTACCACTCTGCTTCTACTCTTCTTATCTACTTCTTTCTCTCTCTCTCTCCGCTTCTAACAAACATTACCTTACTCTATAATCTATATGTACTATTAACACATCCCAAGTATTAAGTCAGCAAATATTGGTTTTACCTCTACTCGATGCTATATATGAATTACATCAATTGACCTATTAATATAATTTATGGGTGGTACTTGAATGTGCTGACTTAGACTTGCTACAATGTCATTGCAATTGTTGAAGCTGTTGAAATAACAAAAAATATCAAATACCAAATCTCTCTGAAAGATCGCAGACAGACAGACAGAGAAGAATAGAACAGAATAATACTACAATTAGAACGAGATTGAAGAAGACCTAAGGCATCTAACTATAACTGTGTTCTTAAAAAAATAAATTGCCATAGGTCTTGTTTTTTTTACAACATTACAAAAAAATTCTGATCTTTTGCTCTTTTACTACATTGCAATAAATTTTTCAAGCTTCGAAATAGGGATCAGAAGCTAAAACTATTTGGGTTCGGGTTTCTTTTTAGGGTCAGTAAACCCTTAAAATTATTTTCGGGTTTTAGGGTTCAAAATAAATGGTTCAGATTTACTGGCTTAGACAGTGTAGGTTCAGTTCTGAATCAAGGGAGGAAATGACATCCCGATTTTTTTCGCCTTTTGGGTTTGGAAATTCTTGTTATATATTATTACAGGTTTGAGCCTTTGAATCTTTGTCACTTTTTTACAAAATATGGAAAGGAGAAAAGAGATTTCCGCTCATCCCTTTAAGATTAAACATAAACCATTAATTTAAATGCATCCTGGTTAATTCGTAACGTTTGCTATACTTTACTTTAATTTAAACTTAAAAAGTGACGAGATTTTAGCAATTTTATTGGATAAGGAATATAGGAGTCTTTAAATCAATGATGAAAAGATTTTCTTGACTGGTAGAATAATAATAAGACATTTTTTTCCAAATTTATTTCGTTTGCGTCCCATGTGAGATGGAAACCAATAGGAGACAAAATAAAGATTTCCAAATTCTGACTGACTTTCCAGAAAAATTTTGCACTATTTCCAGTAGTTTACCTAGACGTTGTTTTTAGTGGGAATTCTACCAATGGCTTAGTTTAGACCTTATAATTTAATTTCGGGGTGGGTTCTAATACAACACCCTCCTTATCTACGCCAATGTCTATTTCTTTATATCGTCTTTAAAATACATAATTTTTATTGTAATTAATACGTAATTGAGACACCATACATGAACAAAATAATGAAATTTAGACCATAAGCAAAAAGAGTGAGTACAAGGGGTTAAAGTTAGTACAGGCCAATAATTCCGCCACTGATCTTAAATGTAATGTATGTAGAAACCTCTAATTTTAATAAATCATCACCGTAGGTAAATCATCATTCTTCCTAGTCTTGGATATCCCGGTGCACCCTAGGAAGGTACAGTACTTACCGGAGAGCTTGGCGCTGGCGTCGGCGTGTGCGTGGGCGAGCAGGACGAGCAGCAGCGCGGCCACGGCGCCCGGCAGCGGCGGCCCCATCGCGCGAACTAACCGACCCGCCGGCTGAAACACACAACTCTTACCAACTCCTCTATACCCAACAGTACCCACAAGCCCACATGCACTACAACACGTACCCTCATGCTCCCACAACTCTAGCCTGTTCTTTCTACCAGTCGGTCACCACTAAAATCTGTTAGTTTTACATGCTGCACATTCAATATAACCATTTTAAGTCTAATTTATACCCACATGCAGAGTAATTACCAGTGCTGTATTTACTTCACATATACTCATGCTTCCTTGAGTCTAAGGTGTTCTTTTTGCCAGTTGGACCACTAAAATCTGGGGGTATAATGAATAAGTTAATTTTACATGCTGCACATTCAATATAACCATTCATAAGTATAAAGAATTTATACCAACATGAAGAACAACTACTAGTGCCCTATTTACTTCACATAAACTCATGCTCCCGCAATCTGGGGTAGTCTTATTAAATAAGTGAATATACCTTCAGTTTTACATAACCATTCTCAAGCTTAAAGCATTTATACTGGTATTCTTTTTGCCAGTCGAATCTGTTGGATCTGATCTTTATGGAATGAAAAATAAACGATACGAGTTCAAAATGTAAGTTAGATCTGATGGAAGAGAACTTTGGTATTACAATAAGCTATAAATTCAATATAACCAGTCTCAAGTCTAAAGCATTTATACTGGTTTTCTTTTCGCCAGTAGGATCAGTTGGATCTGATCTTTAAGGAACGAAAAATAACTGTTACGGATTCAAAATGTAAGTTAGATCAGATCGAAATAACATTTAGTTTCACATGTTGCAGATTCAATATAATCTTTCTCAAGTCTTAAAGCATTTATACTGGTATTGTACGGGTCCATAATATAAATTAGATCTGATCTAAGTGACCTTCAATTTTACATGCTGCATATTCAATATAACCATTCTCAAGTCTAAAACATTTATATTTGTTAGATCCGAGCAAAATGACCTTTTGTCTTAGAAGCTGCAGATTCAATATGACCATTCTCACGTCTAAAGCATTTATACTTGAATTCTTTTCGCCAGTAAGATTAATTCGATCTAATCTTTGTGAAATTAAAAATAAGTGATACGGATTCAAAATGTAAGTTAGATCTGATCGATATGACCTTTAGTTTTACAAGCTGCAGAGTCAATATAACCATTCTCAAGTCTAAATCATTTATACTGGTATTCTTTTTGCCAGTGCGATACGTTGGTTCTGATCTTTATGGAATGAAAAATAAGTGATATAATAAGGAATTAAAAGTTGAATCGTAATTCTGTTTAATGTTATAACTTCACTGTGTAAGAACAATGTCTCAGTAAGTGACAAATTCAAAAATGTCAGACATGATCTAAGTGGCAAATGGACTACACCTTGTAGTTTACATGCTGGAATTTCAATTAAACCATTGAAACTTTTATTTCTACGCATTTTGTAATAAAAATTGAAATGTAATAATGAAGTAAAATATAATACAACAGATGTAAAAGACAAAGTCATTATCTTTTGTACAGCAAAACATTAACTTGTCGACAAGGGTTGTCATAGAGATAAATTCTAATGCTCCTTTTATAAATTGTACCCAACAATATTCCTATGTTTGTTTATTTAACCTCATGTAGCAATATACATACAATCATATAAATTCAATGCATATTTAGTATGTCACAAATGAATCATGAATCAATAAATTCGAATTTAAAAATTGAAAATGTTAAGGAACTACTAGAAACATATTCTACTCGATAGGAAAATCGTTTACATAACCATATTAATAATTTTGCACTAAATTTATTAGATAATTCCTCAGAAATAAGAAGATTGAAAAGAACTAAACCTCTAGATTTGGCATCATAAATTATGAAGCAAAAACAATATAAAACAGAAAGAACTCAAATGGGAATTATTTCTCGCACATTTTTTTAATTTATCACATTTGCTTGTTGGGTTTTTTCTAAATAGTTGCAAATAAAGATTTAAATAAAAAAATATATTTAAACAATAATAACTAAATGAATACACCAATATTTTATTTCGATCGGGTTATATTCAATAATTATGAAATAAATATTATACTTTTATTTATGGAAAACAATGAAACACAAACTTTACGGGAACATTTTATTACAGAAAAAAACATTACCGTACTGTTATTTTTCGTAGCTTAGTAACTAGATTAAAATACAGGAATAATGAAATAATGCACTTTTCGGTTCGAAAACACACCGAAAAGCTGTCAATTTTCGTCTAGTCGAAAACAAAATAGTAGCATATTTTTCATAAACGTTCTTCTTATGAAACCTCGAAAAACAAGAGTTGAACGGTTGATCAAAATAATAGCTAAACAACTAATACCATTCAAGTCAGAATTTTGTTCATATAAATCTAGATGGACGAATGATCGACAGAATGTAATCAAAATGTATTGTAAAAATTTTAATTTTTGGACTTTCGTCAAATAGTCGAAACACCAAAATATTATTTACCATTCATTTAAAACCATTTACATGTCTAGAAACTAGAGATGAAATATTGACTTGGATAATAAATGTCTCTGACGAGTTTTTCATTTGAAATATAATCGAACATATTAAAGAGGCTGTGCAACAAATCCTTTGTAAACTGAAGGTGTAGTAAAGAGTAAAGACAATGAGGATAGTCGTTGACGATTATGACATGTCCGACATTCCGCTTCGGTATTTTCGGCCGAGGTAGCCCGCGGGCTGTTATGTAGTGTTATTTCGGTTGGAAAATCGTCGCAAACTAATCCGCCATTGTTTATAACAGCACTTATGTCTCGGGTTAAGTTAAAATCGTTGGCGTTCTACATGGTTTCCTGGCTGCCTTTTCAAATCCAACTTGTACTATTTCACCAAGTTTTCAGAACGCTCGGAGAGCGCGGAAAAACGTTGTAACATAAATAAGAAAACACACATGGAGTTATCTAAGCAACTGTCAAACACTTTGTGGATTGACGTAGCGCTTCTCAAAACAAGGGAGGAAATTGCTGCTGTGGCCTACTGCTGTGGTCTCGCACTCTTCCAAACCGATTCACGTCAATTATTTTAAATTAATTTAATAATTTCTTGTTTTCACTACTATCCTGTAGTCTATTTTTATAAGAACTATTCATTCAATAAGATAGGTACCTAATTTTAACTGCACAGAAAACCCGAACCAATTTTACCAAGTGATACATTTGGAAGTTTTTGCTGTCACTGTCAAGAGCGTCAGACTGCTATCATCAGAAACGAAAATAAAAAGTCATGTATACAATAATAAAATAGCTATTAACATATGAGTTATGAGTATCATAACCGCCGCAGATGTTAATTGAATTCCGAGCTCGGAGAGCAAGGATTTTAAGACATCTAAAGTCTGGTATTATTCATAACATCCGTGATTTGTTCAATAGTTTGCCAGTTTCACGGTATTAATAAATATTTTATAAAATTCTCTTGTGAGTAACGTTTCCGTGTTTAAGTCTGTATGAGTTGGTATGACAGTTGAATTATCCAATTGTCCCACGTTATTTTGACAAATCTGCAGAGTAATATTTTTACCATATTAACTTGTCAAAATTACATGCGATACAATTATGACCTAATTATTACTTTTGTTTACGTAAACAATAGCTTAATATCCTGAAATCGGTAGAGTATTTTATTTTTATTCCCTCTTGATAAATAATTATTATATTTTGTATTTCATATTTTTAATTATACTTTATATTATATATTGTAAAAACGGCTCTATCCGAATTGGCATCTGGATCGTTCTTGCAAAAAACAGAGCATAGATACTCATTATTATTAACCATTATTTTTCATGAGAAATTGTTTTTTTCTACCGCTTACTTGGTAACCATAATCACCTAGGTCAATAATAAATTGTTATTAACTATGGTTGATAATAAAAACTGTCACTTTTTAAATAAATTCAAATCTCCAAATCCAAATATTGTTTGAATCATTTGACTCAAGAAAAGCATAAAGTGTGGATTTACCATTTAAATATATCGTCTAAATTAAATAACTACATCAAATAAAACCAAATTAAAAATAATAACTGAGGTTGACAAACTGAAACGTCAAATATAAAAAAAGACAACCTACATTATTTTTGTGACAATTAAGGAACAAATAAATTTACATGTCAAAATATTTGTTTTTGTCAGTACATTTTTTTTAATAAGATTGGAATTGAAATTCTGTATATATACTACCGCTGCGAAGAAGAATATTGACCAGCGCTTTATATCCTTCGGTTGCTTCGCAACTCAGGACACATCTTATCGCAATGACAATAACGATAATTTTCTCAACCTTGGTATAATACACTATTACTTAATTAATTTATTCCACTAATGTAAATAGCCATTATTGTAACACTTGTAGGTTATCTAAGTGTCACATTACGAAATGTCGTGTGTAAAGTACGCGATCGCACGTTAGGGAATTTTTAATGTATCGGAATTATGTTAATATTATAACTAAAACAAAATTAATTTTAATTAATACAAAACACGACGTCTAATGAAGAAATAAATAAAAAATGTTCTACATAGTGATTTATTGAGTAAATATACATAATAATAATAAACTTATTATTAGACAGTTTGACATAGTTGTTTTTATGTTTTGTAGTTGGTATTATTTACAAGTTAATTCTTTCAATGTCAGATCGTCGTGTGATCGAAAAACAGTAAAGTAGTGGTCGTGGAAAAAGTAAAGTACATAATTTCGTTGTTTTTCAAATTTCCTCTCATGAAGTATTGCATTCACATATGTATGACGATAGTTCTATCAATTTTAATTTTTAATTCGTTTATCTACAAATTCATCAAAATTATTAATTGTTCCAAATAATAATCAAGTTTGAATATGAAATCAGAAATAGATAATTCAACATATGAATAATTAGCATATGTAATTTTTAATAATGATACTATAAAATTATGATTGTACATTAAACGAACTTGAAAGTGTAAATATATTGTATAGAATTAATCAGATGTGTGTGAAGAACAATTATATATGACATTTGTAATTAACGCGCATCAGAATATTCTGCAAATTTTCAATATGAAATTTACATTCATATACTTCCATAAAATTGGTGTGTATTGTTAACAAAATCGGAAAATGTAATGCAAATTTGAACAATAAATAAGTGTAATATTTTTATATATTTAAATGCTCAATAATTTGTATGACAATTATACCTAAAATATTTTAATATCACATTTAAAATTTTAACGATAAAAACAAAAATTACTGGTGTGTAAATTTAAAATTAAATTAAAATTTGTTGTGGCATTAAACAATGCAGCTATTTGTATTTTCTTTGTTTAATTTTACTAAATATATAAAATAAAAGTAAATATTGATAATACAATTTAATATGTTGTGCTCTAAATATTCTGAATATTTAATTATATTTCTCTACACAATATCCTTTTGTGTAAACTTTGTTCTGCTAAAACTAACATTTTGTTGTACAATATTGTAACTGTAACTATAAATAATATATGTAACAATGAACATTAACAATTGATAGAAATAAGGTAAATATTTTATAGTATTGTTGGTTTAATATAATAATTTGTTTCAGGTCATAGGAACGCTAATTTCAATGCCATACCAAGATTGTTATATAATCAACTTGATCAGGTAATTTGTGAAATTACTACAATTTTCCTTCCTATAATTTAGCGAAAGTAATGAGAAAATAATAGGCATTACGACGAGAATATCTGAAAGCAAACTTAAATAAATCAAAGACGGAAAATCAAAACTGAAAAAAATGTCATTAAATTACAGTTTCAAAGGACACAAAAAAATATCGAATCAACTGCTAAATTTAATGCAACTCTAAATTTGATACAATTGTTAGTGCTCTATGCTCTTGATAAAATATTTTTAAAATTAAAATGAATTTTTATCTCTATTTTGCCTTATAAGACGATCATCAGAGGATGTAATTAAGTTTACATACAGCAAAAATGTCGTTCGTACTTTTGTAAAATCTCATTTTTGGTACATATTAGAAAAAAAGAAAAAAGGTTTTAAAATAATATTCTTAACATCGAACTGTTTTTCAAATTTTGATTTATCAGTAAATTTTGGTTTTAGTAAGCAAAAATCGTACTTTTCTAATGACTGTTTCATTTAAAGGATTTCCATTCCAAAAAAAATCACACATATTCTTACAAGTTATCTTAATATCGGACTGTTAATATATTTTTCGAAAGTATTTAGAAATTTATATAAAAAATAAAAACAAATATTTAAATTATATTTTATTGAAAAATTTAGTCGTAGAACAATGTACTGAAATGATGAAAATTCAGTTCTTTATTTTGTTTTTTTGGTACACTATTACTACTGTTAGATGGCGTACGGAATTCTTGAGATTCTCAAAGTTATTTTACTATTTTAACATATAACATTCTTTACATTTCAATCGTTCAGTCTTCAATGTTACTACACCCTGACAGAAATAAGTTACATTTTCCGCAAATTTATCATATAATAGCGTTTTATTTTCCAAATATTGTTGCAGAGAACTTATTAAATGTTATTAATATGTATGGAAGCAATTTATTCATTTCAAATATTATAAAATTTACCTTATCACATGTGATAAATCATTAATTTTTGACGTTTTAAACCTCGAGAATTCTCGACGAAATTATTGAAATTCGAGAATCTCGATTACATTATTTCCCCTTGAAGCCTTGTTTTTAAAATCGTTCGAGATATTTTGAAATGAGACGAGCAAGATTCAACAAATATTTCATGTCACCCGAATCACTACATTTCGATCCCATGTCTAGTATATGCCCTTTTTAAAATCCTGTATAAATTGTGAATGTGTAATATATCATTAAATATTTGCTTGGACTGTGGATTTTGTTAGAAGTGATTAATATGGTGTTGTTGATTTGATGTAAGGTACAAGATAGTGCTTATGCTTGCAGAGAATAGAAGTTGGAGAAATAGTATAAAAGTAAGGTGCACAAACAGATAAAGAAGCAATGCAAGCGAGTATATTTCGATTAGAAATTATTTACATTTCAATCATTGAGTCTTCAATGTTTCTACACTCTGACAGAAATAAGTTACATTTTCCGAAAATGTTCCATATAGTAGTGGGTTATTTTCTAAATATTGTTGCAGAGAACTTATTAAATGTTATTGATGAAGGTCAAATTTGATAAAATTCACATTACACATGCGATATTTTAAATAAGGCATCTAAAATAAATCTTTAATTTATGACGTTTAAACTTCTAGAAATCTCGGCGATTTCGATCCTATGTCTAAAATATACCCTTCAAGTTTTATACCTTTTTTAACATCCTGTATAAATTGTAAATGTGTAATATATCATTAAATATATGCTTTGACTGTGAATTTTGTTAGAAGTGATTAATGTAATGTAGTTGATTTGATGTAAGGTACAAGATATCGTTTATGCTAGTAGAGAATGGAAATCGGGAAAATAGTATAAAAGCAAGGTGCACAAACAGATACAGCAGCAATGCATGCGACTATATTTTGATTGTGAATTTAGTTAGAAGTGATTAATAACGTGTAGTTGATTTGATGTAAGGTGTGAGATAGCGCTTATACCTGTAGAGAATGGAAGTTGGGAAAATAGTATAAAAGCTTGGTGCACAAACAGATATAGAAGCGAGTATATTTTGATTAGAAATGCAGCCGCCGCATCGCAACCGTCAAACTGATTAGCATTCATACAAGTTGGAACGCAATTTGAAGTTTGCTTGTGCATTGAGAAGTCAACATAAAGGGATCGCATACAACTTGAGTAGTTTGAATATCATATGCGCGGTCATGTGTTTTCTTTCACTTATCGCGCCACCTACACCTAAATTTATACCATCAACACTTCCAAACAGATTACTATTTTATTTACTGCCACTGCATAACCAAACAAAGCCTTCTACCTCTATGCTATCGCTCAATTTTTATGTAAATTAACTAATGTGCATATTGCATCGCACCAAAAAATGCAAATTCGCAACACTGTATCAAAATTCGATGACATCATTTCAATAATAATATTCCATAAACTAAAAATAAAGGCTCTTTCAAAATAAAAGTTGCATACAGAACACACTAGGTCACAGGTGTTTTTTACAATTTACTATCTTTATAAGGCCGTTTTAGATTAGCCTATATATTGGATAATAAATGATACAAGAAATGGTACAATGTTTTGTACGAAAAATTGTTAGATTTTGACGAAGCTTGGTAATATTCTAGGCAGTTTTAGACTAGCCTGTAAATTGTACAAAATCTTGCATGATTTCTGGTACAATTTAAATTGGCTAGTATCAAACAGCAAATTGGTTGAAATCTTGAGATATTGTATAAGATCTCAAATGTGTTGAAAAAACAGTACACGTTCTATTTTTCATACAATATGTCAGCCAATTTGACTGTAAACATACTCATATATGAATTTTGTGATCTCACGCGTTTCTAACGTTTAGTTGTTTTTATAGTATGAAGTGTGGATATAGAAAACTTAATGTTACTACTTGTAAAGTTGTAAGTATTGCAAACTTTATATGTAAATAAATTTATGGTTCATTTTGCTTCTCACATTGACATACTCAAGAAAAGTGCATAGAATCAGAACCAATATATTGTACAAGAAATTGCATTAGTTTCATACTAAGCTTCGTCAAAATTAAACAATTTTTGGTAGGAGTGAGTTAGGCAAAAATTACAATATATTCATTTAATTACTTGTCACAATTTTGACGGACGTTTTATCTAAGCAACGCTTATTTAGTCGTGTAAATTCCGCGGTAATTACCCGACAATTATCAATGAAATTTGAATCTGATTGGTACAATTCACAAAAATACTGTAATTTAATTGAATAATAAATTATAAGTGGAATTGTTAATATAACCTTTTTGTTGTTGTTGCTATTGTTTATTTTCATGTTAAAATCTTTACGAGAAGTATGTTATAATTTTCTTTTTGTTATTAAACTCTCAAAAAAGAATGCATTTGTAGATAGAAGCAAATATGGAATAAATTAATGCACATATAAACGTTGTACTTCGTGACGTCATAGTCTAATTACAAATATGGGTGACGTCTCTTCACTCCTTCAAAATTTTGATTGTAATCTGTACTTTTTTACTATTTTGAAATTAATTTAAAAAAATAATTCACTGTAGTTGTTTAAAAATGTCCAAGAGGACGTAACATCCTTACAAAATAATTGTTATTTAAGCTACAAGAAATGTAAGTACGTTGTCCCATTCGAGGAGATATGGACTGAGGCGGATCTTGCGTGAATATAAAATCAAGTTATTTTTACATTTCAATATTGCAGGAAATATGAGTCCAGTTTTATTTTTCTTGTTGTCCATAAATTTTTAATGTATGCATGTCCATCGTATATTAGTTTAGACAGTTTGTCCGATGTAGCCAAAGAAAATAAATAAATAGAAAAACATTGATGTCTTTAAAACGTAATGGAGCAATAAATAAGTAAATATTTAAATTCTAAAATTATCCTTGTTGTAAAAATTCAAAGCAAAATTTTATTTTTTTAAATTTTGTGTGCATATATTTAATGGGAATTGAACGTGTAACCTTTAATTAACAAATTTGATGTTGTGAAATATTTTAAAAATAGATAACGTCAATAAAAATAGTGATAACATTGTTTAAAATATCCACTGTGATTTTGGTGAACGCTCGTCAATGCGTACATTTTTTGCATATTAGAATGGCGCATTTAAAGGGTAATCAATAATAATTAATTGTTGTAATCAGGGAAGGTTATTGTTGTGATCAATAATACCCGTTTGTTGAATCTGACAGAGTTGATTGATATAATTAATAATATTAAATCATCCTCTGTATAAAGTGGAACAAAATTATTTAATTTGGTGACTTGTAGCGAATGGCCCAATTTATTTACGATACAAATTTGAGAGTTGTCAGAAAGCTGCTGATGGAGTAGGTACCTGTTTTTAAACATAATACCCTCATGATTTCTAAGTCTTTTAAAGAAACTTCAACGAAATTAAATTAAAACTTGCAGGCAACAAAATAAAGTATAAATTGCACTCCAACTTTTGAACCAGCCTCTATGTCAAAGTTATATTTTTTGTCATTATTTTAAATCTAATTTCTTCAAGATATATACCACACAAATGTCATTTTAAACATAACAATTTTATAGTAGTTGTTTGAAATGTTTGAAAATGACTTATACAAAGTTAATTTTATGGAGGGTTGGGAAGTTTAGTGGTCGGATGTCATAAATTATTCCAAATTGAAGGCATAAGTTCATACTGAATTTTCAATAACTCTTCTAATTCCGTAATATTTTAATATCTTTTCAGGTTACAAATTGAATTAGAATATTTGAACTAGATTTAAAAATACATAATTAGGAAACATTTTGAACACAAATTTCAGGTACGGTCTATAGTATTACACGACGGAAAAAAGTACCTGTCTAAAAGTGTCTTTACTGTAAGTCCCATAAAAAAATCTGATGTGGACACCACACGACTTTCTTGTACGCTAAATTATAGACACTTTTGATGGACTTCATTTAAACGTATTTCACTTGAAAGTGACAAAATAGATATTTCCGTTGAAATCTGAAAACCTAAATTTTTCCCGATTACAATACTTTCTTATTTGTACAAGGAAGTAAAAAATTGTCTGAATCTAGTATTCGTATCATGATTGGCGCTTTCGGGTTTGTTCGAAACAGTTTCACTCGCCTATATTTTTTTTGTTAGTTAATAATTTCGTTTTGTACGTTATTTCATTTTTCTTCCTTATGAAGACATAATTATTATTTTATTATCGTTATTCTGTGGCTGTTAGTAAAACGATGCCAAGTGCTAGACGAGGCAATATATCATTAATTTAATTTGTAGAATTAAGACAAAGACTTATTGTAGAATTTAGAAAAAAAAGTAAAGTTATTGGAAAAGAATAGCATACATTATAAAAAAACCTGCTAGTAACAAATACTTCTAGAAAAGACTACTTATTTAATTGTGATTATTTGTGAAATGGTACTTCTTTAATAAATATAGTATAATCTTACAAAAATAAAGTGATTTTTTAACATATGAAATTTTTTATTTAATTTACTAAGCAAATAATACCTTCCTTATAAGGTAAGAAAAACACTAGATTTCCATGGTTAATAAAAAATAACTAAATTTTAATTTAACTATACATAAATTTTGGTTTCAGTTACATTTTCGGTCAAAACTAAAAAAGGAGTCGAATATTCGGTTACGATTTCAGTTTCGGCTAAAAATCGTGCTTCGATTGGATACTAGAATTTTACAATAGCGTGTGTAGTACTTTGAACAGCAGTGTGATTTTTACGTAGAGCAAATAATTTGTCGTCAAACAGATTTACGTTGTGTATTGTCAACACGTAAGTTGAGAAACAGTAATCCCTGAAACCTGAACACTGTTTACTCCTAAGATGGAAGATTAATACCAAACTAAGTGTTGGCGAATTGAACAACTTTAAGTTTTACGTTCTCCGCAAATTTTTTATTGGATTAACTTAATATTCTTTTTACGGAAAGACATAAAAACTGGCTAAACTCCTTAAATAAAAAATTAACGATCAAATTCATGTGTAAGAAAGTTCGCGTCATTATTAGTTGACCCTTATCTGTCACGAAATAATTTATCATCCCCAAAAGCTCCAGACACTTCATATTTTGTAAGGATCCGATTTCATTGAACGCAACTTCTACAACACATTCTCAATCTGCTATGTAAATCACTTCTTCGCTTCTTTCTTATTAATTACTCCAAGAATTCTCACGGAAAATCCACAGTAAATAATTGATCGGAAATTGATTTCTTTCATATTTTTATGTATCAGATAAACAGGGTTGAGATTCCGTAACTTCGGTTGCTATCATTTGAACTTGTTGTAATATCAATTGCAAATATCAACTACAAAAAGAACTTGCAATTCTGTAAAAGTCATCCTTATTTGTGGATAATTCGTACATACACATATAAAAAACACTCTAAAATTTTACACTGATGTGAGAATGTCTTAAATTCATTGCAAATTTGAATTTCCACCATGGTGACATTTGTCGTTTAACCTTTGTAATTGATATAATAACAACTAAAATTGTTATTTGAATAGTTGTTAACAGCTATGGAATCCCAACCTAGATTTGACATTTTATTTCAAATATCTACAACCCTAGGACCTAGGACAGTTTTTGCTGCAGATGAAATTGGGAATGAACTTCACCTGTTCATAGACGATTTTACTTGCATTTTGGTGCAATAAAAGAGGTATTAGTGATTCGGGTGAGATGGAATATTTCTCGAATCTCTCTCGAGCAAGACGAAAACAATTTTAAAAAGAAAGCTTCGAGACTAGAAAATAAAATCGAGATTCTCGAATTTTAATAACTTTCTCGAGATTTTAAAATTATTTTTCTTTAAACGTCATCTAAACATTTCAAGACAAGACTTTTTCTGTCTAGTCTTGATAATTTAGTCAAGAAAAGACAAGAGTCTAGAAATTCTGGATCTAAAATTGAAAATTATTTATATATTATTATGTTACAAAGGGCGTTATGATGTAGTTTATGCCTAAAAATGTGAACACCACTTCATGCTTCATTATGCATGCTAATTAATATTATTATATAATTAATAAACAAGAAATATTTAATAAAATATGTGAAGTGCTCTATGAAAACGATTATATATTTTTTTTTACATTTTATACAATATTACCATGGTAACTCCTAACGTCTGCCGGGATATTATATTCCTTACAATGTATCTCGTGCTCGTGATAATTAATAATCGTATTAAATAAATAAAAAAAAAACAATAAAAACTATTCTAAAAATTTCACAAAACGGATTAGCATAACCAAAAATTGAAAATCATTTATAAATTCGAGTTTGAATTACTTTTTTTCACTTGTGAATAAAGTGCAGCTTATCTTAAAAATCAATTAATAGAAAAATAATATCGCATCGAAAAACTGACTAAGTTGTTGTAAGTTATTTACTATTTCGATGCAATACTTTTCTATTAACCGATGGTTAAGTTAACCAGAGGTGAAAAAATCTGCCATTAGTCTTATGATTTCTAAAAAATAATAGTATATTATTATATGTATAGGGAATTAAGATGGTCATTATTCGCGAAGATGAAGTTTGCGTCACAAGTTGTAGGCGAGTGATATAAATCATCCGAGTGAATAATGACCATAATCCCAAATATAATATTATACATTTTCTACTCCAGTAAATTCCGAAAATCGCATAAATATTGTAGAAAGTGACAGCATAAAAATACGAAATGACAATTTAAAATATACGTGAATAATTGATTTCTGTTTCTGTGATTATGAGTCATATTTCATTGTCCTGAAATATGGCTACTATATTTAATCAAAAAAACTGAAATATTGGAGATATACTTATACATGAGTAGAACAAAAAAATATTAAATAAATAGATATCCATTAAAAATTCATATCTTCTATTTTTATACATTTCTGTATAAATTTATTATTTTTATAAGTAATATTTCGTATTGAAAATTGTTAACAAAAAGATTTTTATTAAAAGGAAGTTTATAAACTCTGGATGAATCAAATAATAAAGAGAAAAGAAAGCCTGGAAAATTACTGTGGACAAAATTTGGAATCTGGATTGTGCGCTCGTCAAAGAAATATCAATTAATTCAAGATAACAACAAGAACAATATTCCGCTGACAGGCAAAGATGCTTTTGTTTGATTTTATCTTTGAGTTTTTTGTCCATTTAAATTAATAAATAATAAATTGTTCTTTAAGGTAAATATTAATTTTCCAACGAAGTTTTAAAAACATTGTGTCACATCTGAAACCTGTTATTGTTGAGAAAATATTTCTGTTTCACTTAAGAAAAACATTTACTTAAACAAAAGCAATTTCATTTGAGAAAAGAAAACAATTGAATTTTCTAAATTGCACTGAATTGTACAAACACTGGACAATTTTAAACGAAATATGAAGTTAAAATAACAGAAAAATATCATCTTGATCGTTACCTATTTATGGGTAAGCTCTAGCTTCATACAAATTTTAATAGTAATAAAAACAGTCGTATGCCTTTTAAGTATGATTAACTTAATAAATTATTAAGTATACCTTATATAAATTAGCAGTGTTGCCAGAAAATTATCTATACTTTTATAATATACATAATTATTACTTTATCTGTATTTTTTCTTATAAAGTGACTTTCGTTTCTGCCCAGACTTGTTTGGTTTCCATATTCATGTAACATAACAATTATTATGCTACTATTCTTTACAATTTAAAATCCTATCATAGTTATATTCTAGAAGCCTGTATGTAATCATAGGCTTTAGTAGATTTAATTTAAATATACCTACTTGTTCTGCAGAAGAAGTGGAAATGAAAACAACAATTTGGATAGCATAGCAAAATATGGAAACATAATCATTCACTTTGTTTTTTAAAAGAAAAATTGTATTCCAAAATTCTTCTACAGGAAAGTCCTTGTATTGCTTAAGCTTAGTTAAGTCAGCAAACAAACTCCATTCGAAATTTTTCAACGTGAGAAACGAAATGTAGAAATTTTTACAGTGTAGTGCAATACTACTAATTTATGTAGATAAAGCTGTCAAAAACAAAAAAAAATCAAAGTTACGTGAATGATAATAGATAATTTAAATAAGATATTTATAAACAATTATTATTTTTCAATTTTTAAAAAACATATCACATTCACAAAAGGTGTAATATTGTAATAATTTACTTCAAAATGTAATAAAGTACAAATGTAATAGACTGGCTACACTGTAAATCAGCCGACGGATAAATTTTTTTGGCGTTAAAATACAGGTAATAAATTAGTCAATAAAATATGATTCCTTATCTTAAAAAATTTTGTATTTGCTACACTTAATTAAAAAAATAATAATAAAAATTTAAAGATTTTTTAAAAGTTCACTATGAGCACAAAAATGTGACACAGAAAATATTACTCATATATCTATCAATTACCTACACACTGAAGTAAAAGTAAATCTTCAAATTTTCTTTTGATAGTGTAAGAACAATGGAAACTTGTCAGCCATCTTGATTTTGTCTTAAGTCGCATCACTTAGAAACAATTTTTTATTTATTATCCAATAACATTACATCACAAGTGTATAAAGCAACATGCAAACAATGCCATACAAGAATAACTATTCCAACATCTTATAAAACTTTCAAATTTTATTAAACTTTCATAATTTGCGCGATAATAGCTTTGCCGTTCCAAGAATTCTAAAATATTGTACATCATTCCAAGTATCACGTTATATGAAATATTTCAATATTTCAATTGAAATACATTTTTCATAAAACGCTTATGGAATATTAAAAAAATCTGAGGTGTATTATACATAAATTATGTATGTGAAATAGCATATTGTAATAAGTATTTACATATTCATCTCCACATTAACATTAACACATAAATTTAACACCATTTCTTCAATTGTTTTAGTATCATTACAGCTTATTTCTATTTTTTTAATATAGTACAATACTTTTACATGCACTATAAGCTGACGCAAAAAGAGTACAACTTAACTTTTAATAAGAAAAATAAGAAATATATAATGAAAACTTAAGAAATTTTAAAACGGATAATAATTTGAAAATTCTATATTTCAAATATTAAGTTTAACTTTGGTGGTAAGCATCGAAACGATCTCTATAAATAAAAAATTATTTAAAATAATTTATGTTTCTTCACTACTATAAGCCACAGACCTATCTACAAAAATTTAATTCAAAATATTTTTCTAAGAAATTCATCAAAAATAAATAAACAAAAAAAAAATAAGTGTATAAATTTTAAAATTGTATAAAATATGTGTTAAATATTCCTTTTTTTTCATAATGAAGCAAAAATTTGTATTGTGGTAAATTATTTGAAATTTAATATAATTTAAAAAATAAATTTGTATTAAAAAAAGAAATGCAGTAAAAAAAATTGTGTGTAGTAGTTAAAATTGTTTTATTTTAAATAAATATTTTATTAAATACATTTTTTAATATAAAAGCCAAAACAAAATTCTATGAATACAAATAATTTTAAATTGTTACAAAAAGGTAAAATAAATCTAATAATTATAACAAAATAATACAAAAAATAAGTCTAAGAAGCTTCTCTTCTAAACAAGATCAAATATATTTTCTAAAAATTTATTCCTGTAGGTATATTTCACATTAAAAATGAAATAAATCCAATAAATTATTAAAAAATTCTCAAAAATTCCGTTTGTCATCTCTTCAAGACAAGATCAAATTCAAATATATTTTTTAATTATTTATCCAAATATATTTCACATTAAAAATTGTATGAATACAATAAATAATAAATAGTTGTAAAACGATGAAACAAATCTAATAAAATATTTTATAAAAATCACAAAAATTCCGAGTGTTATTTCTTCAAAACAAGATTAAATATATTTTCTTATTATTTATCCACATATATTTCACATTAAAATTATATAAATACAAATAATTATAAATGGTTGCAAAACGGTGCTTAAAAAATTCATAAAAAAGCTCAAATAACATTTAGTAATCCACAAACTCCACCAAGTACCAGCTTATTTCTGCAGCTACACTCACCGAAGATACGATATACAAAGCTTTACTGCTAGTCGCTAGTACCATCAGTAACCATCACCAACACAGCGCACTACGTCACTCGGTCACGTGGACGCCGTCTCCGAGCAGGCACGTGGGGCGCGAAGCCTGCGGAACCGAGGGTGGCGAGGCACTGATAGGCGCGCGCCGACGGCGGCCGTCCGAACCCCGGCGTCGCGACGCTAGCGCCGCCGCGGCGCTCGGGGTGTACATGTAGCTGGGGTTAGAAGTGTGTAGTGTAAGTGTTAGTGTAAGTGTGGCAAGTATGTAAGTTGTAGAAGGTGACGTTTGTTTAAAGTATAGGTTATAGGTTTATATAGCTCATAGATAATCCAAAAAAATCTGATGTGTCCATCACATTACCTTCCGCCCCTGTAGTATTTTATTCTATATTTTTTATTACATTCAATTTGTAGTTTTAAAATTACTTTGTTATTGCAATTCAGAATATTTTTAATTCATTTCATACCTAAAATTGCCTTCATAAAATTTGTATAACAAAAAAATTAAACCACTTACTTTTGACGTAAAAAAAAATCATGATCTCTCATTTGTAAATGAAACATTGTTTAACAAACTTACATATTTTACATATTCTAAAAGTATTTATTTTATTATTAAGTTACCGTCCTAAATATGACTACTTCTTTTAAGCTGCCACATTGTCAGGAACAAGAATACTATTTATATCCATATATCTTAAAAAAACTTTGATGAAGTGTTAATTGTTCTTAATAATTATATTTTTCATTCAGTTTCTTGTCAAATTTCTAGGAAACAAAGTTTAGTGATCTACAGAAATTCATCCTACAAAACAAAAAGCTCTTGTACTTATAATTACAGTTCATAATATTTAATTAAAATTCGTTGTATATTTCTATAAGGATAAAAAAAATGATTTCACTCATAGAACTAGGTTAAATTTAAGTGGTGATTCGGGTGAGACAAAATAATTCAAGAATTTCGCTCGTCTCCTCTCGAAATATCTCGAGAACGATTTTACAAAGTATCGAGACGAGAAAATAAAATCGTGATTCTCGAATTTCAATAATTTCGCTGATATTTCTCCAGGTTTTAAAATTATTTTTCTTCAAACATCATAAATGCGATATCTTTTATGACTTAATTCACAAGGTAGAAATTAAATTTCTACGTCACCGAAGTAGAAATATAGCTACGTTGGCGTAGAAGAAAAATAAACAAGAATTCGTAAGAACTATGTAGAATCAGCGAATAAGAAATAAATTGTACAATAGAAACCTAAATGTCATTATAAAATTAAATAACCTAAGAATGAAGTTACTAAAAACCATCAACCACTGACAAATTTAAATTGATAAACAAAAAATTCCATATGCCATCTAACAGTATGAACATTCTACCAATAAAACAAAATCAGAAATCTGATTTTTTATCATTTTAGTTTATTTTTTATATGGCTATCTGATACGCAAAGACAAATGTAGATTATATTGTACTTTACTTACATACTCATATTAATAATAATAATGTTGTGGCAAAGCCTGCAATATTCGACTTTGAAAATTCGAGAAATCTCGGCGTGATTCGAGACGAGAAATAAACGAAACGAGATAAAATAATTTACATTTAAAATGAGACGATACGAGAAAAAGAAAAATCTTGTCTCGTCTCGTCTCCCAAAATAACTAAATTTAACCAACATTATGAGACAAACAACAAGTGAAGGAATCGTGTTTACATGATTAAAGAAAAAGTTTGGATAGAAGAAAAAGTAAAATTTGGCGTTAACCACACAGTGTGGACACAAGCACCCAATGCATCTTACCTGTAATATATTAGTTGGAAAATTCACGCACATAACCATATATATCCTATATTTGAATCGGAGAATACTATAAAAAAATTAGAAAGTTTAGAAGAGTGTAATGTGGCGGCTGTATAATGTCCTCTGGGCTCACTCGACTGTTAGTAATGATACTTGTCAAAAAGTTTTCCCTCACACGTATTTCATTTTCACTCTGTTTATTTCTGACAAAATTTTCACAAATTTTATTTTAGGTACTTTTATTATGTTTGCTTCTTACACCTAAAGTCGATTTTATAATCGTGTTTTAAAATTCTCGCAAAGTTTGTTAAAGCCACATAGACTCGCTATAAATCAACCCCATTCAACAACTTGTGAAAACTACATACACGAAAATATATCAAATATTCAACCTACCAACTATTACACTTCTGTGTACTCGCAAATATCTCTTGTTCACAAACTGTATGCCACGTTAACCGACACTGCAAAAAATGTCTCTAAATACATCATCTGCGGCACTATATTCTTATACTACGTTCTCTTTAAGAAAATAGCAGAGACTATAGTTCGTCTCAAATAGAAATGGACCTTACAATTATTAAAAGGAATGAATAAAGAAAGCAATCTGGTTTTTAAAATTATTTTTTAAATACTTAAAGCGATCGATTTCTGCTAATTTGCCATTGTCAGGCCACAGCTAAAAATACATTTATTTTTATAAAATATTATAAATGTTAATTGATGTAATTGAAATAAATGCAGAATATAATTTTAAATTATTGTTAAAAGTTTTTTCCTACGACCACTGTTAAAAATAGTATTTTTAACGGTTGCTTAGCAAGTTAAAAATAACAGTTTATAACACAGTAAATACTTTTAAAACGTTGCCATTGACAACGTGTTAAAAGTAAAAAACAAATTTACTTTTAACACGTCTTATGTTCAGTTGTTCATAACAAATACATCATGACCTGTCATAAATGTCATTCTAATGCTTAGTTTTTATTTACTAATAGGTACATAACTGTGGTCGTAGGAAAAATAGTGTATGATATTTGTGTTAAAAGTGATTTTATTTCGTTCGTGGGGTTTGTTAAACTCGGCTTCGCCTCGTTTCAAACTTCCCCACTCACTCATAAAATGTCACTTTTAACACTTATATCATAAATAACTATTGTAGTAATAAACATTGTAAAATAAAAATTGTATTTAGAGAATTATTGTAAAATATTTTTGAAAAAACACCTTAAAAACAGCACATGTTTTTTCAAAAATATTTTCTTATATAATTTTACAATAATTCTCTCTATAAAAATGTTCGAGCTTACAAAAACATTAGCGAACTTAATAATACAGACACACATACAATAAATCGGTTATGACGTAAACATTAATTCTGGAGATAAAACAATAAAGATTTTGTTGAAATAAATAAATATCATGTCAATTTATTTATACTAATACTTCTGTAAATGTATGGGTATAGTAGATTTTAAATAAAAGTTATTTTGTTACAGATTTCTCGCGTGGAAGTCATTTTTCCAGTTATTCATCTCAAGATAATCTGCACCCAAAATAGCTTGATATTATTATTATATTTAATATTTATCAAACTAACACATTTAAAAAAATATTTGTACTCATAAAATAAAGTATAGTAAATTACATACCATTTATATTTATGCTCTTCTTGTTACAGATTCTGTATAATCCTTTCCAGAGAAGAAATTGAGTTGAGTGGATTTGTATTCAAACTGCGAGAATTCTGACACTGAAGATATGAAAATGTTTGTAACCTTTCTACATAGGTCACATTATAATGCTTATGTTTATTAGTGATACAGTTCACTTACTGTTGATAAATTTACTATTTCTGTATTCAACGTAGCACGCTGATTTTTTTGGTATATGATTTATAGATCACATCGGATTGTTCATTATTGTTAGACAAATAGATGAGTAACTGATAATGAATTTACTATAGCTGTTCTCAACATTTCAAGCTGAATCTTTTGGTGTTTGTATTATTTGTAAATAGTTATTGAAAATTTGATTTGGAAAATTAAATCAGAAAATATTCCATTTAATTCACAATAATATGTGCAAATTATTAGTAATACAGGGCACTGACTGTAAACTAAATTACTATAACTGATCTCAGAGTATTACATAGAATCATCTAATGTCTATTTTGTTCATATTTGATAAAAATTGAGACTGAAAATTGTGTTAAAAAATATTTTCTCTGTTTCGGAATTAGAATATCATATTCCAGCACGCTTATTGATGTTGGAAGGAGCTTCATTCTTAAACGATTTTTGGTTATATTTTATTATTTAAGATTGGCATGACTATATTAAATACACAAAATATCTAGGCAACTGACCTAACACCTAGGCAACAGACGAAGCAGAAATCACTGTCACCAACCTAACTATTCTGTCAAATAAATCCCTTAATGGAAATTGTCAAATATTATTATAAAAAATAATATAAATAAAAGCCGAAACAGAGAAAATAGTATAAAACATTCGTTATAGAAGGCAATTCAAGCATTCGTTCGTTCGGGCACTCGCTGCTTCGCGCTCGTTCCCGAAATTCAAACTCATGCTTGAAAAGGTTGCCTTCTACAACTTATGTTTTAATATACTATTATATCTTTCTATGTAAAATGCCTCCTATATTTATGTATTGGTGACACAAACTTTAAATGGGTATTGCCTACATTCACAACCCTTAAAACTTATCCTCTTTCCGTGAATTACGCGAGAATGGGGTGTTTTCCCGGAAAACGGACATCGAATCCGTGATTTTGACTGTTGTCCCTAGATGCCCCTAGCGCATCTAAACTCTGGATAGTCCAAAATTTTACTAGGTACAAGGGGATAACAACTCAAACCGCCTAGGGGTTATAAATAGGGGAGTTATTTAAAAATAAAGATTTAATTAGCGGATTACGTAAGAATTGTGGGTCGCATGGAAATTTGGACATCAAATTTGGAATACACGAGATCGATTTAGGGTAATCAAACAAAAAAATCACCTTCTTAATAGGAACATCCCTACACATTTGTAACTTGTATCATACAAGATACATACAAGTTGTATGTATCTTGTGCTCTACATGTATGAGTTAGTGTACTTGTTCTTCGTGGTATATATATTTCAATTGTTGTTTATTATTATTATTATTTACAAGTTGGATGACGCACTTTATCCCTGTATAGAACAGGTACACTGAGAGAAGAACAGTTCTGTTTCAAAATAAATAACATTGGTTCAAAATACTTTTCGTTTTGTATATGGCGAAAACATTACCGTTTTCTGTTAAGAAATTTTCACATTTGAATATCACGTTTCATTTGAAACCATTATATGTTTAAATAAAAATGGAAAATATTTTGATATAAATAATTTATTCCCTTCAGTGAAACACGTACAATTTTGTTTCAAAATTAATTAGGTCTTCATCCAAATATAATATGTTTTGAAATAAATGTCAATAAATGAGGAAGTTTTCAATTGAAAGTGTTCAGTGTTTAATAAAAACGAAATACGGTTTCATTACATCTATTTATTTTTGTATGAAAACTGAACTACTTTTAAATGAAAACTAAGTTAATTTTCATGGTAAATAATAAAAGTTTTAATAAAATAATCGATATTATACAAATATTATATTTATTAAATTTGTACATACAAAAACAATTTACATTCATAAACGAATAACTTCGTAGGTACTTATATATAGAGGGTAATTAAAGTTTAACATACAAATTTCCGTTTGGATCTTGAAGTATGTATGTAGGCACTACATGGTATATATCATAATAAATAATAATTTAAGAATTACTAATCGATTTTAATAAAGTAGTTACATATGGAATTTGTTTATCCCATTTGGTTGTAATATTCTATAGAGCGTGCTGTAATAACAGCCAGATATGCTCGCTTTCAAACGGATATTTTGCATTTAGTGTATGAAATGACTTAGAAGAGAGATCCAAACAACCCAATACACTATCTGTCTTGAGTAAAATATCGCATATGACCAAATAACTGTGTGTGATATTTGTTAGCGAAGATCCAACTACCAGGATAAACGGTTGCGCTGTAACTTGTAAATTCTGTAATTTCTTCATTCGCTCTTCAATATAAGTTTCCATATTCCCGGGTTGCTGAAATATACAAATATTAAAATTTAAAAAATAAAATACCAGACAATCAAAATGTTCACAGAATCATAACATAACACTAACATGAACATGATGTATAATGCTTTCCTGACATTCTGGAATACTTGGCTTCCAATGTTTTTTGTTCGCCTTGGAAATACCCCGAGGTGGAAATAAACCCACAAGAAGTATTATTTGAATAGTGTTTTTACTATCTAAAAATTAATACACATATAATTAAAAATTTTAGTAAATATTATATTGTATAAATTATCATACCTTGATTTAATGTTGTCGAATTTAACAGGAGTAATAACTGTTCGGTATTTTTATCAAAATTTCGTTTCGTTTTTTTTTTTTTTTTTAAAGAAATTATTCCATTTATCAAAATTTTTAATTATGTTAATTTGACATTCAGGAAACATTTTTTTAAAGTCAATTTCAATCTAAAAAGGTTAATAAAATTACTAAAATTTAAAAAACGATTTTTTTTAATTCACTTACTAATGTTGACGCTTTTGATAATTTTAACCTTGCCAGTCTGTTAAAAAATCCTGGAATGTTGTTCTTTTACTTGAAGAGCGTATTGGAAATGTTTTTTCCCAATTTTCTACAACGAGTTCCCAAAGAGTTGTCCAATTTTTTCCTCTAAAAATAAACGTTTATTTTTATGGATGTAATACAATAATTTTGTTAATTCATATCAAATAATATACCTTACCAGCGAAAACAGGAATAAGATGCTGAAAACCCTATGAGGTTAGAAGGTCATTCACATTCGCATTCATGTTTAAATCTCTATTAAAACAAGAAAAAAACATAGCATTATATATAAAAAATTTATCACTTATAAATAATTAGTATTATTTACCTATTAATTCTGCGATCTACACAGTTGCACTATTCTCAAAAAACGTATTTGATGTACTAGCGAACGTGAAGCGCGAACAGAGCAGATGCAAAAGGCGCTCTTTATATTATGGCGTAGTTCACATAGCAGATACCTGTACCTACTAACACTTCGAAACGCAAAAAACTACATTAAAAACGTTTAGTTTTGTTTGAAGTAAGTCATATTTTGTAAAGAGAACTTTAAATTTTTATTGAAAACGTTTTGTTTTGTTTTGAATAATACAAATTTTGTAATAAAAAGTTTGTGTTTTACATGAATGTGTCTAGTTTTGTTTTGAGTAATACAAATTTTCTATGAAAATAGTTATAGTTATAATGAAAACGTTTAGTTTTATTTAGAGAAAGAATAATTTTTCTAAAGAGAAGTTTAAGTTTTGTATTAAGAATATCTATGAGTTCATTGAATGATTTTAATTTTAAATTAAAACTTTTGCTTTTGTAGGAAAGACATTTAGTTTTTACTTTAAAATTTTATGATGTTTGTTCGAAATGCGTAAATTTAAATAAAAAAGACATTTGATTCAAAATAATATTAATTTGAAACAAAATATAATTTTAAAACTAGAAAAATTTATCTTCAAACATGTGATAAGTTTTATTTCAAAATAATATTTGTTAAATCAAAATATATTTATTTGAATTTAAGAAGAAAAATTTAAAATAGCAAAATTATTTCATTGAAAACTTTCATTTCTCTCAGTGTAGAGTTCTAGAAGGGTGGTATTAAAAGTAATTAATAATTAACTTTTATATAAATCTCGCTGGAGAATTTTTTCTTTTTAATTTTTTGATAACTGCTAAATCCATAGTATATAATACAACGGTATATATTTATTTAAAATTTTTATTCTTTTATCTAAACGTTAAAAATTCAAATCAAATGGATCACTCTTCTGATTGGTCATTTCAAAGGTAACAAAATACTATCATCCCTGGATAGTTCTAGCTACAGTTCTAGAAGGGTAGAATTAAAAATAATCCATAAATAACTTGTAATAATTCTCGCTAGAGAATATTTTCTTTTTCATTTTTTGGTATAGAATTGCTACATGTACAATATATAATACAACTGTATTTATTTATAGTATATTACATGTGAGGTGGGAAATGTTTCATTATAGCCGAGGGCTTATTATATGACCGAGAGGCGAAGCCTCGAGGCTCAGATATAGCGCAAGGCTGTAATGAAACTCCCACCGAACTATGTATACTATTTTATTCACAATTATCCAAATTAATTTCTACTCGCATATCGCCTTTTTCCAATAAACTAAATTAATGTACGGTAGTAGTCTATGAAAACAAATGTTTAAATTTATTTTAATATGTTTGACAGCACTGATTACCTTACTTTTAGAGATTTATGACAGTATTACTAGGCAACCATAGTAAACACTTCCCCCCCAAGGGATTTTAAAGTATTTCCCACCCGTGAAATTGTCATTGCAGTTAAAAATGACATACGTTTCCAACCTTTGACAGGTTAGAAATTGACATATTACAATAGTGGTTGTGAATAAAATTATATACTTTTATCTAAATGTTAAAAATTCAAATCAAATAGATCAGTCTTCTGATTGGTCAATTCAAAATACTATCATTTGATTGGTTGCTTTCAAAAAATCAATACTTGATCAGTGATTGGTCGTTCAATATTTTCTGTATGTTTTTTATTAGAAATCCTGTAATCCAGCCTTATATTGCACTCTTTATTTTTTTATGGATCCACAGTTGTATTTGGAACTTACATAATACGTTTCAGATTTTTCTTGTGTCTTATAGTATTATAGAATGCATGTGTACAAATATAACTCCTATATTTATGTATTGGTGACACAAGGTCGTGTTGGGTGTTGCCTAAAATTTTATTCGAGGGGAAACATAAATTACCCCTAAACTAGGGGTTGGCGCACAAAACGGACACCAGATTCGTTAGTTTGACGGTTGACTCTATAGGATTCCATATTTATTTACCCTAATTTCACTAATTAGTTGCATTGTAAAAAACCCTGGACTATAGCCCATGGTTTTGAAGTTGCAAAAAACCTTTTTCTCACGGATCCGGTTCAAATTTGGTATACACATACTAGGCACAAGGGGCTAACAACATCTGAAGTCAAATCCACCGAGGGGTTGAAAATAAGGGAGTTATTTAATAATAAAGATTTAATTAGCGGATTACGTAAGAACTGTTAGTCGTAAGGGATTTTGGACACCGGATTCGGAATCTATGAGGTCGAATTAGGGGGATGACATGTTAAAATCACCCCTTAATATAAACACCCTCATACTTATATCAAATGTTAAAATAAAAATAATAATAATTATTATTAAGTTTTCCGTTGTAAAATGGATTCTAATATCATATTTCTTTTGTTACAGGTACAAAATCAACCCCCGGTCTTCAAGTAGACGTCTCTGATCTTCAGAACATCCCCGTTCACCCCCAAATATCCCAAATGTATTTTTGTTTGTATATTGTATCTTTGATTGTTAATATTCTATGTAATATATTTTCATTGTTGTACATTAATTTATCAATAAATAACATTAAATATTATATATTGTTTTACTTATAGAAAGATATATATTTATTTATAGGATAATTTAAAACATAGGGTAAAGTATGTGGTAAATATGTATTTTATATTAAAAGAAAAGGTAAGTTTTGAATTATATATCACATAACCAGGACATATTTAAAACATTTAAATACTGACCTACATACATTTGTTTATTGTTACGTTTAGTTGTTTCTTTAGAATGCCTTCATTTTATATAATATATGCATACTATTACATAAAGCATTACTCTGATAAAATTTTAAAAAAAATTTATACTTACACCTACAACAGAGGTGGGCGTGGCACTTGACTGGTTTTTGTGATTCTGAAACATCAATTAAACCTCTTAATTGGCCAACTCCTGAACCCTTGGCCCTACGCTCTAAAGACTTACATATGTTGTAGAGGGACCCTTATTCATCAGGGGTTAACGGAAGGGGACGAGAAAATTTCATAAAAACCACGAATTTCCAAGCCGTTTCCGAGATATGAGCCCTTAAAATTTTTCAAGGGTTGCTTCACTTTATCTCGCTTATTTAAAGAGCTAGAGGGTTGAAAATTGTGTATAGGTGTTCAATCAACCCCCTCTTTCGATTGGCGTTCACAGAATTGCTCTACAACCACTAGTTCACTAAGATATTCACCCCTAAGTTCACAGCAAAGGGCGTTAAGGAACTCCGGAAATATAAGTGCTAGAAGGGCCGGATAAATTTTATTAAGCTAATTAGAACCCCTAGAACACGAATCCAAGGTCAGATTTGCTCTAAGGGTCTTGGTTACGTAACCAAATCTTAAAAAAGGGCGGAAAGGGATGAAAATGTGAAATAATTATTGAAAGGGTACAGGAATAAAAGATATTATGTAATTTAAGTGTTTGTTTATTATATAACAATAAATACACATGATTATGTTCATATAAGTACAGTACTACATATACAAGTTAATTAATAATTATTTCCACTTGTGCCCTTCTAGAACTGTGGCTGCCGCATCCAGGGTTGAAGTGCAGATCATTCATCCCCTAAACAATCAGAAAAATAAGAATTAAAAATTAAATAACAAGAATAACAGTAATAAATATTATATACATCATATTACATCATCAACTAAGGTGGGGGTGCAATTTTGACATCAGATTTGGAATCTACAGAGTCTAATTAGAGGGATGACTTGTCTTTAACACCCTCTTTGTAGTTTACCCAGTCTATCAAAAATAACGGAGAAGTAAAGTTCCATTTCCGCAAAAGGAAAAATCGGACAAGAAAATTTTTCAAATAAAAGTTGCTGAGAATTTCATTCTGAACAAAAAATCCTAATAAAGTTTTTCTCTAAGATTAATATTTACACCCTTTCCAAAATCCCACTTTAAAGTTTAATAACTCCCTTATCATCAACCCTTTAGGGCTCAAGTTATATTCCGCACTAAGTTTAGGTCCCTACTACATGTATGCAAAGTTTCATCGAAATCGGAGACAAAAATTTTAATCGAGAGGAAACGTGAATTACCCCTAAACTAGGGGTTGGCGCACAAAACGGACATCAGATTCGTTATTTTCACGGTTGACTCTATAGGATAGCATACTTTTTTCCCCTAATTTCACTAATTAGTTGCATCGTAAAAAACCCTGGACTATAGCCCATGGTTTTTGACCTTGAACCCCAAATCTTCGGAGTTAGACATGTCATCCCCTTAATTCGACCCTTCCGCTTCCCGTGCCGGTGTCCGTTTTTGGCGCTCTCGCTTCGTTCTTACGTAATTCGCGATTGAAGTTCCGCAAGTAGAGCATTATTTTACCCCCATAATACAGAGGTGAAAATTTTGAAACTTTGTATATGAACTAAGCTTCCAATACTACATTCATTAAAAAAATATAAAATTTTTAGTGCAACTTACAAGGGTAGTTTACTTGAAGATTTTTAACAAATTATTTTCTGTTATCTATATTATTAGGGGTAGACATCTCAAACATTGTATTTGGACTAATAAATTGATGCTGCATCTATAAAAAAATTATCAATTTTATTGGACAGCCCAAAGTAGTGGTTCTCTTGAAGAAGTTTCGAACGGAACTTATGTTTAAGACAGATATGTACTTAAACAATTATCTTTAAAATGAAAAATCGGATAAGAAAATTTTTTAAATAAAAGATGCTTAGAATTTTATTCCCAACAAAAAATTCTAATAAAGTTTTCCTCTAAAGTTAATATTTTCCACCCTTGTAAAATATATAATTGAATATCTCCCTTAATATCAACCCCTAGAGGCTCATATTTGGTTGTCTACTAGATCTATGTCCCTAGCTCATGTATGCCAAGTTTCATCAAAATCGGACACAAGAAAATAACACAGTATATTACAACATAAGAAGTACATATACTTATAATGTGTATAGGGGTGCTTTTATTAAAAGGGTGACTTATAAAATCTGTAAGGGTACAGAATTTAAATACATATATAGTAAGTACTTGTGATACCTAAATATAGAGCAAAATTATGTTATTTTTTAAATTTAATTTAGCGTTAATTGATGTTGTTGCTTACATAACCATTCAAATTATATTTACTGTAAAATAAATGTTCTATTTCAATTCATAGTTGTTAATATACATATGTTAATATAAAATAAATGCATGGAACCCATGATACATTTAAAAAAGAAAATGACCCAATTAACTATGAAACAAAAACATCATCGGACAAAAAAATGTTCCAGAAAGAAGATACTCAAAATTTTATTCTTTTTAATATATCCTAATGAAATTTTTCTGTAAAATTAATAGTTTTCCAGTTATGTGTACGATATTAATGAGAAATATATATCAATCCCTAAGGGTTAAAATTTGGTTATGTACCAGACGAATATCTCTAGTTTATGTATGTATGTCAAGTTTAATCAAAATTGGATACAAGAAAATACCATATTATATTGTAACATAGGAACACAAGTAAACATATATATGAAGTGAAGGGGTGTTCCCATTAACGGGGTGATTTTTTTATTTTATTATCCTAATTCGAGCTCGATTCCGAATTTGATGTTCAAATTTCCATACGTCCTATAGTTCTTACGTAATAAGCAATTTAAATCTTTATTACTAAATAACTCCCTTATTTTCAACCCCTCGGCGGATTTGACTTTAGATGTTGTTAGCCCATTGTACCTAGTATGTGTATACCAAATTTGAGCCGGATTCGTGATAAAAAGGTTTTTGGCAACTTCAAAACCATGGACTATAGTCCAGGGTTTTTTACAATACAACTAATTAGTGAAATTAGGGAAAATAAATATGCTATCCTATAGAGTCAACCGTCAAACTAACGAATCTGATGTTCGTTTTGTGCGCCAACCCCTAGTTTAGGGGTAATTCACGTTTCCCCTCGAAAAAAATTTTAGGCAACACCCAACACGACCTTGTGTCACCAATACATAAATATAGGTGTTATATTTGTATACATACATTCTACAATATTATAAACCACGAAAAAAATCTGAAACGTATTATGTAAGTACCTAATACACTTGTGGATTTATTAAAAAAATAAAGGGTGCAATATAAGGGTGAATTACAGCATTTCAAATAAAAAAGATACAGAAAATATTGAATGACGAATCACAGAAGAGATCAAGTTATTAATTTTTTTAAACCAACCTATCAAATGATAGTATTTTGAAATGACCAATCAAAAGAGATCTATTTGATTTGAATTTTTAACGTTTAGATAAAAGTATATAATTTGAAAATGAATATATACAGTTGTATTATATACTGTGGATTTAGCAATTAAATATCAAAAAATTAAAAATAAAAATTCTCCAGCGAGAATTATGACAAGTTATTTATCGACTACCCTTCTAGAACTGTAGCTGCCGCATCCAGAGATGATATAAAAGGCATCCACTCTCTAAATAAACAATACTGTCAGTAGAAATATTAATTATATAAACTCGGATTGTAACCCTCTAACTGAAAAAGTGTTTAGTATTTATAGACATGGCAGAAAGGGAAGCAAACTTGTTTCTTTTTTCTCCACTACGCAATTTCGTTTTTGTTTTGTTTTAACTAAAGTAAACTAATTATCGCAGCAGAAAAACACAAGACCTGCAAACTACACCAGTTTCAGTCAACGTTTCCGGAAATATCCCATGCCTTTTCAGCTTTACAGCTGACTTCCGGATTTTTAAAATATTGCCTTGTATTGGAAAATACATATAAAAACAATTGGCCAACCGTGGTAATTTATTAACCGCTTTAAAAATATTATTTCCCTCAATGTAAAACAAAATATATAAGTGGTTTATGATATTTATTTATTCAGGGTTTTCTAGATTTGTATGTGCTTGTTTTTTCATCGAATCTTTCGTTTGTAGATGATCTTAGGAGATCAGCTATATCCTTACATATTTGAGGAAAATTCTATATGCCCAGAAAAACTTAGGAAAACAATTTTTGTTAAATAAGTCACCATATTGTACAGGACAATGCTACAAGTATTCCTTCTCTTTTTTAATACAGATTGCTTCATTTTAATAATTCAACAAAAAGGAATTAATTTTTACGTCTCGCCACTCAGTAAGAGAGGTATTGGAATTATGCTAAAAATCAAATTACTCAAATAATAGTGAATAAAAAAAGTTAAAATTTTGGATTTAACATTCTGACACTCTAGATTAGATCTGATTAGATTTTGGTGTTAATCGTGCAACTGGAAGTGGTGTTTTCATGAAAATCTGAAGTGTTTTTCGGAAATATCTGTATTAATTATATATGTATGAGAATTTTTGTAAATATTTATTTAATATTATGTCATTAGCTAAAATTTTGTAGTTCAAATTTGTTTCTACCTCGCCTCATTTAACTATTACAAGTAATTAATTATTCGGTAAATTTGTTCTAATTGCGGTAAATCTGTTTACCTATATTTTTCCCTACTGTTTACTTGGTAACCATGGTAACGAACAATCAACTTTTTATTTTTTATTAGTAAAGTCCGTATGACACGCTCAATTTTTTTGTACATTTTCAATGTCATTTTTTAATGAAGTAATTTATTGAACGTATCATACCTCAACTTTTGATGTCAATGAAATAATAATACTTGCTCTATTTGCTTCAATCATTTTGTTCAAATTATGTGTAGTAGACATTCACATAGTCTTACATCAAATAATTTTGTTTTGATATATCAATTGTCTTGTTTTCTCATATAATATAAAATAAGTTCTTTTTTAGGCGACTGGTACATAAATTGTTGTTTTTCGTATGTGCTGGCAACCTTAAAGTATCAATTTTTATTTGACATCTGTCAAAGTCAGAATTTTCGGCCGCTTGTTTGTTCATTATTTATTTTGATAGTTCATATTAATGGGATTATTAATATTTTAGAATATAATAACAAGTGTAAATCAAATTTTAACTATTTCTTTACAAATATTATTGAAAAAGTAATGAATTTGCGAGTAACAATAGCGGCCGTAAAGTAAATGCGGTCGTAAAGTAAATGCGGCCGTAAAGTAAATTTTGACAGATGTCAAACATAGATTTTGAATGAAAATTCATAATTTTTTGTTATAATCGCCTAAAAAATGTTGTGTGCACCTCGACTAAAAGTTCTTTTTTGGCCTGATCTGATTTGTAGCCTCGGCTTTGCCTCGGCCTCAAACTTCGGATTCGGCCAAAAAAGATCACTTTTAGAACCTTGATACACAAATAACTATTTTCAAACTCACCATTTTTCAAAACAGTCATTGTAAAGGAGTAAAAAGTTAGGTTGAGTTAGATTAGGTTCTATTAGATTGGGTTAAGTTAGATTAGGTTAGATTAGGCTGGGTTAAGTTAGGTTAGGTTAGATTAATTTAGGTTAGGTTAGATAAATTTAGGTTAGGTTGGGATAGGTTAAGTTAAATTGGGTCAGGTTAGGTTAGGTTGGGTTAGGTTAGATTATGTTGGGTTAAGTTAAATTAGATTAGATTAGGTTAGGTTAAATGCGTGTGTGTGTGTATAAACATTTTATATTAATATCTTTAAAAATAAATAAATGCCATTTCAATGTGAACCGAAGCTGACCATCTTTTTTTATATTATTTTTCTCATATTTGTCATACTTAGTAAAACTTTTTGACAAATTTCATTAAAATTGGCGGTGAAGTAGAAAGAACATCGTTATTTATTTTTTTTAATTACATTTTTATAATTATTTTCTTTTATTAATTTTTTCATTACTTTTTTAACCGATATAGGATATGTACATACTAGTCGATATATTACAAAACCAGTTTCCAATTTTTAAAAACCGTTTTTCCAGCTAAAACCAATATTATTATAACATTCTCTATCAGGGTTAAACTTTAACCAGTATTTTTTCGGTTACATGCCCTGCATAGAATATTTTAAAAAATTGTGGGTGTCATTAAGACTTTAGGATTAAATTCAGTCACCAGTGTTTAGAAATGGTTGAAAAATAAGATATGTATATAAAACAATATTTGCATGAAAATTGTATTTATTGGGAGTGGGTGATTTTTGTTTTGGCGGGTTAATTAATGATAATACAATGAGATGATATCAGTGTGTCCCTTTGTGACATTTCCATTCGTGCAAATCAATAGCCGAGTGTATGAATTAGCAGAATGGCATTTTTCTTCCGTTTTGTAATCCTTGTATGGCATGCATTGTTGGCAATCGTATAACTTTCACCTCGTTCACATTAATAACGCTGTTCATACAAGCTCTTTCATTCTTTATTCTCCCAAACTTTCTGTCATGCAACATGCCACCAAACACATCTATTCACTTAAATAGCGACACCCACCAACGAGCTGCCCTCGATTTCCAATCCGCACTGTTTCCGCATTCAACGCGTTTCATCCCCATGTGTACAACCATTGCTAATTACCAACATATCGTTTCAAAAATCTCATGTTTATCTCCGATTTTTATACATTTCATTTATTCTTCATTGTATATAAACTTTGATTTGAATTATTGCATATTTGTCGATTCGGTTTTCGAAAGAACAATTTAAAAAAAAAATAGATTTAAAATAAATGGAGCATAGTATAGTTATGTATTTCCAGTTAAGTGATTAAAGAAGTTTTCCTACGACCACTGTTAAAAATAGTATTTTTAACGGTTGCTTAGCAAGTTAAAAATAACAGTTTATAACACAGTAAATACTTTTAAAACGTTGTCATTGACAACGTGTTAAAAGTAAAAAACAAATTTACTTTTAACACTTCTTATGTTCAGTTGTTCATAACAAATACATCATGACCTGTCATAAATGTCATTCTATAATACTTAGTTTTTATTTACTAATAGGTACATAACTGGGGTCGTACGAAAAATAGTGTATGATATTTGTGTTAAAAGTGATTTTATGAGTGCGTGGGGTTTGTTACACTCGGCTTCGCCTCGTTTCAAACTTCCCCACTCACTCATAAAATGTCACTTTTAACACTTATATCATAAATAACTATTATTTCCGAAATGCATAATAGTTAATTATGTATTAAGGGCATAATCAAAAGATTATAGCACGAGGAATGTTTGATTAGGCCCGGGGTCCATACAACGTTTTATTTCATTTTGGTACTTGAAATGAAAATAAACTATAGGTATTTATTCCATGCTGTGGATTCTTCGTAGATAGTTGGCATTGTTAGATTGTTTGTTTTAAATCAAATTTGTAAATGTAAATGTAACTGTCCAAATATATATGGAATATCACGTGTACTGATTAATCTGGCGAAATATTAATGAAATTGAGGCTACACACACGAACTAAAAATTCAAAAAATTTATATGAATAGGAATTTGAATACAATTCTGTGAATGCTAAATACATACTTAATCAATAAAATTTATTGTATTGTTTGACGTTTATTCATTAATAACAGCCTTTTCTGATACGAATTCGAATATAATGAAGTTTAATTTTAAATTACTAATAAACATGTTTCACTATCATTTCTAAATTTTAGAATATTATAAATATATCTTCTTAAAAAAGGAATGTACAAACAGAAAGTAAAAAAGTGTAACAGTATTGTTTACATGATAATAAAAACAAAAAGAAACCATTTCATTTATTGTTCATGAAATCGCTTTTAAACAAGAAGATTTAATTAATATGCATATTTTTAATCATACTGAAACATAAAATATAAAAAATATACATAATTTACATGTATAATATTTTTTAATTATATTGTAACATTTTAAAACGCGCTGGCCGTGTAAATTATTAATATTTTTAAAACAGTTTTTTTTCTTTTGTCAAATTTTATTTTTATATATAACATATTTTAATTTCAAGTAAAGTTTCCCGAATACATATTATTAATAATTATGTCAAATAAACAACTATTATGATATAACATATTTATTAATATACTGCCTATAAGTATATTATATAAAGAATAATATATATTATAATCATTATTTTTGGCCACATAGTTTAAGAGCAATATTAAGTTTAATAGCATAAAAGAAAAAACTGTACAAACGGCAGATCATTTAGAATATTTATTTATGTTACTAAAAATTACACTCTGTAACATACCTTTGTTTTTACACATGTTAAAGAGGAATGTTTAGGCTTTAATGAGATGTAGATGTATGAATTTTAAAAATCGAACGCCTACTGTAAAAGTTTCTCCGATAGTAGAACTTTTTCTCACTAAAAAATGACAAAATTCGTCAAAAAGCAACAAAACATAAAACATGAAAATGTTATAATCATGCGTTTTCGAGCATTTTAGTTTGTTAAACAAGTTTTATGACAATAAATGAGAAATAAATAGTGAAGAGTACAATTATTTATTAAATCCTTACTTAGGTTATTGAAAATCGACATTGGAACTGTATGTATATTTATTTGGTGGATTCGCCAGTAACTTACTTTGTATTATACTAATGTAAACCAAACCTTATGCATAGTCAAAACGTAGGGATAAATGGTGATTAAAGTGGATGCACTAAAGCCCATAGATGGAAATTAATATCACTCCACGCTGTCCCAAACTGTTATCTAGTTATATTGCACCCAGCGGACTACATTGTTTAGCTACTCGTGTAACCAACACATTTTTCAGATGTTGTAATCTTTGAAACTTTGTGAGTTTTTTTAAACGAATCCTCCATGAATGCGCAACGCCCTCCAGTTTTCAAGGGTAGGCACTTATGAATATAAAAGGAAGAACTACTCGAAGGTAGGAACGACTCGTGTAGACTCACTGGCTTGGAATCGAACCTGAGTACGATTTATATTTATTTGTACCCTCTGTTGTTACTTAAACAAATCAATATAGAGGTCATTATGTAATAGAGCATTTTTTACTCTTGATGTAGCGAGCTATAATTGACTTGATATAGTTAACATTCGCATAAATGCTATACGTAATCTCAGTACATTTTAGCTTTTCTCACTTTGCTTACTAATTCTGAAAGTTCTTTTATCAGAGATAAAGTGAAGAAAGTTGAAGAATTGGGTTATGTTTTGCTATTAATAAAAAAAATTGTTTCATTATTGAAGTTAAATTGTTATTTTGTTGGTAATAACATTTAATAAATAATGTATATTATACAGGGTGTTCCATTTAAAAGTGCCACCATTGCTATCTCGAGAACTATAAGAGCTACGAGGTTGGTTAAATTAGCAAAGAACCACCATTTTACAAGACTAATATAATGAGCAAAAAAAATTTTTTTTTCAACCAGTGGTTCTCAAAATACGGGGCACAACTTTGTTATTTTAAATGGAAACGTATGTTTATTTTTAGGTTATTCGATTAAGTATTTTTTTCTGAATTCAGCGATATGTACATATCATATACTAATATAACAAAATAATTGAGAAAAATGCATGTTAAATTTATATGTATTTTATTTATATCTGGCTAAAACAAGAGTGCTATGATTAGAAAACATAGACATATAGTTCTGTCAAACATTGTTTGATTATTTTTTGTTAAATTTTATTTGCTTGAACTGTCAGTTTTAAGAAGAAAATGAATTGTTTTCTATCCAAAGCACTCTTATTTCAGCCAGATATAAATAAAATACAAATAAATCTACCATGCATTTTTCTCAGTTATTTTGTTATATTAGAATATGATATATTTATATCATTGAATTCAGAAAAAAATACTCTATCGAATAACCTAAAAATAAACATACGTTTCCATTTAAAATAAGAAAGTTGTGTCCCGTATTTTGAGAACCACAGGTTGAAAAAAAATTTTTTTTTGCTCATTGTATTAGTCTTGTAAAATGGTGGTTCTTTGCTAATTTAACCAACCTCGTAGCTCTTATAGTTCTCGAGATAGCAATGGTGGCACTTTTAAATGGAACACCCTGTATATTAAATGGTAATAATAAAAAATCTGATGTGGACACCACATGACTGCCTTGTACGCTAAATTATACACATTTTTAGCTGCACTTCATTTAAATTTATTTCGCTTGAGAGTGAAATCATTTTAAGTGTAATCATTATTCAACTTCCATTCGAAATTTGAAAAAATACTACGAGCAAATTGTCCTTTTGTCACTGCCGATTACAATAAAAGAGAGGTGTACAACTAGATGTTATAGCAGTCCCATAGACAAAATTTCGACACTCTACGACTAATCATTTTTGAGTTATGCGAGATACTTACGTACAGACGTCACGCCGAAACCAGTCGAAATGGATTTAGGAATGGTCAAAATGGATATTACCGTTGAAACCTGGAAACATATTTTTTTTGTGATTAGAATACTTCCTTAACTTTATACAACGAATTAAATATTACCAATAATATTAAAGATTATGTGTTAGTAAGTTTATATTGTATTAAATCTGTAATGTATAGGTATCATCTTTAGAAAGGTATTATAATGATGATGATGATGATTACAAGGATGAAATAAAAGTTCATTTTACATCAAATCTCAATATATCTTAGTACATCTTATATTACGTTTTTTTATTATTTTATTTTTGCTTTCAAAGTTTCACCTCAAAAATGTAGGTTTTTTGTGTAAATCTTAAAAATGGATAGATATATAATCTCAACGACTATATTAGTCGATTCTATGGACAAAAGTACGTAAAGAACTATTTTCTGCGTATATACGTTCTTCAGAACGATGAGAAAAACTAAAATCCTCTAATTCAGTTTTTGTTTGGCAACTTTCTTTCTCGAAAAACTTTTATTTTCTGTACTTAAATATAGATGCGATGATACCAAATAAAAATAATATTTTAAATTCAAAGATGAAACAATATGTTTCTACGCCTAATAAGATATTTGTTTCTTGTATATTTGTTATTACTATGGATACATAGTATATTGTAAACACAAAAACAAACAAATTGTGTAAATAAAATAATTCATAACGACACTCATGGCCGGTTGCACCAATTTTAAGTTTTCCTTAAATGGACAATATCAGATCAGGGGTGGGATTCTATAATTTCGGTTGCTATCCTTTGGTCTTGTTATGATATCAAATGCAAATATCTACTACAAAGTAAACTTGCTATTCTATAACACTAATTGTTATTTATGATTGATATGTAGGTACTTGCATATAATTATACAAATATAAAGAACACTCTACAAGTCTACACTGATGTGGAAATGTCTCAAATTCATTGCAAATTTGAATTTTCACCATAGTGACATTTGGCATTTGACGTTTGTAATTGATATTTTAACATGTGCAGTTGCTATTTGTAGTTGTTATGAGTTGTAGAATCCCACCCCAGAAATCTCATCACTTCAACATAATACACTTGTGACAAAAAGAACAATCACAATAAGCGAATTAACTGATATGCGTTGATATTTTTGTACAACAAATGTCCTAATATCAGCAAACGAATTGTCTTGTACGTACACGACGTTTTTCGGTACGTGAACTGTGAGTGAAAAGTTGAACTTGAACTGTATAAAGGTACAACGCGTAACACACCGTACACGTGTATGATATCGGAGCGGAAAATACAGCGTGTTATAAAAGGCGTTGCGATGCTAGTAGCGTAATAAATAGCTGGCGCTCAAGACCTTGATACCTTCGGCCGGAATGTACAAAGACGAAGGGATACGAACGCGGCACCGTGCGGTGTTCTTACAAGCTGCGGGACTCCCGAGGCCGCAGCACTACCCCCTGGGGACTCCCGCCCGGTATAACCCGCTTTATTTTATTCACAAACAATGACACGGGAATAACAATTTCTGCTATTACCCACTAACCCTTAAATCCATTTCACCCACTACATTTTCTCATTATCTATAGGTTATCATTTAAATTAAAAATTAAAGTGTGAATTTATAAATCTAGTTTATCTAGTGAACGACAATTCTTGATATTGATGTTAACAACAAAAGGATAAGGCAATAATTCATGAAGTACGGACAGTGGTGGTTTAATTGGTTAGCGCGGTTCGACTGAGCAGAATGTGAGATCTGGGTTCAAATACCAATGAGATCTTACCTTTAACCATAAAAATATACTGGTTTATCCGAGTGGTTAGTAGTAGTAGGAGTAGGGGGGAAAATAGACCGGTAGGAGAGATGGATTTTTAGTCTCAAAAGTACATTAGAATGACGTCTCTAATAAGGAATATTAATTTTGGTATTTAGAGACACTATAAGTAGCTGCTTGAAAATTAATACAGTCAACACTCAATAATCAAAGATTTACTTAAACTATTGCCAAAAAAAATCTTTATCTTTTATCCACATTTAGTTTATTAGTGTGTATATATTCAGTACGTTTAAACTAATTATTTATGTTCATACTTTATAAACATGTGCATAAGACTAATTCTATTTGTACACAGTCATAAGAACTTTAGTGGTCCATTTACCCTCTGCTCTGAGGAGAAATGTACCAGAGGATTTTTATTGTTGAAAAGATCAATTCAACCGGTAAACAGGAAAAAAATTATTTGCACATAGAAAGGTAGACGATCTAGTTGCTATTTCATGAATTCTGAAGAACTGTTAAATAGTTAATCAGAGGGTGATGATAATGAAGAAGCTGAACATTAGAAAAATTAGAGAAATAATAAAACAACTTCTGTAAAATCATTTTATAACTATACCGCTTACAGCGACAAACTGGTTATAATGTCGAAATTTTGACCACTTGTATTCCCACATACGCTAATGTTATTTTACTTTTATCGATTACAACGACTTCCGGCTAAAGAGACGAAATTTTTAATATACTTTCGATGTTCACATTAGTGCAAAATATTTCTGCGTTCTAAATTCAAAATACAGAAGAAGTTAAACAGATTTAGTAGTTCCTGAAAATATTGCCACATGGTAACATTAACTTCACCCTTTTTCTCCCAATTTTCGTAAATCTGGAATATTAAATAAAAATTCCAGAACAAGTGATTTAAATCTGATTTAAATCAATGAACCCTGAAAAAACAGAAATATATTAAATTCAAACTATTTCTAAAAGCCCATTTTTTTGAATGAAGATGAATTCTGCATTGCGTACCTATATGGAATGTGCAAAACGTTTTGAATTAGAGTGTTAGATTTAATTCTAAAAATTAATTCCTACCAGTACTTATTTTACCTTAAAATAATATATTTTTGCAGTAATCAACATTACAAATAACAATTTATAAAAAGAAATGAAAGTAAAGAAGTGAAGTGCGGTGTGGATGAAACAGGAATTTATGATGCATGCAATATCACGTCCATTATTCCAGCAAAGGGCAAAGCCGTCTTTGTCAGCCATCAATGATAGGTTTTCAAATATTGTTATCCTATTTTAGGCCCCCGTGAGCCCAAATCGAAGTTTGGGTTTTGCGTGTGTTCGCCAACCGTCATTGTCAAAGCATTAATGCGGATTAATGTCAAAGTCTCAATTTCCCAGTGTAAATGTCAAATCAACCAAGCACACTCTTCTCAAAAACCTCCACCATTCTGTGTTTTGCTAAAGATAATTCTAATTTTATGATTGTTTGCTTTCTCGAAAAATAAACTTTCATGTTAAACATAAACAAGTCGGTCTCAATGTTAAAACAAAGCACATATAAACTTCCAAGGTTGTGCATATAAAGCAAATTCACTTACAAAAAAAAGCTACAAATACAAGCGTGTCCATTTTAAGAGGCTAACCATTGGAACCTCAAGAACCGCAAGAGGTACGAAGTCGGTTAAATTGAAGCATTAGTTGCCCATTTCCTATGAATATAAAATCTGAGGAAGGAGGGTTGCAATCTAGTGGCTAGATGAAAAAATGCGATTCATTTCTTGTTGAGCATTTTAATAAGTTGCATGTGCTTGCACTAAATTCTAATTTAGCTACTCATTCTTCAGTCTATAAAAATAAAATTTACCTGTATCGCAATTATTTAACTTTTTTTTGCATATTCACCATTCCTGTATAGTAATAATATTGTTTAGTTGTGTTGCATGTGGTTGTTACCAAATCACAGAATAGTTACATATAAATCTATTCTGTGCCCAAACCAAAAGAACAAAAGTTTAGGAATTTAAATTCATCAATAAGTATTTTACATCGTACAACTATTATAATGAAAAATAAAACTACACATTAATATACATATTATAAATTATATTGCATATATTTACTTTTATATTTACTATATACCGGGTGTCCCAGCTCGACCGACACATGGGAGTTTTACATGAGAAATCAGTTAATTATGAATAGTATCTCCCAACTGCAAGATATTAACTTGAAATTTTGTATACTTATCGGAGAATATTAATTATATGGATCACACTTATTTGAAATATGTAATTTCATCTGCAGGGCAAGATTTATTAAATTTAAAATCTAATATTTTCATTCAAAATCAGACAGCCATGGAAATAAAAGAAAATATTTATCTGACAGTTTAGTGAAGTATCACTGATTTTAACCCTTATTCCCTGTATTTTAATATTATTTAACTTGAATTTAGTTTCTTTTTGTTAAATAATGTACCAATATTACAAAAATATAAATATCTACAAAGGCATGTCATTAACTGTCAGAACTGTCACATAGATATTTTCTTTTATTTCCATGGCTGACTTTATAATTTAATAAATCTCGTCTTGCAGACGAAATTACATATTTTAAATAACTGTAATCCATAGAAATAATATTCCCCAATAAGTATACAAAATTTTAAGTTAATATCTTGCACTGGGGAGATACTATTCATAATTAACTGATTTCCTATGTAAATCTCTCATGTGTCGGTCGAGCTGGGACACCCGGTATGTTTAAATATAAATAGTGTCTTTCCAATGATATAAAACACATAAATTAAAATGAAAATAAACTAGGAAATAGAAAATGAATGATTTTAATCATTTCAGTCAAGTGTGCTTTGGAAACAAAATTGAAAATCTTCAAATAAAATGTAAGTACTGTAACTATTCTCCTACGGTAAAATGAACTTCGGTTCCGCAATCTTAACCTGAATTCTTACGACCTCAAGTGTTACAATGTACTTTTATTTGTTTTACCTTAAATAACTATAATTTATTTAATATTTATTTATTGTTTAATAAAAATATATATTAAAGGCAAATTTTGAAACAAGGACCAAAACGTATTATGTAACTTTAACTTTAAAGTTCATGTTTTAAAAATAGAATAAGGTGAATTAGTTTAAAAGTAATACAATAATGTTGTGTACATTAAAATGATTTGAATAAAATGAAAGAAAATTAAGCGATGATTCATGATCGCGATATTTTACAGGAGAGATTGCAAAAAATGTAATTTTGTAAAAGTTTGTTCATTACGGGTTTCTCGTAAGTTAAATGCGTTGTGGTTTATACTTTCATCATATTTCATATATTTATGACGCAGGAAGCGGCACATTAATTACACCGGGCAGACAGTATCGCTACCTAATAGCTATTCGTGATCGTGACTTCATCCACCGGCCAACCAGCTCTGCCGTCCACAAAAACACCCCCCAGCATTCCAAATCTTGTGCACCTACACTCAGGGTACTTCTTAACAATCCACACCGAAAACTCCATCAATGAAATAAAATATCAGTTATTCTTAGTATTAATATCGATAGAGGATACTGTTGGTGCTCGGTGAAACATATTGTCAAAAGGTTTGAAAAAACACTCGGTACTATTTCAGTTGAAAAGTGATAAGTGAAATAAATCTTTAATTTAACCAATGGCAAAAATCGTCGAGAGCAAAAATTTTTATTAATACCTAATTTTTTTTTGGAAACCTTCTAGATATTAATTTAAAAATTTTCAAAATGTCAGATTTCACATAAGCCAATACTCGTGTATATGTACTCACTATTCATAAAGGCAGACATTTTTACCAGGTATAACTTTAATAATAATTATATGTCGATTTATTTTAAGAAGTTCAATTCCTATTTATCAATACAATTGTTTCATTGATTTTTACTGAATTAATTTATTATAAAATTATTATTATAGGTTCTAATAATGGTTCTCAAGAACCGTAAGAGATGCGAAGTCGTATTATTTGGCCACTAGATATGAGCAAAAATATGATTTCAGCAAATTTCTTGTTTCTTTTCATACAAGTTTCTATAGTTTCTAGAGACACTTTTTTTACGCAGCGGTCCATACTAACTTTAAATTTTCAAATGGGGCTGAAAGTTGTCTTTTTTTTTCTTTCCAACGAAATAAAATACATGTACATTAAAATGAAAATAAACTAAGAAATTAAAGAATTATTGATTTTATTCAATTTCAAATCTTTTGTATTCACAGAAAAATAATTTTGAGAATACAACTACATAACAAAAATATTGAGAATAATGCAAATGAAAAATGCAATGACAGAATCAATTGCAAATAAAAAAGATGCATAAATAATAGAGTAATAACGTTCTTAGTTCTACCAAATTTAAATTGAAATATAATAATTTTTCATTTGCATTTTCGCAATATTTTTACGTAAGAGTATAAGAGTATTATATCGTTGTATATAGAAAATTACTTCCTTTTTAAAACTATAAAAAAAGAAAATGTTCCTGTATGAAAAACAAAAAAAAAAAATACAAAAACACCACAAGCAAAAACAAAATTTAATGCTATTATGTGATATACATAATACTGAATAAGTTTTATTTAAAAAAAATTCTCTCTAATATTTTTAATTTAGGAAATATCGTATGGACACTGCAAACACAGCCATCCCCGTCTCTATAGCTATTATAGCTGACGTTTTACAAACACATAATGTTATTTATTTATGTTGTTAATTAATAATTTAATGATTTCGGAAACAATATAATATATATCTAAGGACTAAAGTATTTTTTATTACTCGTAGAAGAAACCATGTGAATAATAAATATACTTTAGTCCCTTGATATACAAATAACAATTTTTACCACAGTCCATATTTTAAAGTTCCTTGACAGTATATGTGATTTTTACTGTATTGTATATACAAGCGTATTGTACGTATGTGATACTTGCAAAGCAACAGCTCGGCTTATTAATTGAGAAGTAGTAGGCTGACGTGGGGGTGTGTGAAGTGGCCGGCCGACAAGGCTGTTTCGCGATACAAAGAGACCGTTGCGCGTGTGTGCGGCTGAGTAACGACTTTTCAGCCCTTATCTACTACCTATTATTTACTACTGAACCCATGTTCTCTCCTTTATCAAATATGTGCCTTACAACTACTTCCACTTTTATATTGAGAGCACGCACGACCCAACTTCCATCTTCAACTAGAAACTATTTATAAAATTCCGCAGAATACGCTGCAAATTCTTTACTACTGTTCTAAAGATTGGCTGAAAAATTATTGCATTTTAAAAGTTATACGTGAGTGTTAAACTGGAATCAAATCGAATTTCAGTATACGAGGGGGTATTGATATATAGTTAGCCTTGGATGGTTCCAAGGTACCTATTCTGTAACTTTTCAACGATTTGAATTGTTATATTGATTGACGTCTCGTGTCAAATGTTCAATGTTGTAACCTTAGGAATTTTTGTGTTTGAAAGTTTTAGTAAAATAATTTTTAAATTGGCACTATTCCCTGGCATAACTGTCAAATTGTACAAAATTGTGTTCAGTGTCAATGTGTTGTCAATAGCGTACCTTTGCATTATTTCTAGATTCTCTTTAGTAATTTTCATAAAATGTCACCACTCAAATTTGAAACAAAACCGCCAAGCGCACAAACCAAACGTCAGTATAACACTAGTGAAATGAATATAACACTACCCTTCGCGCTAGTGAATCGTTTACAAAATGAGTGACGTCATATTCCCTGTTGCACTCAAAAACCGCTAGATGGCAGTCAGATTATAACAATTTTGAACGCGTATCACTAGTGATATAAGTTACAGAATAGGTACCCAATATCTGAAAGTGAATATGGTTGCTATGGTTACAACTATGATGTTTTATAAATAAGTTGACATAGTTTGACATCTATAAGTTGAGCGATGATTAAACTGTGAATTTTTGAAAACGGCATGTTTGCGAAAAAGCTAGAATTTGAAAAAGTTGAGTTGCGGTCAGTTATTAAATATTTATTTTTGAAAGGATTATCCGGCAAAGAAATTTTTGCTGATATAACAGACACTTTAGGTGATCAGTGTCCTTCATATGCAACTATTAAAAACTGGGTTGCGGAATTTAAGAGAGGAAGATCAGATGTTAAAGATGAGCACCGCGCTGGAAGACCAATTTCTGTGACCACTTCGGAAAACATTGATTCTGTCCATGATATGATTTTAGCAGATCGACGAATTGGGCTGAAACGTATAGCGGAAGCATTGAACATTTCCTATGAACGTGTATTTCATATTGTTCATCACGACTTGGATATGAGAAAACTTTCGGCCATATGGATTCCAAGATGCTTGAATGCTGATCAGAAGCGTTTTCGTTTGACAACGTCGAAGGAAATTTGCCGTAGTTTTGAAGCAGACCCCGCAACATTTTTGGATCGGCTTGTTACTATGGATGAAACGTGGATTCATCATTATGACCCAGAGACTAAAGAGCAATCGAAAAAGTGGAAGCATTCCGGTTCTCCACGACCAAAAAAATTCCGTGTTCAAAAATCCGCTGGTAAGATTCTTGCTTCAGTTTTCTGGGACAAAGATGGGATAATTCTGACAGATTATTTGGAACAGGGCAGAACTATCACGGGAACATATTATGCTGAGTTGCTATCTAAATTACGCAAGAAAATTGTGGAAAAGCGCCGCGGAAAACTTACCAAAGGTGTTCTCTTTTTGCAAGACAATGCTCCTGCTCACAAGTCCTTGATTGCAATGCGCAAAATTCATGTAATTGGTTTTGAATTGGTTAACCATCCGCCCTATTCTCCGGATTTAGCACCATCATATTATTATTTATTCCCAAATCTTAAAAAACACTTAAAAAGTAAAAGATTTTCCACAAATGATGAAGCCATACGTGCCGCTGAGGAGTGGTTTGCAGACCAAGATAAAGAATTTTTTTTAGAGGGTTTACAATTATTTTATAAACGTTGTGTTAAATGTGTAAGTCTTAAAGGAGATTATGTTGAATAAATAAAATTTTGTTTTGAATTATTGTGGCGTTTTATATGGTAGGCTAAGTATTTATCAACACCCCCTCGTATAAGTCATAAAATGAAATTGTGAATGGATACAAATTACTGGATTTCAGTCAGTGTACAATAGTATATTCACAGAATAGTTATGTACAGAAGAGACACATCGTGTCGATACCTTTGATATTACGCTAGTCAGTTCTATAACCTTGGAGCATTGTGGACCTTTAAATTTGTTGGCTGATTTACGCTCGAAATTTAAAATTTGGTTTGAATGATAAAATAATTTTTGTGATGTAAAAATACTAAAATTATAAATTTATAAATGTAATAAAAGAAAATTAGATGAAATAAACAGGTACATATATTTTGCAAACATTTTTATTAAACAAAATGCCTGTATTTTGCAAGTTCATCAATAAGCTCAATTTCTATTACTTTCTTTTTGATTACATCAAAAATTCATATTACTATATTTCATAACATAAAATACATATAATTTTCTGAATAATCAAATAGACTTTAAAAAGTACTAAAATAAAATTTTTCATATCCGTAAATAAATTCATAGTTTAACAACACCTTTAAATTGGAATATTTGTTAAGTAGCTACAAGTAAAGAGAAGAAAAAGTAGAATATTTTGACATAATTAAATGACAGTGTAGGTAGTAAATCCTCCAAGCCTGCTGGTGGCAGGAGGTAAAAACTAAGCGATTATCATTATGTAAACGACTAATGGCCGTTTGCACCAACATAACTTAAATTTTAAGCTTGCCTTAAATAGACAATATCGAATCGAAATAAAATGTCAAATTCATGATTTAACATTTGTAACAGGTACGGTCGCCTAAGACGAAATCTAGTACCTGACATAAAAGGGTTTAATTTATGAGTTTTACTTGCCTCAAAAGTAATCCACGAATTATATTAATGAACAACTTTTACACTAGACAAGGGTAACGATAGTCGCTGCCACCACTATCACTTTATTTATTTATTTAAAAGTCTGCCGTGATAGAAGCAGACAAGGGAATGTTTAATAATGATAACAGACGCGGTTTATTATAATTATGGTCAAATTAGTGCAGGGTTGTAATTTTAGAATAATAGAGTTTTACCTACGCGTTGCGCTACCACGTCACAAAGACAGGGGTTGGAATAGGATGGGCTGAATCAAACACGATATTCCAACAATAACAAAATTATATAAATTTTAATAATCAACCGCGATCAAAAATATTTATATAATTCAAATAAACTACAACGCGTAACTTGATTCTATATAAACTCTAAATTCTTACTTTTCTAATATACAAACAATTTTGAAAACTTTTATACATCGATCTACAAATAAATAATAATCCACACAGAATGTAATAAAAACTACTTACAAATTTACACCACGATGAGAGAGCCTTTACACACAGTAAAACAACTAATTGGTTATTTCACTAAGAAATACCAAGGTATGTCTGACATTCAGTCAAGACATCCACAACAATCGACGAGTACAACAAGAGAGAGAGATTTCGAACTTCTAAACACTATTTAATAGTAAAAATCCAGAAGTTCTCATCCTATGTTTGTCCGGCTCTTCTCATCCCCTAAGTACGAACTATGCTGAAAATGACCCAACTATTGATGTCCACCGAGGGCATCACTTACGGAAACGGACAGTTATGTCTTTTGAAAGCAAGCTTCAAGGCGCGAAAAGAGCGTCCTCGACCATAAATCTATCCATTCCTTACCATTTGGAGTACAACACTAACAAAAATTTACAAAAATACACAGCCGCCAAGCGACCGTGTTACAACTTTCCCTTTCCCCTTAAAATAAATTACATTTCTGAAGGAAATATAATTTATTAACTTCCGCGCTGGACGATGAATCCAATTCTTTGAGTTGGACTGTCCAATGTCCAATGGGAATCTTGTTGGAACTCCACCTCAACTCCTAGCCCGTCGTGACTTGACCTGGAGGTGACACCAGCCTTCCCGCGTCCACGCATCCGCCATCCAGCAGCATAGGAGTGTTCACAAAGAACAACTGTAACAAAATGTCTCCGGCAGATATGTGTCCCAACAAGCAACGCTACTCAAGAGTACACTCAGACTCAGTACTTTCATTCCAGCACAATTTTGATTTATCGAAACACTAAGTAATCGATTCCAACCATTCTTACAACCTGCTCTTAATTTTGAAATCACAAAGAACTCAACTTTATTACTCTAATTTTCCTCAATTTAATTTCTTAATTTTTACTCATTCGCACTATGTATATATTTAAAGAGCTACCTGGAATTTTATTCCTCGACGCTTTTCGTTGCACGAAGTTCGCGCCTAAACCTTCTTCGTCCACTCGACTAGCTCTGCTCTCTTGAAGTCCGCTAGGATACCTGCTGGTTGCGATTGCGGCTCCGCCATTGTTCCACTTCCTTGTTGGATGGTGTCGGCTTGCCCTTCCTGACGTCTTCAGGTACTCGCTCCTCTTGATATTCCTTGCGTCTTCTGTTGCTACCTATCCCAGAACCAAAACCCTTGTAATATTTATTACCAGTGCACATACCTACCGTCTTGTCACGGTTCACAAAGATGTCGTGTGCCTGCTGGTCTTCTTCCTTTGATTTCACCACAGAAATCGCATCCAAGTCTTCGGGTTCCTCTACACCAACAAAACGTACATTCTTCTGAATACGTTTTGCGGTGTCGGCTCGTCCAGCATCTGCGTTGCTCAGCTCAGCCCCTGAACTAAGCTTTTGCCGGTCATCTTTTCCCTGATGAAGCCTTCTTCTCCATACGGTCGTTCGCGCCTTATTTTTCCCGCGCATACTATCATCACTGACCGTATGTTCTGGGATATTTCTCTCGCACTGTTGTCTAGCATCTCTCTCGTGTGTACTGTTTTCTCTGATTTTACTTTTCACACTAAGTGAACAACTACTCGCGATATGCCCATATTCGCGACAATTGTAACAAATTTTGTACTTTAATTTATTTTTCGCTTGTTTACAAAATTTTGATATATGCCCAAATCTTTGACAACGGAAGCACAATTTACTACGATAGCTATTTCTAAATGTTATCTGTCCTATTATCTCATCTTCACTTTCTACACCCGAATCTTCGCTATTCCTAATTGCGTATTTACACGTAGATTTATTTTTCCTGGCTTCACGTAGAAGTTCCGTTACTTTATTTATTAATTCATGTACTTTACTATTTTCTTTATTACTACTTAAAACACACAAGTCGCCTTTTTCTGGAGAATTTTGGAAATTTTTATGACATATTGATTTACGATCTAAACTTGAGCTAATCTCCATTAATTTATCTACAGTCTCTACTCTTTTGGCTATTTCTATCGCTTCTACTAATGTTTTAGGATCTTTTAATATAACATCGCGTTGCAACTGAGGTAACAGACCTATTAAAAATTGATTGTATAACCGTTTCTCTACATATTTACAATTAAATTCATGTTCTGTTTCATCTTCGGTATTATTTACTAATTTATAAGCTAGTGATCTTAATTTTATTTCATATTCAATTACACTTTCTGTTTCTAATTGATGACAATTTATAAATTCTTTCTCTACTGTAAGAAAATGCGGTTTCTGTACATATCTACTTAACAATTCCTTTTTGAAAACTGACCAATCATTCGTATCTTTAATTATGCTATTATTCCTAACGAATTCTAAAGCATCTTTACCCAAACATAATTTTGCAATTGCTACTTGTCTGTTATCCGGTTGTTTACTAATTTTAAAAAATAACTCGACTTTATCAATAAATTCTTCTATGCTAATATCTGAATTTCCGCTAAATTCTGGAATTTTATTTACTGCTCCAGCTAAACTACTAACCGTTTCTAATTTTAATGCCATATTTAAATATTTAAAATTACTTTATTTTCAATGAACGCCTAATAATTACAAAAACTATTTTATTACCTCTTTTACTTTTCTTTTCGAGTACCTGCTTCAGGGTTAACGACACTACGAGGGTGAACATACAAAAAAAATACCGTTAGAGGCTTTTCCCGCTTTTACTGACACAAAAACTACCTGCACTCGTAACAACAACACAAAGTAATTTATTAGAGTTATTCAAATTTGACCACAATTAAAGACTTTACTGGTTTGAGTGGGTTTAGTTTTAGAAAATATTTAGATCCCAGCGCTTTGCCACCAAAAAAATGTAACAGGTACGGTCGCCTAAGACGAAATCTAGTACCTGACATAAAAGGGTTTAATTTATGAGTTTTACTTGCCTCAAAAGTAATCCACGAATTATATTAATGAACAACTTTTACACTAGACAAGGGTAACGATAGTCGCTGCCACCACTATCACTTTATTTATTTATTTAAAAGTCTGCCGTGATAGAAGCAGACAAGGGAATGTTTAATAATGATAACAGACGCGGTTTATTATAATTATGGTCAAATTAGTGCAGGGTTGTAATTTTAGAATAATAGAGTTTTACCTACGCGTTGCGCTACCACGTCACAAAGACAGGGGTTGGAATAGGATGGGCTGAATCAAACACGATATTCCAACAATAACAAAATTATATAAATTTTAATAATCAACCGCGATCAAAAATATTTATATAATTCAAATAAACTACAACGCGTAACTTGATTCTATATAAACTCTAAATTCTTACTTTTCTAATATACAAACAATTTTGAAAACTTTTATACATCGATCTACAAATAAATAATAATCCACACAGAATGTAATAAAAACTACTTACAAATTTACACCACGATGAGAGAGCCTTTACACACAGTAAAACAACTAATTGGTTATTTCACTAAGAAATACCAAGGTATGTCTGACATTCAGTCAAGACATCCACAACAATCGACGAGTACAACAAGAGAGAGAGATTTCGAACTTCTAAACACTATTTAATAGTAAAAATCCAGAAGTTCTCATCCTATGTTTGTCCGGCTCTTCTCATCCCCTAAGTACGAACTATGCTGAAAATGACCCAACTATTGATGTCCACCGAGGGCATCACTTACGGAAACGGACAGTTATGTCTTTTGAAAGCAAGCTTCAAGGCGCGAAAAGAGCGTCCTCGACCATAAATCTATCCATTCCTTACCATTTGGAGTACAACACTAACAAAAATTTACAAAAATACACAGCCGCCAAGCGACCGTGTTACACATTGCTGTCAAAAATTCGATTAGATGTTTTTTGTTTAAGTCTGGCTTAAAATTTAAGCCTTGTTGGTGCAAACGGGCATAAGTGATGTTAGTGTTAATGCTCCTTACTCTAACTTCTCCTGTTTAGGAAGAGCCCTATGTATTACTCCACGCAAATTCAAGTGAAATGTACCTTTCTGCCTTCCTACAATATATTCATACACATATACAATTGTATTTCAAGAAGGATAATTTTTATTCATATTTTTAATTGAATTGCAATGGTGGTTTTCCATATATTTTACCAAGTTCGTCGGAGAGCATCTTTCTTGACCATTTTGAAATATGGAGTAGGATTCTATAACTTCGTCTGCTATCATTTGGACTTGTTATGATATCAATTGAAAATATCAATTACATTGCTATTCTTTAACAGTTATGGTTATTTTTGGTTGATACGTACTTACATATACTCATACCTGTATAAAGAACACTCGTGGAACACTCTACAAGTCTACACTGATGTGGGAATGTCTTAATTCATTGCAATTTTGAATTTCGGCTAAGGTGACATATGACATTTGACGTTTGTAATTCATATTTTAACAAATACAGTTATTATGAGTATCCCACCCATGTTCTGTGCATTATTTACTTTTACACTTAAATAATGTGTTACAGAAAATACAAATTTTTTACTAAAAGCCAAATTCACCCTTTCTAGATCAATGATGAACTAATGAAAGAATCAAGCTGATCCATAAATTAATATTTGTTCTAATTCACGAGCTTGATTCATAGTTTTGTTTAATGTTTTTAATAGTTCATATAATTTTAACAAGTGTGAATTAGACTTTCTGTCATTTTTTCCTGACATATGACGTATACTTATATTTTTCTAGATATTTGCTTATTGTATGTTTATTACTGGTACGGATATATAGTATAACTATATAAATTCTGTCAAAAATCGTATTGTTTAATTTTTGTTTTGTAGCTAGTTGTTAGAAAGAAGTGAAATAAAGATATCTTTATTGTTAAAATATAAATGAATTAGGAAATAATATCGTGGTCATACAAAAGGTATAGTGCACAAATCGCTTGAGATGTTCATTTCATACTCTTATGATTTGAAGCATGAGACAAACTGTCATACTCTTATGAAATGAGTACCATTCCATGCTTGTTGTACAATATACTATTTTCACATCTGAAAAAAAATAATGGCGAAGAACTACGAATTCATATAGGAGTAGATTTGCGAAAAATTAAATATTTGAGATTAATGTTAATCTTAAATACTGGTTAATACGAGACGACGGATCAGAAAATTGATCATTGATTTTGATTACCTGGTTTACTTGATTTCTAATGGTGAAATGAATTGATTCATGAATCAGAGTTGATAAGTGGATCAAACCTTGATAACAAAAATTTTCTCTACCTATATGCTATTTTTTATAAGAACGAATTGTGGAGAAATAGAAGTTTGATATTTTTTTTGATTGGATAATATTGGGATATATCAAACAGCTCCTATATTCTCTACATTTCTTTCTTATAAAAAATACACTATAGAAATTGCAGCATTATTTCTCATTTTCACCAATTCATTTGTCATTATACCTAGGCTGATATTTTGGAAACAATTGATATTAGTACAATCAGTGTTATGATCTTTGAACAAGGCATTGTGTGGATAACAATGCACGGTGACTTTTTGATGCGTGCTGCACTTTTGATGATCGGAATCTCATTTAAGCTAGCAATACAATATGAAATCCGCGAAAACGTAACCCCAGTCACAGTCGATTGTGCGAAACACGTTCGCTCGTACTCAAGCAAACATTTCCAACCCAAATAAAAGTGAACAGTATTTGAAGATAGGATTTCCATTATAAATTGACAATCGGCACTAGCATGCGAGTAAAAATGTTATTGTCCGCGAAACCACGAGCAGCCGAGGGAATAAACATGAACATCACGTTTGCGCGGAGGTGGTCCGCTAATGCAAAGCCGGTTCGTTTGGCAGCGGTGCAGTAGTCAAATCACGCCGCCCGTTACAGCGGCGCACCAGAGCGTAAAAATACCATTAACTCTTTACTCACTTTACCTTTACTTCAGTTTTTATCTATAAATTACTTCACTCATTTACTTTCATCTACCTCACAACCTATTCTTATTATAAACGTTACATTCAAAAATTATTATATGCTCTATCTATAAAGTACTTTTTCCTACGACCACTGTTAAAAATAGTATTTTTAACGGTTGCTTAGCAAGTTAAAAATAACAGTTTATAACACAGTAAATACTTTTAAAACGTTGCCATTGACAACGTGTTAAAAGTAAAAAACAAATTTACTTTTAACACGTCTTATGTTCAGTTGTTCATAACAAATACATCATGACCTGTCATAAATGTCATTCTAATGCTTAGTTTTTATTTACTAATAGGTACATAACTGTGGTCGTAGGAAAAATAGTGTATGATATTTGTGTTAAAAGTGATTTTATTTCGTTCGTGGGGTTTGTTAAACTCGGCTTCGCCTCGTTTCAAACTTCCCCACTCACTCATAAAATGTCACTTTTAACACTTATATCATAAATAACTATTAAATGAAGGACGCTACAATTATAGACCATGATATCAGTGTTGGTTTGATTTAAATCAACTATTTTTTTTTAAATAAAAATCAATGATATTTATTAAAAAAAAATTTCGATCATCATCAGGTAACTCGAACGATCGAAACGCGTCATACCTCAACTTTTACCGAGTTTTGTATTTCGTGCAGTATTATATTTAGTTTATTGCACTGAATCTTTTATACAACGACTTTTGCTCTAAACTTTATATTAAATATCGTATCGGATACAATACTTACTGACGCGTTCTTTAAAGGAACAATTCCTTTTTTTTAATTAATTGTGACATGAACTTCGGTAATTCTGATATTTAAAATTTTTACTACTTTTTATATTGATAATAATATAGATTTCGACATGAATATTTATTTGTGTCTTAACAATCACAAAATTAAACAAGTTGTATTTTTTTATATCTAATGTTTTAGTTTTTGATTCTTCATTTATTTTTATTTGATTATTATTCTTTTTATTCTTATTTCTTCTTCTTATTTAAATTAACGGCAAATTTTGGATTGAACTTTTTAATTTTAATTATTTATTTATATTTTATCCTAAAATTAATTTTTAATTAAAATTTCTTATAAATATAGGAGAAATATATTAAATTTGTTTGAAAATAAAAGCTTAAATACATATTTTTCAAATCTTTATAATTTTTACATAATTATATACAAATAAATTTTCATAACACTGTATTTCAAAAACTTTATGAAATAACTTAATTGTCTTGGACAATTTAAAATCAGAGAATTCTACAAAATATTTAGAAATCTGACATAGGTAGGTACTATATAAATGAATATTAAAATTTTTAAAACTGTTAGGTAATTGCAATTTTAGGGAGCTATATTTTGAATACTAGTAACTATAATATATAGTAAAATTGAAAATATGCTATTATATATATATATATTTTTTTTTTTTTTAATTGGGATACATTAGAATATCGAGAAACAGTAAAATGGTTATTCAGTTTCAAGAAGTTATACTTAAAAATTAAATGAGATAACCTCAATTTATTTGAAAATATGAAATCGGCAATGTACTCATATATTAAATTTCTTATAGGTACCGGGTGTCCCAGCTTGACCGACACATGGGAGTTTTACATGGGAAATCAGTAAATTATTAATAGTATCTCCCCAGTGCAAGATATTAACTTGAAATTTTGTATACTTATAGGAGAATATTAATTCTATGGATCACACTTATTTTAAATATGCTATTTCGTCTGCAGGGCGAGATTTAATTAATTTAAAATCTAATATTTTCGTTCAAAATCAGACAGCCATGGAAATAAAAGAAAATATTTATCTGACAGTTTAGTGAAATATCACTGATTTTAATTCTTATTCCCTGTATTTTAATATTATTTAAGTTGAATTTAGTTTCTTTTTGTTAAATAATATACCAATATTACAAAAAATATAAATATCTACAATGGCATGTCATTAACTGTCAGAACTGTCACATAGATATTTTCTTTTATTTCCATGGCTGTCTGATTTTGAACGAAAATAACAGATTTTAAATTTAATATATCTCGCCCTGTAGACGAAATTGCATATTTCAAATAAGTGTGATCTATAGAATTAATATTCTCCTATAAGTATACAAAATTTCAAGTTAATATCTTGCACTGGGGAGATACTATTCATAATTAACTGATTTCCCATGTAAAACTCCCATGTGTCGGTCGAGCTGGGACACCCGGTATATCAATAAACACACTGTTTATTCGCCTTTATTTTTTTAATTATTGAACAACCACTTATTGTTTTATGTTTAATTTTTTTGATGACTATTACACCATAATCTGAAGTCAGGGAATGATATTGAAAAAAGTATGAGCAACACTTTTACATCTGCAATACATCGAGTGGTATTAGAAGTGGGCATATAATTAAAATGAGTGGGTAAGTAATAATTTAGCGGAGATAATAAGAAGCCGGGGCAGCCAATAGTGGCACCTCCGCCGGCGGTGGAGTCCAATTAATTGACCGCCGGACTAAGCCGGGATCATGTTAATTAAGTCAGTTACCCGTTAGTATAATTCTAAACTTACGTTGTAGCTGCACACTGGAACGGATCTAGTGGGCGCTGGGCTTGGTAAACACACGCCACCGGAACCACACTCCGGGATTGGTCTCCATTCTTACACCTACACACACAACAATACCAATAGTAATAACAATGGGAAACGATAGGTACGAACAAAACTTATGCCTAGTTGCAACAACAGTTAAATTTTAAGCGATACAAAAAATTGCTGGTCGATATTTTGGCAGCAATGTTGAATGTTCAGAGAAACTTAAATTTAAGTAATATTGACACAATCAACAAATCCTATTAATAAAACAGTTCGTAGTAAACACTTGATAAAACATATTATTTAATAAAACAATGGAAATTTGCACTTGGTTTATGATTATGGCCGCATTTATTTTGAACTTTTTAAGTAACCTAGTTGAAGTAAAGCAGAACTGGGGAGGGGTTCTATAACTTTGGTTACTCTTACTATCATTTGGACTTGTTATGATATCAATTGAAAATATCAACTACAAAGTATACTTGCTATTCTATAACAGTAATGGTTATTTATGGTTGATACGTACTTACATGTACTCATACATATATAAAGAACCCTCTACAAGAATACACTGATGTGGGAATATCTTAAATTCATTGCTAATTTGAATTTCGACCATGGTGATATATGACATTTGACGTTTGTAATTGATATTTTAACAAATGCAGTTGTTACTTATAGTTGTTATGAGTTATAGAATCCTTTGATAGAATTCCATTCATGATCTAGAACTGACCCAACTCACCTAGCTATTTTGCTGGGTTGGTGAGTTGAACCTGTTTTCTATCTTTGTTTACACGTTGTTTTGTCTTTCTATATTTGTCAGAAGTTATATTTTTTATAGGTTAAAATGGGAAACATATATAAATAATTTTAATAACTTAAATTTACCGTTTGAAATTTTCACCAACTATAAAATTTGGTTGTTTATTTGGTACCAACACGGGTAAGTTTAGGATTAGTTTTGGGTTGCATTCAAATATTCCAAATAAATACGGCCTATATATTTATATACAGGTTGTACAAAGAAACACGGAACATTAGTTAAAAATTAAAGTTTCGTCCGTAAAAATATCAAAAATTTGTTTTATTTGATGTACTTATCTTACTTTGTATCATTGTATCTAATATTTTTTTAAATTTATATTTTTGTGATATTGGTATATTATTTAAGAAAAAAATCTAAATTCAACTCAAATAATATTAAAATATAGACAATTTTGTACACTTCAAGTTTTACTTTAAATCTACCAGGAGAGAGAGTATCCACAATATTTTGAAATCCCATGTTAAAATCCTATATTTCGCGTTTCGTTGTACACACTATAAAGTGTCAATCATTCTGTGGTTTCGGTCATTAATTAAATCAACTAATACCCGAAATGACAAAATGATTATTACATTTTAATAAGTAAATATTATACTAGATATAATAAATATAACCAATAGAGGAGATAAATTTTATTATTTTTAGGAATCGATTCATTTCATTTGTTCAAAATGAATCATTGAATGCAATGCCAAACTTAAAATTGTTTAGAATATGGATCTTTCGGGTTCGATTAACTTATTTGATTCAACTTTGAAATTTACTAATTATTCAACTGAGTTACCAACCACAACTAGAACTTAGCAAATATTTAATTTCAATTAATAAAATTTATATTATTTATCTTTTAAAAAAACTCCGCCAAGTTAATCAAAATAGTAGCTAAATAACTTTACAGACTCTTATGTCAAAATTTGACTTTATGGACTCATATGTCAAACTGAATTAACTTATATTTTAATAGTATTATATTTCTGTAGTTTATTTTAAAACTATTTAAAATAAGAAACGTATTATTCTATAATATTATAGGTGAATTAATTTATTATTTATCTTTGATAATAATTTATCTGATTTCATGCAGACGACGTCTAAGCAGGTGTAAACATAAATGAAAATTATAAAGAAATATTTGACACTTTGACAGTAATTTGCTATCACAGCCATCCCTGTCTCTATAGCTAGCTGACGTTTTACAAATATAGAATGCTATTTTTTATGTTTTAATTAATAATTTACCGATTTCGGAAAAAATATGATGGATACCTCTGAACTAAAGTATTTTTTTATTACTCATATGGTTTATTCTCCTCGGCTATCGCCTCGTACCTAATAAAATTTATACTTTGTACTTGATGTACAAAGGAATATTTTTTGAAATTTTGAATATAACGGCAGAAAAAAAATACTCCTGAATCATTTTGTAATTAGGAAAACAGGTCAGTTCAATTGCTTACGTGATTGATTTAAATAAATATGTATAGTTCTTACACGTCTATCTCTATAGTATTCAAACTTAAAAACTTAATAACAGTAAGACATTTTAATAAACTAAAATGTAGATATAATCGTTCATCTTTCCAGGCATAACATATACGATAGAGGAATTCCAAAAGTATGAAACAATTGTCACTGTATTTTATAGTTATTAATGGTACAAGTATGTTACATTACAGATAAGTCACGTCGGAAAAGTTTAGCTCACGAGGTCGTTAGGCCGAGTGTGGTATTTTTTCAAATGACTTAGGTAATTAACACCCATGTGCCATACAACATTTTATCCAACACATTTTAATTATTGATATAAAATACATATAAGATTTTTGACAGATGGAATTTCGAAATGACATTTAGGAACAAAATAGTGTAGAGAAGGTTTTATAACGTAATATTCACTAGTGACTTATGACCTACTTTATTTATCTAAAAACAGCATACTTATATCGTTATAATTACACGGTGTTAGATAAATAAATAAATGAGGATAATTTAATTGTATTGTACATAATTTTAAGTTTTTTCAGATATTAAATCTTCGGATTTAGCAGCTTGTGTGTAAATGTAGATTTGCTTCACTTAACGTTTGATTATTAATGCATGTGATAAATTACATTAATAAAGGTTATGAGTTAAAGTGGAGCGCTTAGTGGAAAATAATTAGAGTTTGAGTTTAAATCTGAGTTGTCTAATCCGCTGTGTCCCTCACTCGCGAATAAAATAAACAGGAGCCCTGGGGGAATGCGCTATCCACTATCCAGTCTCCGCTATCTATTGTAAAGTTTACATGCAGGGATGACAAACTCTATCGAACATGGCGCCAGGTCAAACAGGTAATTACACGCGGAATCAGAATAGTGCGTGTTCTTTATTTGCAGCAAAACAACAAAGAAAACAAGCGACAATGTAATCACACTCCTGCACTTGCCCGCAGAGATGGGATCAATTCTAAATATGCTAATTTAGGCAGATAGCTATACAGTATACAGGTTGATTTTACAAAACCTCTGTCATGTGAAGCCAAATAATGTTAAAGAATACATTCATCAATTCACGTAAAAACACAAAAATATCTGATAATATCTATAAATTGTAATATATGTGTATCTGTGTGTTGACTGCTGACCCGGTAAAATAAATTATTAAAATAATTAGTACTTACAGTATTAGTACAATTTCTTTCAAAGTATTCGATAATTATTTTTTTCTACGACCACCATGAAAAGTTGATATTAATGCTCTCTTTTGTCATCGTAATGTCAATGATTACTGAGGAACGAGCAATTAAATACTTTACCGCGCGTCTCCATAAGCAACGAGCGGTAAAGTACTTAATTTGCTCGCTTAGATTATTTATTTACTCATATCGTCATGGTTACAGCAACACAAAACAGGAAATTGGTTAAGATTGAATTGAATTTTTATTTCGTTAGTAAAGTCGTAGAAAAAATTATGTGTGCATCTCTAGCGTAAAGTATCTTTATTGCTCTAGCTCGATTGTAGCGCTCGCTACGCTCGCGCTTCAATTTACGAGCACGAGCAATAAAGATTCACTTTACGCTCTTGATACACAAATAACTATTTTATTTCTACTGTCAATTATAATAACTGTCACTGTCAAATATAAAACATTTATTTCCATACATAAAACTGATTAACCGCAATTGTAACAAATTTACCGAATCATTAATTACTTGTAATAGTTAAAACGAGCTAGGTAGACACAAAATTAAACTATAAAATTGTAGCTAATGACATAATATCAAATTATTATTTACACAAATTCTCATATATTTATAATTAATTAAGATATTTTAGAAAAACACTTCTGATCTTCGTGAAAACACCACTCCAGCTTGCACGATTAACACGACAATATAATCAGATCTAATATAGGGTGTCATAATGTTATATCCAAAATTTCAACTTTTTTATTTACTGGGACTTGAGAAATCCTTACTTCGAAACTGTCCGATTTTTAGGATGATTCCTGTATTTAATAATACAATTTACGATATTTCGCAAAAAAAAAAACATATAATACCAACATAAAAAAAACACTTGACCTTTGCATTTAATGTTAGGTCTAGTTAAATAGAAAATGGCGAACTCATATAAATGTACTTACTGCCATACTAAAATTGGCTATAAACTTTTAATGATATCTATTTAAATTTTTTATTCAATTCCAACAATTTCTTGTTGTTTAATTCCTTTCCACATAATATAATCCTTAACTATGGGAAATAATTTCTCACACTTATCATTTTAATAAGTACATATTATATACGATTGTGAGAAATAAGCAACTTTCAAGATTTATATAATGTAAGATTAGTAGAAAAAATAAGTAACACAATGAATACACAATCATAGTCACTAATTTAAGAATAATAATTACTAATAAAGACAAACACTAATGGCCGGTTTTTCCATCTCTGGTTAAAGTGCCGGTTACCTTAACTATCGCTTAGTAGAAAAATATTGCATCGAAATATTAATGTAATGTAAGTTTTCAAAAATATACGTTATTTACTATTTCGATGCAATATTTTTCTATTATTCGATAATTACGGTACATTTAATACCAAGCACTATGTATTTATTTACACGATATTTACATCACCAACTACTTATGTTTACCAATCGTATTAATATCAGACTATCCTCGTGGTTTTTTTCTTGGGTTTATATACCCGAGCAATTAAACTCTCGAATATTCTGGTAACTTAGATGCGTCAGTACAAAGACCTTGCGATCGCTACAATAATTTTAATGGTTGAAATATTACGTTTGACTGACTGTGTATTTAAATTGACCTTTGTATTAAACCATATACTGCATACTATATCGAATACATTACTCATCGACAAGTATAATTGAAACGATTATTATATTTAATTTAATTTAATTATGACAACGATTTCGGAAATTCAGATATCTTAAATTTTGATAAGAGTTTGATCAGTAAGCAATATCTGACACAAGTGAAAAGTGCGAAGAATGGAATGAGTGCGTGTTGTTTATGTAATAAATAGAGGGAATGGAGATGAGATTTGGAGTATTGGATGTGTGTTTGCGCTTCTTTACCCGGAGCGCCGGAACGCGAGACGGGCCTCTAGGGGCAGCCGACTCGGCCTCCGCTCGCTTCTATTCCGCCGCGTCCCAAGGACCGTCGTCAGATTAGCGACGAGTCCAAAGCGCACCTGAACAAATGAATGCTAGATTACCTTGCCTACGCCTACCACGCGCCGGACAAATCTCGCTTCCGACTAACCTGATTCGAGCTTCTGCATTACATAAACTAAGTATGTTATACCAATTGTTCATTTTAAAAAATTATCTGATTTTCATTATGTACTAAAGTTGTTGTTACTGTTAATGATGAAGATTGATGTCTTTAACAGTGGCATACAGTCGCATGTTATACGAAATGTCAGGAGGTACCTACATTTTAGCTCTTCTCACTTTGCTTACTAACGAGCTTACTAATTCTGAACGTTCTTTTATCTGAGATAAAGTGACGAAAGTTGAAAAATTGGGTTATGTTTTAAATTGTTATTTTGTTGGTAATAATAAAAAATCTGATATGGACACCACATGACTTTCTTGTACGCTAAATTATACACATTTTTTCAGCACTTCATTTAAACTTATTTCACTTGAAACTGAGATCATTCTACGGCTAATCATTCTTTAACTTCCATTCGTATCATATCTTAAAACTTCCCTTCGAAATGGATTATCTTTTAAAAAAATTATTTCTTACTAAATTACACAATAGTATATTGTACAACAAGAGCAGAAATTTGCCTATTTCCAATGAGGTGTGCTGCACTTCATTTAAAATTTAAAATTATTTCACTTGAAAGTGACTAACCATTCTTTAGCTTGCATTCGTTTCGTATCTTCCAACATCCCTTCGAAATAGATCTTTTGAAAATTTTATTAAAATGTTTATCACTATTCCTTATTGCATTACACAATAGTATATTGTGCAACAAGCGCAGAATGTTGCCTATTTCCCATGAGTTGTGAAATCACACAAGGTGGAAAATAGATAATTCTGCACGAGTAGCACACTATACTTTTTTTTACGATCACAATGCTAAACGTTACAATACAAAAATACATGCACGAAAGCTATTTGACATAAAAACAACATGGTGCACGTAACGTCACAAATTATACATTCACGCAGGCGCAGTGTTGGATGATATTTCTCACACTGCACATGCGCAGTGTTGCAAACACTGTAAGAAATGATTTCTCACAGTTTAACTCACGATTATAGGAAATACGAAACTTTCAAATTTTATATAGTGTGAGAAAAGTGCCACTTTTCATAGTGGTCGTAGAAAAAATTAATTTAATCGCTCAAAAACTTGCAAAGAAAGATATGTTGTTTTCATATATTTCATACATATTTCTCACGAAATATATTCCTATAGTTATCAATGTCAATTTTATCAAATGTTTCCTACAAAAGTTAAAAGCCAACTAAGTTATTGGTTTTATTAAGTTTTTGCCAAAATTAAACTGCCCTTTTGAAAAGGCCGATTGAAACCAACAAACAAGATAATTAAATTCTGTTTATTAATTTGAAATCAGCGCATCGACATCTATCAACATGGATTATTTTCAAAAATCAAAATTTTTAACCCCAAAACGAAGAGATAATTAAATTCTGTTTGTAAATATATCAACGAATTTGGGCTATTTTCAAAAACCAAAATTTATGACCCAAAATGGACATTTTTAGATTATTTCGGGTGTATAAACACAATTTTACTAAAAAAATCCTAAAAGTTAAATTTTTTAATATTAGAAACGATCCGTAGCATAATGAAGGGTAATATTCGTACATCGTACCTTTGTGGGGTGAATATTATAATGAGGCAAGTAATAGAAATGTAGTGGTTTAGACGAATGTGTACACAGCGTGTTATTGATGATGAAAACAGGAGCGCTGAAATTCAAGGAGGCGCTTTTTGTGCGTACAATCTTCCCACACATTTAGAGGGAATTGAACTGTGAAATGGAAATGTCGTATGTGAATAATTTTCCAGTCACCGATGTAAATTCGAAAAATTTCCATTTGAACCTGATCGATTCGAGATAATGGCTCACCTGACTCGCAGTCCAATATCACTTACTCATCACTTTTACATATTTGCCAAAAATTATATTTCAATCCCCACTCTATTATAGCCAAATTCCTAAATATTTATTCTTTCAAAAACAAACAATTGTCAGTGGCGGCGCTAAAAATTGTAGATTTCAGAAGCTCAGCCCTCAATATAGTAAATACATTAAAAAAATGTTTTTTCAAGCATAGCATACCAAAATCTTGCATGATTCTAGTGCATACTCTAAAACCGTCTCCGTATCTATTTAAAATCCTATTAATATCACAACAATTTCGAGACGACTAGGCAAGTAATGTATTTGTCTATAATTTTTTATCTATATTTATCCATAAATGTTAATTATATTTGTGACAATGATATCATATTTTTATTAAATATAACTGACCTAATATTGTAATTTGCGACATTCTCTCAGAGCGTTGGTTTATCCACGTTCACTTAGGAATGAAAAATAATACACAACCGTGGTAAGGCACCGATACCACGAAGGCGTGGGGCTACCCAGTAGCAACCGCATTAGACTCGTCAGATCAGCTGGGTGTCTACCCCAATATTGGCCCTCGGGCAATGCCGAGCGCCCCCAGAAACAAAAGACATCAGAACAACTAATCAAACCCATAGGTAAACCAACATGCACACACCCATTTTAGAGATATACCCAAAAGACACACTTTTCTGAGGTGCAAATTTGAGAACAAATATCTCAAAAACGAAAACATATAATTAAATTCTGTTAGTAAATTTTAAATATTATAACGATTCATGTTTAAGTGTAATTGGAAATAATAATATAGGTGTAAAAAAATTTTAATTTTTAATTGGAAATGCGAATTTTTTACCGATCCATCAATTAAAAAGACAATAATTGTGTAAAATTTTGTTTTTTTTAACCTTATGATATTAAAATTTCTATAGTGGCTCGACACAGAGAAAATGTGCCTAACGCTGCCATTGGTAATAGTATTTTACCTTATTGAATCAGTACCACTGTTACCTTGCATATATTGTAGAATGGTTTATTTGTTGTTCTCCTGTAAATAAAATTTATTTTAATTTTAAGTAAATAAAATATAAAATATTGTACTATATACAGGCTCGTTATTTCCTTTTGACATTAGTAAATACGGTGTTACCTTGCTAATAATGTAAAATAGTATAAAATTATAACCAAATAACCAATATTTTTGTTACAACTTTTAAAACGATGTACAGTTACAACTTAAAGAGGTAGTATTTTTAAACTTAGATTAAATAATTTAAATCAGCTTTAAAATTTAAAATCGGCGTACATTTTTTAGTAACGTACACCAATTTTCAAGTCTTCAAAATTTTTGTTATACCTTTGAGATAAGAATATATGAAAAAGCGTAACTTAAAAAAACTGTAGAAAGTTAAATTTAATTTGATGGCTGTACTTCAAAAATATTTTATATAATTTAATTACTTACAAATGTTTAATATTTCTTTATTTAATTGTACTACTAAAATTAAAATTAAATTATTTGATTAATACCTAGAATTTCACCTATGTTACTCTGCAAAGTTTTGGAACTAATGATTTATAATATATTAAATGTGATATAATTTATTTATCAAAATGATAATGAAATATCACAAATGCCGACAAATTGAGGAAGGCTGTGAGTTCATTTATTTAGGGTTTCGTGTTTACCTTGTGTGTAATAAATTATTAATCAATACAAATGGGGTTGTTTTTGGTGGTTAACGTTTATTTTTATCTATTATCTATTCCCATTCGAACATAATCGTTTCCCTAAACGTCAATCAACACGTTACTTTATTTTTAGACAGAAAAAACTTACGGACAATAGTCACAATATATAAAATTACAAAAATTAGTAGGTGTAAAGAGCAATGTCCTTCAAGTAAAAGGTTACGAGTTCGATTCTTGTGTGGGCAATATTTAATGGAAATAAATGGACAGGATTTATCAGAAATTTTAATCTAGATAAAATGTATTGTTCAATGCCGCTATATTAAATTTCAAATAAGGTCTTTCTTTTCACTCTCTTTAATGTTTATTAGATAAACAGTTTTTATTGTGCCGTAATTTGGCGTCGGTTATTTTTATCATAGGTCACCAATTATTTGAAATGCTTCGTTGGTGGTCCCTGGCAGATCAAAATTTAGTTTTCTGTAATATCAGTCTGTAGAATAATTACTGGAATCTTTAGAATCTTATTTTTTATTTCTAATATAATAGTTTTATTATTTATTTTCGTCCACATATTATATTATAGTAAGTTCTTGGAAATATTAATATCTAGATAAGTACAAAATCACTTATTAAAACCAAGCAACGATTGAACGCTGATTTTAAAATTACTAACTTAATATGTTTCCTGAATAATTGCTAAAAATTATAATTTAAATTTCATCACAGTTTTAAATATTTTATTATTAAAATGTAATTTTTTGAGAAGCCAGTAGATTCATGATTATCTAAAATTTTTATTTAAACAGAAAGTATTTTATCTTTATATTATTATTATAGACAATAAAAAATACTTTAGGGGCGTTAATTTTAAGAATGTTAAAATAAATAAGATTTCAAAAAACGTTACTAATATTTATATTTCTGTTGCATCCTGTATAATCGTTTCGTCTTTTCGGACATCTTCTGACAGTCTGAAGAAAACTTTTGGGATAACCATGTACCAAGTACAAACTACAAGATTTTTTTGATTGACTATAAAACAGCACTAGAATGAATTTTATTTATTGTGCGAGTACCCAAACACAAATGTGAATTTTTGGGGTTGAATAAATGTGAAAGAATAAAGTAAGAAATCCGTGTATGAAATGTAGCCGTGTAGGAAATCCCATTCCTTCCATTCGATTGTCTTTATGGTGGGAAATGGGAGATTGATAAAATTATAAATCTTTGCACTTCCGGGTGGATATGATTCCATATTATTATATAGATATGTTATATTCAGCGGCAAGAGAAAATGTTTATGTATGTATGTAGGAACGTAGCACAGGTAGAAGTTTTATGCGTAATATTCGTGCAATAAAAATGTAAAACTCTCGACAGGGCGAACCCGGAGGGACCCAGATACCTGAATATATCACAAAGGCCGTTTGAGTTTCACGAATGCACGAATATCCACACTCAAATACAATTTTACCCCGTGAATTTAGCCACTCTCAAATTTCATTTGCTCTCAGATATATTTCAAATATCTGCACCGCTAATTCTCACTGCACATCAAAGCGACAACGTGCGAAAGTTAAACCAAATCAAAACGCACTTCCAAACTCGCAAAAAGATACACTCAACTTCAATCAACACGTTGTAAACATACAGCCACTATAAAAATATACTGCATACCTACACATATAAAAAAACACTATACACTTCTACACTGATGTGAGAATGTCTCAAATTTATTGCAAGTTGTTACGAATTATAGAATCCCACCCAGTGGCGGATCCAAGGGGGGGTGATGGGGGTGATCACCCCTCCCAAGAACCAAGCACCCGAGTGTTTTCTATGATAACTAACTATAATATTAAATGAAATAATATTTCTTAGTATAGTAGTAAGTAGATAGTAATTTATAAATAAAAATGAAATCTAAAGATACTCTTTCGTGGCTTACGGTGCCGGCGCCATCATGCTATATTTTGAAGCCTTTTAGTACATGTGATAAGGTATGTCGATGTTATACATCAATAGAGGTGAAACTTTAGATATTGATAAAATTATTAATAGATTTGCAATGAAATCAAGGAAAGTTAATTTTGTTTTATAATTTTAATGAATTTTTTATATTTTAATGTTTTTTTTTTCACTTACCTATGCAAGTAACCATTATGTTATTTTTATGAGTAATGTGTAAATACAACTTTTTTTTTCATTATACATATACATCTCAAGTAATTTTAAAATCACCCCCCCCGAACAATATTCCTGAATCCGCCACTGATCCCACCACAGATCTCATTCTGGATTCTGGAATTAAAATCTAAAAAAATCTGATATGGACATAATATGACTTCCTTGTACGTCTATTAAAATATATAAATTTTTGCTGTTCGTCATTTAAACTTATTTCATTTGAAGATGGGATATACGAGTGTTTTACGGCTAATCGTTTTTGTTATGCGAAAAAAAAATCTTTAAATTTAATATTTATGTCAGAGTAGCATAAAAATCCGATTTAAAAAAAATCGATTTTTCGTCCACGATAACTCCAATACGATACATGTAAAAAATATAATTTTTGGTATATAGAGTTATATTGAAATATGATGAACTGATTAGATTTTTACAATTGGTTAACTGGAAGTATTACTTACATAAAGCATTAAACAGTTTACAAAATTTTATATATGCTGTTGTCAGATTCGACGTAAATAATTTTCAAAGATTAAATAAGTAAATACGAAGTTTTTTATTGTAAGAAAAAAAGATGGAAGTAATACCTATGCAAGAAATAGATTTTAATTACGTTAGAAATTACTGTTTTCTTCGGTTTCCAATACAGTATTAGAAATTTGATGCAAGGAAATTCCAGGAATAGATTAAATTAAAAATTTTCTGAACAAACTTTAAAACTAAATATTTAATGTACTAAAGAATTTTTTATAGAAACGGTGGCGGGAGGTAATGTTTTGGACACTCCAGATTATTTATTTTATAACGTAGTTATTGAATATATGTATATATTTATTTCAGTTTAAATTATTTGATTTTTATAATATTACAGTGGAAAAACGTTAAAAATAAAAATAAAAATTAGAACATTTTAAATTATAATATACATTAAGTCAACGACATTGGTACAGGTATATAAGTATAAAATAATGGAAGCAACGTTGACGTGAGACGAATGTCCAGTGATTTGGTTATTTTGAGCGAAGTAAAAAATGACGAGAAAAACTGTAGCATTCCATTGCATTAGGACTTCGGTAAATAAAATTTAATTAGAAATTCCTAAGCGCAATTCAGCCATCAGCTTCCCATTCGGATTCATTGTAAATACCCTCTGCCGCACAAGGCTTTGTTCTTCAGATTTACACCCGATTCGCGACAATCATTTATTTCATTTACCAATCCTATTTTTTCTTCTCTAATTCCTCGAATAATTAGTTCTTTGTTTAAACTTTCTCACTTTTTAAACAAATTCCCGAACTATAACCTCAATTGTACCAAGTAACTGTTCCATGTTTTATTCATTATTAAACATCTTTTACCGGTTTCAGAATTTTAAGCTCTTGTTTACATAGACAAAAATAAGCAGGGTTACTAAGTCATAATTGTATCCCATGTAATTTTGACAAGTAAGTATGGAAAAAATATTACCCTACAGATTTGTCAAAATAACATGGGACAATTGGATAATATAGCTGTCACAATAACCTATATAGTGTTGAATATTACTTGGAAAATACTCGAAAATATTTGAAAACATTGAATTTTTAACTCGAAAATTTTCAAATTTTACAAAATTTTGCTTGTAATATTTTTTCAAACTTTCAAATTTGTACCGCAAAAAAGTGTGTTTTTTTTAAATATATTTCATAAGTGAGAAGAAATACAATATCAACTACTGTACCATTCGATTCTACGGGAAAAGTTATATAAAGAAATGTTTTGACCACGTATACGTTCTTTGGAACGATTAGGTGAACAATAAGAAAAACGAAAATACCTTAAGTTCAAAATTTCCCCGAGATACTTTTTGTCTCCAAAATTTTCTAGACTCAATGTCAATACGCTGATTTCAAAATTTCAAACAGAATTCAATTATCTCTTACCGTTTTCGAGATATTTGAGTTCAAAATTATACCTAAAAATTTAGGTTTTTCAGGTATACCCCTTAAATGGTTAGGTTTACGACTTCACCAATCGATTCTACGGGCAAAACTACATAAGTGTACCAATTGTCAGATTTTTATCTCAACAGATAGAATTTCTAGAATGAAAAATCTGAAAATGGCCAAAAATCGAAAAAAATCTAAGGTACACTTATGTAATTTTTCCCGTTGAATCGATTTGTGAGATCGCCGAAGTCGTAAACCTAACCATTACAGGGGTATACCTAAAAAACCTGTTTTTTTAGGTATTGCCAAAACTCAACTTTGAATACAAATATCTCGAGAACGGTAAGAGATAATTCAATTCGGTTTGAAAATTTGGAATCAGCACATCGATATCTACTTAAGTCCAGAAAACGACAAGTTTTGGAGAAAAAAAGTTTCTCGGAGAAATTTAGGTTTTCTCGATTTTCTCATTTTTCAGCTAATCGTTCCAAAGAACGTATATGCGGAGAAAACATTTCTTTATGTATCTTTTCCCGTAGAATCGACTGATAAAATCGTTCAAATTGTATCTCTACCCACTCTAGAGATATAGCCAAAAAACACACTTTTTTGTGGTGCAACTTTGACACCAAATATCTCAAGAAGGAGATTAAATTCCGTTTCAAATTCACACAAATTTTGATTTAATACTGTTGTTTAGTTTGTTTTAATTCTACACAACTTTGATATGGAGATATAGATTTGGAAAAAACAAGTTAGTGAAATAAATATGTAATATTCGAAGCATTCGAAGGACACATTTTTTCCTTTTAATAAAATATTTCGAAATACGTAACAGGATCTAAAAAAAAAAACTAAAAACATGATACAAATGTAGATAGTCTCAAATTCAATGGTTAAGACAAAAACCTTCTAAACTTATCAACTAAAAATGACATTCTTATTTCAATTAATCTATGACTTTGCAAATGAAACAATATTTAAAAATTATGTTTACTTTGAAAACTGTCCCAATTTGAAATTATAAAGATGTTAACCAATTTAATAATAATAAGTGAATCCTTTCTAGGTACGATTTCTGACGAATACTGCGTTGTTGTTTGTATGTTGCATGTTGTTTTGTAGGATGTCCCACCGTCAGTCAACTAATCTATAATTTTACAAATGAAACTATATTTAAAAATTATACCGATATACTTTGAAAACTGTCTCAATTTGAATTTATAAAGATATTTACCAATTTAATAATAATAAGTGAATATTTTCTAGGTACGATTCCTGACGAATACTGCATGTTGTTGTTTGTATGTTGCATGTTGTTTTGTAGGATGTCCCACCGTTTGTGGTAAGTTGTGTCGCTGTCTATGTCCGTGTATTTGTTACATTGAGAGGATGTGTTCTGTTGTTGTTGGGTGTAACACGTGTCCTATATTTCAATCAGTTTTAAATAATAGTTCCGTGCATTCAATCTCTCACTGTACAATTAATTAAAAAACCAATGTGTTCAACAACTGTGTACCTACTCGTATGTGTCTCCTTCCAGTACATTTTTGTCAGGATAAATAAAATTATTCAATAGAGGTGAATACTGGAAACTTGGACATAGAGAATAAACATAGGAAAACAAAGTTTTGTTTTATACCTTAAACGACAATATCAAAAATCTGTTTCCATATTAATTCCCTACGTCAAAAATCTAGTAGGGTTAGTGGAGGCGAAATGGACCGGTAAGAGAAATGGACTTTTGGTCTTAAAAGTACAGTAGAGTGATATATCTCATAGGGAATCTTAATTTTCTTGTTTAGAGACAGTGTATGTAGTCACTTGCGATGATTTTTTTATCGATTAAATTGATATTTTTATAATAAAAATCAGGGCATGTAACCGGTGAAAAAATCGGTTAAAAAAACCGGTATCCGATACTTTGAATTGTGACATTTAACCGTAATTTTAACCTATTTTTTAAGGCCGAAAATACCGGTAACTGTTAACAAAAAAAAACGGTCTTAGTGAACATTAACTTTTATTTTAATATCATTTAACGCGAATTTTTTAAATATTTTTTTAAATCTGTGTTATCTAGCTGTATTTGAATATGAGGTATTACGGGAATTTTTATGAATATACGATAAATAAATTGCATTATTTTTTTTGTTATATTTTAGAAGGTAATATTTCATTTTTTTTAATTAAATTTTTAAAATTATTTTTAATTGATTTTTTTTTCATTATTTTTTTCTAACCGATATAGGTATTAACCGCGGCACCCACTTTGAAAACACTGATCTAACTAATAAAATGATTATACTACTTTTTAATGCAGTTTTAGAATCTTATATAATAATAAATAGTATAACGAGCGAAACTCACCGTAGATGAGTCATCACGGCTGACCTATCTGAGCGACGCCGAAATTGTTGGGGAATATTATAGAGTCCAGAAGGTTCTGGAATGTTCAAGATTAGCTGTCCATAGTCTGTAATGTAGAAATAAATAAATAGTTGGTGATATAAATAAATTTTAAATAAATAGAGCGTAGTGTTAAATATTTAAATAAATAATCTTAGTGTTTAAGTTTTTATTAATAATTGTTATTCTTACATTAGTGTTTATATTTGTATATTCATAGTGTTACTTATTTTTATTATCTTTTATTATTCATATTTCGTTTATTTTTCTTAGATATATAAATTACATACATATGTATAAATGTATATCATAAAATGGTCAATAAATATTATTATTATTATTATTATGTCCAGTTTCACCAACAAGACTTAAATTTTAAGCAACACTTAAACAAAAAGATGCTAATCTGAATTTTGACAGCAATGTTTTAAATAATTCATTTGACAATTTATTCCGATGTGTTATTGTCCAGTTAAGGAAAACTTAAAATTTAAGTAATATTGGTGCAACCGGCCATTAGTGTTTCAATTATCTTTTACGCTTTACCTAAATAAATAAACGTTACAATAGTGTATGATACACCGTCGCCAATCATAGTCGTCCGAGAAACTGCATTTTTCGTCCTTGTACCATAAATAGGTATTATAATATTTGAGTACGATTTGTTTTATTTATGTAATTTAATGAATGTCTGCACATGTAGGTGAAAAGTTATTGAACAGTAGTTATATCGCGATATTTTAAAGTGTGGGATATAAAAATTTATTCTGGATCAAAACTCTAAACAAAAATCAATTGGCAGTCCCACTCGCGGTTGCTATGTAGCGAATCTTTACGACTGCAAATAAAAAGCGATGTAATGTGAGGGAAGTTATTGTCATCATATTATCGTCATTTTCCTGACCTCGTCGTTTGATGAATATTCATGTTTCCAATCTATGCATACATCTTGATGAAACCTTAAACCGCACGGAATTTGTTCCGACTTACCAACTTAACACCAAAAATTTATTTGGAAAGTTCTTGACAGACGTCGCGCTATTTATAACCGAGGTTGACACAACGCACACATTCATTATGTATTTATGCCCCGGGAAACAATAGGTAAAGAGTTGTTCTTGTTTTTAATTTCTAATGAAGTTAAAGCTGATAGCATCAGCAGCTATTTCCTATACATTATTTGCTTTAATACAAACACATTTGAATAAATACAATTTATTTTTCTCTTAACTTATGTTCAAACATATACTGTAAGTAGGGTAAGTATGGGGGAAATGGACCACTTTTTGGAAAAATAATTATGGTCGTATTTATTTACTTTTAAAGTAACAAGGTTGGTAAGTTTTATTTGCTTTAATACAAACAAATACACTTTATTTTTCTTTCAAAGTAAAAACTTATGTTGAAATATAGAGAGTAAGTAGTGTAAGTGGGGGCAAAATGGACAACTTACTGGAAAAATAATTATGGTCGTATTTATTTGGGACTTTTAATAACCGGATAGGTTAGTTTTGTTTACTTGGTATTATTTAAGTAACCCGAAACAGTTCCTTAACTGATCCAAATGTCCCAGCTATTTTGGAGCGTTGATAGATTCAACCCAGGTTCAACCAGTTTGTTATTTCTTTCTTTACTTGTATTCCTTGTTTGTTTAGTAGGTTTTATATTCAAAGATAGATGTAGCACACAAATGAATTAAACAATATAAGATTTGATGTTTATTTTGACATAACAAAAATGATATTATTTTAAATTTACCGCTAATTTTTATAACTACTAACTTTTTTGGTTTTTTTTTGGAAGTAAAACGAGTTAGTTCTGGATCGGTTTGAACCTAAAGGTATCAAATAAATACGGTCTATTAATCTTTAATATTGAATAATATTTAAAGAAAAAAAAATATAACAACATATAATCTAAGCTTATTAAATTAAATAAAATAATTAAAAAAAACTTCTAAAAACTAGCAAAAAAAATTGGGTTCAAAAATGTCAAGCTCTCCTCCTCTATTTAGGTGTCATAATGTGGTACACTCTTCGTGTAAACAGCGACCACAAATTACACATTTTATACAATATTCTTTATTTTTTTTTTTTTTATCGTATTTCTAAGAAATTTTCTTTGCATCCCGCATATTCGTTTTCATAATCGTATGCTTATTCATTATCTTCACCTCCCTGATTAACTATTAAACAACTCGTGGAATAGCACCTAGATCATCTAAATTTCTATGTGCGAATAATTTTTTTCCTATTTATCGGTTAAATTGATATTTTTAACAATAAAAATTCTCTGGTCTATCTCTCCTTAGCATAGAAAGATGTCTAAAGAATCCAAAGAATCAATTCTGATATTAATTATATGAATTGATCAACTTTTAGCAAAAATCTGTCCATCAGAAGGAACATTTATTCTTACCATTTTTAGTACTTTTGCTAATATTTCATACAGAAAAACATTTCGAAAAATATATGTGAAATAGTTACTGTAAAATACGTAAGTATAACCTATATTTGAAAATTTATATAAAATTTAATTTAGTGACAATTTTATTGCTGGTTTTCAAACATGAAAAACCTGGATGATTTTTTCGAGCTTGTTAGACCCGTCTATATATTTTACTTGGAAAAAAATGAGCATTCCGATTTGAAATAAATATTTGGAAGTGTTTTAAAGCAAGGCACAATATCAATATCTCAGAAATAAACTAACCATGCATTTATAAATCAAATTCAAATATGAGAAAAAGTTCCCTAAATGGCGCGTTATGAAAATGCGTTGTATTGCAATAAATCGTAGGGTTCGCAGGGGATAGATGGCTCCCTATCAATATCCGCTCCCCTAGACAATATTTTTTATATCCATGCGAGCACTCAGCAGGGTTTTTCCTCAATTACATTTGGTAGTACTGCAGCTTGAGCGGATCCCGAAACACTCGAACACAGATTGCGTATTTATTGGATATTAAATGACAACTCGGCGATTCAAACGGAAATTTGAACACATAAACCTGAGACTTAGAACTTCGCCAACTAAATACGGCCTCGTAACTTCTGCAACGAGATGTCTAAGAGTTTTAGAACTTCTTAAATGCTATGACAATTGCAATTTTTGTATCACGTACAGTTAATCATAACGTTTATTGCCATTCTTACCAAAGTTTTAAATAAATGGCACATTCCTTACTTCTCTTTATGGTTACTTTCAAAAATATACTGTCCATTTGAATAGAAAAATACTATGCATATTTCCTTTTAATTTTTACCTTCCACCACCTTAAAAAAATTTCATAAATTTTAATTTATCAAAAAGTTATAGTATTTTGCGTTATTAGCTCCGTGTAACAATTTTTACATGTATCAGGATACTAAGCCTTTGTTTACATATACAAGTGAGTTACCGAAATGCCCGTCTTCGATATCTCCGGTGTCGCATTTATTAACAGAATTTATTCGTTCACTCAAGGAGCATAACGTAAAATTATTTTCACATATACAGGGTGTTGCATTACGTCTAGGCCGTAAGAATATAAAAATATATAGGGTGTTCTATTTAAAAAAATCCTTACTTGACTTGACTTCTGAACAGAAAAATATTATTAATAAGAAATAACTATTTATATACCTAGTATATGAGTATCAGTCGGCTGTGCCAAAAGAGCACTTGTTCAGAGCACTTGTTCAAAGGGATTTTTAATTTTTTCGCTTACTCAAAAATGATTAGCTGTAGAATTTATAATTTAATTGGGAAATATGTAGTATCCACATCAGATTTTTTCCTAAAATACATGATTTTTAAATTATCAATTTTTCTATTATTTTTCTCTTTGAGCGACACAGATTACTGGCTTGAGTGAATTATCAGACAGTAGGTTCTTAAATATATTTTGGGACGCCGAACCTACTTTCACAAAATTCGTCCAAGCCTTTAAAATAAAAATTGTATATTAAATAAATCACATACCAAAATAAAAAGCACCAGTTCCGATATAACTCTTCAATCTGTACGAATTTTATTTTCGTTTATTTGTACAAAATATTGAAAATTGTGAATTGATTAAAGAAAAGGAGTATAGTCTGCGTTATTTGTAAAAACTTATTATCGTTATAGTCGATCGGCCCTCTCGGCCCAATGGGAAATTTCTCACTATCCCACCGGCCCAGTCCGCCCCTGTATAGTATTGTCCTATGCAGTACAGTAACTTATTTATTAGCCGGACAGTTTTATTTACCAAAAACTGTTTCCATGATGCTTAAAAATTGCTTGAGAATACTTGGAACTTGAGTTAAAACTGAAACCAATACCGAAACTGTCAATTTAAACGATTACTTATCTTTGTATTGTTATGAAACGTGAAGATAGTTATTGTTGCATAGAGAGGCGATATATGTGTGTGTAAGGACTAAGGACTAAGGACGAAGCGGGGAGACATATTGACTTGGCGCACTGAAGCCCATCGTCCGCTGAAGTGTTAGGAATCCAGTCACACGTAGCGCACCTCCAACTCGTGAATACATCGCCGCTCCACGGCCGTAAGAATACATAAAACTACACCTCAAATTTATTACACTCAATAATCGGACCTCGATTCCCAGGTCAACCGTTCTTTATTCCTATATTCCAGAAGGCTATCCTGCATACTAAACGCCTTACAACTATTACTCTTCGCGAATTAGTTCAAATGTAACCAGCAATACACATACGCTCAATGAATTATTTGCTCATTTGAATTTCTTATATCAATTGTAAATATCAACTATAAGGTTGCGATTCTGTAATAGTAATCATTATTTATGGTTCACTTATATGAAATATTATTCTTTTACGACCACTAATGTAAATAACCATTATTGTACAACTTATAGGTTATCTAAGTGTCACTTTACCTATGGCCGTTTGTAAGTACTCTATAACACAGTTAGAGAATTTTTGATTTATTAAAATATAAAAAATAACTACTACAGTTTATTTCACGATTCTACTACGATGACGTCACAACATCCCTTCCCCAAATTTTTACTTATTATTTTCTCGTAAACTACCAATAATGAATCGATTAAAAAAAATACGGGTATTTTTTTTTTGTCTAGTATCATACATGTAAAAATCAAAATTTGGTCACATACTGTATTATGTTAGCAGTATAAATAAGACAAATTAATTAAAATTAATTTAAAATATTCCGAATAATAAAGAAATATTCTACATACTACTGTTTTATTCGGTTGTAAATAGTTTTAATTTATTATTTAAAGATTGACAGTTTGGTATAGTTGTTTCTATATACTGTAGTTGGCGCTTTTGTTATCGGAAAACAGTCAAATAAGGGTTGTAGAAAAAGTATAGTACATAATTCTAGATGTAAAGTAAAGAATTACGCATTTGTGGAAATACAAACTTTTGTGTAACTTTTCCACTTCGTGCGTAATAGGCATCTTACAACTCTTAACATGTAATATGCTATTATTTATTATAGCTGACGCAGATGTTAAGACATCTAATGGATAGTACAATTCATAACATCCGAAGTAAATAAGAATGTTTATTTTTAGAAAAATTTGAAAATACCTTTTGTTATTATTTTCTTTAATTTCCAACCCCACTTTAATTTTTTTTTACTCTTGTGGTTTAATTTATAGTTTTTAGATATAGTATAACCTCAAAGCTAAATATATACATATATGAAGGAAAAAAGTATGGAGTTTCAGGACACTTTTGAAAAGTAGTAAGCTAGACGATCCTTGGAAACTACAAGTACATGTACTTATTTGTTCAAGCAGCTATTTACTTTTTCTATTCTCAACTTCAACTACTTTTTCTTCTCAACAATTAGTTGCCGGAATTCAAAGTATTTTAAAAAGAAAAATACTGCGAATTAAACTTTTAAATTTGGCAGTGTTCGCGAAAATTCTTTGATGCTATTTTAATTTGTAGAAACTTAGCTATTTAAAAATTATGCCATTTACACCAACTTTATGCATTCATTTTGCAAATTATGAAATAGGTTTTTTAGATTAGTTTTATTCAGTTTTTTCATATTAATTGGGAGTTGAAAAGAATGAATTACCATTTTTATAAAGCTCATAAAAATGTAAACAAAATATATTTGAATAAGTGAAATTTCTACTTTATAAGAATATAATAAAATTCTTCGCTTTATGAATTTATTGCGAGCATACAACTTTTTTTATTAATGCATATTACGAATTTAGGTCATAATACAAGATAAAAAGAACCACCGTTTTCTAGGCTTTCATTTGTCTTGCACACCGTGTCATAAATAATAAATTTTATACCTACACATTTATTCAAAATGCATACTATATTTCACACTTTCATTATTTCACATTTAAAACAACAAAAATTAAAATATAAATCTCTTTCAAAAAACGATTACCAGACATGTTGTGCTAGATTATTTTCATGAAAAAAGCTATAACAAATTTTTATTTAAAAATAAATCTGTACAATACAATTTCTTCTGTTGTAACGCATTAGTAACGCACAGTGGCGTGTAGTCAGCGTAAGCAAGGTAAGCTCTGCTTACCCAGGACCGGAATGCGGTCTAGGCTAAAGTGGCAATAACCTAGGGCCCGGATTCGGAATTTTATATTTACTCTTATTTTTTATTTTATTAAAAAAATAATTTATTTAAAATTGATTCTTAATATTAATTCAAAACAAATTCCGAAATATTTTTGTGCAACTCAGGGTTGCTTTTATTTAAATCACTTGATTAAAATCAGATTTTTTTAAATAATAGATTTATATCAATTGTCCTACAATTATTAAACATTCTAGATTTACGAATATTTAATGAAAAAGGCTTATGAGTAATGTTACTACAAAATCTGTTTAATTTCATCGGAAAACGACTTTATTTGTATATTATTTTTATTTATAACGCAGAAGATTTTTGCACTACATTATAACCAGCTTTTTCCAGTAGTTTTTATTATTATTTCTTTAAATTTATACGTTTTCATTACAATGTCTTTTTTTATAATAAATGCTTTTTTATGGAACAAATGTTTGAAATGATACTATTCGGTTTAAAAAAAATTAAAAAACCCTGATTTAAATAAAAAAATCCGATTTGAATAAAAATAATCAAATTTTTTAAACATCAAATCAAATAATACCTTAAAATGTAAGAAAAACACAAGATTCCGTGGTTAATAAAAACATAACTAAACTCAGCTGCATAAGATTCGGTTTCGGTTACGTTTTCGGCCAAAACTAGAAGACGAGTCGAATATTCGGTTACGGTTTCGGTTTCTACAGAAAATCATGTTCAAATCATTTTCAGATAAAAATATTTCAAATTATCCAATTTTCCTTCATTAAAAAATACTTATTTTTAAATAATTTAATATATTTTTTTTTGTTCAATTAAAAAATAGTTTAATTTTCGTTTATCTTTTGTTTACAACTTATAGTGGGTTCAGAACCACTCGGAGACTGGGATTTGAACCCCAGATATCACACTCCACATTTTCTTTACTATTCCTTATTTCTTTTATTTGTATTGTACAATAATATATTTCATATTTCCTCATTTTGCTTTTAAAATTCTTAGTTCACTGTATATATTTTTAGTTTTGGAATAAATTATTGCAAACACAATTATTGAAGATACGATTACCAAATGACTATTGAACGAGTACAAGGCATAGAATATTTAAGTGCGAATCACACAACCTAAGTTCGAATTCAAGTGAATTAATTTTTTATACAGTGCTTGTAGAATTCCCTGGCGGTACATTTATACCTCAACACGTGAATTCCCCGGGAAATGTAGCTATTGAAAGGCTAATAATGACAATCTCATTTTATTTATGGGTTTAACAATTCAATTGGCCGTGTAAATTCATTTGCACATTTTCAGAAATCGTTTATTTTATTTCAAATTAGTTATTTTATTTATTTCAGTAAGTTCAATTGAAATTGAGTATATTTCACATCATTAATTGTAATTTAGATATTTATTTTGAAACAATATAAAGAGGAAATGTGTCATGTAAAAAAAATCAAATTATTAATTTTTACCTAGAAAGGGGTTCCATACCCAAGTAAGTACTCAGTTCTACCACCAGTTGTTTTTAATACATCAATTTTTGGGTGTGTTCACTGCCTGAATTAAGAAATATTTGTAATTAAAGAAAAAGAGAACTTGAACGAAAATTTTCCGAGAATTCCTATAATTATTTTTATATCAAGAGACTGAAGTATAATTTTTATTACGCATATGGAATTTATTCCACGAGGCGATAGCCGAGCAGAGTAAACCATGTGAATAATAAAAAATACTTTAATCCTTAGATAAACATTATATTTTTTCCGAAATCATAAAATTATTAATTAAAAACATAATTAAATAGCATTGTGTTTGTAAAACGTCAGCTAGCTATTGAGACGGGGATGGCTGTGATAACAAACGTAATGTTAAAGTGTCAAATATTTCTTTATAATTTTCATTTATGTTTACAGCTACTTAGACGTCATCTGCATGAAATAATAATAATGAATAATAAAAATAAAATACTCTGTAGGTTTCACAATATTTTTAAAAATTCTTTATCACAATTTCAGCGTTGCTGCCACCATCAAAAGAATTACAAGCATGAATTTAATATCATTCTGGAAAATCTGAAAAAATTGTCAAGGAAATTTGTCGAAATTTGCGATTTTTAACAACCTTTCATAACTTTTGAATGCGTCGGAATTTTTGATGAAAATGAATAAAAATATAATTCCGCGAAAGGAATCGATTTGTGTAAACACCGATATCGTATCTACCCACAATTTTGAGATATCGAGGGGTTGTTGTTTTGAGGAATGAAAATCGTTTTTCAGATATTTCCAGGGTTGCATTGATTTAAACCACTTGATTTAAATCACTTTGATTTTTTTAACTCGTAGATTTAAATCACTTATTTTGCAAATGTTATTTAACATTCCAGATTCAAGAAAATTGGGGGAAAAATGTGTGGGTAATGTTACCATGTAGCAATACTTTCTAGAACTACTACCGGTTGCACAATTAACACCAAAATCTAATCAGATCTAATCTAGGGTGTCACTATGATAACATCCACACATATGGACAGACATCATCGTAAAAATACTATAATCATGTTGTAGGAATTTAAAAAAATGCTTATACATTGAAAACTTACTACACGATTTTTAACATGATTCCAATACTGAGTGGCGAGAGGTAAAAAATAAAAAAAAATGATTTAAAAACCGATATAATTTTAAAAAATCAGATTTTTTTTGTTTCCTTAAAAAAAACCGTGGAAATTTCTGTTACCGTTCTCAAGATATTTGCATTCAATGTTAAAAGGCGACTCCACCATTTTTCGCTGTACATGAATTTGGTTTAGGGGTACTTTGGATTCATGTAAGGGTTGAATGTAGGAAGATATGTTAAAAAACTATAGTAACAAATTGTATTATTGTTATCTTAAAAATTTAGTTAAAATTCTCTCATTTTTATATTTTATACTGTAAGTACCTACAAAATAACTCAAAAACGATTAGCCGTAGAAAGTTGAAATTTTTTATGTGGTCCAGTAAAAATTGTGTATAATTTAATAGGCATACAAGGAAGTCATGTGGTATCCACATCAGATTTCCCATTTTTATGATTTATACTGTAAGTATTTACAAAATAACTCAAAAACGATTAGCCGTAGAATGTTGAAATTTATATGTGGTCCAGTAAAAAATGTGTATAATTTAATAACCGTACAAGGTAGTCATGTAGTGTCCACGTCAGATTTTTTTAATATGGAAGCCAGAAGGTAATGTAGACCACATCCATACCTTAATTCAAAATCAATTACACTATTCCCATTATTATTAACAATTTAAAAGACCCAAAAACCTTACACCTCGTGAGTCCTCCTTGTATGATTATGACCTACATCCATCTTAAAATCAAACATCTGAATCCTCCATCCTGCCTCCCCCCCCCCACCACAAAGCGTCGCGGCGCCGGCGCGGGCGCTGGAGGGGATTCGATCCGGGACGCCGGACGCGCCTGTCAGTTCGCCCGGCGCCCGGATCAGCTGTGAGAGCGTCGCGCACCTGCCCCAAGTCCTAGGGCTCCTCGACGCCGACGTCGGAGTGCAGTGTAGTGTGTGACATGTAAACTACCATGAGTTGTGCCCAACACAGATTCAAATTGTAAGGGTTTGTTTTGTATGCTTGTTGCACGAAACGACGCCGGAAATTTGATTTATTTTTATTTTAATAAAAATTAAATTATAATTCGTCAATTAAATTGTATCTATTGATTTTTCTTTTAAAACTATTTATTTTTATTAAATTTTCTTCATAATTACACACTTACTGTAGGTAAGATGTAATTAATTTTGAAACAAATTTTTAAAGTGTATTTTAATCTTGTAATTTTTTTAAAGAAAACAATAAATTTGCATAAAATGCATTAAAAAATTAATTTATGCAATTGCGTCTCTCACCGCGAGAATTTTCTCGAACAAAATTTTACAAATAAATTATTCCACAAATAAAGTTTGCGTTTATTAATGTCATAGAATTTATTATCCATATTTATTCATCCTTAAAACTCATATTCGATATTATAGTTAAATAAAAATCAATCTAAATTATTAATGTAGCTCTTTTATTTATTTTATATTTTAAATTTTTTTAGACATTTTATATAAAATATATTTTAATTTTCCAAGTAAAAAAACAGTGTTCTTATTTATATACTTAGAAACAATATTGTTAATTGATTTAAAAAAATTATAATGATACCTTTCTTGTACAAATTATTGTAACAAACATTACTAAAGCAAATTTTATAGACCATCATAACGCAAATCTGTTATTTGATTCCAAAATTAATAAATTCTATTTTCTACAGAAGCTGTAACTACGTTACACATCAAATATTCAAATAAAAATTTTAAAACACATAAATTTATAACACGTTTTATACCAATTTCTGGGTGTAACAGATCTACTTGATCGAAGAAATCGGTAATATTAATACTGAAGAGGGCGTTACCAAACATGTAGCTGATGTGGAGAAAGCACCACGAGGGGTATATCATTATCCATATCTATAATAAAGTAGATCTGACACACCCAATTATGGGTATATGATTAATTTAATTTTTGGTTTATGAACGTTTTGTTGGTTTTTCTGTAATTATAGATGTATACCTATTATTCTCTTTTCAGTTCTGCAAATTTAGGATGATTTTTGAGTTTTTCTTGTCCTTTTTTATATTTATATGCAGGGTATGTAACCGAAAAAATACTGGTGAACAAGTTAACGGTTCAATTCATATTAAAAACCTTGTCATATAACGCATTTTGTTCGAAAACCGGTTGTAAAAATTGGAAACTGGTTTAAAACCGGTTAATTTTTCGATTAATATGTACAAAAAAATAGCATTTAAAAAAAAATAACAAAATTGAATGCAATTCATTTCTAGTTAAATACTACCCTAAAATTCATGCAGTATAATACACAAAAATTTCAATTTAGAGACACGAAAGTCCTTTTCCAATTGTAAACAAGCTCAACGTTGACAAAGACAGTATCTACTTTTATGACTCTCTAATAAAATGTAAATTGTAGAAACTCATGACTCACTCTCAAAATAAAAATAGATAGAACAGATAAAAAAAAGATTTTTATTTAATGTTAAATTAAAGGTTACTGTTCGCTATAGTATATTATAGCACAAGGTTGAGAAGACTGTCATTATTGACCAAGCACCTAGTTGTGTCTCGAGATGCGAAGCAACCGAGGGACATAAGGCGCTGGTCAATAATGGTCTTCTTAACCGTGGTATATACCTATATTATTTTTTTCACTGCTAGTATATAAATTCCAATCCTACTTTAAAAAATTATATTGATAAAAACAATTTTGACATTATTATTTCACGCAAAAAGAAATTTGATAAAGTCACGGTTCATAGTCATGGTTTCATTTTGTAGATATCAAAAATTTTATGTTGACTGTTGTCATTCGTGAAATAATCAAGAAAGTATAATTCGGGCTATGAATTTAATAATTTCTACGAAGTAACGACAACTCGGATCAAAAATGACTATTAAATCACTCCAGCTTCGCTGTCATGATCTAGATGTCATTTTTGACACATATTTGAATGTTACTACGCAACAACTATATGTATTTTTTTTTTCAATAAATTCATGGTTCTTATTATATTACTTATAATTACATGTTTTTTAATATTCATAAAATAGGATGTCTTTGTATTTATATTGATGTTACAGTTTGTCAATCTCACTTTTAATTTGTATTTTAGTTTTATTTGATTTATTTATTTATGGCAAAGTTAAACTTTGAGTCCATATTTTACTCTTTTCTTGAGTTAAATGATTCAAACAATATTTGGATTTGGAAATTTGAGTTTCTTTAAAAATTTCACTCATTATCGACCATGGTTAATAATAATTTATAATTGACCTAGGTGACCATGGTTACGAAGTAAGCGGTAATGAAAAACAATTTCTCATGTCAAATAAAGATTAATAATAGTGGATGTCTAGACTAGAAAAAAACCGGTTTTATTTTTTTTAGTTAAAGGTTTTAAAATTCCGGTTACCGCTTTATACTAACCGTTTTTTAACCGGTTATATGCCCTGTTTATATGATTATAAATGTGTGACTAAACCTCTTAGGACAGACTTTTTCACCTCCGGGAAAAGTACCGATTAGTTTAGTAAGTTTAGGAAAAATATGGGAGTAACTATGACTCCCAACCAACACTTTAACCAGAAGTGAGAAAGTCGGTCCTTAGGGCCGGTTTTTCCACCTCTGGTTAAAGTGTCGATTACCTTAACCATCGGTTAATAGAAAAATATCGCATCGAAAAGCTGATGTAAGTTGTCCAAAATGTACGTTATTTATTATTTCGATGAGATATTTTTCTATTAACCAATAGTTAAGGTAACCGTACCTTTAACCAGAGGTGGAAAAACCGGTCCTTAATGTAATATTGATACGAATTAAATTTTCAGCTTAGGATAAAAGGCCGGGTTATGAACATGGCTCTGGTCTTGTCGGAAAAAAACAAACTGAAATATTATCACTTGCTGGCAGTACTGGTCATTTCAGCGGAGCTGTGCTACACTTCGTTAGGTAAGCGAATCGCTTCTCCTTCTCCTATGATTTATTTGTTTATTTGCCACGATTAATTAATTTTTTGTTGTGGGAAAGATGGCAGATATTGTTTTTATGCCCCGCTTCTCTCTGTATTTTACTGCTTCTTTGATACGTTGAAATTGATTCAAGAGACTCAGATAAGAACAGAAAAAATCTGATGTGGTCTATGGTCTGTGCATTATGTCTTAACTTAATAATAGTTTATACAGATGCAACAACTATTTTCACACTTAAAAATAATCAAAAATTATTATTTTTTATATCCTTCAGTTTGCCAACAGAAAAATTCGTTTAACACGTAATATAGAGAGTGAATATTAAAAATCTTGACATTGCTAATTAATATGTGAAAATAGTTTTTTGTTGTTTCCATCTGCCTCGCTAAATAACAGTGACGTGTGGTGACATTTGATTATAGGGAAGTTGTTTCATAAAAATTATAAACAAATATTGGAAATTACAAAAATACACACTTTATTTATTTAATACTAAAATATATATTTTGACATGAAACAATAATGTTATTGTGAAAAAATCGAACAATATGTGTATTGTAGTATTGCTGTTTTAATTTCGGTGTAGGTCTTTTACTTTTTATAATATTTTAGTTTACATTATATGGTCTTGAGCCAAAACTTTTAAATAAACAAATCGGTTAATAAAGAAAGTCCAATTTAATTTACATTGTTCTTTTACACATGATTTGGTTTATTTCGTTATAGGGTGAGAGTAGATAATAGTAATTTGTATATCAAGGGACTACAGTATAATTTTTTATTATGCATATGAAATTTATTCTACGAGGCGATAGCCTAGGAGAATAAACCATGTGAGTAATAAAAAATACTTTAGTCCTTATATATACATAATAATTTTTCCGAAATCGTAAAATTATTAATTAAAAACATAAATAAATAGCATTATGTATTTGTAAAACATCTGCAAGCCATTGAGACGGGGATGGCTGCGATAACAAACGTACTGTCAAAGTGTCAAATATTTTTTTATAATTTTCATTTATGTTTACACCTGCCTAGACGTCGTCTGCATGAAATCAGATAAATTATTATCAAAGGTAAATAATAAATTAATTCACCATAATATTATAGAATGGTGTGTTTGTTATTTTAGGTAGTGCTAAAATAAACTGCAAAAGTATAATACTGTAAAAATATAGGTTAATTCAGTTTGACAGATAAGTTCGTTAAGTTAAATTTTGACATAAGAGTCTGTAAAGTTTTAGTTTAGTTACTACTTCGCCTAACTTCGCGGAGTGATATCGTGTATTATAGTATCGATTTCGAAAAAAAATAATATAAATATGTATTTACAAATTATGTTTTTCTATTGGCTGGTAAATATCAGATTATATGATGTGATTTTCACCACCCCGTATATAATTTCTTGTGAACAAATATCCATCATAATTACAACGTATCATGTTTACTTAATAAGTTAAATATTTGTAAAACATTCACTCCATATTTATTTTCATGAGCCATTTGTTTTATATCAACATAATACCCTACTTATTAATCAAATTATATTATGTTCAATAATGCTCGAAGGAAATAACATTGTCGGAGAAATTTTTCGTAAAAAATAAGATTCTTTATATTTCTTTGACACTTTTATCAGTATTGTAATATGTCACAGTATCAACGCAATCAATAAATCGGAAATTTTACAGAATTTGGATTTTAAATAATAATTATTCATTGTTGTAATAATTCAAATTTAGATAATTATTTAGTTATCAATATTCTCATTTAATCTAGTCTAATGAATTTCGAATTATTTACTTCTACTAACCATAACTACATTAGGGATGGAATAAATTTGAAAATCAAAATCCAATTTAACATTTCAGGATAATGTGGGCGTCTGTAGGTGTAAAGATATACACTGTAACTTAATATCAATAAAGTTCAAAATGGAAATAGTTATTTTTGTACCAAATGTGCGAAGTCAATCAAACGCACTAAAAACATTTCGCGCACAAAATACACTCATGGACAAAATTATCGAATATTTTTTTTTATCACTATTACTTGAAAATAATTTAGAATTATCGCCATAAACTTATATATGTGCTGATGTTATTTATCTGGTAGACTGATACAATCACTTGTTTTAAAATATTTTGACGTTTAATTCATATTAATGGCGAATATTGTCTCTCGCGCATTTTATCTTAAAAAGTTCCTTATATAATTTAAGAATTATAGTGAATTAAGTTATTTGTGGTGAAATTTAGTAAGTGATAGTGATTTGCGTTTGCATTTTCCTCTATATAAAACAACAGTATGCCACCAGTTCGACGCTGCAATGAAGCTGAAGCTGCACAAATTGTAACTCTATATAACGAAGGATATAGACAAAAAAATATCGCACGACGTCTCAGGAGAAGTCAATCTACAGTATCAAATATTTTAAAAAGGTATCAAGAGACTGGAAATTTCGTACGGAGAGCCGGTCAAGGGCGCAAAAGGTGTACAACAGCAATTGATGACCGTTTTTTGATACTTAATTCTACGCGAAATCGCACATTGACATCCACGCATCTCAAAAATGAGCTATTAAATGTAAGACAAACTAATGTTAGTTCGAAAACAGTCAGACGAAGATTAAAAGAAGCAGGTTTAGAGCCAAGACGGCCTGCCATAGTTCCACGTCTTCTCCAAAATCACAAAACTCGTCGATTAGAATTTGCCAGAACACATGTTCACTGGAATGTCGAGGATTGGACAAATATTCTGTTCACGGATGAGACCAGAATTCAATTATGGAAGCCAGATGGACGAAACCATGTCTACAGAAGAGTTGGAGAACGGTACGCCAGCTGCAATCTTATACAGAGTGTTAGTTTTGGAGGTGGGGGCATAATGCTTTGGGGAGGTATTAATTGGGACGGACGCACCGAACTCGTGGAAGTGATTGGACGAGTAACTGGTGACTTGTATATCGAAAACATCCTTGAAGATCATGTTTTGCCATATGTCGGCCATATTGGATACGAAAGAATCGTATTAATGCACGATAACGCTCGACCACATGCAGCTGGCATAGTGACTAATTACCTCGATGCAATCCAGATTCAAAAATTAGATTGGCCACCGTATAGCCCAGATTTAAATCCAATTGAGCACATGTGGGATCAGCTAAAACGTCGCATAAAACGAAGAAATCCCGTTCCAAATACAATAGGAGATCTGCGGATTGCGGCACAAGAGGAATGGAATGCAATTCCTCAAGAATACATTCAAACTCTAATTAGTAGCATGCCGAGAAGAATGCAAGCAGTAATTAGAGCTCGAGGAGGGAATACTCGGTATTAACTGTGATCTTATTTTAATCAAAAGACTAGTATTTGGCATCCCAATAGCATTTAAGTTTAAAGTAAATATCCTTCATGTTCATAACATTTATCTTTATTTATTTTTCACGATTTTCCTCTCATAATAACTTAATATTGTTCACTTAAAATTTGTAAAATAAACTGTTCTTCCCAATTTAAAGTATTTAAATTACTTGATTCATTAGAATTTATTTTTTTCAAAAAGAAATTGTGATAAAAAAAAATATTCGATAATTTTGTCCATGAGTGTACAAACAAAATTTTTTCTACAACTAATTTGCAACAGTAATTATATATTATTATTATCACAGCTGTCAAATAATATACCTAGAATTCAATCTTTTTTTTTTTCAACTAATGACCTTCATTACTGTTGCTAATTGAATAAATATTGACAATTCGATGGAACAATATTATTCAATCTTTGTGTCAAATTTAAATCTTACCTGAGAAAAGACTAAAAACCAAATTACTTTTAAGGATGTTTTTCTACATAAAAGGCCAAAGTTAAACTTGTTTTATTTTTAAGCTTAAGCTGTAGTTAAATAACACTAGAAATAATTGCCTTGCGTTAAGTACGCTGTGAAACAGTGACGCGAGCTATTGTTATTTATCTGTCAAAGTGTGATGTTATATTTAGTTATAATTATAAAACACAAATATTTTCCGTGTTATAGTTATAGAGTATAGTACTCTATTCACAAATAATGGCTATTACTCATTCGAATGATTTATAACACTCGCTTTTGCTCGTTTTGGCAAATTTCATTTTCATGAGTAATAGCACACATTATACCTATATTCATTGAATAATATACTATTATTTATCTATATAAATTGAAGAAGTGCTTTCCATCATCATGAAAAAACGTTTTCAAAACCGTGAAAAACGTTTTCCAAAAACGTGGAAAAACGTATCACTGATTAAATTTAATTTACTTATTTCTGTTTCACCCTGTAATATAAAATGTGGAAATATAATAATATTAAAATTTGAATAAATATGTAACCATGGATAACTCATGTCCAGTAAAATAAACATTTTGGTTACGCCGTGTCAAATTTAAGAAAAACATACTTAATCTGTTATTGTAATGAGACAAACGTTTCATTTAAATTCGAACAAAACGAAGGGTTCTAGTTAAGAATAATATTTATATTCATAAGTATAATCCAGGTTTCACATTTAGTAACAAATGTGAAACATAAGTTGAATTTCATTTCCATTAAATGAAATCAGTTCTCTCGCGTACGATTTGAATTTCTGGTTCGGTTGGCGAAATCTTTGATTTGCAACGAAAAATTCTGCGGTGAAGCAACGATTTTCCACCGAAATAAAATAAAAACTATGAATAAAAAACTTCTTTTTCTTTCATATAACTTTGAATCAGAAACAGCATAAGTGAATTAAATTTCTCGTTGAAAATAAAAATGTATAAATTGTCTACAAAATACTTTTAAGAATTTCATTATTATCGTGCATTTTCCATTTCAGCTAGAGTGGGGGTGACGTTTCATAAAGCCCTCTAAGTATAAATACGTCATTACCGATATTACTAAGTAAATCTGGCACACCCAGTAATGGGAAAAAGGCAGATATTTTTGTGTTCAAAGTAGGGTCTTTTTATGTTAAAATATAATATTTTCATAGTCTGTTTTTCGAAAGATTTGAACCCAAATTCTCAAACACCGGTTATAAGTGCTAACGTCCTGATAAATTTTGAGCAAATCTATAAAGGCTGGTTTATGATGGATTTAATTTATGAATTTTCAAGTTATGATTTAGATTTTAAAATTCAAACACACTCAAAACAAATGTAGTGGTCTATGAACGATTCACAAATTTAGAAATTTAAAATTTAGATTAGGAATATAACCTTTTTTTATTCTAAATTTTAAATTACAAATCCAGCCAATCACAAGAAAACACTGAACTGACGTTTATAGGTTAAGTTAATATCAAATATCAAATGACAATTTGTAAGTGTTATTTTGAATTTTTGGTAACATAAAAATAATCAGACATCAAATTAATTTTGTACCAAAATAAATTCACCTCACTTCAAAGAAATGTCGAACCCACAATCAAACATCAAAACTAAATATAATATCACGTGATACCTTCTGATTGGATAAATTTAGGAAACTAAAATCCATCATAAACCAGAAGAAAAAATCAAAATTTTAAATTAAAATTTTTAAATTAAAATAAATAAATTAAATCCTTTATAAACTAGCCTTAAGAGTACAAAGTTGTTCAAAATTTAATTCTACATCAGATAAGGTCATAATCAGCCATGGAAATAAAATAAAATATCTTTGTGACAGTTAGTGAAGTATCACAGATTATAATTCTTATTGTCTGTATTTTAATAAAGTTTGTTGGATTTAGATTTTTTTAAGTAATAGCCCAATATTACAAAAATATTAAATTATTTTTAATGCCACGATATTAACTGTCATATATATATATATATATATATATATATATATATATATATATATATTATCTTTTATTTCCATGGCTGTCTGATTTTTAACGAAAATGTTACATTTCATATTTAATAAATCTCGTACTGTAGACGTGCTGTTATCAATTATAATCTTATCTGATGTAGAAATTACTTTTGAACAACTTTATACGCTTATAGTTTTGCTCTAAATCTATCAGCAAAGAGAGTATCAGCAATTTTTTGAAATCCCATTAACTGTCTTTTATTTCCATGACTGTCTGATTTTTAACGATAATGTTACATTCTATATTTAATAAACGTTGTACTGTAGATGTGCTGTTATCAATTATAATCTTATCTGATATAGAAATTAATTTTGAACAACATTATATTCTTAAAGTTTTGCTCTAAATCTATCATGAGAGAGAGTATCAATTTTTTGAAATCCCATGTAAAGTCCTATATGATCCGCATTTTGCTGCATATACTGTATAAGTATGAATGTGTGAAATGTAAGGATAAGGTTGTTGTTAGCCAACAATTAACTAGTCTAGTCCTAGTCCAGGGCTTAATAAACTCACTAGAAAATAGCTGACTTATATTACTTGAGACCGTGTTTGTCCTAGTTGTTAACTACTAAAACAACTGCTTTACTTTTGTACAAATAATTTTATTTTGCTAAAACTGCAGTCTACGTAATTTAATTTTACTTAAAAAATAAAACCAGGGCCGTATTAACCAGTAGACAAAGTAGATAATTGCCTAGGGGTGCTTTAGAATTTTGGAGACATTACAATATTTCATTTAATGTACAGTAAAAGTCAACTTTCACAAGACTATGTATGAAATAACAGATAATGGCAAAGTTAATAAAATTTAAAAAATGGATACCAATTTATCAATTACTGTAAATATAAAGAATTTCTTAATAGGATACTTTCAGTTTCTAGTACGAGCTCAATATGACGTTTAGGAAAAGCGCGAAAAGGGATTTTAAAAAAATAATACATACAATAAAGATACTCGTATAAAATTTGAATGTGAATTGAACACATTAAACACTAAAAAGAGACATTACCAACGCTTAGGATTTCAATAATATTATTTTTAAGCATATTTAAAGCAAAATGTCAAGAAAAATAATTTAAATTGGAAATTATTATTTATTAATTTTTACATTAAATTATTTTTCTTTAAACTTCGCCGGCGTAGAAATTAATATCACTTTTATGACGTTTAAAGAAAATTTAAGTATAATATCGTCAGGTAATAAATAATTTTATAAAATATCTACGTTTGAATAAAAATAAAATGTGTCATTCGAAGTGAAAATGATTTTGTGTGCCTCGTACAATACAGTACCACTTTTACTCCTAATAACATAATATATTTTTGTTTGAATGTCATTTATTATTTTGGTGTTAACATAAGGAGGGGGGCATAAGAATTTTTTTGCCTAGGGGCGCGTTAAAAGTTGATTCGGCACTGAAAGTAAACAACACATAATTATAACATTTTTGCGTCTTATGTATAAATTAATTAATCGTCATTTTTTATTGTACAACATTCCTTAATGTAACAGGGTCTCAAATATTATGTGACAAGTTTTACTTGCATTTTTAATGCAAGCCTCATCAAAAAAGTAATATTTGCTATTGGTAAATGCAGGTATTTGTAAAGATTATAACTTTTGCAACAATTATTAATCGGTTTATTTGTAATTATCAAAATTTATTGGAAAAAGTTTGGAAATACACACATGTCAAAAACAATTGTTTCATTGTTTTTGCGGCTGGATCTAATTATTGTGAAAATACCTAAACAACTCGTTCATTTATAGAAGTAAAAATGGTTAAAATAATGAGATTTTGAAAAAAGTTTTTAATAAAAAACACTGGTTAAATTTAACGTACTTATTTTCGTTACACCCTGTACATAAAAAATGTAGTTTTTAAATTGGAATTTAATTTAAAATATAACAAGTTTTTATTGTAAAATACAAAAAAGGAAATAAATATAAAACGTCCATAATAGCAGGAATTAACGTTTTGTCGACATCAGATTTTTAATTTGTTTCAATGTAATGTGAAATAAAGAAAACAATAGATATTTCTTTATAAAGAGCAGAACAATTAACCTTTATATATAATTGATCTTAACCGAATGTAATTGTATTTGGAGAAGGACAATAGAACATTAGAAGGGTTATCAAAATAATCTTATTGAGGGTATTATTTCATTTAAATCACTTGTGTAGGTTAATGTTTATTACTGTCCAGTAATTCATTCGTTAAAACTTCATCAGTACATTCACATTAAGGTCAATTACACCTAAAATATTGACATAAACACAAATGTTTGTTAAATTCAAATAATGAATTTAACATAAATGTAATCCTCGTTACATTTTTAATCATTTGTCTTTAAATATTTCAGCTCAGTAGATGTGACAACCTGAATTATAGAAATTATTTTTCGTACTCACTACCTAGAAACTAATGTTTTCCGCAGCCAACTCACAATCAAAAAGGCCATATTCCCGCTATTGTTTTACTTTCACGCAGTAGTGTCTCAACGGAAACTACTTTGATCGAGTAGCTAAAAAGTGTTATTATATTTTTAAATTTTTTGCACATTACAACAAATTTGATATAAGAACAAGATAATTGAGGACAATTAGTTAAAAGAATAAAAGTTATCTAAATTAAATTAGAAATTTCATTGCTAATTTTGACATTTTAATAGTACTAGCGCTATCTATTAGCAAAACAAACAAACAATAACAACGGTGAACAATGGCATACAGCATAGCAACGAATGTTTATTCGCTTTATTGACGATTAAATGACAGTTTTACATTTTTATTAATTACTTTTTATAAATAATTCGTTCGTTACAAAAAATCTTGTACAATACTTATGCGGAAATACTTTCCGTGCATTCGCCTAAATGAAATACTTGCTCGCGTTGCTCGCTCGTACTTCAAACGAAAGCTTATGCACGGAAGTTCATGTTTCCGCATTTGTATTGTAAATAACTATTCAAGAACTGAAATGAATTGTACAGAAAGTTAGTTTATATCTGGTGGGAGTGGCCCTTATTTCGGTCAAGCACCGACCTAAAAGCTAAACTATCAACTGTACTTGTAACTTCGCCTACAAAGGGTTTCCACACCAAAATATCTAAAGGGTAAAGTAAGAAGTTTTAGCTTTAAAAATAATACTAATCCGGTCATATGTCGAAAAAGGGTTGCTCAAAAATCTAACGGAACACTTGGAGCCGGTATACTTATGATATCATGATATATTAGTCCGTGATATCGAGGTTCTACTGTAATACGATAGCGGCGTTAATGTTGTAATGAAACATAAATTAATTCAATTATAAAGTTGTTAATTGTAACGATATGAATAACAGTGTACTTCAAATAGCTCCTATTTTTTTATTTTATAAAACAACAGAAACTGTTGTATTAAAATATTGGTGTTCATAGTTAGTCTCCTAAATTTCTGTATTTAAATTTAAATTTACAAAAAGAATTTAATGATTTCTAAAGTGAGTAGAGAAATTCAATCTCTCAATTATACCACTTCATTCTAAGGACAAAGTTACATAAAAAAAAATATTTTTCTGCATATAGGTTTTATGCATTTCAGTTTTTCGCTCGAGAACTTTTTCTCCATTTTTTTTTTTATTTTCTGGACTTAAGTATAGCTTGATGCTCTGATTTTAAATTTCCATACAAAATTAAATTATCTCTTGCCGTTCTTAAGATATTTCCGTTCAAAATGAGACTCAAAAAAGAGGTTTTTTAAACATAGCCCTCTAATGGGATGAAATATGACATTAAGGAAAAAATGAAATTTATCAAAAATCGAGAAAAATGTAAAGAATTGTAGATTTTTTTTTGGTTGACTATTTTCAATTCTTCCTTTTTAAAAATTGTATCCGTTAGAGAAGTAGCAAAAGTAAAACATTACAGACTCATATGTCGAACGGACTCATCTGTCAAACTGAATTAACCTATATTTTATTGGTATTATACTATTACAGTTTATTTTATTTTTTTTTTTTTTTATTATTATTTCTTTAATTCTTGCTTTCCAGCTTAGAATTTTTTCTTTACATTAACAAATTACAATAATTATCTTGGTTGAGATATGTCATATTACAATACGTAAATATAAATACATATATTTTGATTATTTTATTTCTTCTCTGGTCTTCTTGAGTATTTTGGCCCAGGTCTCTCCTACCCCGGATTCATCTAGGATAGAGTGTAGGCTGTTGGTTTGCCTTGGGAGATACCTGCAATAATATAGTAGATGGATTAGCGTTTCTTCTTTTTCTTTGCAGAGTCTGCATAATCTGTTGTCTTTTTCGAGCCAATATTTATTTTGGTTTGCTTCATTTCCACATCTTAGTCGGGCTATTAGTTTTATTGATCGTCCATTTTTACTTCTTAGGTATTGTGGCGTGCCTATTGGCCTAATGTTTTTGTATGTCTTGTTATATTTAGATTCTTGTATCTTCTTATCTTGTTCTTGCTTCTGTAGTTCTTGGTCTCTGCTTGCTACTTCCAATTTTATGTTAATATTTTCCTGTCTCTTTCTTTCAATTTCGTTTGGTGAATATCCATTTTTTTGGAAGTAGTTTTTTCTTTTTGTTTCCCAGGTTGTCAATGGTCTTTTTCTATCTTCCTTTCTCTTGATTTCTTTCCAGCACTGGTATAGAATTCTACGTGTATCACAGTTTCTTATTTTTTCTTCGTATTTGGTTGCTCTCAATCCGGCTTGTATTCTTATTCTATCTCTATTTGTTTCTTCCATAACGATATATTGTGGTGTACTTCTTTCTAGGCCTAGTGTCCATTTCAAATATTTAATTTGTATTTGTTCTAACTTTTCAATTTCTTCCCATCCCCAGATTTCTGCGCCGCATAAGAGTATGCTTTTTATTACTGAGTCAAATAACATTAATCTTATTTTATAATTATTTTTAAATTTACGTTCAGCTATACTCCATACTTCCTTCATCGCGATGTTTGCCTTTTTAACTAATTGATCTATATGGGTTTGAACAATGTTACTTTGTTTCAGTGTGTAGCCTAAATACTTAAATACTTTCACCCTTTCAATTTTTTGTCCTCTCCATAACCATTGTTCGTCTTTTTCTCTTCCACCTCCTTTTTTAAACTTCATAATTTTGGACTTCTCAACGTTTAACTCCATTTTCTTTTTCTCTAAGTAGATATTTAGCCTTTGGATCATGGATTTCAATTCTTTTTCGTTTATTTTAGCACTATCTAAAATAACAAACATATTCTATAATATTATTGGTGAACTTATTTATTATTTACTTTTGTTAATAATTGACCTGATTTCATACCGTCGACGTCTAAGCGGTTGTAAACATAAATGAAAATTATAAAGAAATGTTTGACACTTTGACAGTACGTTTGTTATCACAGCCATCCCCGTCTCAATAGCTAGCTGACGTTTTACAAACACATAATGCTATTTATTTGTTTTTAATTAATAATTTAACGATTTCGGAAAAAATAATGTATGTCTAAGGATTAAAGTACTTTTTATTAATCACATGGGTTATCCATTCCACATGCGTAATAATTTTTTTACTTTAGTCCATTGATATACAAATATCTATATTAGCTCCACCACTGCATCTTAATTACAACAAATACAATTTTGAAACCTGAAAAAGACTTCTCTTTTTAAGAACCCTGTTTTTCATATCCTCAATCAAAAGGATGGTTATATTTCATCGTCTCAACAAGGTAGAAAAATATTTGTCTGGATATTCCCTGCCAAGTATTCCAAACGAAGTAAATGTTTATGTGGTAAAATTTCCATTGATTATATTACCTTTGAAAGCGTTAAGTAGGTTTTTTCATTTTCTGCATATTTTATGTTTTATATTTGTTATTATCTATTACCCACTATTCTAACCACTATGTGTTCCAGCTTTCGGAAGTTTGGCGGGCGTGTCCCCCGGAGTATCAAGCTCTGGAGAGGGCATCCGGCCGCTTCCAGAGCGTCCCTACTTCGTGGACGTGGGCTCCAGGAACGTCACGGCCATCCTGGGCCAGGCCGCCACCCTCAACTGCAGAGTCAAGAACCCCGGCGTCCGAACGGTAAATACACCACCTCAGCGAAAATACCGCGCGGTCAACGCTAAAAAACCGCTTAGTGTTAGTGTTTGCTTAGCGGACTGATTTCATTACGGGTAAATGTCAGTGGGTGTGGGTGGATTGGTAACATGTGGAAGTTTTGATATTTCTTTTTGCTTATAGTTTTCAATGTTAAAACTAAAATTTTTAAAGACGTCATTCAATATTTCTTTTTACTTTTGTTTTTAATGTTGAAACTAAAATATAAGTCAATCAATCCAGGAATTCAGTCAATATTTCGAAGATTTTTTGTTCCGACCGGTTTCGGCTTCACATGGATCTACTTCAGGGAGTGGAAATCAAAAATAAAAATGTATCAGCATATAAAAATGATAAGCCATGGATAAATTCATGCAGTGTTAAAAGTTAAAATTAAAATGTTTTTAACAAAAACAAAAACACCTTTTGACCTGTAGTACATCCTAGTGATTCTGTGAGACGAGACGAAACGAGATTTTTCTTTTTCTCATATTGTCTCATTTTAAATGTAAAATATTTTATCTCGTTTCGTTTATTTCTCATCTCGAATATTATTATCTCGTCTCGGTCTCGAATCTAGCCGAGATGTCTCGAATTTTTCAAGGTCGAATATTGCAGGCTGTGTACAGTATTTTCATTCCTAGGCAAATTTTTCTAGATCTAGGGAAATTGAATATTATTTTGGGAAATTTGGAAGAAAATATATATTTACGGAAAAATCAAATTATTTTTTTGAGAGTATAATTATTAGTGTAAATATGTATAGTACAATATAATTATCTGCTCCATCTACATTTTGTCTGCGTACCAGCTAGACATATAAAAATGCACTAAAACGATGAAAATTCAGGTTTCTGATTTTGTTTTTTAATAGTACACTGTTACTACTGTTACGAGTGTATGGTGTATAGAATTTTTTGGTTATCAATTTAAATCTATCAGTTGTTGATAGTTTTTTATTACTTCATTATTAAGTTATCTAGTTTTAAAGTGATTTAGGATGACATTGCAGGTTTCTGTTTCACAAGTTATATTTTATTCATTGATTCTATATAGTTCGTCCTATGGATACTTATTTATTTTTCTTCTACGCTGGCGGCGAAAAGCAGCTATATTTTAATTTCGGTGGCGTAGAAATTTAATTTCTATCTTAGGAATCACGTCACAAAATTATTATTATATTATTGTACTACTCAATTCTACAGAAATATATAATAAAGTGAATAAAATACGTACGTTCTTCGGAACGTTTACAAAAAATAAAAAATAAAAATCTATCTAAATTTCAATTGTTCCCCAAAAAACTTTTTCTCCAATTTTTTATTTATCAATGCGCCGATTCCAAATTTACAAACAATGAAATTATCTTTTTCCGTTCTCAAAATACATATTTGCATTCAATGTTGTAAATAAAAAAAAATATAATATCAGATTATTTTATAAAGACCTGCAGTCAAATAAAAATAATAAACAATTGTTATAACCGCTAAGAAAATATTTAAAAAACACATGTTCTGGAAAATAAATATACAAAACTAATAGAAATAAAATTACGAATACATAAATATAGGACATAAGCAAAAAACCATTGATTTATAATTAAAAGTTTCGCTAAATATCAATATCTATACCGGATGTATATTTAATGAATTTGTTTTGTTCATCAGTCAACAATAATGTATGGAGTATTGGCTGGTTCTATTTAATTTTATATTTAAATAAATACAACATTTTGCTGAAAATGCCACGGACAAATTACTTTTTTCAATTTGAACTTAATATAAAAACACATACAGTAATATAAGCCTTTATTCATGTTTATTCAAAGCGTTACAGAAAATATAAATAAAAGTATAAATTATTCATACATTTTATGTTCATTATGGTTTAAAAATAATATTATACTACACAGAAACGAATAGTTACATTTGTAATTATGTTAAAAACATACCAGTTCCACAATTGCATTTCCTGTGATATTGTTTCAATACAAAATTACATTACATTTGTGAGAATTGAGAGCCTTTTTTGTATTCTTACAATAAAATCTGTTGATTTAATCGTAAAATAAGATTGCTTGTCTTGTTTTGTTATTTCTTATCTTGTATCGAAAAACAAGACAAGATATTTACGTATGTCTTGTCTGTCATTAATCTTGTATATAAAAATCTTGTCTTGATCGTCATTTTCTTGCACATTTCTTGTCTTGCAGGTTACAACAATTATTATTAAATAAATATTAAAAAACAAAAAAAACCGTATAGTAGCACATCAGCGACATCTGTACAAGCATAAAAGCTTTTTTCCAAAGCTCCCTGGTTATAAGAAAGCATTCTGTGCCATAACTCTTGGTTATATAATTTCAAAGAATAAATATATTATTGAACTTGTAATAATTATTATTATATATTTTTCAAAATAAAATTTACAACATATATTCAAAAATTATATGTATTCATTTTTTTTATATATATTTCTGTACTTTTAGGTAAATAAAATCTATATGTTAGTTAATGTTACTACATTTAAAAAATAAAATTTTATTATTTTCCTAATCAGTGACATATATTTATAGGTAGATTCTCATAATAAATATATATTTCAAATTAACAAAAAAAAACTACAAGAATACAAGAATTTAAGAAAATCTTGCTATTCTTGCACTTTTCTTGCAAGTCAATTTCTTGTCTTGTCTTGCTTCGAAATTTGTAGTTCTTGTCTTGTTTTTATCCTGCATTTTTTGGCATATCAATTTAATTTATTTACTTTGAAAAACTATAAAATAATTAGCAAATAATAATAAACAAATAAGAATATTGCCTAATGATAATAAAAAAGAAAATAATTGCGTTAATACGTTTGGATGACACAGATAGTGAGATAGCTTTGTACGGTGTAGTATTTGGCCAGCGTGGAATTCGGATCAGAAATTGAACGGCGTGGTATCATACTGCGTGTAACGCTTCGCATTTTAGTGGTTTTCTGGTGTAGTTTGCTTCGACAAAGAACCTGCAGCTTATAACTGTTTTCGAACCACTCGAACATAACCTTTTTTTATTATTATTATTTTTTTTAACATGTTAAGTTCTTATTGCACAATACAAATCTGTAAATATATGTATATATACTTTTGTATTTTTGCTCTAAATCTATTGGGAGAGAGAGTATCCGCAATTTTCTGAACTCCCATGTTAAAGTCCTATGTTCCGCTATTCGTTGCACACCCTGTATAAATGTTTGATGGTGTAAATTCTGCTTTAATTTTTTTTTAATGTGAATTATTTACTAAAGGAATTTTGAATCCGCAGTGGCATTAGCATATGTGACGTGCACAATGTTTTAGGTTATTAAAATATGCGTCTATGAACCACTAAGACGCTGGCATATGAAGCCACACCCTTCTACTGTAGATGGCGTCAAGATAAAAAGTTTAAGTAATTATTTCGCAATATATAACGGTTTTTTCCATGGAGCAAAAAGCCACACAAAACGTATTGAAATATTTTTTGCCGGGCCGGTTTAGGAAATGAAACAGCACTAATACAAATAACTAATATTGACAGATACACGACAATGTTAAAAACCATTTTGAAAGTGTGTAACTTAATTAGCGCACTGCTACGGAATGTCATGTGTCGATTAAATTACCTCTGTTTTTTTGAAAACACGAGGTCATGTTTTGTACGATTCAATTTAAGTGAAAAAAATCACACAGACTAATTTTTCTGTGTCAATAGAAGCTTCAAGTAATTGAGGTGTTGTGGTATTATTTTCGTGACAAATTTTGCTGGCGTTTTAGATATTTTAAACAAATTCTACTTTTTCTTTTCTTTTTGTAAACTTCTATGAAATAAATATAATAGCATAATTAACAATAAAAAATTAAACATATAAATGAAACACTTTCAAAATAAATGTTAACATTTCGAAACAATTCATCTATTGCAAACATTCCTTTATGGATCACGGCCTCAAGTACCTAAGGTACTTATTTAGTAACAAATTTGTCTTGCATTTTAGTAGTGCAGGTTGTCATCCTACAACCTCTGCAAGGGACCTGCAGTTTATAGATAACCAAGTGAGCTATTTCATTACAATATTCTGTTTTACAAGCCTTTTTCATTGAGCTGAAAATTATTACTTTTCAGTGGTTTAAGTTGTTCTCAAAATGTGGAAACAAACTTTGTTATTTTAGAAACCATACATTTTTTATATGCTTATTCGATAGGCAATTTTATTCTGAAAACAGAGTATTAATATTTGCACAACCTTAGATAATATTTTTTTTGGGAAAAGTTATGAACACTTTGTAAAATAAAATATAGAGTAAGTGAAGGTGAGATAGATCACTTTATGGAAAAAGAATTATTACTCTATAATATTGGATAATATTTATAAAACAAAATTTATTTATAACAACATATAATCTAGGCTTACTTATAATAAAAAAATTAAACTATGTTCTGAAAACTACAAAAAAACTCTATATAGGTGAGAGGGACGAAGACTATAAAGAGGTTGTAATTTTTTTTTATATGTGGTGCACTCTTCGTGTAAACCGCAACCAAAAATTACATATTTTATCTAGTCATCACTTTTTATCGTTTTTTAAATAATTTTCCTTGCATCCCGCATATTGGTTATCATAAACTTCAACTTCTTCATTATCATCACCCACTGATTAACCATTAAACAACAGTTCTCATGGAATAGCAACTAAATCGTCTATCTTTCTATGTGCGATTTTTTTCCTGTTTACCGGTTGAATTTATATTTTTAACAATAAAAATCCTCTAGACCATCTTTCCTCAGCATAGCTGATCCATCTATCCTTAGAGCAGAAGTGAAATAGACCACTAAATTACTTATGACTGTGTACAAATAGAACCACATATTTAGGTTACGTTAAGTTTTATGCATAAGACATTAATAGTATTTGGTTTCTAGTATTCACTTTTATTGAATAATTTTATTTATACTGACAAAAATGTATTAGAAGAAGACATACGAGTATATAATCCATTTCTCCTACCGGTCCATTTCTCCCCCACTTACCCTACTAGTAACCTTGCCATAGGGAATTAACATGGAAACAGATTTTTGCTAAAAAAAAAACTGTTTTCCTACATTAATAATATTAGATTTCTAGTATTCACCTTTATTGAATAATTTAATTTACACTAACAAAAATATACTGCAAGAAAACAAATACGAGTATATAGTCCATCACTCCAACCGGTCCAATTCTCCCACTCTTACCCTACTGTAAATTATGAATAGTAAAGCCCTTTGTCTAGGGTTTTAGTATTTATCTTTATTGAATAATTTTATTTATACTAACAAAAACATACTAGAAGAAAACAAATACAAGTATACAGTCCATCACTCCAACCGGTCCAATTCTCCCCCTCCTACCCTACTGTAAATTACGAATACCCTGTAAAGCACGCACTAATGCCCAATATTTCAGATATCGTGGATGCGCAAGCGAGACCTGCACATTCTGACCTCTGGCGTGCATACCTACACAGGGGACGGCAGGTTCAGCGTGATCCATGCAGAGCACAGCGACGACTGGAACCTACACGTCGCGTACGTGCAGAAACACGACGCGGGGGTGTACGAGTGTCAAGTAAATACTGAGCCTAAAATCAACATGGCTGTCATGCTCAATGTAGAAGGTGAGGAAGTAAGGGGGGTTTTCCATTGTTTTTTAATATTTTTATACATGGGTAACACTTAAACCGACTACCGCCATTATTTTCTTTATTATTATAGTTACTATATACTATATATAACTATAGTATAAAGTTGGAAGAGACCAAGGAGGACATCCTATCAGAGAAGAAAATATATTTTTAAACCAGTGGTTCTCAAGTTACAACACAATAAATTTTTCAAATGGAATTATACATATTTTTTAAGCCTATTCGATAGCATATTTTTTTAAAATTCAACAATGTATTAGCTTTGTATCTTTACATAATAAAAATATTGCAAAAAAATGCAAGTGTAATTTAAATTTTTATTATTAATGTACAGTAGGCTATGCTTGAAAAAAATAACAAAAGAATAAAGTATACATGCTGTCAAATATTAATAGAAACATAGATAATAATTGTTGTAAATTTTATTATTTGTATTTTGAGATTATTATTATTTTTTTAATTTAAAATCACTCATGTTTTTCATCCTACTGTACATTAATAATAAGAATAAATATTTATTTAAAATTCAATCGCATTTTTTAAATATTTTTATTATGTAAGGATATAAAATTAATACATGATTGAATTCAGATAAAAATATGCTATCGAATAGGCTTAAAAATATGTATAATTCCATTTGAAAAAATTAACTTTCTATTGTACGAGTACATTGAGAACTGTAATAATGAAGAAAATAATGGTGGTGGTCTGTTTTGGTGTTACACCCTGTACATTATTCTTCAAATATAAATATTAAACATTTATTTTTTATTTTAAAAAGTACTTAATAATACACGAGAAATAAATTAATAAGGAATTATCGACGAAGATGTTGTTTTATTTGATTTACTTATTTAATTTAGCCGGCATATTTAAATAATGAATCCATAGTTTACACTATTCTTGAGTTAAATCATTCAAACAATATTAGGATTTGGAGACTTGAGTTTATTTAAAAACTGACAGTCTTCATTATAAACTATGATTAATAGTAATTTATTATTGAACTAGGTAACCGTAGTTACCAAGTAAGCGGTGGTGAAAAACAATTTCTCATGTCAAATAAAGATTAATAATAGTGGATTTGTAGAATAGTAGTGAAAAAAAATATTTGTAATTTAAGTAGAAAAAAATAAAACAAATTAATAGTAATCTAGATCACAAGCTAGAAAGTTTTTTAATTAACTTATACAAATTAGTGGAAAACTAGATGAAGTAAATTTCTGAAATTAATTTCTGAAATAATAATTTGAATCATAAAGTATATTAATCAAGTTCTCAAAGTGAAGGTATGTTGCGTATAAAAAATTCAAGACAAAATTGGATTTGTTTTTCATTGTAATTAATAGTAATTTATTTTTTTTACTAGATTAATTTTTATTGAACATCTTTTGCACATCAATTTATCGGTAAAATAAAATACGCAATAACAATATTAAACAAAATTAATATTTTCAATTAAAATATATACATTGGAATTTATTAGCTACCATATAATTGAAGCTGACAATTGCACTACTCTTTTATTTACACAAACTATTTCGATTTAAAGTTCTCTAGTTATTTAAATTGACGCAGAGTAAATTAAATAAATTCGATTACTACCGAATCAAGCGAATAATTTATATGATTAGTTATATTCGTATAAGTTTTGAAGTACAGGATAATTGCAATAATTGAAATGCATTTGTGCTGTTTTATGATTAATAGTATTAGGTTAGTTTTAAATGTGTGACTGAATAAGCTGAACATTCGAATTCACTGATAATAGGATTATTGGGATAATTTGAGTATTATTTATTGTAATTGAGTATTACAATTTAGCATAATTGAAAGTGCAATAGTAATTAAAAAATAGTAAACAATGGGAGTTTCTACCATTTTTTATAGTTTCATTTTAAAGTATAAGGGATACTAAGACTAATGGTGAAAATCAGATGAAAATGTTTATATTAATAAGCGAGTTACAGACTTCTAAATTTTGAAATAATCAATGTGACGTCACGATTATGGATTTTTTCTTCGTGGACCAAAAATTTTATAATTATTGTTTTTTATTTGGAATATAAAAAATGTATCAAAAATCATAATACTATGTCCATCTGTTATCCACTCTTGAACTAAAAAATTGACCAGTTGAATTTTGTACACATTTACTTGTTCAACTAAGCTCAGAAACTAAAAAACAAAACTTGTAAAGTTCTTCTAAAAATAGATTTCCTGTCTGAATAAGTTTGTAAATAGGTACGTAAATTTATTGAAATATTTGGTTTAAAAATTATTCATGTATTAATGATGAAATATTATAATATTTAATTTTTATTATAAATATTAATAATAACAAAATTTTATATTTTGAACAATGTACTTTGAAATATGACAGTGTAATAGATAGTTAATTATTAAATATTTATACGTAATATTAAATAATAAAAAATACACTATTTAATTAATAAATAGAAAAATACCCTTGACTATATTTATTGAAAAAAAACATGTAAACATGTAAGATGCACGCATTCCGTATGTGTATTGCTTGTCACATAGCTACCTACTTAATAAAAATTTAATGATTGATCATTGTTTCCAATCGATAAACAACTTCTGAGAGCTCTATTAAAAAAAAAATAAAGGTCTGCTGAAACCAGAGCACATTCTGGAGCAGTTTTGGCTGCTCTGGATTGTGCTCTGATTTCAGTGGGTGAAGAAATAGTGTACTCAGAAGTGATTGCTCTAATTCTAGGTCTGCTGAAACCACAGCACATTCTGGAGCAGAAATTTAGTTGCTCTGGATTGTGCTCTGATTTCAGTGGGTCCAGAATTAGAGCATTCAGAAGTGTTTGCTTTAGTTCTAGGTCTGCTGAAACCAAAGCACATTCTGGAGTAGATTTGGTTGCTCTGGATTGTGCTCTGCTTTTAGTAGGTCAAGAATTAAAGTATTCAAAAGTGTTTGCTCTACTTCTTGACTTGCTGAAACTGAAGTAGATTCTGGAGCATATTTGGCTGCTCTGGATTGTGCTCTGATTACAGTGGGTCAAGAATAAGAGCACTCAGAAGTGTTTGATCTAATTTTAGGTCTGCTGAAACCAGAGCACATTCTGGAGCATATTTGGCTGCTCTGGATTGTGCTCTGGTTTTAGTAAGTCAAGAATTAGAGCACTCAGAAGTGTTTATTTATTTATTTATTTATTTATTTATTTATTGCTCTACTTCATGACTTGCTGAAATCAGCTCACATTCTAGAGTAGATTTGGCTTCTCGGTATTGTGGTCTGGTTTTAGTGGGGCAGAAATTAGAGCCTTTTGAAATGCTTCCTCTAATTCTTGGTCTACTAAAACAAGAGCACATTCTTGAGCAATTTTGGCTTCTCTGTAAAATAAAATTCTATTCAACTTAAAATCTCTAACATGTAGTTCTTTTAAATTTCATATAAAAATATATTTTGCGAGTTAAATTATAAAACATTTCTGCTTTACTTCTGCATTAATTAAAATTATAAGCATTGTTCAGATTTAGTATTACTCTTTGTATTGTTACTATTTTTTGTAATTTTCTCCTATTTTGTGTATTATTATAATTTGTAATGTACTTCTTGTTTTTGTATTTATGTATTTTTTCTTTTTTTTTTGTATTAGTTAGGTGGAAGATCAGCTTTAGCTGAATCTCCCATTGAGATTACCTCAATAAAGTTATATTATTATTATTATTCTCTGGACTGTGCTCTGGTTTGAAGGGGTCAAGAATTAGAGCATTTTAAAATGTTTGTCTAGTATTTCTTTTTTGTTGTAATTTATGTTTTAATTTTGGTCAATATAAAAAAAAATGTCCTCGATTTTTAAATAGCATATAATTAACAACACTTTATTATAACTTGCTGTATTCCCGCAGACGCCCAGGCGAGTATCTGGGGCTCGGCGGACGTGTACGTGAAGAAGGGCAGCACTATCTCCCTCACGTGCTCGGTGAACATCCACTCGACGCCGCCGTCCAGCGTGCAGTGGTTCCACGGCGCGGCGGCGGTGGACTTCGACTCGCAGCGCGGCGGCATCAGCCTGGAGACGGAGAAGACGGAGGCGGGCACCACGTCCAAGCTGCTCATCACCAAGGCCCGCCTGGCCGACTCGGGCAACTACACCTGCGTGCCGTCCAACGCCAGCCCTGCCTCCGTCTTCGTCCACGTGCTCAACGGTACGGACAGGCAATTGTTGTTGGTATAAACGCAGAATAGGTTTATACAGAAGCGACAGTAAGACAGAGAAAGGAAAATTAGAGAGAGATTGGGAATGTGCACAAATTTAAAGGGCTCATTGTTTAAAATCGGAAAATTTCCTCACATCTTAGGGAGAGATGGGGCAAGGCACAAATTTAAAGGTCTACACAATGCTTCAAGGTCATAGAAATGAATAGGGGAACATGAAAGGTACCGACACGGAGTGTCGCTTCTGTATATAACTATTCTGTGGTAAAAATTTATTGTACGGTTTATAAAAAATTGAAATTTATGCCACTAGGAGGCCATTTGACGTTACCAGTGGTAAGAAAACAGTGGTCATTTCGATGGATTTTAGAATAACTTTGAAGTATTTGAAATTGTAAAGAAATGGACTTTTTGTTAGGATATTTACTAAACATAACCTAATCTAACCTAACCTAACCTAACCAAACCTAACCTAACCTAACCTTTTTGATAGTTCATTCTATTCCAATATGACAAAAGATTATCTGTCATGCATGAGAGTATTTGATAAATGTTTGAAAATCACTGATAATCTTTCATTCATAATTTTTATTTCCACCTTCTACATAATTGTCACTTTACAGGCTTCTTGGTAGCTAAATAAATAAACAATTACAGTTACTTTGTACAAACCTTGTAAAATTTTACAATGCTCATAAAAAAATAATAGAAAATAATGAAAGTTTTTTATGCATTTTATTATAAATATTACAAACTTAATTTAATTAGGTTTATGTGAGTAAATTTTTAACACATTTATAGTACATTTTGATTCACTGATGAAACTCATTTGACAATGTCTAGCTATAAATTGTTCTACCACCACCAACTACCTTTGATTCAAAAAAAGAGTAGAATTTTTTTTTGAAGAATAAAGTAAATTAATAAAAAAAGACGTTATGAAGGTGGAAATAAAATTATGTACGCGGCACACGTGCAATTAATCTTTACTGTCGCTCGCCTCACAAATTTCCAGCTCGCCCTGTACTTAACTTACACTGCTGACCACGTAAATAACTATTATAGACCGTATAGTAAATTTCAACCTTTTTTTTGATAATGAAGAATAAATTTTTGAAAAATTCGTTGACTTCACCTGGATTTAAACGCAGGGCCTTCCCATTTCTAGTAGGATGCTTACCAACTGAGCTACAAAGTCTCGTGAAGTTCATTAATCTTTCTCCTGGCGCGTTTTACAAGTATACTCTCTTTCGAGCATTGAATACTTATACACACTTGGTTGTTAACGAACCACACTGCAGTAACTAACTGAGACACTGTTTTTACGCAGTAGATTTATAACTTTTAGAACCGCAAGTTATAACTCTCTTGTGTAAAAACAATGTTGCAGTTATTTTTTTTTTTGCTTTATCATTTCCATTTTTTTATGTAGTTATTTATTAGTATATTTGTACAACAAGCATATAATGGTACTCATTTCATACGAATCATACGAGGAATCATACTTGTATGAACTGGACATTCCAAATTAGGTGTACGCTATACTTTTTCTACGACCACGATATAATTTCCTAATTAAGTTATATTTTAATAATAAAAATGTCTTCATTTTCCTATTTCCTAGCAACTAGCTACAAAACAAAAATTCAACAATAATATTTTGACAAAACTATTAGATATGAATTTATATCTAACATCGTCTATGATTACCGTAATACCGTAGTATATGAAATATTTTTTAGTTATGCTGTTTAACGCATGAGCAAAAACTCGAACCGTAACCGAAAACCGCACCGACTTATGAAACCGTAAGCGAAAATCAAAACCTATATTTTATTTTTTCAAATATGGACACCGAAATTTATTTTTTTATTTTAACCGAAACGAAAACCAATATAATATTTTCAAAAAACCGTTACCGTTACCGATAACCGAAACCGAATTTTTATTAATGTAAAAACCGTTGAAGTATATTCTTTATGCCTGGTAGTAGGAAAATGTGTTTACAATATGCTTTCTAACCGTAGAAATAACAAACGTACAACAAGCAAATATCCTAATGGTTAATAATAGTCGTAGAAAAAGAATATTTTTTATTTAAAACTTCAAAATTTTTCTTTACCAACCACTTTGCTTATATTTATTTAACAGAGTTACTTCATTTCACCAAGTATTTATTTCGTTACCATAAAGGTTAAAGAAAAACACAAAGTTTTAAAAAATCTTTCGCTTTTTGATTGAAAAAATAGTTTACGGTACACAATCATTGTATGTTTAAATGTTGGATCAGAAAAAAAATAAAAATTCACATTTCCAATTAAAAATTGAAATATTTACACTACTTCAATTTATTTCCAATCACAGTTAAACATGAAAAGTTACAATTTTTAGTTTTTTACTCTAAAATTTTTCATATTCAGCTGAAATAATCCAAATATACCAATTTTTCTATCCAAAATTCGAGTTTTTGAAAATAGTCCATATTGATAGACGTTGATGCGCTGATTTTAAAGTTTCAAACAGAATTTAATTATCTCGTTTCGTTCCTGAGATTTTTGCTCTCAAAGTTGCACCTCAAAAAAGTGTGTTTTTTTGGTATATCTCTAAAACGGATAGAGATACAATTTCAACGATTGTACCAGTCGATTCTACAGCCAAAGTTACATAAAGAAATGTTTTCTCCACATATACGTCCTTTGGGACGATTTGGCGAAAAATGAGAAAAACGAAAAAACCGGAATTTCAGTTTTTCGCTCGAAAACTTTTTGTCTCTAAAATTTTTCATTTTCTAGACTTAAGTAAATATTGATAGGCTGATTTCAAATTTTCAAACCGAATTCAATTATCTCTTACCGTTCTCGAGATATTTGAGTTCAAAGTTATACCTAATAAATTAGGTTTTTTAGGTTTATCCCTTAAATGCTTAGGTTTACGGCTTCGGCGACCCCACCAATCGATTCTGCGGGCAGAATTACATAAGTGTACCAATTTTCAGATTTTTAGACCGACTGGTACAATTTTTAGAAAGGAAAAACTGAAAATGGCCAAAATCGAAAAAAATCGTAAGGGGTTCATCAGGCATTTTTTTAGATTTTGGCCATTTTCAGTTTTTCCTGTCTAAAAATTGTGTCTTTTGGAATAAAAATCTGAAAATTGGTACACTTACGTAATTCTGCCCGCAGAATCGATTGGTGGGGTCGCCGAAGTCGTATCTCGACTCATTTCAGGACTATTCCTGAAAAACCTATTTTTTCAGGTCTAACTTTGAACGCAAATATCTCGAGAACGATAAGAGATAATTGAATTCGGTTTGAAAATTTGGAATCAGCGTATCCATATTTACTTAAGTCCAAAAAATAACTAATTTTGGAGAAGAAAAGTTCTTGAGCGAAAAACTGAAATTCCGGTTTTTTCGTTTTTCTTATTTTTCACCTAATCGTTCCAAAGAACGTATATGCGGAGAAAACATTTCTTTATGTAACTTTCTCCGTAGAATCGACTGGTATAATCGTTGAAATTGTATCTCTACCCATTTTGGAGATATACCTAAAAAACACACTTTTTTGAGGTGCAACTTTGAAAGCAAAAATCTCAAGAACGAAACGAGATAATTAAATTCTGTTTGTTAATTTGAAATCACCGCATGGATTTCTATCAATATTGACTATTTTCAAAAACAAAAATTTTGGACCCAAAAATTGGTATTTTTTTATTATTTCGGACGTAAAAACACAATTTTACGTTAAAAATATAAAAATTGTATTTTTTAAGATTCTTTCTTGGTTTACTGTAGTTTTTTTTACAGCAGCATTATAATTTATGATATTTTACGCAAAAATATGTCAATTTTTTAAATTTTATCCTGGTTCAAAAACAATACTTTCGTTATCATACATTGATACGCTGGCGGTAAAAAATATATAAAAACAGATTACATTATAAATATCGCTAAATTGAATGTAAAATGATCTTAGTATGTCCATCTGTTAACCACTTGTGAACTAAACATTTTTAAACAATTGTATAGACCAGATAATTTTTCCACGAATTTATTATTTAACTTGTTTGTACAACTATATTCGTAAATAAGCATAACAATTTAATCCAAAACGATACGAGCATGGCCATCTATTCACAAAGTGCTGAACTACTAGTGCATTTAGTTCAAATACAAATTAACAGATGGACAAACTAGTATCTTAGTTCTCGAACAAATTAAAAGATGGACTTACTAGTATTGATTTAGAAGTTTTACTTACGGCCTAAGTTAACAGATGGACATACTGGTATTATTTTGTTCAAATATGGTTATTGTTTATATATTTTTTGGTGTAATAAATATATTTTGTGTGTTTTAGGGGAGCACCCAGCAGCTATGCAAACAAGCAAGGCACATGTAATGAAACAGACCTCCATATCTATGTACACGATCCTATATTGTTTGAATTTTATCTCAATCAGTAGATGACTAATTGTTTAAATGTGGCAGACGAAGTTTAAGGGACAATCAAATGTAAAAATATTTGTATATATATTCAAGTCTGTGATACTCTTCTCTTAACATAAATATGATCAATATAAATGTGAATATATTTAATATGTATATTTTTATTTCATATAAATTTAAATGTATTTATAGTGTATTCATTTCATATTTTCATTATTGTGTTAATTATAACGAATAAAATATTTATTGTTGTTATATACATAAATTCTTCTAATAATGTTTAACAATGAAACGAATATTTTGTTTATTATTTTACATTGTCATCGTTTAAACACTGTATAACTCAAAGTTTATAATTTAAATAAATAAAAGTGCTTAATAGTATAAAAGCATTGATGGTTGAAATAATTGAATCCACACATTTGTAGGTTATAAACAACAACAAATGAAGTAAAGAAATAAATAAAAACTCACTTGATAATCAGTTGCATAACTCCATAATAAACAGAAAACACCTGGTGCACTCTAATCCCAAAAGTTTACTTTTAAAAAACATAAACACAACACATATAAAAACAGCTGATGAACGTAAATAAATAAACTAATAATTAGTTATTATTAGAATTATTCATGTTGTATTTAATTTGCAAAACCAATATAAAAAACTCAAAACTCTAATTTCCAAAACAAATACTATTAAAATATATAAAATGTATTTTTTTAAATAAATAAAATATAATTTATATATAGGGATATTTACTAGCACTAGGGACTTTTGTTACTAACTTCACTTCAGTAGTACAACTGTCAAAAAAATCTGACATTTGGTCTAAAAGGCGTTGCTTAGTTTTAATTGTTACAATGAGTAATTGCATAGTGTTTAAGTTATATTTATCAGCTTCTCATGGTTGTTAAACTTTACATTTTTATCATGTCATTTTTTCATTATTTAGGTTAAAGTGTTTGTGATAGTTTGCTCTATTTTATTACTTTTCTCTGTGAGCAAAAACTATCATGAATACTTTTCAAAGTTGTAGAAATACATCGGATGCAGTTCCACTGTATTTACCACAAAATTTATATCTCAAACCCATTGCAAGAATTCATATATCGGTACAACTTCCGCAGAAAATAGAACCTGGAAAATCTATTTCCAACTGGGAAATTATGGAAAAACTTCGCGTTCTTATAAAACCTGAGGAATTTTCAATATTGAAAGTAGCGAAAAATACTTTGGAATTTGTACGGTTTGAAGCAGAAATTGAAGATAGGTCGAAATTGTTTAAAGTTATTGCTTTGTTGGATGCGAGGACAATAAAAATAAATGCGTTTACTCAAAATATTAAAGTACGGGCTAGTGAAGCAAAACTAGAATTTCCAAATAGACATGCTTGGGATTCTTTCTTCAGAGATGCAAATAATATGGATGAAATGAAACCTGGTGAACGTCCTGATACAATCCATATTTCTAATTTACCTATTAAGTGGTTTGTACCAATTCAACATATGCATAAAGAAGATATTAAACCTTCTCAAAAAATATTTCATCGCGTTTTTGAAAAGTTTGGAAACATTCGATGTGTAGACATACCAATTTGCGATCCTTATCGGAATAAAATGAAAGAACATATGACTGGTATGAAAACTTTTACATTTGATCAAGATATTTTTTTTGAAGGATATATTCAGTATAAAGAATACGTAGCATTTACTAGGGCAATGGATGCTTTCCGTGGTATGAATTTATTATTTAAAGAAAGTGCGACTGAGGCACAAACAGTAAATATAAAAGTAGATTTTGATAAAACCAAACATTTATCTGAACCATCAATTCGTCGAAGACAAATTGTTCGAGAAAGACTAATTGCGAAAGACCGAGAAAAAGAAGAAAAGGAAAAGCAAGAAAAAAACAAAATTGATAAAGCAGAGGAAGAGAAAAGGTTCCTAATTTCATATTTTAACCATAACTTTTTTCATTTATAATTTATTTAGGTTTAACTATTATAAATTAAATTTGTTATGGTTGTAAAATGTGAACATTTTCGAGAAGAAAATTACTTGTAGGCGTCGAGAACAAGAAGAGAAAGAAGCAAAAGAAAGGCGACGAAGAGAACGAGAAGAAAGACGAAAAGCACGACATTTCGCTCAGTTGAAATTAAATGAAACTGATGAACTGCAGAAAAAAATAGCTAAAGAAGAAAAGAAATTAATAAAAGCTCAAAGAAAGTTAGAAGCTATTCGTTTAATCGAAGCACTTTTTGCACGAATAAAAGTAAACGCAAAAAAATATTTTGTTTTCTTTTTAATTATTTTTTTTTTACAGGCCAAAAGAGAAAAAGATGAAGAAAAGACTGATAAAGCTGTAGACAACTCTGAAGACGAAGTAAGCATGTTTTTAAATTTACGCATCACGAATTTATACATATTTAATTACAGTTAACAAAATATAAAAAATCTCGGGAAAAAAAATTAAATGATCAACGCGACAAATTAAATAAAGCTTTAGAAGGTCGTGTAGTTCTAGACAGCATATTAGGGGAAAATCACAAAAAAGAATCTTCATCAGAGAGCTCTTCAAATTCTGATTCAGATTCCAGTAAGAAATCCAAGAAGAAAAAACATAAAAAGAAGAAAAAGAAAACGAAATCACACAAAGGTAACAATTATTTTTTTATTACCCTAATTACAGTTAGGTTATTGTTCCATTATTTCAATAATGAAATAATGAGGCCATTATTTCACGCGAAATTCAATTGGAAAATATGCATATATATCTCGTATTTAAAATACAAAAAACTTAAATGACAACTTTATTTTATATCGTTTGTCTGTTTATAACAAACAATTTTGTTGTGTAACTCTTACAAAATTCGCCTTCGTCTCGTTTTGTAATTTTCGCATGCGTAAATAACCATCTTTGTTTCCTCACTTATTACGTAAATACCTATTTATTATAATTGTATCATAAATCTTGTTTTTATATTTTGCATTCATAATGAAGTCATTGCGAAACCCAATTGCGTAGCGAAAGAGTTTTCATTTCGATACGCATTGTTTTTAAATTAAAATCAAATTCTGCATCCCTCATATTAACATACAGTATAAGTATAATAAAATTTAGCGTATGATACATTTGTATAAGGTACTTTAATTCACTTGTATCATAATAAACTATAACATTTCTGTAGATAAAAGCGAAGAAAAATCACCAGTAAATCCATACGTAGAAACTCCTTGGTACGTTCCTGGAGAAATGTATCAATACCCCCCAATGTTTGGCCCCGCAATGCGAGGATTCCCCCCAGGATATATGCCTCACATGATTCGCGGTAGAGGACTGAACGGAAATCCAGGTTCATCTAGAGGATACCCCAGAAGAAGAGGGGCTTTCAACCCTCATTGGAATCGCGGTTGGAGAGGACGAAGAGGATCTGTACTATCAAGTTTGCCCCCAGAAATGGAGCACCAATATTACAAATACTTCAGCAAGTTCTTAGAAGACCACGACGATAGAACTCGCAAAAGCTACTCTAGATCTCGATCCCGATCTTCTTCTTGTAAAAGAAGATCAAGAAAAAGTTCCTACAGTAGTAGATCCAGACGAAGATCAAGATCCAGCAGCCGATCTACAACCCGGTCTAGATCTCGACGGAAGAGCAGATCTCGATCGAAATCAAGATCTCGATCGAGATCAAGATCACGTTCGAGAAGTAACTCGCGATCAAGGAACAGAAAATCGCGGAGAGAACGATCTAAATCTCGAAGTAAATCGCGGAGGAAATCAGGAAAGTCTAGATCACCGAGTTATAGATCTATTGATAGTTCAAAATTTATTTCGCCAAGTCGGTTACGATCAAAACGATCGCGATCGAAATCTTGGTCGCTTCCAAGAAATACTGATAAGAAGAAAAGATCTTGGTCAAAGTCACCAAGCAACTCCAAATTTTAAGAATATTTATATATTTTATGTATAACAATTAAATTTATGAAAATAAAGTCTAATTTTATTTGTACTAACACGTTTTACTATTGTTTAACTTCAACTTCAATGAAAATATTTGCAGATTCTGTATATTTTCTTTTAAGCACTGTTAAATTAAAATTCACGAATCAGGGATCTGAAAACCGCACCAATATTTTACTTTTTTTTAAACCGTAACCAAAAACCGAAACCTATATTTCATTTCTTCAAATATGGAAAACGAAAACCCATCCAAAAAATAAATTTATTTTGCTACCGAAAACATAACCGAACCGAAAAATATTGGAGTCCCTAAAACGAATACAGCTTAAAATTTCAGTCTCTTGCAATTCACAAAAATTAAAAACAAATCATTAAACGTATACTTAAATTGTAGAGAAGTGTGAGAAGAATACATTAGTGTAAAAATTATACTATATAAAAGTCAATAGAAAGCGAAAAAATCACATTTTTCTGTAGGAGCGAACAAAAAATTGCGTGGAATATTACGTATTTGATTTTCGAAATAAATTAATTAAATTCTCACCAATTATACTTTAAACTGACTCTTAAATATGTTGAATCCACTCACTAACACTATTTATTATTGAATATCACTAGAATTTTTCATAAATAATAATAAATTTTATCAACAATACATAAAAGTTGTTGATATAACAAATGAATTACTGCGCTCGCTCAGGATTGGAGGATGGGTACTGTAGTAGTCAAAATGGCATCAATTTTAAATAAATTCGTAAATAATTAACAGTTATGTTTTATAATTATAAGATAAATATTATTAAAAATGTTATAAAAATAATTTGAATTATGTGTCGTGAGATAAAATGATATCTATAAAAAGTTGCGCATGACTGTTTAAATTGTGCAAAGGTCATGAAAAATAAATAATTTAAATACAAAAACATATATTGTACCTATAGATTTATTATTTATATATTTATGCTGTATTCTGTAAGTAAATATATTTATTTTTATTTTAATTCTCCCGCTAAGCTTTCTAAACCTTCCCATAATTCAATACCACAATACAAAGTTGTCAAATTTTAAAGAAAATTGACATTGACATGTTTGTGTTATTTATTTAAAATGTTTGCCTGCTAACTATTTTATTAATTACTGTAACGATGAAATATAATTTGAGTAAATAAAGGGTAGTATTAGCTTTCACCTCAGTGTGGTGAAACACTTTATCATTTATAAAACATGTTAGATTCTTCACCCGAAGATGAAGATTTCCCAGGAAGGCTTTTGCATCAAGTAATAATATTTGTGTAATCATGTGTGGTGTGTAAGTTGTTGCTTTCTAGGCTGCATTATGGGACAATGCTGAACTTCTTGAAGATTTACTCCATGGAGATCAGCAAGCCCATATTAATTCACAAGACAATTGGGGCAGAACACCTCTTCATGCAGCGGCTATTACAGAAAATTCTAATTGTTTACGCATTTTACTTAATTCTGGTGCTGATCCTAATATTCAGTGTGGACCACGCGGTGAAAACAGAGTGGGTATTTTTTAAATAAATTATTTGACGTATTGACTGGTGTATTTTTTTAGACCGCGTTACATTTAAGTGCCGAACATGGACATGACAGTAATGTTAAAGTACTTTTAGAACATAATGCAAGTATGTTAATTCGAGATGCCAATGGTATGACAGCTTTTGATATTGCTGATAAATCTGGACATTCTTCTTGTATGATGTTACTTCGGGAAGCTGCAGGTAAGTTTTTTAAATAAATTTTGACCTTGTAAAATAATTTTGCGATATAAAAATGATATAAATTAATTTTTTATTTTTCTATAAAATGTTAATTTTTAAATTTGTAATTCAAATTTCAATGACACGGATAATAAATTTTATGTAATTTGATACCTAGAATCATTGAAGCGAATAACCACACGCATTGATCTATTTCACAGTAAATAAACTTTCGTCTGTGACTGTACTATTGATTTTCTCTCGTCATCTCCATAAATGTAATCATAATATTGCCGGTGTCGAAACTGTGTGAAATTGTGATTTTATAAACAAATACGTACACTTAAAATTATCACAATAGTATACTTTTATATAGATTTTAATATATTTTTGATACATATTACAAAACGCATAATATTGTGCCTTATTGTGTAAATATAACGCATGAAAGTGAAAACTTATAATCACAATATCAAATTTCGTTTAATCCTATTTTACTTTCGCTCTTTCAAGAATTTAATAAACAGTGTTTTCTATTTCGTGTGCGTAAAATGTCGAAATCAAAAAGGGCAAGTCGTAAGCCTATTTCTCCAGAACAGGCTTACGATGCCTGTGATTATTTTACTGATGATGTTTTTCAACCTGGTGTTGTCTTAGGCAAGTAAGAAACATTAACTGTTTAATATTTTGTTTTTTTTAAATGTTCTGGTCCAATTAATTGAAATTTTAGATGCAAGAGAAAAAGCCAGACAAGATATCCATGCGTCTTTGAGAGAAGCATGTATGCAAGCTGATGTTAGTACGGTTCGAAAAATCATTTCTTCAATCACATCTGATGTGGAACTTATTGTTAATATGGCTCCAAGTGGGGCAAATACACTACTGTTTACGTAAGTTTATATTTTACTTACTTCTGGCTGAGGAACAGGTCTTGGGCCAAATTTTTGCCCCCCTTTAAATTAAAAGACAAAATATGTAATATAAATTTTATATAAATAAATAAAAAGTAGCTATTAAATTGTTTCATTTGGGATATTGTATGTTTTTCTACGATAACTTTGGAAAGTGGCACTTTTCTCACACTGTATAAAGCTTGAAAGTTATTTCCCACAATCGTGAGTTAAAGTGTGTGAAATCATTTCTTAAGTATTTGTCAACACTGTGTACGTGCAATGTAGAAAATATAATTTGTCACATTAATTGCCAACACTACGCATGCGTGAATTTGTGTGATTCCAGCACTCGACTTCGTCTTGTACCAAAACTTTCATATCTCGTGGGAAATAGACGACTTTCTGCACATGTTGCACAATATACTATTTTATCAATTTGTGTTGTATTTTAAAATTTGATGAGATATTTTATTTTACATAATACTGACTTAGGAACAATCTTGAACCAGATTTTTGGCACTTCTTTATGTTAGAAAATAAAATAATTATTATTTCACATGTCTACTTTAATAATACGCATATAAATACAATTATAATTAAAAACTTTCTAATTAAAGTTATTACTTACAAAGTATCTGTTCATTTGTTTAATCTGAGATATTATCGATCTTAAATATTTTTATTTAAGTTTCGAAAAATATTTACGATCAATTTTGGCGCCCCAAAAATTAGGAGATAACATTTTTGAAATTTATCTTTTGAGCTAATTTATTTTCAGTACACAATAACTTAATTAATTTGAGATAAAATTTAATTTTTGATAAATCCTGTGTTTGTATTATGTATTAAGTTTAAAAATTATAACTTGCATCACTAATGAAATTTAATTATGTTGCGTCTATAAATCTAGCGCCCTGGGCCGAAGTACACTCTACAGGGTATCCGTTTTAAGGGGCTTACCATTGGAATCTCGAGAACCGTAAGAGATACGAAGTCAGTTAAATTGGGACAAATTTACTTTTTGACGTAACTTTCTTGTTTCAATTCATACAAGTTTCTAGTTTGCTCATTCTACAGATACTTTTTTATGAGAATTTACAGCGGTCCTCAAAATTTTTGTAGCTCGAACATTTCGAGGAATTCATATCACTATCAATTTTCATATAGGGCTCAAAGTTGTCTTTAGTACTATTAAATAGAGATTTTTTTCACTTTCCAAGGATATAAAACACATGTACATTAAAATTAAAATAAACTAAAAAATTAGAATATTATTGTTTTTTTTTTCATTTCGGTCAACTAAATCCGCATTATTTTCTTACAATTGCAATATTGCAAATGATTGTTTTCAGAGCATGTCAAGTCGGAAGAAAAGAAATAGTAAAAGTGTTGTTGGAAAACGGTGCCGATGGTCGTTTTCATCCAGTTACAAAATATTCACCTTTATACATCGCTTGTTACCACGGACATAAAGATATTGTTGAAATGTTGTTAGTTCGCTTTCCGGAATTAGTTCAAGTAAAATTTCTTAATTACTAGATTTCTATATATTAAAATTTTTCTTTTTAGCAACACACAGTCGAACGGTGGTTACCAATCCATGCTTGTTGCATAAATGGTCACATTTCAGTTATAGATTTATTGTTTCAATTCCCATATCCGTCACATGTTTTAAAAAAGTTTAGAGATGGTACAAATCAATGGGAATATTTTATGCCATTTGATATAAATGAAAGAGATGTAACGGGACAAAATATTTTATATGTTGCTTGTTTATTAGGTAATTTAAAAATGGTAGAAATTATTTTAAAATTTAGAGTCAAGGCCAGCAAATTGAATTGTGTAAGTTTTATTATATTTGCTTTAAAATATTTCACAACTGTTTTAAAATTTAGGATAAAGATGAAACACCAACTTCAGAGACACCTATTCCAATAAGTCCAACTAAAAGACGAATATCAAACGGAATTCAATCAATTATGTCTAAATTAAATTTGTCTAGAGGCGATTCTATGGACAATAGTCAAGTTAGTTTATTTAAAAAACATTTCTTATTCAAATTTAATTATTTTGTAATTTAGGGCGATGGAAATGAAGCTTATATTTGTCCTCTACAACTAGACATGTACTGCAACAATGAAATGGAAACTGCTCTTCATGCTGCAGTAAAAGGTCAACATTACGACATTGTAGTTATGCTTCTACAATCAGGATCAAATCCCAATTTGATGATTCAAGCAGATCATGACATCAATGAGGTACTGATTTATATTTTTTGTTACGCATAAATGATAATGTTTCTGTAGATGACAAGTAGTATAGGAGACGATGAATGCAGTACAAGTAAATCTACAGCTTTGGTAGAAGCGTGTAGAAATCGCGATCTTCCCATGGCAGATTTGTTACTGAAGTTTGGAGCGAGAGATGATGAGTGCAAAGCTTTATGCGTTGCGGTGCGCAATAAGGACGAGATACTTACGGCCAAATTATTGTCAATTAAGGTAAAATAATAAATTCAACAGCGTGAAATAAGAGATGAGCTGAAACGTCTATATTTGTTGTAAAATTATCCAATTTTCTTAAATAAAGCGGTAGACACTTTAAAATTTATTTAGGCAACTTTATCGAGATGAGGGCTAAAGCATTGTAAAATGGCCCTTGCGTAGTTTTCTGGAAGGTGTTCCAGACTTTTTGAAACTTACGATTCCTGGAATCAAACTGGTCTTGTAACACATAAGGTGTTTTTACCTAAATGGTTACTTACATCTAAATCTAAACATTAACATGTAGTAATGTGTTTTGCAATTATTTTGTTCTCTTCGAATCAGGAATCCGAACCGAAACAAAATCATAACGGAGAACCGCACCGATATTTGACTTTTTATGAAACCATAACCGAAAACCGAAACCTATATTTTATTTCTTCAAATACAGAAACCGAAAACCGATACGAAAAATAATTATTTCAAATAAAGCACGAACCTCTTAAAATCATAATTGGACAACTATAATATATTATTATTATTATTATTATTATTATTATTATTATATAGTTGAGGGCTTAAGCATTGTAATATGGCCTTTACGTAATTTTCTGGAAATTGTTCCAGACTTTTTATGAAACTTATGACTCCTGGAATCAAATTTCCAATCTTATAGCTGTAAAGTATTTTAACCAGTAAAATAAATGTTATAGTGTTCTATCGAAGAAAGATGTATCATCACAGTTTCTCTTGTTTGACTTTCCAGAAATATACAAGAAGATTCTGGCCCATGTAATGCTAGTTTCTTTGCGTAAAATATTAGGCTACATTTAATAAGATTGTTAAGCTTATCTTTTATTTCACGTACTTTACAACACTCGTTCTGTAATTAACTTTGCATTTTGTGTAAATCTTAGGCAAACCCAGACCCAGAGTACAAAATAAACAAAAAGTCAATGACTGAAAACATCCCATCATCACAATTCACCGTTTTCTCAAACTTCACATCACTTACCTACAGCTCAATCTTTCCGAACGTTGCTACCATGATCAACTGGCACAACCAGCGGTGCCATTTGTCACAAATAAGGCCCCAGTGGCTCACAGACGCCGCCTTGCACCTCAACCCAAAACTAAAACAAAACCCGAGATGTCACGACGTCGCTTTATACGCTATTACTCGATTGGACATCTCTAGTAACAGTCTGACGTTATTACCGATTGAAATTTTCCAATTGTGCAGTTTAAAGTATTTAAATGTCGCGCAAAATAAAATAGAGAAACTACCGGTTCCTACTGGGAGTACTGCTACTTTGAGACGATCGTTTAGAGGAAAGAAAAAAGATGATAATTGTGATTATCCATGTCCTGCTTTGGAGGAGTTGTATATTCAGGATAATCGACTGGAAAATATTCCAGAAGCAATATTTCGATTACCATCGCTAATTACATTAGTTGTGTCTAATAATAAATTGCAACATTTACCCTACAATATGTGGAAATCGCCAAAATTAAAAGAATTAAATGTTTCTTTTAATTTATTAAAAGAATTGCCTGCTGCTCCAGCTGATGTAAGATAATATTTCAACCCGAAAATAAGAATTTTTAACGACAAATCTTGTTAAATTTATACTATATTAAATATACGATATGTTTTTATTATTGTAAAAAAATATATATTTTTCTTGCTTTGTCGTGTCAAAACGTCAAAGGCTAAAAAAAATGTTCGCCACGAGCTAATTTGAAGTTTTAATTTTGCGCCCAAAATAGTCAAAATATATTGTAAAGATCTTAATGAGGTCGCAATAAAAATTAACTGAACCTTTTTTATATTTAAATCGAAACTACAATCTTTAATTTGTTGCTCTATATGATGTAATTATTTTTTATTTTCATAATGTCGTTTTAAAGTATCAAATTAAAACAAAAATCGCAAAATTGGTGACGTCCGTAGGTTCTAGTGTGAAGTTATCCACATGTGGATGCAAGATCCCAAATATTGTGGTTTGACCCGTTTGAAAGTTGGTAAAGTGGACAATCTGTGATTTAAAGCATTGTAAGGCTTTTAGGTGCCACTATATTTGCACAAGATTATTCAATTTGGAAATTAAAACATTATAGTTGACGTTTGAAACGAAGTAAAGTTGGGTAAGGACCGTGATATGTCACTGGACAAGGGGAGAAGTAGGGTAATTAAGCCGCGTTTTGAAGTATATCATTTTTAATAGCAGTTTTTTCATTATTAAAAATCAATTTTGGAAAAAATTTAAAAAAAAGGTCTAATATTTTTTATTATTCTATGCAAGACTTTATAATTTGTCGTAAAAATTTCGAATTTGTCGGGTTAAAAATAAATCTATAATGTTTATTAATTACATGTGCTAATATTTACAGAAAATAGAAAATGATCGACTAAGTATAAGTTCAAGTGATAGCCAATTATCTACACACACAGAAACGTGTGAATCGGAAGATATAAATGACAATCCGATTGATTTAGATGTAAAACTAATGTCTGAAGAATGTTCTCAAGCAGTTAAATACCGGAAAAAGGACAAAACTTTAGTGTAAGTACTTCAACCAAACACCAAACCGTTGATTAAAAAATATATAGATAGGGAAGCCTGTATGTACCGCTGTTTTGGAATCAGATTCGACAGAGCCATCTCGTTCACGATTCCATGAACTACTTTGCGGAATTAAACAGACAAAAATATCAGATAAATAAAGATGCTTTACATATTTACTGAATTTTTTGGTATCTATTAAAATAGTTCTTTCAATAATTCATTGGTATATTTTAAAATAGAACTAATTTGTATTATTAATTATTTGACGGTTGCTCTTTTTTTATAATATTTGACAGAAACGCCTGATATTAACCCAAATGCAACCAGATACACAGTTATGTAGGTGAAACGAATTTTCTCATAAGCTTGCCTATCTATATATTTTTCAATCAACGACCAAACTCAATTTAATGTATTTATGCAGTCAACTGGAACCAAACAAACACCACCTCTGGTGCAAGAACGTTGAAGTGACCGAACAAATCCTTCACTCCGATGAGACTCTCCTTGAGCATTCCTCTCAACTATCCTCCCTTAATCTGGCTCACAATCTCTTCACCTCTATTCCAGTTCCTCTTCCCTGCCTGGCTGTGAACCTCACGCGGTTAAACATGGCCTTCAACAGTCTACGATCCATGTCGCACATAACAAGCTATCCCAATTCGCTCAAGCAGCTGGATTTGAGCCACAATCTTATTACTTGCTGGCCAAGCTTACCTCAAGTTGAAGCGCAAGATAGTATGGAGATGGCCAACATTGCTTGTTACTGTCAGGGCGAGACTGGAAAGGGAAAACTTCCAATTATTACTGGTAAGTCATAAAAACGTTACTTTATTATTTATTATAAAAAAGAATTGAAATCCAAATCGGTTATCAAACTATTTTAATTTTAAAATTACAAACAAGTTCGAAAAACCGAACCAGAAAAATTGAAACGAGAATTAAAAATCGAACCATCGAATTTCAGAACTAAACATTTTAAATTAAGTTGGATATCTAATAATTTTAATTTTAAGATTACGAAAAGTTCTAAAACACAAACCAGAAAATTTAACCGATAACCAAAAACCAAACCAATATTTCTTACAACTAATTTTTTTTTACATATTTTTATAATATTTATTGAATATGTTTCAAACTTGCAAAGCTAAAATTATTTTTAAAAGATCGAACCAAAAACCAGTACCAAATATGTAGAATAAAATCTTTTCCATACCATTATAATTTTAAAATTGCTAACAATTATGTAGTTAAAATTTATAAAAAAATTCGAACCAAGAACCAAATCCGAACCATTATTTTATATGGTTCCAGTTTACATTTTTGTATATTTATTAAATATATGACTTGAATTTCAAATGCTATATTGTAATTATAACAAACCGAACCAAAACCAGAAGCAATTTTTTAATTGATTCTGTTACGCAACGTTCATTTGTTAAAATTGCGAACAGGAACATGTACGAGAAAGGATACCATAAAAAGATAGAAAGCTACATTTTAATTATAACAAACCGAACCAAAAACTGAAACCAATTTTTTTAATTGAGTCCGTTACACAACGTTCTTATTTTAAAATTACGAACATGTACGAGAAACGGTACCATAGAAAAAAAATCCAACCAAAAACCGAACCAGAACCATTTTTATTTGCAATTTGAATTGTTTACATATTATATTTATTTAATACATGTTAATACATTTAAAAAGCTAAATTTTATTTACAAAAAATCGAACCAAAATTTCGTACCAAAACATTAATAATTTTAATATTGCAAATTTTACAAAAAAAAAAAAACAGAACCAAAGGAAACATCGAACCGGGAACCAAAACCGGACTATCAGTTTTTGTGGTTCGACTAGATATATCTTTCAAGTTGTAAAGAAAAAATTTGAACCAAGTAAAAAATCAAACCAAAAATCGTTATTTCTTGTGGTTCGAGATTCCTATAAGAATCCTTTTTATATTAGGAAGGAGACAATCTGGAAGATCAGTTCGAAACGCAGTCCTTCAATCTGTTTGTTCTCACCGCAGACATTTACGATTAGACAATTTACGAACTTTAGTTTTGGCTGGTAATCAATTAACCAGAATACAGTTAGCTACTGATGATGATGGTGATACTACTTTTAACGAAGAAGAGGAATCCGATTGGGTAAACATATTTTGTTAATTAACGGGCCACAAAATTACAGTGTTTTTTTAGAGTACGGTGCATTTAGGGAAAACTAGATTAATGTTTCCTAATTTATCAATGCTAGATGTTAGTAACAATAATCTTAAAGACATTCCACATAATATAAACGAATTAAGTAACTTGTCTGTTTTGAATATAAGTGGAAACACAGGTATGAGAATTGTTTTTTATTTAGGGATGCAATTTAAATTAAAATTTTGATAGATATCTACGAATTACCACCTCAAATGGGACTTTTATCTCGTTTATGGAATTTAAATACTCGAGGTTGTTCACTTCAAGAACCTCTAAAGTCAATGATAGACAGCAAAAAATACAAAACAATGGATATTATCGGATATTTAAAATCGGTTCTTGAAGATGCAAGACCGTATGCGAGAATGAAATTGATGATAGTAGGGGTTCAAGGAATAGGTAAAACTAGTCTTCTAGAACAACTTAGACAAGAAGGCAGAACTAGACAAAAACCAGTTGAGGTACACATTTTTTCTAGTTTTAAAAACATATTTTAAATATGTATTTCGTAGCATTGGGCAAAACGTATGGGCAATAAAAATATAAACGTAAAAACATCCAGAGGGACGAATATGTCTACAGTTGGAGTAGACATTGGTGATTGGATTTACGAAAAGAAAACTAGAAATCATTCTACTCATGGGCCAGTTGTTTTCCGAACTTGGGATTTTGGCGGACAAAAAGAGTACGTCTTCTTAAAGTTTGTCTCAAATAGAAATGGACCTAGCAATCATTCTTGCGAATACAAAAAGTTAAAAGAAATGAATTATGGTTTTTCCAATGGTGTGCAATATTTGCACCCACTGACACCAAAACGTATTTTATTTTGTTTTCGCAAAAACACAAAAAATGACAATTTATTTTTGGTTAATAAACAAATTCAAATTGTAAAATAAAATACATATTCTCTATTTTATAAAATAACCGTAAATGTCATATTTTTAAGTTATAAACGTTACCTTTTTATATATTAGTGTAGATAATAATTTTTTAAGGTCTGCTTTCTATAAAATTCTTAAAATTTCCTATAGTTTCCCCGTATGAACTAGGTATTGAGTACGCTACTGGTACAAAACAAAATAAGAGATGCTGAAAATATTAACAAAATTCCGTCTTTCTCACAGGTCCTTTTCTATATGAGATGAACAATAATTGCTTTAAAAAATAAATTAATAACATTTTATGTAGATATTACGCGACGCATCAATATTTCCTGTCGAAAAGAAGTTTATATCTAGTTGTTTGGAGAATTTTGGATGGGCATAAGGGAATCAGCGAAATATTACAATGGCTTGTAAACATCCAAGCTAGAGCTCCAAATTCACCGGTTTTGATAATCGGCACACATTACGATATGCTTCAAGATGTCTTCCCAAACGCTTCTGAAGAATTACAACAAGTAATTCGCGATAAATTCATAAATATCGTCGATGCAGAGAAATGCGGTCTTCCTCGCGTGTTAGACACAATTGAAGTCAGCTGCAAAACGCGTCACAACATTAAACTGCTTTGTAATTTAGTCTACGACACCGTTTTCAGTCTACGTCCTCCTGGTAGCAAAGAATTGCTGTTGGAACAAAGAGTTCCAGCTACGTATTTAGCACTTGAAGACGTTGTGAATCAAGTTGCTGTTGAACGAAGATTAAATGGAATGGATCCAGTATTAAATGCAGAACAATTTCGATCGATTGTTACCACAGAAATGCAAAGATATGGCAGAAGTTTTAGAGATTGGGCTGAATTACATCAAGCTACTTTATTTCTGCACGATAACGGTGTTTTATTACATTACGATGATGCGACTTTAAAAGATTTATACTTCTTAGATCCTCAATGGCTTTGTGACATGTTGGCTCACGTGGTAACTATTCGAGAAATAAATCCGTTTGCGCGAACAGGAGTTATGAAACTTGATGACCTGAAGCATATCTTCAAAGCTAGTAATATCGGTCCAATTGATACCAGAGGTTACATCGTGAATTTACTGAATAAATTTGAAGTTGCATTAACATGGGATTCTAGAACGTTATTAATTCCGTCGCTTTTACCAAGCGAAGAAGATATCTACACGGCACAGATGCATCCAAATCATTTCCAGTCGATGGTCAAAGTTAAAGTGCCGCTGAGAAGTCGAGGATGGGCAGTGAGAAATAAAAAAATTACAGTGTCGCCCAAATCAGTGTTGTATAATGAAATGTCGGAAGATAAGTTAAAGTTAAATTTTCCGAGTTGTTCCATGCATCCAACTACACCTGGTAAGTTTAAACCTCGGTTTAATAACAGCAGAGTCAAATGAAAATCTTAAAAATGATGCAAATATAATTTTTCTTACAACCGGACATAAAGTCCATACTTTACGCACATGAGTTTTTCACACACTAATGTTTGAAATAGTATATGACATATTAAGAGTTGTAAGATGCATATTCCGCACGAATAATGTGCTATACTTTTTCTACGATCATTATTTGAATGTTTTCCGATCACACATTGCAACTAAAAAAATTGACACATCACTAGTAAATAGCGCTACTACAAAACATAAAAACAACTATATCGAACTGTCAACATCTAAATAATAAATTAAAATTATTTACAACATTACAACCCAATAAAACAATACTACGTACAATAGTTCTTGTTTATTTCTTCATTATATGTGCTGTTTTAAATTAATTATAATTATTTTGTCTTATTTATACTTCTAACATAATTTCGATACTTTACACACGGCCATAGGTAAAGTGATACTTAGATAACCTATAAGTTGTACAATAATGGCTACTTACATTAGTGGTCGTAGAAATTTTTTTCACGACATGCGTAGAAAACTACTCTCTACATGAATATTATTATAGAATGAAATATTGGAAAAAACTCATTAATATATTGAAAATTCTTATTTAATAATGACATTCTTTAAAAAAATTAAGTCAATTATGTCTTGTTCTCTTTTTTTCACATTATTTCACAATTTGGCAACTTGAATTGGCATAATCTAATTTTCTAGCTTATATTTTGCGCCTTTAATTCAAATAAATCAATTTTAGAAACATGTCATGAAAAAAATGTTCTGTCTAACACGAAATAAAAGCACTTTTTCTACTCGATACGCTCGTGACTCAAACTCATGTTCGAGTGATAAAAATATACACTTTCCTCTCTAGTTTGACAAATATCTATTCAAGCACTAGTGAGTGAAAAGTAAATAGGCGTTACTATGCAACATACTTATTCGGTTAATTTATATAAATATTAAAGTATACTATAAATGAAACAAGTGCAATAATTTTTATTAACAGATTAAGTACTTACGTAATTCTTTTTCGACTTTCTTGTTGCAAAAAATGTCACTCTTTAAAAATAATATTTTTGCTTGTAATGCAAAGTTTCGTGTGATACATTGTTAAGATTTTCACATGACTCTCGCGTATTTATCTAAAACATATATTTATTTGTAAATCTTATTTAGAACCAAAAGAAGAAACGGTTCAATACATAGTCAGTCATCGGGCTGAGCCAGATCGAGCAATAACTAGACTCTTACTTATGTCATATTTTCCATCTGGATTTTGGTCCCGACTAATATCCAGAATATTGGCAGACGATACAATAGTTGACATTGTTCGTTCTTATTTCATTCTACCCAAAGAAGTCGCGCAAGATATAAAACTTGCAAAGATGTTAGATTTAAAAACGGAATGGGTTTTGTGGCAAACTGGTTTGCAATTAAAATATGGTGATATTACTTTGTTCCGAATGCGAGAAGTATTACATACTTCTTCAGTTTATTATCGACAAATGAAATTTAAATTGAAACAAGATGGAGTTTGGTGTGATGTAGATCTCATGAGTTCTTCAATTTTGGAAATACATTTTCCAGTAGATACTCTTTTGATAAAACCAATCATTCCTGAAAGTTTAAGAGATCTTTCCGCGTATAAATTCACAGAACCGTTAGAGGTCCAATCAACTCCAGAATGTATGACTCAGTTACTTGCCTTGGCTGTTGATCATATTGATATTTTATTGGAAGATTGGTATCCAACTTTAGGAACTAGATTTGTTCATACATCCGAAGGCAAATTTCTTGTAACACGTTTGGTGCCATGTCCAAAATGTTTGGCTACGGCTATAGAATCAGATCAAAACCAAAATGATCAACCTCATGATCAATTAGATTCACCGCATAAAAATGTTTATGAAGCGTTTCGTCGCATGGAATCAGAGTATACTCATTTTCACCGCATTCGGAAATCTCAAGAATCTTACACTTCGGATGGAGACAGCGGTGTAGGTCCTGATTCAGCAGGATCTAGCCGAATGCCTTCCATGGAAGGACATCCACTTTATTCTCAAGAAGAAGCAACTGTTGCTGAAGACGCCCCAGTGTATTACAGTTGGATGGTAGAAGAATGTATTCTTGCAGCGTATGGAAAAAAATGTGTTAGTTGTCCCACTCATTCTGATATTACTTTGGCTCAAGTTGCTCCCGACACAGTAAGTCCTAACGTTGATTGAAAAATATATAGATAGGCAAGCCTGTATGTTTTTGCGTACCGCTGTTTTGGAATCAGATTCGACAGAGCCATCTCGTTCATAATTCCATCAACTACTTTGCGGAATTAAACAGACAAAAATATCAGATAAATAAAGATGCTTTACATATTTACTGAATTTTTTAGTATCTATTAAAATGGTTCTTTCAATAATTCATTGGTATATTTTAAAATAGAACCAATTTGTGTTATTAATTATTTGACGTATGCTCTTTTTTATAATATTTGACAGAAACGCCTGATATTAACTCAAATGCAACCAGCACACAGTTATGTAGGTGAAACGAATTTTTCGTAAGCTTGCATACCTACATATTTTTCAAACAATGGTCCTAACAATTGTTTGTGAGCTTTTTGCATTGTTTTCATTTCTAGATATTTATGGATTTGGGCGAGAGGTTTCTGATCCGTCCGGAAAACATCAAAAAAGGTCGTCTTTTAGGTCGAGGAGCATTTGGTTTTGTGTTTAAAGGAACATGTAAAAACCGCGGTAGTAACCAAGTCATAGACGTAGCCATGAAGATGCTGCAACCAGTTCAACCAGGTCCTAATGCACGACAGTCCGCTGTTATAGCTTACAAAGCTGCACAGGGAAAATGGGACAGAGATCCCCTACAGTACGCTTGTAAAGCTTACTGCACCGCAAGACAAGAATTAAATATTCTTCTGTCGTTACGACATCCAAATATTGTTCCTCTTGTTGGAGTCTGTAGTAGTCCTTTGGCTCTGGTGCTGGATTTGGCTCCACAAGGAGCTTTGGATATTGTTTTGAGGCACTATAGACGATCTGGAGCAAGAGTTGGTCCATATACTTTACAGGCGATTATTCTACAAGTTGCTAGAGCGATTGAATATTTGCATCGACAAAGAATTATTTACAGGGATTTAAAATCTGAGAATGTCTTGGTTTGGGAAATGCCACCACCGTTTGAGGATCATCCTGATCATTCCGTCCATATTAAAGTAGCAGATTATGGTAGGAAATTAATATTGAGGGTGTCCTGCTATTCGATAATCATAGCTTAAAGATGGTTTCCTTAGATAAATTTAAGTCGAAAATATCTTCATAGTTTTCTATAATATAATATTATTTTTCGCTGTGTGTTCATGACGTCTATTTAAAGTTCCCGCTTTTTTCTGAACCATGGCTAGTAAAATGCTTCGGCTAAGCGACAGCAGCGCCTTCGTGGTATATTAGCAGAAACATAATGGAGAGTGACATCACAGCCTATATGTCCCGAAGTTCTTTGAACGGGGGAAGTGACGACACTCAGCGTTCGAGGAAATTCGGCTCATTGTCAACTAGACTTTAAAATTTGAATTTTAAATATTAATTTCTCATAGAAATATCAAAATGCTCTCTCTGTTTGAATACACAACTTCATATTAGCCGTTTCTTTAATTGAAAAAATATTTCTTTAAGTATCGGATTCGGCTCGCATAGTTGTAGCTGCAGCCATTTCGTTTTAAACTTCTGCATAAACTAAACTCTTTATGTGTCCCCAAAGATAATAGTCAAGAGGCGTCGGTAACCAAGGAACTAGACCTCCTCTTCTAATCCATCGTTTAACAAAATTTTATTTAAATATGTTCTAACATTTCTACCAAACTGAAACGGTACGCCATCTTGTAACATTGAGTTTCACACATGAGAAGATATTTGGGACTTAAAATTACGTAAGGAATAAACCCACAAGTTATGGTTATCGAATAGAGGGACACCTAAATAAATGTTGGATTTTATACTAACTTTTTTATAGGTATAAGTCGTCTGACCTTACCGTCAGGCACAAAAGGTTTTGGGGGCACTGAAGGTTTCATGGCCCCCGAAATAATGCGCTACAACGGCGAAGAAGAATACACGGAAAAAGTAGATTGTTTCTCGTTCGGAATGTTCATTTACGAACTACTTACTCTGCATCAGCCCTTCGAAGGGCATGAAGCAGTTAAGGAATGCATTCTAGAAGGCGGTCGCCCTCCTTTAACTTACCGAGAAACAATCTACCCGAGTTATTGTCTGGATTTGATGGTTCTTTGTTGGTCACAACAACCACGTGATCGTCCATCAGCCAGTCAAATTGTTTCCATAGCTAGTGCTCCAGAGTTTACTCATCTGAGCGATGTTGTTTCTTTGAAACATGCAGCGTCTGTTGTTGCTACTACCAGCGTTCCTGTTTCGCAAATCACAGGTAAAAAAATTGAGTATTATTTATTTCTACTACCGTATATAATAAAGAAAGTATTATAATAATAACAAGTTCGACATTTCGAGATTTTAACAGATTTGAAAGAATTAAGGTTTTTAGTCTTAAGTTTTCATTATTTTTAGCGTGATATAGGTCGGTTATTTTTTATCTTTAGACATCAATAGTATAAGTTGATCCATTTTTGGTACACATCGGTCAACCAGATGTAACAGTTTACTCTTATAATTTTTAGATTTTTCGGAAATATTACGTAACAGATAAGAGGCTATCCTTAAATTACGTAACGCTTCAATAGGGTGAGAGATCCAGAATAGCGTTACAAGAGGGGTGGGGATTATGTAATGCGTTACGTAATATTTTAAGGGATGTTCATAAATGCGTTACAGGGAGGAGGGGTATAAAAAAATCATCCAATTTTTCGTTACGTAATTTAAGAACGACCCCTATATTAAAGTTGTATCACAGAATAGTTACACACAGAAGCGACACTCAGTGTCGGCACCTTTCATGTTCCTCTATTCAGTTCTATGACCTTGAAGCATTGTGTAGACCTTTAAATTTGTGCTCTTCCCCTATCTCTCTCTAAGATGTGGGGAAAATTTCCGATTTTAAACAATGAGCCCTTTAAATTTGTGCACATTCTCCATCTCTCTAATTTTCGTTTCTCTGTCTTACTGTCGCTTCTGTATAAACCTATTCTGTGGTTGTACTGTGTACTTCAAACAATATTTTTGTTTTATAATTTACATATTTTGTAGTAGCGGTCGGTCTGTAGTGTCCACAACTTATATTTAAATGTAAAATCTATTTTAAACGAAAAATGACAAACGTTAATTGTATTTTTAACCGATTTTATTGTAATACAAGATAATATGTTTGTTGTAGAAGGTTTAAATGGTTCGGAATTATGGTTATTATGTGCCAATTCAAGAGTAGATTTGCTGTTAGCGTCAGATCGAGGTTGGTTGCAATACCACAGTTTTGCAACTCAATACCGACCAACTGCCGCTTGTACAGTTGGTCATACTGTCTGGTTGGGAGACTGTGTTGGTCAGGTTCACGCTTATTCGTACGTAATTTGAATTTTTTTTTAACGAATTCGCGTAACTATTTATATTTTCAGAGCGGGTGATGGAAGCAAGTTATTTTCCTATACACTCGAACCAGATACATCAACAAGTGTTTCGGTTCAATGTTTGTTGTATTTACCAACTTTACAACGGGTAGCGTGTGGTTTATCAAACGGTAGATTATTTTTGGTGAACTCTGAAATACTACCGATGTCACCTACAGCCGGGGAAGGCAGTTTTGTACTGACCGAACTTGGTTCAAGTACAGTATTGTATTCGCTTTGCGCGTTATTTACAGATAGTGGCAAGTGAGTAAAAAATATGAAAACCACACTGCAAAAAAGAGGGATGTCATTATGCTGTAGTTTTCAAGAAATTAAGATATAGTATTTGTGCAACAAGTGTAGAAAATCGCTTATTTCCCACGAGGTTTGAAAGTTTCAGCACGAGACGAAGTCGAGTACTGGAATGGAGAAGTTTAGCGTGGTTGAAATTACATGTGAAATATCTTTTGGTCGCAAGTATATGAATAATTATAACTTAAAATGTAATTGAAAGTTAAAATAATGTTGCCAATTATTTGTAATTAATGATTTATCTTCGAGCCACTCACAAGTGAGATATGCGCTTGCGCAGAAGGGATGGTGAGACCTGACTTTTTGAACGTAGGTTGCATCTTGATGCATTACACCACACGCATTTCTGTTGCCATGGGAACCCAGCGCGCGCTGCTTAAGATAGACGATAAGTCCTTCGCGAGTCACTCTAACGTCATTTTTGTATAAATTTCATTTTTTGAGAAATCTAGGCATCTTTGGGTGAAATAAAATGTAGAATATCACTTTTGAGGGCAATATTGATAAAATAAAAAAATACGCCTAACTTCCCCATTACATAAGGTGGAAATAGGGGATTTTCTGCACATATTACACAGTATACTATTTCTACGACCATATTATTGTGTGTTGAACGGAAATATACGCTCTAAAAGCTATTTAATATAAAGAACAATATGAAAAGTAATATTTCTCATACTGCACATGCGCAGTATTGGTAAATTCTGTGAGAAATGATTCACATTTTTTTATGCTAAACTGATATCATAAAATGTGACATTCCTCTTTCTGTAGTGCAGTTTATATATGTTTAAAAATAAAAATTCTCTTACCTTTGTCTTGTAGAACTTGCGAGCTGTGGGTGGGAGAAACTCAAGGCAGAATCTCAATCTACACTATTCGCAATCACGTTGTTGTGGGTGTAGAAGCTGTAAATCACTACCAACCTGCTGTAGAATGTGTGAATGTTCTCCATCTTGTCTCTACTGGTGGCAGTGTTTGGAGTTACGTCTACCCGGGATGTGTCGTGTATCAATGGGATCAGGAAAGCAGAACAGTTGTTAACAAGTTGGATTGTTCTAAACTAGTACCCTGTTCGGAAAGTTTGAAGAGTATAGCCATCGAAGAACACCTCAGTCCCGGAAAATGCCAGGTAGGAATTTCATACATTATATTTTCTCTCTTATTTACTTTTTTTAATACTAGCCTAGACACCCAAAATTATTTGACATGAAAAATTTTATTCACTACCGTTTCCCTAGAGATCGTCTTTAAATTACGTAACGCCAAATTTATTGGATAATTTTTTATACCCTCCACCCCTTGTAACCTCTCCCGCTAAGTCACCCCTAAATATTACGTAACTTGATAATCTAGGTCAATAATGCAAACTAACACTTTTTAAATAAACAAGCCTACATATCCTAATATTATTTATACTTTTGTCATCTAATTTAAATAAGTAAATCAAATAAAACAAATCAAGAATCAAAAGTGAAATTAATGAACTAAAACGTCAGATATGGAAGAAAAATTTTCGACATTATAATCAGGATTTAAGAATTTATTACTGCTCCAAGTAGTTTCGGCCTCTCTTAGGCATTCTTCAAGCCTACTTTATGTTTGTGAATATTACGAAACAACTAAGGGGGATGTCCTTAAATTACGTAACGCGTTAAGGGCAGACGAGGTTCAGAGTAACGTTATGAGAGGTAGGGAGGGTTAATTTGTACGTTACTTTCCCATTTAGCTAAAAATATAGCATTCCGATGATAACTTTTTTTTATAGTTTATATGATCGTCTAATATTCATGATTTAAATTTAGAAATTTGAAATCTAAAAACATCCTTGAGAACTGTGACATTGTAGTGATACGTTGTTGCTGATTTCGTGTTAAATATATGCAGTTAGAAATACATGGATGGCGTTAGTAGTTAGCGACACATGTATTTTATATTTGATATTTCATTCATTTTGTTTTCTGCGATTATTTGTGTTTCTTTGATATTTAACCAAGTTTTCTTGTTTAAAAACAAATGACTCTTTATGAATATATGAGTTTAGATGGTGAAATTCGCAGCAAATCTCAATAAATTTTAATTTCGATTTAAAAAAAAAAATTCTTATCTCGCTTGATGTATATATTTTCTTACTCAAAATTAGATATTCATAGTCCTTCTGAATTAAACTAATGAATAAATAAATAAAGAAATAAATGTTGGAATACCCCATTTGTTTTTGTAACAAGTAAACAATATTCATAGTAATTATTATTAAAGTAATAATTTTAAATACATAAATTGTGTATGTATTAATTTATTGGGAGAGGGGGTTAAGTAGTGGGTTACATAATATTTAGGGGGTTTATAATAGGGGGAAATCCTTAGATGAGGTATAACAAAGAGATATGGCACACTCCTATAGCTACGTACTACCATAGACCTAACATATTATAATACTTTAGGTCTGTGGTACTACTGAGCAAGCAAAACATGTATGGTCGAGAATCGCCTAACAGTCAGCTGCGTGAGAACAATCCGCCAGCTGAGTAGTGCACACTTACAGTTAGACGAACGAAATATTGGTCATAGTGTTAGTCACCTATCCTCATTATTTGTTTGGTTGAGTTTTCCATATAACTACTCCACTGGTCCATTGTTCTCACACTGCTGGCTGCAAGCGATTTTAAACCTTAGATCTTTCGACAATATATTTGGGCAATGCCATATCTCTATGTTATACCTCATCTAAGGGGAAAATACCTAAATATTCATGTCAAAATTTTGGTTATTACCCGTACAAGATTTTTTAAGTTGGCTTTAGATTTAAGTGCTAGTAGTGAAAAAAATAATACTACAGTTGAGAAAAGCATTATGGACTAGCCCTTGTATCCCTCACAATCTCAGCGCTATGTCAATAATCCCAATATTTTCAACCTTGTTATATAATATATTATTATTGCCTGAAGGTAACAAACCTCGCAATCCTAAACAATGAAATCTACATCGGAACAACCTGGGGCTGCCTTATAATCGCGGAGCGATCAACAATGCGTCCCATCACAGTGTTCCGGCCCTACGAAGAAGACGTCCGCGCTGTTATCCCTCTCGCGACGTGCAAAGCCAACGTGGACGACAAAGAATCAACTCCGCTGATAGCGACGATCGGTAGAGGCTACCGGAATCTCTTATCCCGGTACACAGACGTCACCATCAGCTCCGGAATGGTGCTGCAGAGTCCCTTGGCCAGTCCGTCGGTCTGTGTGGACACCAGGCAGAATAATATGTTTGCGTTGTTGTGGAGGGCAGAGCATTGGGCTACGTCTTAATTTATTTATTGTTCCTTTAGCCGTTGATTGAAAAATATTTATAGATAAACAAGCTTATGGGAAAATTCGTTTCACCTACATAACTGTGTGTTTGGTTGCGTTTGGGTTAATATCAGGCGTTTCTGTCAAATATTATAAAAAAAGAGCAAACGTCAAATCATTAATAATACAAATTAGTTCTATTTTAAAATATACCAATGAATTATTGAAAGAACCATTTTAATAGATACCAAAAAATTCAGTAAACATGTCAAACATCTTTACTTATCTGATATTTTTGTCTGTTTAATTCCGCAAAGTAGTTGATGGAATCATGAACGAGATGGCTCTGTCGAATCTGATTCCAAAACAACGGTATGGAAAACATACAGGCTTGCCTATCTAAATATTTTTCAATCAACGCTTTAGCTCTAGCTTTTATTGACTGATAATTTGAGCAGTATTTTAATTTTCAATGCATTTTAATTTGCTTTTTTAGCTGTGATAACTGATGAAAATTAAATTGTGTTAAAGCAGGACAGGAATTGTTTAACGGTTATTGACTCTGATTTAATTCAATGGACTCTAACATAACTTTAACATAATTTTGAATATGTTTTTAATAACTTGTTTTAAAACAATGACGTAACTATTAACATATCTAGGATTGTTATGAGTATCATAACCACCGCAAATGTCAGTTGAATTCCGAGCTCGGAGAGCGAGGATTTTAAGACATCTAAGGCCTGGTGTGATTCATAACAATCGTGGTTTGTTCAATAGTTTACCGGTTTCACGTTAATAATAATTATTATGTTATAAAATTCTCTTGAGATTAACGTTTTCATAATCAAGTCTATATGGGTTGATATAATATGACAATTGTTCCTTGTTATTTTGACAATTCTGTACGGTAAATATTATTACCATATTGACTTGCCAAAATTACATTATTTACCCCGCTTACTTTTGTCTGTGTAAACAAAAACTTAATAAGGATGTATTAAATTCGTAGATTTCACTGGAATTTAAACCCAGGGCCAGTTTCTAGTAGGATACTCTACCAACTAAGCTAGAAAGTTCTGTGTAGTCCATGAATCTTTCTCCTGTCTGGCGTTTTTTCAAATCCCAGTAAAGTCCACGAATTTTTCAAAATTTTAGTTCATGTCATGCGGTTCTAAATGTTATAACTTTACTGTGTAAAACAATGTTTCAGTTAGAAAAAGCTTAAAATAGTTTCACTTTTTAACAGCAACGTTATAAAAAATACAGAACTAAACCCAAATATTGTCTTTCGATTAATTATGAGTTCTGAAAGCTTCTTTCAATTTTTAAAATAGTTCATTTGATATTTTATTCCATTCTAATATTGTTCTTACCTTCAACTTAATTGAAAGTTTAAATAATATTGGTACAACCGGCCATTAGTTTACGAGATTTTTACTATTATTTAACTGTGACGTATTATAGTCTCTGTAGAAAAGGACAGATAGATGAGAGAGATAAACACAATATTTGTTTTCATTGTCAACAGGGAGAACTCGATTATTATTTTTACATATAATTATTTAGTTATCTTCTTATTTTTAAAATTAGAGCGAAACGTCAAAGGCTAAAGTACGTCACGAGCTAATTAGAATTTATATGGAATTTATATCAATTTATTTTTCGTTTATTTATATTAAATATAAAAAAAATGTGAGAAGAGCCCATTAATCAAATAACGACAAGCAATAACAATAAAAATAACAAAAATCAGTATTACAGATTTGATGGATTCGATGTTTGTAGGACGGTCAGTATTTGACTCGTCTTAAATTTGTGTATTGCGCAACTCATTTATCAGTAACCCTTATTTCTTCGATTCTTGTCCTGATTGAAGATATAATTTAATTTTAAATCAGATATTGTTATTCTAACTTAGAAGTCATGGAAACTAGGTTGTGAAGGTTCCACTTTATCTACTTCATTTTCACGTCTATTGTTTTTATTAATTATTTTACCCACCATTAATTTATTTATTTTTAAGTTTGCCCAAAAAGATATTTTTCGTGATAAATATTATGAACGTATATGTTCATCGTTAAATTTAAATAGTAGTTTACTACATAAATTATAACGAATATTTTACATTTATTACCATTATGATGTACATTGTTTATTGAAATATACTAAACTGTTATTGATATTGTTCACATCATTTTTTATTGTATTCCTGTTCCCTATATTTTTTACAGCCTGTTACCAGAGCCGGATTTATGTTTTTTTGGGCCATGAAAAGTAATGATTCTGGGGCATTTTGTTATTTAATATGAGAAAGATTTTTAACAATTTTTACTTTTTTTTTATTTTTTCACTTTACTTTTGGCAGAAACTTAATAAAATAATAATTTAATTGGCTCTTACTTTTTGTATGAAACATTTGATTTTTTAATATTGAAAGAAGCTTTCAGAACTCATTATTAATAAATAGACAATATTTGGGTTTTAGTTCTGTAAAAATTTATTAATTACCTGACGAAGGCAGCCCTGAGCTGTCGAAACGTTGTAATTAATAAATTTTTACAGAACTAAAACCCAAATATTGTCTATTTGATTTTTTGTTAATAAATTGACATTGACAACTGTCAGTATATATTTCATAAAAAATATGGCCAAAAAATGAAAACAATATTTCTTTCTTCGTAAGTTTTGACTTTTCTCACACTTTATAAAGCTTGAAAATTGCGTATTTCCCACAATCGTGGATTAAAGTGTAAGAAATCATTTCACACGGTATTTGCCAACAGTGCGCATGTGCAGTGTGGGAAATATAATTTCTCACAGTATTTGTTAACAATGCGCATGCGTGAAGCTACTACTTTGTGTCAAATAGCTTTCTTGCATTTATTTTTGTTCTACAACGTTTAAAAGTGTGGTCGTAGAAAACGTATAGTGTGTCATCGTGCAGAATCATTTATTTCCCACCTTGTGTGATTTCAGCACTCGACTTCATCTCGTTCCCAAAACTTTCACATCTCATACGATATAAGCGACTTTCTGCACTTGTTGCACAGTATATTGTGTAATTCAATAAGGAATAGTGCTAAACATTTTAATAAAATAGAAATAGAAGCTGGAAGATACGAAATGAATGGAATTTGAAGAATGTTTTGTCAATTTCAAGTGAAATAAGTTTAAATGAAGTGCATCAAAAAATGTGTATAATTTAGCGTACAAAGAAGTCATGTGTTGTCCACAAATTTTTTTCTTATGTGTACATATTTTTAAAGATTATTTTCAACTATATGAGATAATGTTGTGCTAGTTTTGTTCGTTGTAAATGATGAAGAAAGAAGTGAAAGAAGACAAAGAGGTGGTGTGATTAAGTTTGCAACTCGTGCGGTAAGTTCTCTCTCATTTGTTGAAAGTTTGTAAGTGGCAGCCATTGGTGAGTGTGTGGGCCACAATTAGCTTCCTTTTCCAGACAAAATTAATGAGCGTTCCTCTGAAAATGTAGATTAGTTGAATGCAGAGCTAAATGGCTGGTACTTCACTTTATTATCACAGCTTTAACAGCGAGCTTCGCTGCGAAACCGTAATATAAAGTTAGCGAGAATGCCTACGCCCAAATACTAATTGTTGTCGTTAATTTCCACCTAGACACACAGGCAATTCTAATGATGATGTTTATGTGTTGCTTGCTGTAATTATAAGCAGGATAATTAACTAAATTTCAAATTATTTTAATTATTCAAAACGGAAATTGAATGCAGCAACCATTCTTACGTTTACGTTTAACGGGTTGATAACTTTACACAATAATCTGTGACCGATATTTTGAATAAAATTTGCGAACTTTAATCGTAATTTTAATCGATATTTTTAAGTCCGAAAATACCGGTAACCGTTAACCAAAAAAAATTTAAATATTTTTTAATATCTGTTATTTATATTTGAGTATGTAGTCTCTTTGTAAACTTTAGGCGTCAAGTTTGCAATTGAAAAATGACTAAAATTTCTGAATGTATTATAGGAATTTTGTAAATATTTGTGTTTGATTATGTATGCTGCACGAAACATAATCGCTTTTCATTGGTCCATAATATTATTTTTTTAATTAGTTTTTTTTTATTAACTGATATACATATTAACCAGATTCCAATTTTTAAAAATCGGTTTTCGATTAAAACCTTTTTTAAAGTTCTCAATATGGGTTAACCGTTAACCAGTATTTTTTTTAGATAAAGGTTGGTGAAGCTCAATTTGAGCCAGGGCTGTACTTATGATAATCTTTTTGAGTTGCTTTGAAATTATTTAAATTATCCAAAATGTAGGTATGACATATTTTTACGTTTACGGGTTGATATATTTAAAATATAATTATTAATCATTATACATCTTTTCAAATTGTGTTGTTCTAAAATATATATTTAACGGATCTAATAGAGCCGTGGTAATAAATCACAAATGCAACTTAATTCTAATTATTTTCGGCTGAATTACTAACCACAAAACTGTATCAAAAAATAAATTCACAAATCATTTGTCGCAATAAATAAAAAATCATTAGTCATGTCTCCCCTTCGCGGTAACAATTTCACAATTCATTAATTAAAATATCAATAAAAAGCGTGTGCCAAATGACAGGTCGAAAGGGTGAAAAGGGGTCGTTCGTTGGTGCGCTAAATGAACAACTATGTTCGCGTGGCTCAACTTCAAATCATATTGTATGCTCGGCGGCTGCACATAATGCGATATGAATTCATAAGGGTGCACCAACAACTTTTATTATTTTCAAGACCTGCTAATACTAGCAATACCAACTACACAGCAAAATATTCCGCAACTTTTTACTCAACATTTTTTTTCTCGACCATAAACAAAAAATAGCATATATTTCTATTCAAAATTGAAAAAATATATTGACAAATATTAATTTTAATGAATGTACATGTGTATGTTGTTTATAAACGATTGCGATTTTTAAAAAAATCATTGATTAAATCAAAAAACTGATTTAAATTGGAAAAAAAAAATATGCAACCCTGGTTTATTTTTATACCTAGAAATGTTATGAGTACCATAACCGCCACAGATGTCAATTGAATTCCGATTCGTAGAATGAGGATTTTAAGATATCTATATGAAAACGTTATTATACGTATTACAAAATTCTCATTAACGTTTTTGTGATCAAGTCTGTATGGAGTTCATATAATGCTTTGAGTACAGTTCTGATGTCCAATTGTCCCATGATATTTTGACAACACTGTACGGTAAAATTATTACAATACCGATACAGTTATGACTTATTTACCAACTTACTTTTGTCTATGTAAACAATGGCTTAATATTCTAAAACTATTGCCACATGGTAACATTACCTACTATAAGTTTTTTTCCACAATTTTCGTAAATCTAGGATGTTAAATAACAATTCCAGAACCAGTGATTTAAATCAATAATTTAAAAACAATCAATGCATACAAAAAAGACAAACCAAAGACTTCTTGCGTTATTAAGTTACTATAACAAAAATTTTGGTTATAATCAGATGACCGATATAATAAGTATATTTACAACAAGCATGGAATGGTATTTATTAATTTTATTCGAGTATGACAGTTTGATTATGAAATGAACATTGCAAGCGAGTTTTACACTATACTGTTTCTACGACCACGATATTATTTCCTAATTCATTTATATTTTAACAATAAAGATGTCTTAATTTCAATACTTTCTAGTAACTATATCTACAAAACAAAAAAAATACGACTTTAGACAGAACTGTGCGAGATATGAATTTATACCTTAACGTTGTCTATGGTTACCGTAGGAAATAAAAATATGTTTACTACAAATATACTATGTATCCGTAGCAATAGCAAACATACAACAAGCAAATATTTTAATGATCGTAGAAAAATATTATTAACGTACTAACATGTAATAAAAAAACGTGTAAACATACAGGAACCTAAAAATTAGGTTTAGTAAAGGGTGTGAAACAATTACTGAGTATAAAACAAGGTAATTGTGTGATTTAGGAGGGTGTGAAGCAGCCTTGAGGGAGTTATGAATCCATTATCCCCTCCACTAGCCGAGCGTCTTTTGTTGCTTTATGAGGCCCATATTTGCTTTATGATTCGCTACTCACCGCTTGTACAATTGCGGTTGAGTGGTTTTGGAGGGAGAGGGGATGGTTTAGTGGTTGCAGCGATGCGCAGATGTCTGCTCTGATTGTATTTATATTGCGTTTTGATTACCGACTTGTGTAATTGCACAATGTTTGATTATGAATTGTAATAATATCAAGAGAGCGAAATTGCATTGCCGAGATATTTTATTAGTTGATTTATAGATAACAAAGACATGCTATATATTTATTCATTTTTCATTTATATCTTTTATTATTTAAATTATGATTAAAATAAAAAAACAATGATTTTTTTTTAAAAATGAATCAAAGATTTTTTTGATTTTTTTTAATTTTTAAAGATATCTAAATGTTACTCCATTTTTTAATTGTTTTAAAAGCAATTTAAATATTTTATTTGATAAACGAAAACAATATCTATAATAAAATCAAAACGATTAATCTTAATAAAACTAGGAAGAGTAATAAACAATTTTTACTTTTAGTTACTCATTTAAATACCTACATACATTTTCTTCTGTTATAACACAAATAAAGTAATAAAGTATTATTTATTTTTAACATATTATTATACACAGAGCTGATTTTAGTTATTATTAATACTTTTTATTTAAAAAATCAGTTTAAATCATGATTTAAATCAATCAAATGATTTAAATCAGGCCAACCCTGCTTTGTTAACATTTTTTTATTCCTTTCAATAGGGGAATCTGTATTTTACTAATTTCAGTTTGGTTGCTAAGTAATTCTAGTATTTCACTAGTGAAACAATAAGGTTATTATTTCACTGAAATCAAAATGGAATGTAGACTTATATAGAAACATTAACAGCAACAAAAAAAAAATAGAAAATTTAGTTCTTTTTTTTTACAAATATTAATAAAACTGTTATTACTAGAGCTTATAATTTTATGCAAATGAATATCTTTTTTTGACAGAAATATTTTCAAAATTTTTATATTTGTGTTTAATTCGTATACTTATCCGAAGAAGATTATAGTTTGAATTTAAAAATGCTTCTTTTACATATATTGCATATTTTGTGTTTATGTATTTTTCCTTTATTTTTTTGGCCCCATAAGAATGAAAATGAAATTTGGCTTCAGATACAACTTTCGAAAATATGAACGAGCAAAATTTCTCATTTGAAATATGTACACGTGAAAATTTATTGAATAATTTCAACTTTCAATAGGTCAATAAAACTTGCATAGTTATTTACGATACAAATACAAGAACATATCTAAAGTAAAAAAAAATTAGAGCTGTGAGATGAATATTACTGCGCTGATGTCAAATTTACAAACAGAATTTAATTATCTTTTTTAGTTTCCAAGATATTTGCTCTCAAAGTTGTACCTCAAAAAAGGGAGTTTTTTGAGAATATTTCAAAAATTAGTAGAGATACAATCTCAACTACTTTACCATTCAATTCTAGGGAAAAAATTATACAAAGAAATGTTTTATCCAAATATACGTTCCTTGCAACGATTAGGTGAAAAATAAGAAAAACGAAAAAATCTAAATTTCAATTTTTATCCCGAAACTTTTTGTCTTCAAAATTTTTCATTTTCTGGACTTAAGTAGATATCAATGCGCTAATTCCAAATTTTTAAACAGAATTTAATTATCTCTTCCCGTTCACGAGATATTTGAATTCAAAGTTATACCTAAAAATTCAGGTTTTTTAGGTATACCCGTTAAATGGTTAGGTTTACGGCTTCGTGGACCTCACCATTCGATTCTACGGGCAAAATTACATAAGTGTACCAATTTTCAGATTTTTATCTCAACAGATAGAATTTCTAGAAGGAAAAAACTGAAAATGGTCAAAAATCGAAAAAATGCCTGATGAACCCCTTGCGATTTATTTCGATTTTGGCCATTTTCGTTTTTCCTTTCTAAAAAATGTATCCTTTGGAATAGAATTCTAAAAATTGGTACACTTATGTAATTTTGCCCGTAGAATCGAATGGTGAGGTCGCCGAAGCCGTAAACCTAACCATTTAACGGGTATACCTAAAAAACCTGATTTTTTAGGAATTGCCAAAACTCAACTTTGAATACGAATATCTCGAGAACGGTAAGAGATAATTCAATTCGGTTTGAAAATTTGAAATCAGCGCATCGATATTTACTTAAGACTAGAAAATTAAAAGTTTTGGAGTAAAAAAGTTTCTTAGAGAAATTTAGAAATTTATGTTTTTTCGATTTTCTAATTTTTCACCTAATCGTTCCAAAGAACATATATACGGAGAAAACATTTCTTTATGTAACTTTTCCCGTAGAATCGACTGGTGTTATCGTTGAGATTGTATCTCTACCCATTTTAAAGATATAGTCAAAAAACACACTTTTTTGAGGTGCAACTTTGACAGCAAATATCTCAAGAACAGAAGGAGATAATTAAATTCCGTTTGAAAATTTGAAATCAGTGCATCGAGATCTATAAATGTATACTATTTACCAAAATCAAAATTTTAGGCACAAAAATTAAAATTTTTGGGTTATTTCCCATTTGTCAACACAATTTTTGGTTTAATACTGTTGATTGATTTGTTTTAACTGTACACAACTTTGCTATGTGGTTATAGGTTTTGAAAATAAATAAAAATTAGATAATAAAGAATAAAATCGAAAAGGCGTAATAGAATTGCAGGTTTTGAAAGTCTACAAAATGAAACGTTTTTGAGAAAAAAAGTTCCTTATTCAAATACTTCGAATGAAACTTTATTTATATTGTTACCTGTGTATAACCAACAAGTTTTTTATAGTAACCAAAATGTCAAAATTTCTTAATTTCATATACATTTTTGTATTTATTCAATCGGAAATAGAAAAAAATATTGTATACACATAAGAAAATTATATGGTTATTTAACTTGTGCTCTGACAAAACTCGCCTGCGTCTCATTTTACAATATTCGTATGCGATAAATAACCACCTCTGTATCCTTACTTATACATAAATAGCTATTGTGTATATTAATGAAAAATATTTTCTGGAAATTTGTAAGTTTTTAACAAGGCAATCCTGAAGAAAATGAACCATCCTTAATTAATTCTCCTATAATCTCCTTCTGGTCCAGAGCGCAGAGAGAAAGGCTTGAGCACCATTCTTCCATCACGCAGACAACAAACTTAATTAGAAAGCGACGTCTGGCTTTGAAAAAACTCGCTAATGAAGTAATTAGTCCAATTGAATCATGCTAGCTACCCGTCTAACGCGCGTGTAAAGTGGGTAGTGTGTTTACTACCAATGTAGCTTGCTGAAAGTAAAAGGGAGGGTATAGTTTAATGGTGCACCCCTCTTAGGATTAGGGATATTAGCTGTTAAGAGACGGCAGCATAGTCGTAGTATACGGAATTTTTTTGATGGACATTATGTAAATAAATATACACACAATTTTTATTCATGTTCCTTACCCAAAATAGGGTTGAAGATAAGTGAAAAATAACTAAAAATGAATTCCTTGAGTTAAAAACACAGGTATATATATATTTTTTTTAAATGTTGCAATAAATATACATAGATACAATTGACGTTAATACATGTTTTATCAAAAATAAGTGGAAAATAGGATAAAAATAACCTCAAAAATGAATTACCCAAGGTTAAAACACAGACATATTTTTTTTTGTTAAAATGTTTTTATTCAAACATGTACTCGTACATTAATTATCAAATATTTATACCTAAGAGTTATTGTCCTGGACAACGAATAAAATGTCTAGGGTTCGATTCCTAGTAAGAGCATAAATTATATTTAACAAGAAAAAAAAACTTTAGGGTTAGCAAAGAAATCTGTTACAGTTAAAAATATAAATAATTAAGATAAATTACTAGGTCGATATAAGAAACTAAGAGCACACTGTATAGCAAATAGAGTAACTATGTTTTGCATTAAGTAGATCAAAGAGTAGGAAAACTAAATTAAATTAAATTCTAGAGTACAACAACAGCAATTACAGGGGAAATATAGCTTATTATAAGACGAATAAATAAAGTAGATTAAAGCAAGAATTTAGAATAATAAATAGATTTACATTTAGTTAAACTGGAGCAAATAACAAAATAATTACAACAGAAAATAGAGCAATTATCTGAGGCTTACAACAAATAGCAAAGCATGACTAATAGAAGCAAATTCTGACTGAAATAAATAGATAAATTATCGCTGTAAGTGTTTTTTCTGATTGGTCCAAATTTTCAAAACCTTGATATGTCATTAATTATTAAATTGTGAAAAAAACAGGGCATGTAACCGAAAAAAAATGGTTAACGGTTAACCCTTATAGAGAACGTTAAATTAATATATAGTTCAAAAACCGGGTTTTTAAGAATGAGAAACCAGTTTAAACCGGTTAATATATTGGTTAAAAAAATAGTGAAAAAAATTAATTAAAAAATAATAATTATAAATCTTTAATTACAAAAATAAGTAAAAAATTAATTAAAAAAATAACATAAAATACCATCTGAAAAAAATAAAACAAATAAAGTAATGTAATTTAATTAACGAATATTTATAAAAATGCATTTCATAAAAACGCAGGTCTCTTTTTAATTGTAAACTTTTCTATTACTGACAAAGAGACTACCTGCTTTTATGACAATTAAACATTTGAAACAGTGAGTTAAGAAAGAAATCATGTTGAAATCGTAAAAAAAAAATAGAAACTGTTTTTTTTAATGTGTTACTTGTAGTTATAGACCACAATTTAACATAAAAATCATACTGAAACAAGTAAATTACAAAAAAAAAACAAATGAAGCATTTTTATTATTGTCAGGTGAAAAATTAAAAACAATTAAACATCTTGAATCATATTGAAACCGTAAAAAAATAAACTAAAAACTGTTTATTTGAATGTGTTACTTGTGGTTATAGTCCACAATTTAGCATAAAAATCATGTAATCCGTGCTTTGGGTGGGGGATGTTTGGCTACGTCACAGTGGTGGGGGGCGAGGGTGGCGGCAGTATAAAGCAGCGCTCGTCTCTTTTGATTCGCGGATTAATTGAAATACCTCGCATTCCTCGGCGAGGGCTCGCTCTCCAAAAGCATTCTGGAAAATACATCCCCTCCGCTATCCCTGCACGCCGACAGAGACGCCACTATAGGGGAGAGGTACAAGCGAGACAGAGACAGAGCAAACACACCGTTGGGGATTTTTGTTGTAAATTTATCCTTTTTAAACGTTTGACACCGCCATCCGTTTTTGTTTAATCGTTTGTGCATTTCATCTCCGGAGTTTCTCTCTCTGTTCTTTTGTTTGTTGTGTGCTGATTTCCGGCATGTTTTGATTTATTGTTTCGTTATTCATCTGTTACTGTTTGGTTTGTGCTGGGTTTTTTGGTTGTGCTCATTCGTGCGTAATTTGTAATGTAAGAATTATTCACATTTTTGTGCTGTAATTGCATTTCATTCAATACATTTTTACAATTTCAATTGTGTGTTCAGTAAATAACGCAAAATTGAAAATATTTAAATACCTTCCTTTTGTTGTTACATTTATAGATTCACAGAGATTCATGTTTAACAATTCAAATAACTCGAATTACTATAGTTGATTTATTTCGGTCATCTATTTATAACCAACAATTTTGTTACAGTGTTTAGTAACTTAGTAACGCACAAAATTAAGAAGAACTTGATATTTTCTTTTTTGGTTATTTTATAAATGTTATCAAAATGTCAAATACATTTTTGGAATCATTCAATCGGCAGTAAAAAAATATTTTTTTCACTACTAGCCTAAACACCTACTATTATTAACCTTTATTTGACATGAGAAATTGTTTTTCATTACTGCTTACTTGGTAACCATGGTCATTTAGGTCAATAATAAATTATCATCAACCATGAACCATGGTCGATAAAGAAAACTGTCACTTTTTATAGAAACTCAAGTCTCCAAATTCAAATATTGTTTAAATCATTTAACAATTAATGGAATGGAATGGATTAACAATTTAAATATGCCGTCTAAATTAAATTAATAAATCAAATAAATTGTTATTTATATAACTTTCGAGAGCGAGCTTATTTTGTCAGGCTGAGCTGAAAGCGAGGCCTGTAAATAATGCAAGATCTAGTAAAAGAGTTTCTGGGCGTTTAATACACAAGATTTTTTATTCCGATGTGACTTTTCATTTATTAAAGAAATATTACTACTACAGGTTTTTATGTTTGTAACATTTTCGGTTCACAAGGATATATAAACAATACATTTGTTTTATTAAAAAAATTTAGTGATATTTGTTCTAACCAAATAAATAAAATGAATGTGAATTGATACCTATTTACAATTAACAATTAATGTAATCTTTCACAACACGAGTATAATATGAATAATAAATCAAAAATAGTTGTTTTAATTAACGTTTTACAATTCCCATAAAATAAAATGAAAAATGTTGACAGACTGTACTGCTAAAATATTTAAAAGAAGGTCTTTTTTGGAGTTGCAACTCCAAAAAAAATCTGTTTTTAATAACATCCAGTCGATAAAACCAATCCTACACTAAAATATTTAAGTTGGTATCAATATATTTTGTCGGCCTGGGTCGGCAAACGGAAAGTTTCTGGACGATTTTGAGTTCTGTAATACTAGTCATATGGGACGTAGGCACGAAACCAAATTAAAAAAAATGGCAGCCTACTTAATTTTTGTGAATGTTAAAAATCATGTTAATGTTCATGGCAAAATAGTTGTTATTGTCAATATAATTTTTTTTAATAGGATTGACATTGAAATGCTGATATAGTGAAAAAATAATATTAATATACTACAGTTGAAAAGACAATTATTGACCAGCGCCTTATATCCGCCGGTTGCTAACTTAGTGCTAAGTCAATAATGATAGTCTTCTCAACCTTGATGTATAATACACTATTATAAAACACATAAAGAAATTAAAGGGTTTTTTTACTTTTGCTCTTTTATATTTTTCATTTGCTTTAAATAACCATACCTTTGTATCCTTTCTTGTATATCTAATACTTTTGACACTGTTTTCATATACAAAAACCGATTTTTACTTTTTTATTTTTTTTATTTATTTACAATTAATATAGAAGCGCGAAGATGATGTTATTACATTGATGGTGGCGCTGCATATTTTAATATCGGTGGGTAATGGAAGGAATGGAGGATTTGGCGATGCTATTGATCGAGAGTGAATGGTGCAAAGAGAGGATTGCTAGGGCTAATTCAGAAGCCGGGCGGTAACGAGTTTATTGGTAATTTACTCGCATTATATATTAAGGTAATTAATTATTGCCCTGCTCTGTTCTCGGCGCACTGTTCGGCTCCACTCTCGGTGCTTTCTCGTCAACCTATCGATAGCGTACAACGAGAAATTGTACCTTACTTTACACACAATACTTGCAATTATTTTTCTTTCCTTTGGTTTATCTTATCTTTTACTTTATTATCATTATTGTTATTGACCTCAAAGCGAACTCGAGGGATACAAGGCTGGCCAATTATGGTTTTCTCAACCGTGATAAAATTGTCCGTCTTATAATTAACATACCATATTGCAGAGAATCTACATGCATTTAGCAAACATTTTTCTCATGTTTTGTATGATAATATTCATATTTTTTACGTATAAAATTTATAAACCAATTTTGTTTCCGTTATTCATTAATTCATTATTAACGTAAGTGTCACAATACATTGGTATTAAGTTTCATAGAAATATCAGTTAGTGTAATACCGTACACGGGCGCCGACATTTCAAAATTTCCTTGGGGGCAAAATTTCTTATAATAAACAACATCAAAGCACAAGAAAAAAGAAATTCTATAGCAAACACTTTACAATGCTCTAATTCTTGATCCACTAAAACCAAAGCACAATCCAGAGCAGCCATATCTACTCCAGAATGTACTCTGGATTCACTTAAAAATCCTCTAATTTTTGACCCTCTGAAACTTGAACACAAACTAGATCAGCAAAATCAGCTCTAGAATGTGCTTTGATTTCAGCAGGACATGAATTGGGGCAAACATTTTAGAATATTCTACTTCTTGACTCACAAAAACCACAGCACAATCTAGAGCAACTAAATCTGCTCCAGAATGTGCTCTGGTTTCAGCAGACCTAAAATTAGAGAAAAAACATCGGAGTGTTCTAATTCCTGACCTACTGAAACCAGAGCAGCTAAATCTGCTCCAGAATGTGGTCTGGTTTCAGCAGACCAAGAATTGGAGCGAACATTTATAAATGCTCTAATTCCGACCTACTGAAACCAAAGCACAATCCAGAGCAGCTAAATGTGCTCTGGTTTCAGCAGACCAAAAATTAGAGCAAACACTTCGGAGTACTCTAATTCTCGGCCCACAAAAACCAGAGCAAGTAAATCTGTTCCACAATGTGCTCTGGTTTCAGCAGACCAATAATTAGAGCACACGCTGAAGCGTGCTCTAATTCCCGGTCTACTAAACTTGATCACCTTCAGGGCATCAGATGCCTTGGAAGGCGGTCTAGCTAGACCACCAGGCGGGGAAGAGGCCCGAAGGCCCACTGCCTCCCCGGCGCCACGTAGAGCGGGACTGAATGCTAGCGTCTCAGGATCCCCGGTATATCCTGAGACGCGCATTATTACCGATCATGTGGATTCCTATTGGCTGATATTCAATTTGGAATTGTGGCTGTACTAGTGGCAATTTTAAAATGAAAATTTGTACACATAGGTATTTTGATGTGTGGAATTTATTGGTATAATTTTTAAGGGTGTAATTCACACTGCCATTTCAGGGCAGTAATCAGTTACTTAAAAATAGAAGGAGATACACTAATTCTTTAAAATAACAATTCATGGTTTTATTACTGATTTAAAATAATACTGCCCTAAGGGAAATATTTCTTTGGGGGTATTGATATTATTTTTAAATATAACATTCGTTGCTCTGAGCGACATTATAAAAACTAAAGAAATATATAACAATTGCATTTAAATTAATTAAAGTACAAATTATTTTTTTAATTATATCTTTTAATTGATGGTGTTAGCTAATACCAAACTATTAATTTCACAGAATAATTTTAATACATCATTGAATAATTCTAAGCTATTTCGTAACCTCCCTACCTTTATTCATTTGTTTAAATGATAATTAACTTCACAAAAATCTTCAGTATCTTTCTAGCACGCGTGAGGTGAGTACCATTTACATTTATATTTTTTAATTTAAACTTTAATAACTATTTGTGATCCACTACTACCGTATATTATTGAAACTAGTGTACAATATATTATTACAGTATACATATTTCTTTGTATTTAATAAAAATGAATTTTGTTATAAATAATCTAATTTATATTTTTGATTGTTTCAGACGGTGTTCAGCTACTTTCTATATATAAGATATAGATGTAAGGGGGGAAGCAGGTACTTCTTCAGTTTTTTTTCACTTAACACTGAAATAAGTAAGTCCAATTTTGAGATTTAAAAATAATGTCCTCCCTGAATTTGTTCGAATACACTTTTTTACAATTCATATTTAAATGAAATAAATTCCCTTAAGCACACTTTTAATTTATATCATTCATTGTTTAAACTTAACTTTAACTTATCTTTCGTCCTGTAAATGTAATATATTAAAATTTTCCATTTCAAATGAATAAAACGTGATACATTAGGTATGAAATGAGATCTAGATATAAGGTGTGAAGGTTAGATGTGAAGTGTGATGGTTAAATATCAGGTGTGATCGTTGGGTGTGATGCTTAAATATATGGTAGGATGGTTAGTTACAAGGTGTGATGATTAAATATAAGGTATGATGATTAAATATAAGGTGTGATGATTAACTATAAGGTATGGTGTGATTAAATATAAGGTGTGATGATTAAATATTAGGTGTGATGATTTAATATAAGGTGTGATGAATAGTTATAAGGTGTGAAAATTAAATATAAGGTGTGATGATTTAATATAAGGTATGGTTGTTAGATGTAAGGTGTGATGATTAAATATAAGGTGTGATGATTAAATATAAGGTGTGATGATTAAATATAAGGTGTGATGATTTAATATAAGGTATGGTTGTTAGATATAAGGTGTGATGATTAAATATAAGGTGTGATGATTCAATATAAGGTATGGTGTGGTGAAATATAAGGTGTGATGATTAAATATAAGGTATGATGGTTACTTATAAGGTGTGATGATTAAATATAAGGTGTGATGATTAACTATAAGGTATGGTGTGATTAAATATAAGGTATGGCGTGGTTAAATATAAGGTGTGATGATTAAATATGAGGTATGATGATTACTTGTAAGGTGTGATGATTAAATATAAGGTATGCTGTGGTTAAATATAAGGTATGATATGGTTTAATATAAGGTGTGATGATTAAACAGAAGGTGTGATAGTTTAATATAAAGTATGTTGATTAAATATAAGGTGTGATGGTTAAATATAAGGTGTGATGATTAAATCTGAGATGTGGTGTGTAGATATATTGTATGATGTGTGAATGAGTGAAGATTCAGGTTAGTTTAAGTTATAAATGTTTCACGTTTTATTCAATTTGTTGTTTTTACTTATTTATGAATACATATATTCTCTCTCATGAAATAGATGCGAATTATTTAAATGATTAATATTTCATAACTTTTAATTATACTATATGCAAATATTACTAGACTTACATTTTTAATTTATCCAAATGCCATATTTCCCTGATAAAAACAATTTTTAATTTATAATAATAACATGCCAGTAGTATTTGATAAGTCGAGGCACTCCTTTCTCTGCTTACAGCATTCTGGTCGTTGGTATGGGTTGCACGGAAGGGTTGTGATACCGCCCTCGTATTAGCGTGTCTATAAGTTAGAGTTACGGATGTGCTTGGTGCATCTTGCTGCCCTTTTACCATTTTGGGCGTTAGTATGGAGGGCCGGAAGGGTGTCTGACCGCTAGCGTGTTGAAATGTCTAATTGTGGAGTGAGTTTGTACATAGACTATAATAACGTCAACAATTTCGTTTTCATTTTCCACTTTTTTTTTGGCTTTCATGCCAATTCCCCTGACCCTTTTCGCTGAGAAGTACACTGTATTAGGTTAAATTGCGCTAAAATAGTTTAAGTTCGGTTAGATTTAAGTCGCGATAGTTTTAAGTCTTCATCCTTTCCTTAAACCCAAAAACATCCCTTCCCCCCTTGCCGACGTGGAGAGACCTTGTCGTGGTGGCAGGGCTTAACCATCCTCTAAACATCAAATTCATAGAGGATGGAACCAACATCTCCACTTTCATTATAATAATTTTATTTACAAATGAAGCAAGTTTTATAAATTTCTTCAGATATTTTTAGGGAATAATAGATGATATGAAGCAGGGCCTATTTCAAATGGTATATTTATTTATGGAAGCAGCAATTTCTATTGGTAAGTGCAAAATAGTTTTTTTTTTATAAAGAACAGAAAGTAAATTTTACAATAATTGTGCTTTTATTAATTTACCTTTAGTAATAATAAAAATAACTATGCTTCTAGTCTAAAAAAATATTATATATTCTGCTAGAGGATAGGACAAAAAACTTTATTTAAAAAATATAGGTATATAATATAATTTGTAATAGTAGTACTTCAAATTTGATATTTAAATATTTATAGTAGTAAAGTAAATATTAAAATATTCCTATATGTATATCTACCTAAAAAATATATTTGAAACATTATTTGTATATAGACTAACAGTTTCAGATTTGTGCTAATGATGTAAATGAAGAAGGAAGAAATATTTAAACCATGAAAGAATTGGACAAAAATATTGCTAGGAAGCAAAATGGATCAGAACTTCAAAAATCGTAAGTAATTTTCCACTATAATTTATAATTAATTTTTCAACACTTGCGTACTATCGGGGAAATAATTATAGTCAGTCAGAAATAAACATTAAAGCCTGAAAATTCCTCTTTTACATGTGTAAAAACAAATGTATGTTACAGAGTGTAATTTTTAGTGACATAAATAAATATTCAAAATGATCAGCATTTTATATAGCTTTTTTTTAATTTAAATTTCCTCATATTCGAATTTTTATCAAAAAATGCTGTCTTTTTTTTAAATTTATTCTATTATTTTTTAATTGGCTGTAATTAAAAATCCTTATTTTCATATATATTAAGAAATGAATGATGAATATTTTAAAGTTTACCGCAATTTTTTATGTGAATTATTATAGAATATATTTACTTTCAAACTGAACTGACTATAATTATTTCTCTGATAATAGACACCCGTAGTAATTTATCTTTCTGTTATCAAATAAAGTGTATAGGAATTAGGATCTTATTTAAATCATGATTTAAATCAACTAATTTTTTTAATAAAATACTAATTTTTTACCAAATATAAAAAAAAATAAAAATTATAATGAAAATGTATTTATTTGCTACAAATCTATTAATAACAACCAAAATAAGTTCTATATTTAATAATATCTAAAAATTAAATGATATTTTATCACTTTAATTTACATAATAGCAGAAAGAAAAATAAGTATTTAAATGTGTAACAAAATGAAAAAAAATCTTTGTTACTCTTCCTATAGTTTTATTCAGATGAATAGTTTGCTATTATTACAAATTTCGTTTTAGTTTATGGAATAAAATATAATATTGCTTCCAAAACAAGTAAAAATGTACTGTAACACTTAGATATATTTAAAAATAATAATAAAAAAAAAAATCATGATGTATTTGATTTAAAATTTAGACATTTTTTATTTACTATTTTCAAATTCTGCAAAGAAATTTTACTTGAAGTGTTAAAATTTTATTGTAACCTGATAATAAAAACAAAAAAAAAATACTAAAGAAATTGGACTCAAACTGTTGCTGTATGTAAGTAAATACAGTAGGCAGTGTAGAAGCGACAAATAATTAAACAAATCAGCCAGACATTTAGCCGCCTATAAATTACGGGATTGTAATCAGCCGCTTGTCTCGGTCGTGGAATGCAGCCCGGAGTCCCGGAGCCCCGGAGCCCCGGAGCCCCGTGCGTTATGCGCACGCTTGACTTTTAATAAAATCCGGGGAGGAATGACGATTTGACGATTTTATTCGAAGCGAGCGGCCTTTATTGTTCTTCTGTTGCGCCGACAGGGGGCCTTGTGGTAGGGTAGTTAGGGGTGTTGTACCGGAATATTACGCTAAACGCATGGGGGAGATTGCCTTCTTGCCTTCTGCTTCATAAATCATGTCTAGTTTATACCAATCAAATATTAATACACCACAATTAACAGTTTATGTTTTAATATTGTTTACCTCAAACATAATTTACAAAATTTATTTAATAAAAATTCTATTTTAATCCTTAACCCGAAATAATTCAAAATACTTATTTCTGGGTACAAAATTTTTTAAAGTAAGACATATTGGTAGGTGTCTATGCGCTTATTTCATATTTACAAATTACAAATATAATTTTAATGAGGTCTTGCACGATTTTTCATTTTTAGCTTTAATTGATAGAATAATCAAATATTTGACCCGTCTTTTTATTTTTCATCAAATTGAATTTTAATAATGAAAAAATTGCTATTAAAAATTATATCTTTTAAAACGCAGCTGAATTACCCCTCTTCCCCCTTGTTTAGTGACGTATCTGGGTTCTTACTCAACTTGACTTCGTTTTAAACGTCAAACATAATATTATTAACTGCCAAACTGACGAATTGAAGAATCTTTTGCAAATATAGTGGCACATAAATGCCTTACAAATTTTCAAACGAGCCTTACCACAATGTTTGGATGTGCCATCCACACGAGGATAACTTTACACCAAAGTATAAATTATATTTTAAGAATTAAAAAAATTGTGTTAATTATTATATTTCATTTTTTATGTATAGGTATACGAGTAGACATTTCATCTCAAATTTTTGTCGATTTATTTTTTTCTTTTCAAATTTTTTGTCCTATCAAACAATTTCAAGAAACAAATATGTCTTTCAAGTAAATCTACTGACGTCACAACATTGCTGAATTTTTGCGATTTTTAAAAGTATGATACTTTAAAACTATATTAACATAAAATATAAATAAAAAGAATTACATATAATATAGACCAATAAATTAGACTTTGTAGGTTCGATTTAAACAAAAACAGATTCACTGTTTTGTTCATGAGATTTTTGTTCACAAGTTGCACTTCAAAATGTATGTTTTTTAAATATCTCAAAAATGAATAGAGATACAATCTCAATTATATTCGGTCAAATACGAGAGAAAACAAAAAACAGGGATTTCTATTTTTCGCTCGGGAATTTTCTCTCCAAAATTTTTCGTTTTCTGGGCTTCTCGATGCCCTGATTTAAAATATTCAAATCGAAATGAATTATCTCTTACCGTTCTCGAGATATTTGTGTACAAAATTGGGTTCTAAAAAATTGTTTTTTTTACGTATACCCCTTTAAGTGTTAGGTTTACGACTTCGGCGACCAATTGATTCTACGGGCTAAATTATTAGTATAATTTTCCCAGTAATTTGGTCTTCATTTTCCAATCTTTATACCAAAATAAAATTATATAATTTTGGTTATGGACCAACAATACAGCAAAGTGTTAAACAAATGTGATTGCCTATATTATCGGTAATTATGACGAAAATAAAACAGAAATATAAATTTTCTTTCTTGAAACATGTAATTAAATTCAAACAGAGTAATATTTAATAAAAGCATTGTAAGTAAATCATCTTTAATAATTAAATTGGATCGTGAATAATTTCATTTCAAATGAAGTATTAATTAAATCTGAACGACCGCAAAAAACAAATAAAACCTAAAATGAAATTTCTCCTCTTCATCTCACATTTGTCATCGTTCAGTCTACTTGATGCACCAACAATGAGAGATTTAATCAGACTTTCTGGCTGCTCAAGTTTATATTTAATTTCGTCGCTGGATTATCAGGGACAAGTAAGTAGAAAAACGATTTGTTTCGGTTGCGAACGATATTAACGTAGTCAATCATTGGGAACATCCCTTTGACAACACGTGTAGGGTACTTGAGAGCTGCCCTTAAAAGGGGGTTAAAATAATACTACTATACTTTTCTGATACTAATTCGTAGAAATAATTATATGTGAACACTTTAATTTGCTTATTTCTTTTTAAATACATATGTTCATATGTTTAATTTTGGTTGCTCTAATGTAGCAGATTATGTCGTACGTGTTAAATAGAACGTTAGAAAGTGATTATTCCATACATGTCATTTCCACCCACTCAGAATGCTTTATTTACAATTTTTTCAGTTATTATTTCAAACATTCGGTTCAACCAATTAGAACACTTCAATTAATAGAAGATTGTATTTTTTTTATATTTTTATAAAGCCTTGGTTACATTTTGTTGATATAATTTTTTTTATAAATTTTCTGTAATCGTTTATTAATCAAGCAAATATTATTCGAGCTAAAAATTTCATCGGTAAAATTTACACGTGTTTTTTGCGAAGAAAAGTTAAAAATGATTGACACAACTATTTATAAATTTTATTGATAAATTCATGACATTATCATAAGACAAGTAATAGTATATTATACACCAAGGTTGAGAAGACTATCATTATCGATAAAGCGCCAAATTGTGTCTCCAGGTGCGAAGCAACGGACGGATATAAGGCGCTGGTCAATAGTAATATAATTTTAAGACATTATTATATACGGAACATATTTTGGTTATTATAAATAGTTTTGTAGCAAGTATTTAAATTTTTATTATAATTTGCATTTTTTTATTTTTGACTACAATTAAGTAATTATTTTTATTTAAAAAAATCAGTTAATTTAAATAATGATTTAAATCAGGCCAACCCTGTACGTGAGTGAAATGTTATTATTTCATGCAGTTATACAGGGTGATCATAAAACATAAATCTTTTTTTTTAAATTCGCAAAGTTAAGTGTAGTTTACTTGAAGAAGACATTTTTTTGGACCACTGGAGTAGCTAATAATTACAGAATTTTTAAAAAGTTCTTATTGTTTTATAATCAGAACGTCGTACAGTATATAGCCTTTAATTTTTGTCCTAAGTTGTGGAACATTCTGTACAATATAATGAATATTTTGAATGTATTTCAATTTGAAATAAAAATCACTAATGCCCAATTAAACCAACAAGGCTTTAAGCAACATTCGAACAAAAAATGCTCATCGCAATTTTGACTGCAATGTTGAATAATTGATTTAACATTTTATTTCGATATTGTCCATTTAAGAGAAACTTCAAATTTGGGTAATATTGATGCAACTATTAATGTAGCAATAGATAATCCTTTTCATTTTTCGTTTTGATATAAAAATATTCTTTATACCACCCAAAGCAAAAATTTGATGATTTTGAAGTAAATCTCCGGGAAAAGCTAATATTTGTCCATGGCATGTTGGTACGTATATATGTAAGGGATATGAAACGACAAAACGAGGTGAAGTGATATGAACTGTCATATATCAGCACTAACAAGTCTCCCCACCTCGTTACACACATGAAGTCGTAAGTGGCCTCCCCTACACTGCAGCCCCTAACTCTTCACCCTTAAGTGGATAATCCGCTACATACACGACCATTCAACAGCAACAAACAGATTACAACGATTATATTATACCAGAGATACTATAGGAAATGTTATACTATGGTTTTATTTGTTTTATTTTATTATTAGTTTTTATAAAAATCATATTAAAATTTTATTATTTTACAACATAGAATATGACTTGAAGGGTATTATGAAAATTTTTCTATTTGAAAAACCTCTCTTTTGGATCTTTGAACTTAAAGGTAAATATCACAAGAACGGTAAGAGACAAATGAATTATGTTTGAAAATTTGAAACCAGCGCATCGATCTTTATTTAATTCCAGAAAATATTTTTCTTTATTAATTAGTAATTAAAACTTGTGAATATAACAAATTTTTATCATGTCTTGTGAAAAAATATTATTCATGACTCATTTTTAAATGTTGTATTTCTTATTTTATAACCTAGGATTTGACTTTATTTGCTTTAATATTAAAGACTTTTTTATTTTAAAAAAACCTTTATTTGTATCTAACTTTGAACCTAAACGTAAATATTTCAAGAACAGTATGTTTGAAAATTTGGAACCAGCGAATCGATCTTTATTACTTTATTTACTTAAATCCAGATTTTTTTTTTATTAAAAAAAATTAAAAGTTGTTTATATATAACAAATAGACACTTTGAACCTAGCTGATTTTAATTGTTTTTAGGAAATTAAAGTAATATTTTTCATTCTCCAATTATTAATTAGAGATATAGCTTTGAAGATATTTTCATTCGATTCTACAGCTTGAATATTACTTGGAAACATAGTTAATGTATGCAGTAACAATTGGGGATGTAATTTCCAAAGCCAGTGATGCTGTATTTTTGCATAAAATTAAAAATATTTGAAAATATCGAATTTTTAGATCGAAATTTTTTAAATTTTACAAAATATTGTTAGTAATTTTTTTTAAAGAGTTAGCTACGCTGATACCAAATTTATAAACAAAATTTAATTATCTCTTTTCGTTTTGGAGATATTTGGTCTCAAAGTTGTACCTCAAAAAAGTGTGTTTTTTGAGTATATTTCAAAAATGAGTAGAGATACAATCTCACCTACTTTACCATTCGATTCTACGGGAAAAGTTATATAAAGAAATGTTTTGCCCTCATATACCTCCTTTGGAACGATTAGGTGAAAAATAAGAAAAACGAAAAAACCTAAATTTCAATTTTTCGCTTGAAAACTTTATGGCTCCATTTTTTTTTATTTTTTGGTACTAAGTAGATATCGATACGCTGATTCTAAGTTTTCAAACAGAATTGAATTATATCTTCCCGTTCTTGAGATATTCAAGTTCAAAGTTATACCTAAAAATTCAGGTTTTTTAGGTATACCCCTTAAATGGTTAGGTTTACGGCTTCGGCGACCTCACCATTCGATTCTACGGGCAAAATTACATAAGTGTACCAATTTTCAGATTTTTATCTCAACACATAGAATTTCTAGAAGGAAAAAACTGAAAATGGCCAAAAATCGGAAAAAATGCCTGATGAACCCCTTACGATTTTTTTCGATTTTCGCCATTTTCGTTTTTCCTTTCTAAAAGTTGTATTCCTTGGAATAAAAATCTAAAAATTGTTACACTTATGTAATTTTGCCCGTGGAATCGATTGGTGAGGTCGTCCAAGTCGTAAACCTAACAATTAAAGGGGTATACCTAAAAAACCTGTTTTTTAGGTATTGCTAAAACTCAACTTTGAGCACGAATATCTCGAGAACGGTACGAGATAATTCAATTCGGTTTAAAAATTCAAAATCAGCGTATTGATATTTACCTAAGTCTCGAAAATGAAAAGTTTTGGAGTAAAAAAGTTCCTCGGAGAAATTTAGAAATTTAAGTTTTTTCAATTTTCTCATTTTTCACCTACTCGTTCCAAAGGACGTATATGCGGAGAAAACATTATTTTATGTAACTTTTCCCACAGAATCGACTGGTGTTATCGTTGAGATTGTATCTTTGATTTGATATCTGAGTTCGAGATGTTTTTATTTAAAGATAAATAAGTTGAAAGATTAAAAGATTGTAAGTTATAAGTCAGGTTTAATACCACAACACAATATGTAAGTTCCCCCAGATGTAGTGCACACATTCTTGGGTTGGTAAGCAGGGACGGTTCGGCTCGTTGACTACGCTATGAAAACAATATGAATTCCTGAGCGCATTTTTGTTGCGATTCGTTATACGTTTGATATGTAATTACATCCAACCCAACTTTAGGTTCTGTTCTGGGGAGTGGGGCGGAACAAAATGCGGTTGGCTTTTGTTACGCGACGTTCGTTTTTTCGCGTCCCCACTGTCTATGTTTGGATGATTGGTATTTTGGTTTTATTTCATTTTGCGCTTAGTCTCAGATATGCGATGCTTTTATTGTTTTTTTGACAAGGGGGTTGAAATTTTGATTTAAGTCGCCTGTGATGAATTGCTCGAGGAAATATTAATCCGGCTGTGTTTTGTTTCTGTTTCCGGAAATACACATTGTTTCATAAAATAGCACACTATGACCTCCGCGTATGACCTATACACAAAAAGTAGTTCCTACTATTTTTATTCTTCTTTTCATAATCTTTTTTGTACGATCAAAAATTTTTTATGCTTACAGATCGGGTTAGCAATACATTCAAACTACTGATCAAATATTTCGAATATTACTTACTGACCGAGAAAAAATTAAATAAGTGGTAACATAAAAAATATTATTTATAAATGATAAATTTCAGCGTCTAGCTTTTAACTTAACCAATCATTATTTAAAACAGAATTGGTAAAATCATGATTTATTTAAAAAAAAAATAAAAAATCATTGATTTAAAAAAAAAATATTAAATAAATCAAGATTTATTATACTTTTTTTAATTTTTAAAGATATCTGAGTGTTACTGCACTTTTTAATTGTTTTAAAAGCAATATAAATATTTTATATGCTGAACGAAAACTAAATCTGTAATAAAACCGAAAAGATTCATCTGAATAAAACTAGGTAAAATAAAAATAATCGGACATGAAAATTTTGTACCAAAACAAAGAAACGCCAAATCCACAGTCAAACATCAAAACTAAATATAATACCCGTGATACCGTCTGATTACATAATTTAGGAAACTAAAATCTATTATAAACCAGAAGAAAAAATGAAAATTTAAATTAAAAATTCTAAATTAAAATAAATAAATTAAATCCATAAACCAGCCTTAACAAATAATTTTTACTTTTATTTTCACACATTTAAATACTTATATTTTTCTTCTTATTATTAAATCAAGATTTAAATCAGACCAACCCAGATTTAAAACACTTGGAAATTCCACCAATGGCAACAGTATTATACTGATAAAATTCCGTCACCCCGATAAATTTTCTGTACCTTTAAATAAATAGTTGTTATTGTTTTAACTCTCAATGTGACTGTTAATTAATATTTCAAAATAATAATTATAATTAAATTGTTTTTATCTCACCGAATACCATAATCAACCTCTGATTTTCTCAGAGAAAATTAGGTCTTGTGATATTATCCTGATAATATTTCGATTGTAAGTCTCTGTGTTTGCACAGAAGTCGTGCTGGTTGCATTTCGTAGACTCTAAATTTCATAAAAGAAGGATCAGTTTAAGAATTGAAAACAAGAAGTACAATAAAGAATTTGATTTATTTCTCAAATATATCATTAAACATATACGTCAATTATTATAATATATAATAACTATGATATGCATGTATTAGATTAGATTACTTTACACTTACATTATCATAAATAAACAGTGAACAAAAAGTTAATAATGCAGTAAAATATACAAAACAAAAACGATGAAACAAAACACAGTCAAGTACAGTTTATATTACAAGTGGCTTTCGACTGGACGAGCCCATTATCCGGGGGAGAGAAGTACAAGTGGTGGTTATTTTTAATATATTACAAATTTAAATATACTAACATAATTTTCACAAATTATTGAAAAATGTACTGGACAGATGTATCAACAAACAGTATAGCTGTTAATTTTTAGCGTGATTTTGTGTTTTAAAGAAAAGTAACCAGCACTTGTTTTTGGAATGATATTTAGACTCACGTGGTGTCTGTTGTGTTGTCATCGCTGTTGTTTGAATCTAACGTGTCTGTGTGGTCAGTAAGAAGCTGTTGTTGGAGTTGTTGTTGTTTAATAGCTGCTAGTCTCTGGTGGGTGATTTCTAGGTGGTGCTTTCGCCACTTTATGCGCCGGTTTTGGAACCATACTTTTACCTGGTTGCAAGAAATACAAAAAATTAGATTTAATTAAACAAGGAAAAGAATGTTAAATGTTATAATTATTTATGTGGTGCACTTTCTTCATCAGCTTTAGTGCTCGAGGAATAATGTATGTTAAATATTTCTTTTCTACTCTCTAATTTCAGTTAGGTTAGTAATTCTACTAATTCTAGTTCTAGATCTAGTAATTCTAACTATAAAAAATACAAAATTTAGTTGTAATTCTTGTTACAAATATTAATAACACAGTTATTACATTTAATAGATTTATAGTGATTCAAATTTCATAATTGAAAAAACGGGAATGTTAATTTTATTTGTACAGGGTACTTCAAAAGTAAATAAAAAATATTAAGAATATATACAATTTGATGTACTGACTGTAGAGCAAAAATATGGTTTATTCTCCTTAGCTATCGTCTCGTAGAATAAATTCCATATGCGTAATAAAAAATTATACTTCAGCCCCTTGATACTCAAATAACTATTGTAGTACAATTGTACATACCCTCAATTTTATTTACAATACTTTTGAAACACCCTGTATAGATCATCTATAACCAATAAATTTGTTTAGTAAAAGCAACGCACAAAAAATGAGTTGATATTGTCTTTTTTTTCATTTAAATGTCAAAAATTCATAATTTCAAATACATTTTAGACTTATTTAAAGGAAATAGTAAAAGTATAGTACGAACTGTAAGAAAATTATAAATGGTTATTTAACTTTTGCTCTTACAATACTCGCCTGCGTCTCGTTTTGTAATTTTCGCTTGCGTTAAATAACCACCTTTGTTTCCTTACTTTTTACATAAATAGGTATTATAATATATTATAAAAATAAATTATATCACAATTTTTCTAAGGTACAGTGACATACACAAGGATAATAATTAACTTTGATAATTCAATAATTATTTAATGTGTAAAGTGATATTTTCCATACCTGGGCTTCTGTAAGTTGTAAAGTATGTGCCAAGTAGAGTCTTTCAGGTCCAACCATGTACTGTTGTCTTTCGAATTCAGCTTCTAGTCGCTCTAGTTGTTCCGGGGTGAAAATTGTTCTAACTCTTTTGCTTTTCGAACTAGAGGATTTCTTACTTGTTGGGGTGGCACTACTGCTATTTCCGGTTCCAGGAACGTGTTTTAAACCTCGTACTAAACACGACAAAAATCGTAAAGAAAATTAGTCATTTACAAATAATAAAAATAAGAATTTATGTTGAGAGGAACTAGCTTCATTAAAAATCTGGAACTGTTTCTAGAAAATTAAGTAAGTGTTGTGTCAAAGTAGGAATGTTTGTTAATGCCAGAGCGGATCATGAAACTCATTTAGAGATGGGCAAATTACCTTTTTTAGGTAACCAAAAGCAATAAAGTATATAATAATGTTATGTACAAAATTTATTAATAAACAAAAAAATAAATGTAGGTGTGCGAAAACTTTCTTCGTATCCAACTCCTTTATGGACAGAAAAGCTATGTTCAGTTGTAGTCACACTTCCGTTACTAACATTGTTAATAGTTTTGTTTTGTACGTTATTTTAATAATCTTCCTTGTGAAGATATAATTTATCGTTATTCTGAGGTTGGTAGTATAAATTAATTTATAGAATTAAGACACATTTGAAGCGTACTGTTAACTGTAGCAATACCAATAAAATTATAGTTACAGTATTGCTATAAGTTTTTCATTTTTTGCCCTAACATGTGACCCAAAAATATTATAAGGAATCTAGATCTTGTACTGATTTTATTAAAAAAATAAATGGTCACTCCAGGTTACGGTTTCGGCTGAAAATCTAGTTTCGTTTGGACTTAATATCGTAATATCAGATCCATTAAGTTAGTAAACTGTGTTTCCAAAACAATATATTGGCATATAATTTTTGTCCTCGATAATTTTAGTCCAAATCAAGCAAATCTTTATAATATCTATATGTAATCGAGACTGTATTGCAATCCAAATTTATTTATTATTTGCGAATGTCTTTAAGTTTAACAATTAAACAATTCGATGCTTCGGCAATAAAGCGAGTAGAAATTAGCTAGGGATGAAGACATTGAGTCGTGAGTTGGTAATGTGACGGTTTTCCCTATTGCTGAGATTTCAATGTTACCATCTGTTGTGAGCCTCGATTGTTAATAATTTATTTACTAAAAATATCTATCAGCATAATATTATTTCAGATATTAATTTGTATTGGGGAAGGTATCAGATTCATTAAGTTAGCAAACTGTATTTACAAAACATTGTCTTGGTAAATAATTTTGGTTCTTGATAATTCTGCTCCAATCATATTTATTGAAGAAGATATCAAATTCATTAAGTTAGCAAACTTTGTTTCCAAAACAATATTTCGGCAAATAATTTTTGTTCTTCATAATTTTGTTCCAAATCAAGCAAATCTTTATAATGTCTATGTATATGACAGTGGTATATTGCACTCCAAATTTATTTATTATAGTCAATATTTAAACACCATGTCTTAAAGTGTGATATTTGCTCCAAATCAAATAAATCTGTATAATGTTGATGTAAATGAAACTGCATTGCATTCCAAATTTATTTATTATTGTCGAAATTTAAACAGTTAAACACCATGTCTTAAAGTGTCATAAAGAATGAAACAATTCGATGCTTTGGCTATAAAGCGAATAGAAATGAGCGAGGGATGAAGACATTGCGGTTTGCGGAGATGCAGCGGTGAACGCGACAAATGATACCTGCGGCTTCCGCGGCATTGTGCCCGTGTAATTGAGATAATGTGCAGCTCGCGAATCTCAGTCGCTGTGACGCGATTACAGCGGAACTGATACCCCATTGTGTCTCACAATACCTCCTCTTTATTACTTCTCTCATTACACACATATACATTACTTCACTTCCTTACACACACTTTTAAATTAACACAAAGAATTAAATCGGCAAATATCACATGATTCAGGGCAGCGGTTTTCAAAGTGGATGCCGGGGTACATTGGTGTGCTTTTCATTACTTTTAGGGGTGGGGGTGGTGTGAATTTTAGCATAGATGATATTTTAACAATTTTTGGATCTGGATATATGAATCTTCTTCTTCATACAAATGTTAAATGGTTGTTCAAAGAATGAGTACTGACGTATTTACGAATAAAAACTACCTACTCATTTTTTAAACAAAAAACAATCTTGAATTTTGTGAATTGTTGAAAAATGTATTTGAAGAACAGAATAAAGTAAATTCCAGTATGCAAAAAATTTGTTAAAATTGTACGACAAAATTAGAACTTTTAAAGACAAGATAGAATTTTGGAAATTGAGGCAAGTTGGAAATGTTAACAAGAACACCTAAAACACTTGTTATCACTAAAAATACAGAAGTGAGATTTTATAATTTCGGTTGCTATCATTTGGACATGTTATGATAATAATTGCAAATATTAACTACAAAGTATACTTGCTATTCTATAACAGAAACAGTTATTTATGTTTGATACGTACTTACATATATTCATACCTATATAAAAAAACACTCTACAAATTTACACTAATGTGGGAATGTCTTATTCATTGCAAATTTGAATTTCGGCCATGGTGACATTTGTCATTTGACGTTTGTAATTAATATTTTAACTAATTTTAACAAGTGCACTTGTTATTTGTAGTTATTATCCTGGTTGTTATGAGTTATAGAACCACACCTGAAATTTGCTACTATTTTCCAGGTATATCTATTGATAGTTTTGACTGGATACGTTGCGAATGAAATATTCTGAATTTTCATTAGCAACCTTTTGGATATTTATTCAAAATAAATATCGCAATATAAGAGTCAGAGCACTTCGAGTTTAAATTCGATTTTCTACCTCTTGTGTGAATGTGACCTAAAATTTCTACGCTTGTAAACATCAAAACTAAAAAGAGAGAACTATTGAAGTCGGTAGATCATGAGTAAGTTTGTCCAAAATACATCCAAATGTAAAGAAATTATGAAAATTACATCTAGCTCATGTTTCACATGTTTTCCTAAGATGAATAAAATGTTTTTAAAATGTCATGGACATAATGTTGGGGGTGCCAGAAATTTTATATTATCGATGTCTTCACATTAAGTTTAAGAACCACTGGTTTAAGTAGTCACCTTTTCACAATAAATTATTAAAATGAAGCTTAAGATGACTTGTTCGCAACTGCAGTTTTTGTAAATACCTAAGAAATACAAAATTTATGAAACCAAAGTAATTTTAAAATTTTTCTTGCATATCTCTAGAATTCATATACACAGCTGCTCAAAAAAATTCTGTTGTCTGTTGTCTGCTTCTAATGTAATAACATGGTTCAATTTCGCAAGTAAAAGCGTGCCTGTAAAGACGCGTCTGTAAGAAGCGGCGCAAGAAGATAAGCGGTGCGTCGCGACGCGGTCTAGCGAGCGAACAGCGCTGTAATTTGATCAAATAAAAGATACACACATACACATGCTTCCATGGTATTTGAACACGTAACACTCAACTCACTTCTTGGTTTGAATACGTATTTCTTTTATAAATTTATGTATTAAATCTTAATTGATCTTTTATCGGAGAAATAATTGTAGTCAGTTCATTTTCCACGTATTCTATAATAATCCAAATAAAAAATTGCGGTAAACTTTCAAATGATTATCACTCATTTATTGATATGTATGAAATAAAATAAGTATTTTTTTAAGTACAGCAATTTAAAAAATAATAGAATAAATGAATAAAAAGGCTAATTTTTTTGATACGAATTCGAATAAGAGGAAGATTAACTTTATATTTCTAATGAACATGTTTTGGAAAAATAATTAATAAATCAATTTTAAAAATTTGCAATTCTTTCAATTCTTCAAAAAATAATAACTACAATAACTTTAATAATTTAAAAGAAAATAGTTATTATTCGCAATTTAATCTTCCTTATCTTACAATGTAAAGTTAATAAAATATTCTTAGATTTGATATTTTATGCAACATGTTTTAATTTCAAGTAAAACCGTTGACTAATTTCCCGAATGGACTTTATTTTTAATTATGTCAAAAAAATTATTATGATAAAATAAAATTATAAATGATCGGTTGAATACTATATTGTATAAAGAATAATATGTATAGTGATTTTTTAAAAGTAAATTGGAATATTTTAAACGTGCTGCTTAAAGTATACTGTATAAAGATCAATATATGTAAATTTTTTTTTTTTTTTGGCCACATAGTTTAAGAACAATATTAAGTTTAATACGCATGTAAGAAAAAAGCTATATAAAATAATTTTGAATATTTATTATGTTATTAAAAAAAACACTCTGTAACATACCTTTATTTTTACACATGTAAAAGAGGAATATTCAGGCTTTAATGTCATGTATACATGAATTTAAAAATGTTATTGATGTTTATTTCCGACTGACTATAATTATTTCTCCGATAGAGACCATCATCAGAAGAACAGTTACCTTCTTCATATTTGAAAATGTTTCACCAGGTGGTTATTATTTGTTATTTTTCTGACCTGTTCTTTGCTGGTGATGCTGCTGATGATTAGGAGGAGGGTACGGAACACTTGCTGAGGACGCTACACCGTGTCTCATCACCGGAAGTTGTAGGCGGTTGCATTCCTGGACCATACTTCCGGCGGTACTGCCTCCCATTCCTCGCTCGCTTATACCCTGAAAAGAGAAACACAAATTTAAAATATCTCAATTTCCGAAATTCATTGTCACAATTAAATTAAAAAATATAATTGGTCCTTTAAAAATTCGTCAGTAAGAATTGTATCCGATACGATATATAAGGTTTAGAGCAAATGGGTCGTTGTAAAAAAAGATTTAATGTAATAAACAAAATATAATACTGCACGGATTACAAAACTCGGTAAAAATTGAGGTACGACGCCTTTCGATCTGTCGATCATCATCAGGTAACTTAATTAAATTTTAAAAAAAATTGTTTCTTTAAAGAAGTCGTCAGTAAGTATCTTAGTTAACTGAAGATGATCGAAAGATCGAAACGCGTCGTATCTCAACTTGTAGTCCTCCTTAAACTTATCATAAATCTATGATATTTATTATATACTTAAATTTAGTAAACAGTTCGTAAAGAAATGACACTACCCGACGGACAGAAAAACGGTTAATTCATCTGATTAACGCGATTCAATTCGAAATGTGTGGATTGTAAGACCTACGGATCAAATTTTTATCCAAATAAAAATAATGTTGTATCTATGTTGTAGAGAATGTAGGCTGACAACCTACAACTAAAATGCAAGTAAATTTGCCATGAAACAAGTACTTTAGGTTCCTTAGGTACTTGAGGCCCTATACCCTGTTCCTTCTAGGAATGATGTAACATGTAACACAGCTAAATTTTAAAATGTTTAAATTATACCTACACTTTTAATGCATATTCCATTTTTGTTATGAGTATTCAAAAGTCCTATTAATTAAATGTTATTACTGTAATATGCGGCAAAAACTGGTACACCCAGTAATGGTAAAAAAAAATAATGCTGTATCTCTTGTTTATAATAATTTACCGGTTTCAGGATATTAAGCTTTTGTTTACATACACAAAACTAAGCAGGGAAACTATGTCATAATTGTTTACCAAGTAATTTTGATATGTTAGTATAATAAAAATATTTCTCTACAGAATTGTCAAAAACTCAAAATAAAACGGGACAATTGTCATATCATATCAAACCATACAGACTTGATCACGTAAACGTTACTCACTGGAGAAATTTATAATATAATATTTATAAACTATTGAACAAACCGCGGATGTTATGAATCGTACTAGACCTTAGATGTGATAAAATCCTCGCTCTCTAAGCTTGGAATTCAATAGACATCTGCGGCGGTTATGATACTCATAACTATCCTAGGTATGTTAATAGCTATAATGATCATAGAAAAAAATAATTAATATTTGACTTGTACACTGAGACAAATTATATATTTGAATTTAAACGTTTATGCCTTCTTTTATATACTAATTCAAGACATAATAACTTTTGAGTAAATATTTTTGATTTTCATTCACTTTAGTAGTTATTTACGTTTAAATATTAATTAATAATAGCTTCACACAAAATATTAATCGGTTTTTACCTCCCATCTATCAGTTTTAGAAATTTGATGCAAGGAAATTTCAGGTATGAATTGAATTAAAAATTTTCTGAACAAACTAATTTTAAAACTAAATATTTAATATACTAACGAATTTTTTTATAGAATATATTACCATAGTGGCGAGAGGTAATATGTTGGACACATCAAATTTTTTACTTTCCCACATAAAAAAGTTCTATAGTGCACTCTTCACGGCAGTAATAGTGCTCGTGAGATAAAAGACATATTTTTATTACAACATTATTAGCACTGCAACCCTAGAACAGTTCAAAAAGTGAACTGTTTATTCCATGACAATTTTACTTGTATTTTAGAAGTGATGGTTGGCAGCCTAAAGCTTCTACAAGTCACTTAATAGTAAATTTCGAACAACTCAGACACAGTTGTTTTATAATTTTAACAGTTAGCGACGCTAGAATTCAAATCGAAGTGCACTAACTATATGTATTTTTATACTTGCGTTAACAATTGCCCTATTATTATATCGAAATCAGTTTAATAATATAAAATATTGTTAAACTGTTTTTGGTATTTTTGTTGTTGTAAAATTGCTACTTCAAACAACTGTACCCCACTTTAAATGTCAAATTGATAACCTAAAATATTTTTAAATATTTTTTAATACAATTTATATTATAGGTATTATTTCCGAGTAGATTTTTATTAAATAAGTGAAGCAATAGTATATTGTACAACAAGCATGGAATGGTACACATTTCATATGAGTATGACAGTTTGTACCATGAGCCGAAGGCGAATGCTGCATAGGTATCAAACGAGTATGAAATGTACATTCCATGCGAATTGTACACTATATTTTTTCTACGACCACGATATTATTTTCTAATTAATTAAATTTGGAATAATTTATTTTTAACAGAACTGTGAGATATGAATAATTTTTGACAGAACTGTGAGAAATGAATTTATACCTTAACGTTATCTATGGTTACCGTGGGAAATGAAAATGTGTGTACAATATACTATGTATCCGTAGCAATAACAAACATACAACAAGCAAATATCTTAACGGTCGCAGGAAAAGTATATTACACTCGTTTTATACGACGTATTGTTCTACTCATGAAACAATATACCATCTTATAAAACTTGTTTAATAATAAACTATAATATTTACATTACACTAATGATCTGACCTGGTGCACACTGAGATTAACCACAGCGGTAAGATCCTCTCTCTCGGAGTCCTTGAGCCCCAGGATGGCAGCTATGGTGAAGGACTTGTTGGCAGCTCCCCCAGGTGTCTTATGCCCCAACTCCTCCACGGACGTGGGCGTAGTTTGACCTGGAGAACACTCGGCATCGCCACTAACTCCTGGACCGTACAGGAAGTGGGACAATGGAGATGAGTAGTTGTAGTGGAGCATTTTCAACGGGTTAATTCATGCCGGAGTTGGAACACACTAGGATGGAGGAAACACTAGGTTTTAATTTTAAAACAAAATAAATTTTTTGTCCCTTTTAAATGGTTAAATCGTAACACACACACGTTTTGTAAGTTGCATAAAAATAAGATGAGTTTACTCACAAATTTTTTATTCAGTTGGATGATTGTTATGCCTTACATTTTAACAATTTTGTCGTATACTTTTTGCAATTTATTTGTTTTAATAAAAATAGTTTATACACTTGTTTTAACTTTGTTTAATATTTTAAGTTTCACTTGTCACCACTCTTTATTGTTTTATGATTGAATTTTCATCACTGTCTTTATTTTTATGATTGTACAGCATCCAGTGAAGACGAGGAATGCGTATGACTCTATGACGACAGGTAAGTTTATATGATAATACCGCGGATGGTAAAGACAACTTAACACACTGTGGTTCTTTTCCTGCCGTCAGGGCCCCCCTCCAAAGGATGAGCCAAGCCACGCCCACCCCCCACCCCCGATGCGAGCTTGTTCACGTATGTGCTTCAATTAGGACGAATTACAGATTGCCTGGAATGCATCGATGCTTCGCTTTTTATTTTAATGGAAATTTATAATTTAATTAAAGGAGGGTATAGTCTTACAGATAATTATATACTTTATTAATCGTTTAATCAGATAATTTACTCTTTTTTCTTTAAGGAATTTCTTCGTCTTAAATACTTTCAGAAAAACATCTTTTCAATTTTTTTTTTACTATAATTTATTTAAATACCTACAGTAAATAAATAAAAAAACTGCTATCGTCTTCTCTATTTAATTTTTCTTTGTTTTATTTTTTATTGGTTTATTATTCTATACAGGTTAAATCTTAATTAATGAAAATATTAAACGTGAAAACAACTATAGCTACACAAAATTTATATTTAAAGCAATTTTATAGTTTTTTTTCATTTCGGCATTTTAGATGATGTTAGTGTTACCGTCTAGACAAGACAAGACAAGAATTTGCAAAATCTTGTCTAGAAATTTCAAAACAAGGCTTGACTAAGTCCAAGTCTAGATTAAAAAGTTTTGTGTAGATATCAAGACTTTACATAGTTTCAAGATTATTCTTCGGCAGTGTTCTTTTTCTATTTTACAATCACTGTGTCAGCTTCGCATGATATATTTATACTATGGACTTGTAATTTATGATACATGTACGTTATGAGGTCTTTTTTTACACATACGGTATAGGTTTAAAGCACGAGCGAAGCGAGTGTTCTAAGATCCACAAGTGTAAAAAAGACACATTACACATATGTATCATAAATTATTTTTGTAACATATTTATTATTAATTTCTTTATTAAAGTTATTTGACAGTAGTCGTGATTTGTATTTATATTAAAAAATCGCATTACAATTGTTTCCATGACTACAATCACATTCGATAACAGTAAATGTCAATTATAAGTAAAACTAATGTCTTTTCTGGTAAAAATGAGTTCAAGTATGAGTGACGTTGAAATATTACAAGATACTCCAATTAAGAAGAAAAGTCATTGATTATACTTACTGGAAATATGCTTCCAGGAAAATTTCTCGCAGTTTCTATATAACAAGCAATAACACTGCTTCATGAGTTGGAGCAAGAAGTTCAAAAATTCACATATGGTATTAATATAAATTACAGTAGGTAGTATGCATATCACAATAAATAAAAAAAATATTTTAATGTGATCGTATTTCTTAAATAATACTATAGAATTTAACATTTTTTTGTAAATTGTGTAAAAAAAATCTTATTTGCACGCTGTGCTAAAATAAAAAAAAATTGAATGACGTTTAAAAAACAATAACTTTACAATTGTAGTGACAGTTTCAATACGTCATCATTTTAATGGACGTGTTACAAATTGTATATTTTTCTACTTCCATTTAATAAGAGACTTTTTATTTCCCTAAGCTCAGTTAGATTATTGATTTCATTATTCCACTAGTGAAATAATGAGATCATTAGAATGAGAAGGTCTTGTCTTGCCTTGAAATTTCATGACAAAACTTTTGCCAGGCGTATGTTAATAATCTAGATATGACATAAGAGTGTAGAAAGTCCAGATGAAGACGGCAGCAGTAGATCACGAATTAAAATCTATATACAATAAATAAAAAAAAATCACGATCGGGCATTAGAAAAGGTTTATTGATTTTTGTTTTCAAAGCAGTAAATAACTTTTTACGTATATAATACTAGACAAAAAAATAAATAGCCATATATTGAAATCGATTTATTATTCATAGTTTCTGAGAAAATAATATTAAATAATATTAAAAATTAGGGGAAGCGATGCAGTGATGTCAGCGTCTGACAATCTATCTGTTTTTTTTTCAAGATCCTACCATGCTGACGTCACATATCCTTTCTTAAAAACATTTAATTATAATTGATTATATTATAGCAAACATTGTTTAGTGTTTATATTATTACTATGAGCAGCTATAGTGGTTAGTTTTCATATTTTACGATTTAAATTTGAAATTTGATTATGGTGACACACCGCATTAGTACATTATCGTAAAACGGTTGGTAAAGCAAAACCCTGCTAATATTCGATTTTATTGGTACCCGTGCTTCATGTTCGATTTGATCAGCTCCATTTTTCATCTTGAACAAAAGAGCAGACATGTGCAATAAACATACTGGAGTACTCATAGAAATAAGAAAAAAAATCCGGGGTGAAAAAATCCGGGTAATATTTTACGATTGTTTATTATGAGGGTCGCCCATTTTCATGGATGGGAAGCCGCGACAGATAACATTATTACCGGCAACTCTGCGGTGTGCCGCTGTCAGCCGTGATTGGCTAAGCCACGCCTAGGGCGGGGCTTAGCTCATCCCCACCACCACTGCGCAAGCGCTACCACCGCCTACTATTTTAATCACATTTTAATTTTGTTCGCTTGTGTAATCATCTCGAGATGCTCACATTTTTTAATATTAATATTTTTTAGCGTTTTCCGCGCGTTGTTATTTTAATATCTAGCGGCGGGATAAGAATTTTTTTTATTAAGTTTGTCGGTGTAGGGAGTTTTTGTTTGGTACATAATGAAATGGTGGGAGGTTCGCGGTTAATCCTGAGAGAGATGTTTTTATTGATCAGGTACACGGTAGGGTTTTAATTATAAAGACCTGATTATCTTATTTCATTAATTAGGAAACCAAATTTGCTCACAATTACTCTACTTTTAATTTATCATCATCTTATCAAACCTTACACTAAATAATTATAACATAAAACATTGTTAAAATCATTATTATACGAGTATTACTACTAAATTTTACTTGAATTGATATAAGTAGCGTATATAATTTTTTTAATCAAATGAAATATGATTTCTTTTAAGATATTTAGGTGTTTCTGCACTTTTTTAATTGTTTTAAAAGTAATGTAAATATTTTATTTCATAGAAGTAAACGAAATCTGTAATAAAATCAAAACGATATTCATCTAAATAAATTAGGAAGAGTAACAAATAATTTTTACTTTTATAGGTATACTTTTAAATACCTACTTATATTTTTCTTCTGTTATATAACAAATAAGAAATGTCATTTAATTTTAATATATATTTAAATACTGAACCGATTTTGATTATTATTAATAGTATTATTGTAAGTAATCAAATTTTTATTATAATTTGTATTTTTTTTCGGGGTATGACAAAAGTGCACCAAATGTTATTTTTTGTTACAAAAACGCACCACAAAATTTGATGTATATATTAAAATAAAATAAGGTTACGTTAGATCAGGTTAGGTTACGTTAGGTTAGTTTAGATAATTTTAGGTTTGGTGAGGTTAGGTTAGGTTAGTTTAGATTACTTTAGGCTTGGTGAGGTTAGGTTAGGTTAGATTAGATTGGGTTAGGTTTGATTAGATTAGGCTAGCTTTGATTATTTTAGGTTAGGTTTGATTAGATTAGGTTAGGTTAGGACTAAAGTCCGAAAAGCAAAAATGTAAAGCAAAATAAATTAGAAATTACGAAATTAGTAAATTCTGAGGTAAATAACTACCTGAAAAACTAGAATATACTTTGGGACAAATAATCAGAGCAATTACTAGAAATCAGAACAAATTCTAGAGGATGAAATTAGATCAATAAATGGATTAAGTATTAGATTTCTGAATCAAGTAACAAATCAATTATCTGAGAAATTAGAGCACATTTTTGGATAAATATATAAAACAATTATTGAGATTTAGGAGAAATAATGTAGTACAATCAATTACTAAAAATTAAAATACGTAATAGAGCAATAAATACATCGAAATAATCGGAAAACAAATGAAAAACATTTAAGTATATAACAGCATATTCGCGAAAATCCACCATACAAATTAATTAAACCCTTCAAAAAAGTAGAACTCGAGAAAAATTTTCTGCGTATTCGACAAATTTCATTAAATACAAAAATATACGCATGTAGGATAAATGAATTTTTTCAATTAAATTTGAAAGAATTAATTGCGAAATATACGAGGCCAGGTATTCGCATAACATTCGCTTGTTCCCGATAAATAAATGTGCGGAGGAAAATATCGCATATTTGGGATGAGCGCGTATGTTTATGTAATTAAATGTTTAATTAAAAGTATTTGCACATGAAATGAGCATCGACATAATTAGATAAACGCTCGCGTATGGAATGTTTCGTGTTTATGCACAATTAAAAACTTCAAAGGGATTTCCACATGTATGACAAATCTACCAGCCTTTGTTGCACCACGTTTTTATTATTAATTTACTATTAACAAAATAATTATCATGCCATTCAATGCCTGCATACTATTCATTTTTCATTATTTTTTGCCTGGAATATTTAATTAAAACAAAAATAAATATGCGTACTTTTCATCTCATTTTATAAAAAATATTCACGTTTTAATTAATTATAATAAATAAATGCATAGTACAAAAATATTAAAAATTATAAATAAAAATAACTTTTTTTCACGACGTGCATAGAAAGCTCTACTTTCTAAATAGTGAGCGAAATTAGTTTTTTCTACGACCTCTATGGAAAGTGGCACTTTTCTCATACTATATAAAGCTTAAGAGTTGCGTATTTTCCACAATTTTGGGTTAAAGTGTGAGAAATAATTTCTCACTGTATTTGCCAACACTGCGCATGTACATTATTAAATAAGAAATGTACATTTTCCTTTCTAGAGAGGAAAAAGTAATTTTTCTCTCTATTTCGCCAGAAGAAAATAGGGCTTTCCATGTATGTCGTGAAAAAAATACTTTTTTCTACGACCTCTATGGAAAGTGGCACTTTTCTCATACAAAATAAATCTTTAAAGTTGTGTATTTCACAAAAACGTGAGTAAAAGTATGAGAAATAATTTTTCACAGTATTTGCCAACATTGCGCATGTGCAGTGTGGAAAATATAATTAGGTACTCATAGTAATTGCCAACACTGTGCATGCGTGAAACTACTCTTTGTGACATTATATAAACCATATTATTCTTTATGTCAAATAGCTACTGTTCTGTAACCTTTTGCCGTAGAAAAATTATAGTATGCCACTAGTGCAGAATCATGTATTTCCCAACTTGTGTGATTCCAGCACTCGACTTCGTCTCGTGCCGAATCTTTCTCACCTCGTGGGAAATATGCGACTTTCTGCACTTATTGCATAATATTCTATTATTAACAGAGGAAGTAGGTATTAACCATAATCTTAACACATTAACATTTGTTTCATTTGATTTCTAACTTAACCTAATTTTTAATTTGTCTGTCGTTGCTAAGGCAATAGTATCTTACTTAAGGAGATCATTTTTTTAATTTATTTTTTAATTACTATTTAACAATATTTTGGTTGTAAGAAAAATGTTGTATGCAAAATATATGTAAAATAGTGTTTTTTAAATCAAGTGCAATGTTTCAGCAGCATATAAAAATAGATATTTTTCGCACTTGTTACGTAATAGTTATTTACGGTACAAGTACGTAAAGTAAAAATTTAAACCAGTAAGTGACTAAACTTGCTTTTTTTGCGAATATATCGTACAATACTTTATCTGCGCTAAAATCTGAGAAAAAATATATAAAAAATCCTTTTAAATTTGAATTAGTGACCTGTGACAGGTGAAATCTTGTTATTGTATGAATTTAGGACAGTTGTTACATAAATACGATTTTTTGCTCGCTCGTTTTGTTTTAAGATGTATAATTGGCAGTGTATAAAGGGGAAAGGATGTCGCGGGGGTCATTGTAACAAGCTTAATCCTGCTTGTTGCTGGTTGATTTACAGTCGCCAAGGCGAGGCACAGCAAGACTGGTCATTACCCGTAATCCCCTGTCAACGGGATTTTATACGCTTTATAAGCTTACCCGGACTTCTCAGCGGTCACTCAACCAACTCATAACTACCCTCACCACTCACACACACACACACAGATAGCTAAAGTCTTACATACTTTTATACTTACCTCTCATAATTTATATACATTAAAAATACGAATTCTTCATTTTAATCAATGTTATTATAATTTACGCCTGTAATATAGGCTGCCACATGTAAACTAAATACATAAATGTAATGCTGGTCACATTCTAAAAGAAAAATTATATGTGTTGTCATTTTAATAATCGTTGTTTTTGTTATTAATATTGACGATATATTATTCAATGAGCATGTAATGTGTGCTATTACTCATGAGAATGTAGTTTGCCAACATAAGCGAAAGCGAGTGTTGTTAATCATACGAATGTGAAATAGCCATTAGATGCGAATAGAATACTATACTTTATCTAGAATTATAACAGGAAAAATATATATTTATTATAACCAAATATGTCATCACACTTTCACAGATAAATAACAATATCTCGCGTCACTGTTTCACAGCATACTTAACGCAAAGCAATTATTTATAGAGTTATTTAGCTACATTTTAAGCTTAAAAAGAAAAGAAAAATATGAATAATAACAAAACTGGTGTAACTTTAACTTTTTAAGTAGAAATACTTAAAAGTAATTTTATTTTTACTCTTTTGCCAGCTAAAATTTAAATTTGACATAACGATTCAATAATATTATTCCATCGAACTGTCAATATCATTCAATTAGCAACAGTAACGAAGGTCATTAATTTATAAAAAACGATTGAATTCTAGCTATATTTCTTGCCAGTAAATAAAATTATATATACTTTTATACTTACATCTAATTATTTATATACATGAAACTGCACTAATCCATCACTATAATCTCTAAATAATACTGTTTTCATAGATTAATTACGTCTGTGATATAGACTGCCACATGTAAACTAAATACATACATGTAATGCTGGTCACATTCCAAAAGAAGAATTATATATTTTGTGTCTTTTCAAACGTTTTAATAATCATTGTTTTTGATACAATTGTTTTTGTTATTAATATTAAATATAATTGTTGATACCTTAAATTTTTTTCTTTACAGACTTTTTTATTTAGAGTAACAGAAGCGAGAAAAAAAGAACTGTTAGACGATTTGCGATTAGGACAGGAATAGATTTACTAATTACGAATTGATAAGTCAATTACTTTCAGAAAAACAAACATGTTTCCGTGAGAATGGTGGTTACATTAAAAATCTTTTGTTATTTAATTATTAGAAATAAATGGTGAAAAACTCCGAAATTACTGGTTTTAGGCATAGGTTAGGTACCCTTAATAACATAAGAAGATAATACGAAAAGTCAGCCAACTGAATTATAAAATATAGGGTGTTTCATTTGAAAATGACGTGTTATAGTCATTTGAAATTGAGTTAATTTGATTCGCTTTATTGAACACCTTTACTATTAAAATAACTTCAGTACCTCTTTATAAAGCAATGCGTGTACTTGGCCTTTTTTAAAAGAATAATCGGAGTAACTTGGTAACGCCGCGGAAAACTAAAACAAAATTCATATAAGACATACAATTGTCAATAAATTTCTGCTGTATTTTTAACGACAAGGGAGATATCGAAGACGGGCATTTCGATGACTCACCTGTATATTCTCAAGTTCAAATAATTTTTATATATTTATTAGTTTGTATTAAAATGTGTAGTTCTATAAATTATAATTTTTAAAGAAATATAATTACAGTCCAGACGACCGCAGTGGCAAAATAGAGCTAATAGTTCAAGAGCCTGAAATTGTTTAACAGTTTCACAATCTTGTGGCTTGAGTACTTTGTAAGCAAGCTTGTCAAAGTCTAGATTCCCGTTCTCGTTATAATTTTATAAACAGAATAATTAACTTTATATTTTCTTTCTCATTATCTGACCACAGTTTCTAATCAGCAAGTGTCAAGAAACAATCACAGTGTCAGAAACAGTTGTTCAGGATCACCATTGGCGTAGCATTCGAAATTTTCTGGGGGCATCTTATTTCCAAAATAAGAACACATATATATTGTCATATATTTGCTCACTTTAATTACCTTTACACCTAAAAATTTGAGGCGTATACATTTTATCCTCCAAACATGTTATATTGCTCGACTTTCAACAAACATTCAATTTTGCACACCTTTTATTCTCCACACTTTTGATCCGCGAAAGAATTTATCTTATACACATTTTATCTTGCGCACATTTTGTCATCCACACATTTTATCTTCCATTCATTTTATGTTCCATACATTTTATCTTCACCAACGTTTCATCTTCAAAACATGGTAATTATAATTTTCATTCATTTTATTGCCCATGCAATTAACATACTTATACCTAATTAGATAAAATATTCAGTGTTAAATGTTTCGGAAGATAATATGTGTAAAAGATATAATGTATGGAACATAAAATGAGTGGAAGATAAATTGTGTGGATGATAAAATGATTTGGAAGATAAATTGTGTGTAAGAAAACTTTATTTGCGGATTAAAAGTGTGCAAGATACAATGTCGAGCAATATAACATGTGTAGAGGATAAAATGTACACGGCTCGAAAACAATTAATTAAAAATTTGTTAAATGTATTAATAAATATTTTTTTATTGTCTGTCAAATTATAATAGTTACAGCTAAAGTGCAATTTTATCAACTCAAAATTGTAGATAAAGTAGCACTTTAACCGCAAGGGTAGATAAAGTAACACTTTAACAGCAAGGGTAGATAAAGTACTTTAACTTATATTTATTTGAAGTACATTTCCATAGCAACTAACACTACTGACGTTTTAAAATTGTTCTCAAATAAAAATTAAATTTTTCTAATTTCAATTCCTTTAAAATCAGATACAGAAAACATTGAATTTTATACAGGACGATAAAATTAAATTATCGAATCGCGAAAAATATTATTTTATCGTCTTGTATAAAAAATGACTATTATATTTTTTTCGGGAGGAATTTTTATCTGGCTACGCCGCTGGCGCCAACCCCAGTGGCGTGCGAGTAGGGCAGGGGGCAGAGGCCGCCCGCGACGCTCCATGGGGGGCAGAGTGCGCGAGTAAACATCAAGGGGGTGGCGCTCTATATAAAACTCTTTAACACTCGGCATCAAGTCATTTTGTTGCATGACACTCGTCAAAAGCACTTCACAACACGTGACCTACAGGGGCTCAACTTCAACTTCAAAGTCCAATACTCTGCACTTCATTTAAGGTTAGTGCACATTTTAATTCAGAGATGTTATCTTCACTTTTATTAGAGTCATATTAAAATTTCATTTGACAAGCGAAAAATAAGATAACTATCTCATAAAATTTTATTGCTTTTACTTTTTTACTTATTAAAAATTAATTTATTATACAATTAGATATATTTACAAAAAAATTGGAATAGCATTCATTTAATAAAATCAAATAAAGTTTTACTTTAGCTACTATTTTGGTTAACTTCGAGCAGTGATATCGTGTACTTTATAGATTTCGAAAAAAAATTTTATTAACTATCCAGTTAATAAAATCAATCCTGGAATTAAATATATATTTTGTTATTATTATTTTTTTATCGTTAAGTGCATTTATCAGATGTTTAGCTGGCGTGGATAATGTACCACTGGGACCATTTTTATGTGAGAAATAGACAAATAGATGATATAAAATTTGTTTCAGTTAATATTAATTTAAACATTTTTTACGATTTTTATAAGTTTATTAAATATTCATAAATATTTTATTAATTATTACATTTTGTTGCTATTTTTAAATAAATGTAATTATGAATGTCGATGAAGCGAAAACAGTTTTTAATACAAAAATATAATTATTTATATCATAAATAATTTTTAGTTTATACCATTCGGTTTACAATAAATTCACAAATAACACACACCTGTAGCGCAATATTTCTAAATACAACAACATACAAGAACAGTTTTACTTGTATTTTAGTGGTGTATTTGGATAAAAATCGGCAAAGCTGGGATTTGAACCCAAATACTCTGCTCAATTTGAGTTATAGCGCGCTAACCAAGTGAGCAACCGCTACACGTTTTATAAGAAATTAATCATTTGAAATATATAACATAACAATAATATTTTCATTACATTTTCTTAATACATTTAATTTATTTTTATCGTATCACAATTTATTTATATTTTATTCATTTACAACAATTTAATTTAAAAATAAATTAGTAAAAAGTTTGACTTTACGACTGTCAAACTAATTTAACCTATATTTTAATAATATTATATTTTTGCAATTTATTTTAGCACTATCTAAAATAACAAACATATCATTTTACAATATTATTGGTGAATTTATTTATTATTTATTTTTGATAACAATTTATCTGATTTCATGCAGACGACGTCTATGCTAGCTGACGTTTTACGAACATATAATGCTATTTATTTATTTTTTTAATTAACATTTTAACGATGTCGGAAAAAATATAATGTAGGTATATCTAAGGACTAAAGTATTTTTTATTACTCATTCGGCTATCGCCTTGTAGAATAATTTTCATAAGCGTAATAAAAAATTATACTTTAGTCCCTTGATATACAAATATCTATTATTCAATTAATTTAAATATGTTTCTAAATGTACAATTTTGTTTTAATACTTTTTTTTACAACGACCATTCATATTTTTCCTATAAATTTTAATAGTACTATACAAATAAAGATTAAAACATTAAATGAGAATAAATTTTGTATAGTATACAGATAATATTTTCTTATTTTTATTTTTATGTTACATTTCATGTAATGTGAACCATTTTCAGTCCAGTTTACATATAGTGTATTTCCTTGTAACTCAGCAGGCGCTGTGTTGTCTGGTTGTAGGATCAGCAGGATAACTTCATCATATTCCTGCTCTTTTTACATCTTCGCTTAATACTCTAGTATGGGCAGTATGTATATTACTGTTCTGTTCTCTACTATCGCTACTTTCATCGTTCTATCTCATTCCTTCTACTTGGAAAAGAGGGTAAGATAAATCAAAAATATAATTAAAAGATAATAACTTACAAATAATATTTATTTCCACCTTCTATATAATTGTCACTTTACAGGCTTCTTGGTAGCTAAGTAAATAAACAGTTACAGTAACTAACCTGTAAAAATTTACAAGGCTAGCCTTATAAAATTTTACAATACTCATAAAAAATAATAGAAAATAATGAAAGTTTTTATGCATTTTATTATAAATATTACAAACTTAATTTAATTAGGTTTATGTAAGTAATTATATACATTTATAGTACATTTTGATTCACTGGCGAAACTCATTTGACAATGTCTAACTATAAATTGTTTTACCAGCGCCAACTATCTTTGATTCCAAAATAGAGTAAATCTTTTTTTGAAGAATATAATAAATTAATAAAAAAAAACGCTATGAAAGTGAAAATAAAATTTTGTACGCGACATGCGTACAATTAATTCTTTACTGGGCTCACTGGATTATGAGAGCTCAATCCTTCGTCGCTCGCCTCACAAATTTCCAGCTCGCCCTGTAAAGATTAACTTACACCACTGGCCACGTAAATAACTATTATTGAATTCGATCTACCGTTAAAACTTATAATTTTAAATTAAAAACTCTTGTTAGAATTTTAACAATAGTTGATTAACTTGTACAAACTTGTAAAAAGAAAATGATTGTATTCATTTTTGACAGGTTGGAAATAATAATTACTTGGAACGAAGCAAAATGGAATTGAAGAAGCGTCCATTCTGTAATGCCTTCACTGGTAAAAAAATTATTTATAGAAATGTTATATAATTTTTACCATATGTTACATTTGTTTTTGAATGTAGGTTGTGGTAGAAAGCGATCCAATTTACCCCCATTACCAAATCTGATTGAAAGAGACCCACCAGAAATGGAAAATCTTGGTACTCTTTTGGACCTCAGTGCTGAACCTGCTGTAGAAGATCTGTCTCGTCAAATCATGTCTGAGGCTAAGCTTTGGGAAGCCATCCAGGTCTGCGATTCACTCAATAAATATTGGTGACAAGACTTATAAATCACAAAGTCATGACATTTTAAAAATTGTTCTAACAAAACTTATATCATTTTAAAATTCTTTTGCAAAATAACAAACATTTTGAGTACATAGAAACAGAAATAGCATTCACAATTGATAAATTTATAATTTATGATATTTATAAGAACAAAGTTCAATAAAAAAAATTCTAACTGCTCCTGTCTTCTTCACACTTCGTTCTTATACAAAATAGACGAGAGTACTATAGGAATAGTGACACTTTTCTCACACTAAGCAAAGTTTCAAATTTTTTATCTGTAATAAAAATTAATTATTTTTATTAAAAAAAATCAATTGATTTACACAAAATGGTGCATTTTCTAACTGGTTACATAAATAGCTATTTTCTACGACCATTACAGAAAGTGACACTTTTCTCACACTATATAAAGCTTTAAAGTTACGTATTTCCCACAATCGTGGGTTAAAGTGTGAGAAATCATTTCTTACTGGTTTGCCAACACTGCGCATGTGTAGTGTAGGAAATATCATTTCTGACAGTAATTGCCAACACTGCGCATGTGTGAAGATACTCTTTGTGAGGTAACCTGCGCCATATTGATCTTTGTATCAAATAGCTTTCCTGCATTTCCTGTCTGGTCGTAGAAAAAGTATAGTGTACCACTCGTGCAGAATCATCTATTTCCCATCTTGTATGATTCCAGCATTTGCTCACCTCATGGCGACTTTCTGCACTTGTTGTACAATATACTATTGGGACACTAGAGCAAATGACTCAATACAGGACACCCTAATTTAATAAAAAAAATCCCTGCTAGCCTAAATACCCACTATAATTAACGTTTACTTCATATGAGAAATTGTTTTTCATTACCACTTACTTGGTAACTATGGTCACCTAGGTCAATAAAAAATTATTATTAACTATGTCGATAATGAAAACTTTCACTTTTTTAATAAACTCAAATCTCCAAATCAAAATATTGTTTGAATCACTTAACTCAAGAAAAGTGGAAAGTATGGATCACAATTTAAATATGTCGTCTAAATTAAATAAGTAAATCAAATAAAATCAAATTAAAAAACAAAAGTGAGGTTGACAAACTGAAACGTCAAATATAAAAACTAAAATAGCCTACATTATTTCTGTCATTATCAATATTTTTTTTAGTTGGATTGGGATTGAAATGCTAGTAGTGAAAAAATCTTCCATATACCACGGTTGAGAAGACCATTATTGACCAGCTCCTTATGTCCCTCGGTTGCTTCACACCTCGGGACACATTTTGGCCCTAGATCAATAATGATAGTCTTCTCATCCTTGGTATATAATACTATTCTTTATTTTCGTAGGAGGCGCACAGGGAGATCATGCGACAACGACAAGAATCAACTGACGGTGAGGAAATACCTCCGGCTAATCCTCTAGCTGGGGCCACTTCCGGTGTAGGTGTCGCTAATGGAAAATGCGCCCTTCCTTCATGTATAGCCATTTAAACAAGTATTTAAACATTTCCAGTTCACAATTCATATCCAATTGTAGAGACATAAGTTTATTTTTATTTGGGCTGGATTTATGTTGTTATTAATATGTAAGTAGTTTATATTTTATTACCGAAAACAAACAATTTTTTTATTTTAATATTTATTTAATGCAGCACACCATAAAAATATGTTATAAAATAAATATGTTAATATGTATATTATACTGTTGTAAGTAATATAAAGAACGAATGAAATAAACCCCCCAATAAATTAAAAAACAAACAAAAATTTATTGAAAATACTCATTACACTCATAAATTCTTTATATACTCATATCCATACATAATGAGCAAATACATTACTGCTGTACTTCCAGTCACATGGTCTCATTTAGTAAATCCATCTCTTCCTTTCTTTCGAATTCTCCCGCGCTGGGAAGGACGTTGGCGTAGTTGCGGGCGAACAAGGCAGGTGGCGCCACCGCGTTGTGCGCGTTGCGAGAACGAGCCAGCCACAGTTCTAGACGAAGGCTGGGGTCCACTTCCAAAGGAACAGATGAACGTTTGCGGAGGTAGTTGTAACAACAGGCTCTAAACTGCCGAGTACCGCATGCTGCCTTGCATTCTCGACCGCAAGAATCGCAGGAAAGAACTTCACTGCATACCACTCCGCCTAAAAAATATTACCGCCAAATGATTAAATATTATCAAGAGACGTTTAATTTTAAATGAGTATTTAATAAAAAAGCATATCAAAATAGCTGAACAATGTATTAAATAATTGTGTTATAATCAATTCAAATAAAATATAAAAATATTATTAAAGTTTATTAATATGAAAGACAAATATTGAAAAAATGCATGAGACGACTATGCCTTTTGTTTCCCAAGCGCGTAACTAGAGCCACCTAGTAATACAACCAGTAGTTACAAAGTTTTGAAGAAGTGACAGTTAATTCGTGATTTTGTTTCTAAATTTGCATTTTAAATATGTAATTAATCGTTCTTATTACATATAAACTAAAGTTAACTATGCATTAACTATTGTAGTATATGAAAAAAACTAAATTTAGTTTGATTTGTAATTTCCCAAATATTTGAAAAACCGTTGAAATAATTTCCAGTGTCGGTTAATGTCCAGTAATCAAATATTTTTTAAAATTGTTTTAACTATTTATTATTATTATATTGTTGTTTAGAATTTAATACGGCATATAAAATTAGTAAAAATAATATAGTTTGCAAATATTTTATTAAATATTTGTAATAAAATGTGGACTTCAGTGTTACCTAACTTGTTGTGTTTTGTTTTTATTGGAATAGCTGTTAAATAAGTACAAATGTAAATGACTCATTTAAAATTAAAAAGTAGTGTTAGTGAAGTGTTTATAAAAACATTATTGTGATTAAATGAACAATTCAAATGCTGATATTCGTTGGACCAGGAGAATCAGAAAAGGACAAGAAAATATTGAGGTTAGTAATATTTATAATCAAAAAGTTTATATGCAAGTGGTTATGTTTTCTTTTGCTGGAAGATCGATACGATTGAATACATTAAACTGCAATCTCAAATTAATTGAAAAACTTTGATAGCAGTAATAATTCATTAGATCCAATATATTAGATTAATAATATTCATGAAAGGCGACGTATTTTTATGACGTGATTAGATATCGAAACTTGAAAAATCTGATTAGCTATTTATTAATGCAATAAATTTTGATCAAAGAGGAACGATATTTGAATATTAATATTTGATTTACATATGTAATTTAAAAGTTTGAAGATTATTTATTCTTTTGTTTTGTTAAAAGTAGGCGTAGTTATCAAAACAATTCTTTAAATATATGTCAATCGAAACAAAACAATCTTAAAAGCTTTTTTTAAATCTTATTGAATGTTTGAACAATTGATTGGATATTGAGATAAAGTAAATAAAAAATATGCATCGTGCGTCTTATGTTTCTCGAAGGTGAATACTAAATTTCATTTCCGAGACATAGAAAACCACTTCGTTGGAGATAAGTACATTTATAAGTCATGTGTGCCACGGAAATAGGAATTTATATACGCGCGCAAATACTGCGAAAGCTTGTTTTACATTTCTATTTTAATTATCGTTTTCTCAATAGAAATGTCACGAGTATCTTTTGTTATGGTATTACCACTGTTCAAATGTTTAAACAAAAGGTTAATATGTGTTTTGTTTCTTACCTATGACAATCAGGGTGACGAGAATTCCAGTATTCATTTTCGTATCGAGAATTCTGAAAAAGAATATATTTTTTTAGAATTTATTTATTCAATTTATAAACAATATTTTTCTATATCTTATTTTTTAATTTGGTACAGAATGATATGTATTATTAAACATATAATATTAGCAAAAAAAAAAATTGTAAACAAAAAATCCAAAGTATGATAAAATGCAACCACCAATACATATCTGTAGAAACTGTAGTTTCATACACAGCTTTTAAGGCGTTTTTATAAATACAAAAATATGTATTATCATTGAATATATACACTATAGTGTATTATATATTCAATGGTATTATCTATCTATTTTATAATTTTGACTAAAATTGACTAAAAGTTGAAACTAAAATAATTGAACTTTGCAAAACCTAGTATGTCTATTAGTTTAAAACCAATTTTATGTTTATATATTTTTTTATTATAAACACTTTAAATTGTTTTGAAAATTTATTTAATGACATTTTACATGAAATACTATTAGTTTGCAATTATGAAATGAAATTATAATAAATGCTATGTACAGGCCGTTTTAGACTAGCTTATTTATGGAATAATATATAGTACAAGAAATGGTACTATATTTTGTACCAAAAATTTCTCTTAGAATATATTGGCTCTGATTCTGCGCACTTTCCTTGAATATGTCAATATGACTAGCAAAATTAACCATAAATTTATTTACATTTAAAGTCTGCAATACTTACAACTTTACCAGTAGTAATACTAAGTTTTCTATAACCACACTCTATACAATAAAAAAAAAATAAACGATAGAAACGCGTGATATCACAAATTTCATATATGCGCATGCTCACATCTAAATTGACTGAGAGATTGTATGAAAAATAACTTGTTCTGTTTTTTCAACACATTTACGATCATGTAAAATATTTCAACCAATTTGCTGCTTGGTGCTAGCTAATTTAAATTGTACCAAAAATGGTGCAAGGTCTTGTACAATTTATAAGCTAGTCTAAAACGGCCTTTATTTATTGCGAAATGAGTGTTTTAGGCACTTGATGTCGCGTGCCTAAAACATTAACATTTCGCAAATTGTTACATAAATATTATTGTAACATTATTGTTACTTTTTAACTATAAAAAATATATTTATAAAAAAAAATATTTTGTTTAAAAAAACTCCATTTAAATTTTTTTTAACATAAATTTTAGTGATTTTAACAGGTATAACATTTTTTTTTTAATGAATTAGTTATAAAAAGTTATGGAAATATTTATTTGTTTAAACAATTTATCTAAAATATTTGTTACACAATAATATATTAATTTTGCAATAAAGTATGTAAAAAATTTACCGTTGCATTAAAAAAAAATTTTTTGTAAAAAACACCTATTAAAATTTTTTTTACATAAATTTTAGTTATTGTAACAGATATAACAATTTTTTTAAATGAATTACTTTATAAAAAAGTTATGGAAATATTTATTTGTTTAAACAATTTATCAAAAAAATATTAATTTTGCAATAAATAAATTAAAGTATGTAAAAAATTAACTGCTGTACAACTAATAAGTGTACAAGAACTAATTTAAATTTTGAAAATAACTTTCGGTACCCAGAATTTTATCTCGTTAAAACCATAAGCAATGTGCCTTCAGTTAAAATACAAATCGACATGTATGTAACGACTCACCGTATGTTCGATGCTTCCTCAGCGTCTGTCGGCTTGTGAAGACTGCTGAGGCGTCGTGCGCCGTCTTTAAAAAGCGTCGCGACACCTACATACCCCGCGGTCCTCCGACTCGGTGCCCTACGATGATGGGCTTACGCGGTGGGAGGAAACTCATTTATCTCTTCGTACGCAGATCAGGCAAAATGTAAATTCGAAAAGTAACTGCAAGAGTTATCACAAATTGAAATTAACTTTATAAATTAGTCTCGGAATAGTATCAGAGGTTTTATTTTGGTACTGCAAGTCAAAAGTGGGCGAACACTTACAGGATTCGTTCTAAATTATGTATTTTTTGTGGGTAGCATTTCATAAGTGTTATACTGATTGCATAAACTACATAAATTGAAAACTATGACAATATAAAATAAATTAATATAATACTTAAAAGTTTAGCTTCATAACGAGCTTCGTAAAACTTTTAAAAAATAAAATTATTATATATTTATTTAAATGTTTAGATTTTTTTTAAAATTTTGCAATACAGGTCTTCCATGTTTTTTTTTATTTTTACAATATTAATTTACATTTAAAATATTATATATGTATTTTTTTGTTTTGTAAAAATCTCAATAGTAAACGAGTAATAAATTAATTAAATTTTGTGACGTCATTACCATCTTAACAAATGAGAGAGATAGAAGTATTTGTGTGATTTTTCGCACTAGTGCATAACATACTGCTTTTTACCGGAATTTGACGTCACAGTTACTGATTTTTTAAAATAGTTATTTATAAATATACAACAATTGTAAGTGTGAGAAATAGGGTTCAATTCTCAACTTCGTGTTCGAGTGGTTCGGAACTCACTACAAGCCATTAAAACGCAAGTAAACTTGTCACGAAAGAAGTACAAAAAAAGCTATATTCAAAATTATCCAACCTACTATAAGCTCCATATGAAAAATTAAAGTTGACACCGATAACTTGAAAACGGTACGCGATAAAAAAAATTGACGACCCCTGTAAATTCATTATAAAAAAAATTGTCTCAAAAATGTGCACACCAAAATAATTTAATCTTTTAATTTTGAAAATTATGAGCAAAAATTAAAAACATTAAAATGTACATTTTCGTTCCTATCTAGTAACCTCTGATTTTTTAGGAAAATAAAGACATCGATAAAATGGTCCTTAATGCAACTTTGGTCAAATATAAGTAACCTCGTATCTTTTACCTTTATCGAGATTCCCATGCTCAGGAAGTTATTTGGGACACATTATATTTATATAGGAGTAGAAACAGTTATTTGTATAACTAGTTCAGAAACTAAACTTTTGCGAAAGCGAGCTTATTTATTTATTACTTAAAATTTTATACACTATAGGTTTTTATGGTAGAAATATTTTCGGTTCACATGGGTATATAAACAATTCACTTGTTTTATTCAAAACATGTACTGATATTTGTTCTAAATAAAAAATAACACGAATCTGAATTGATATTTTTCGACAATTAACGTAATCATAATCATACAAGATGACTATATGAAATAATAAATCAAAAATAGTTGTTTTAATTAACGTTTTACATTTCCAATAAAATAAAATTAAAAATTTGACAGACTGTAATGCTAAAATATTTAAGTTGGCATCTCTTTCTAGGCCGGCAAACAGAGTTTCTGGACGATTTTGAGTTCTGTAATACTAGTCATAATGGGACGGAGGCGCGATTTTTTTTATAGTAATGTTTGCAATTTTAACTATAATTTCATTGTAAAATTTTTATTGGATGAATCACTTTATAATAAAACTACGTATTATATTCTTTAAAACAAACAATTTCTAGAAAGTAGGAAATTGAATCTTATGTATAAGGCACAAATTCAATACATTGTATTGATTTGCCCTGTATGCGTCTATTAAATAAGTCGTAAATTAATTTTATTACAAATCTTTTTTATTTTTGCAATCATTAATGACGTATTTTTACTACAGACACGAAATTAAAAGCTTATCTAGTTGTAAATTTCGCGTTGCTTTGAACCTATATTTAGATATAATATTTCAGACAATATTACTAAAAATATGTTTTTATTACTTTTAAAATACATAACATTATTTTTTCATTTTCTTCATTTTTTTCTTCTTAGGTTCGAAATCCATGCTGTAGAGAGGATTATTCTTCTTAGCCTAAACAATTTTTATTAATTTATAACTCAATAATAATTAATAATTTCATACTTGATATTTGGCTGCACCGGGAGTTATTTTTCCTTTGCTGTGATCTCGTTTTCGCTTGTGTTTTATGGTGTTTAAATTTTTTAAAGTTGGTGGTACTATGTAATCCGGGACATCTGCTAAGTGTGGTTGATGGCGAACTGTATGGAGAGCTTTATCGTGACGTAAAGCTTCCAAGTCGTTGGGGTTGTCTTCAAAAAAGCTCTGAAAAGATTATTAGTCTTTGTGCAAAATGTATGAAAAAACTTACTTTTAATTTTTGGCAGTTGAATATTTCTTGTTTGATTTCTTTAAGTCTAGATTCTCGAACTGCAATTCTAGTTACAGCTTTCCATGCGTCTCTGGTTCTGTATTTAAATGATTCTATTTCTTCTATTTTAAATTGATATGCCCTAAAAATTACTGTAAGTAAATTGTAACATAAAATATTTTAAATATTTACTTCATAACGTTATTGTCGTTTTTGCCTTTTAGAAACTTTTCAACTCCTTCCATTAATTCTCGTTCTTTGATTGATACAAAAGAAAGTACACTTCCCTTAAAAAAATTAATATAGAAATATATTTTTACTTAGTATTAAAATAAAACTTACTTCATTATTTCCTCTCGCCGTTCTGCCAGCTCGATGGACGTAAGAATTAATATCTAAAGGAAAGTCAAAGTTTATAACATTTGCTACACAGTGGAAATCTATTCCTCTAGAAACTCCTGAATCCTTGTCAACTTTTCTTTTGGATTTCTTTTTTTCTTTTGGTGCAGCATCTGCATCGTCCAATGCTTTTTCATCAGATGCAATTATAATATCGTACAGACCTTGGTTGAATTGACTAACGGAATGACAACGAATTTTCGCAGGGAGTTCAGAATTTAAAACGCAAGTTGGTATTTTAAATTGCTCCAGAAATAATTTTAACCTGGAAATTGTTCAATATTTCTTATAAACATTGGAAACATTAAAAATGTATGTTTTTAAATTATTTTATTATTAATTAATAACTTTACATCTTTACATCTCCCAAAACTGTATTGAAGATTTTTAAAATTATTAAATGATTCTTATATTCTCGTGACGTCATTTATATATAATATACCATCTGTTGGTCATATTCAGAACTACATTTTTTTTTAATGAATACAAAACAAGAACGGTATAATCTTGTGTTGTGATTGATAATATTGGGGTATTATACAAAATAGACTATATATAGAATATAAAAAGTAAACAGAAAATATCAAAAACAGAAATAGATTTTTAATGAGGTCCTTCACCATAATAGCAAATTATAAAAGTGACCACTTATAATCAATCCAGTCCTTAATTCTGTATTGATAGGAAAAAAATATCAAAGTTTAGAACAATTAGTTTTTAAGTTATTCAAGTTTTTAGTGCCCTTAACATCTACGTCACAATTTTATACCTTTCTCTCTTACACATTTACCCATTTCTAAATACATTAATTTATGTAATTGAAATTTTTAGCGAACCTCACTGTTTGAGAACCGAATTACCTTAACATCTACGTCACAGAACACTTAAAAATATATTACGGCTTAACAAATAAGAATTATGATTTTCAGAAAACTACATCTTGCTTTCAAATTATAAAAGTTTCATACAATTTTTTTTTTTTAAAAAACATGAGGACCCCATTGTATTTTTATGAAAATACAACCAAGTACGAATAAAATTGTAAATATTTTGATACAAATAGTCAATTTTTACATATGTAGTACTGCAATTTTATGAATATAAACAAAAAAAGAAAATTGAATAAGAAATTTAAAAATTAACTGTTTTGTTTGGTTGTACGGCACAAACTAATAACGCAAACTTTAAAAACAAAAAGTATTAAATTTGTAAGGAATATTTGTAGATGTTTATAAAAAAACAATTTAGTTTTATTTTTTAATGGATAAATATTGGAATATTTTCTTTAACTATTAGTCATTAAAAAATAGTTTTACTTACTTGTAACACCTATCGACTGTGTTAACAAAAATTATAGATTTTCCTCGAATCAAATGCAACTTTAAAATTGCGTATAAAATAGTAGCTTTATCAATTTCTTCCGCAGCTAAATGATAATGAGACAATTGGCTCGTTGGAGCCAACTCTGGTTCTTCTAGTTTTAAAGTAACCGGATTGTGTAAAACTAAACTTTTCAAATCTTTTACATCTTCGCTTAACGTTGCTGACGCTAAAATAGCTTGGTATATTTTTGGTAAATACCTAAAAGAAAACATAAATATTCACAAAATATTTTACAAATAATAATAATTCTTACGTCAGCAGTTTTTTGACTTCTTTTTCGTGGCCGAAAGAAAACACCAAATCTGCTTCATCAATCACTAACATTTCTAAAGTGTTTTTAAGATTTAAATTCCCAGCTTCGATGTGTTGTAGGGCTCTAGTAGGTGTACTAACAACAATGTCTGGTTTTTCAACTAGAAGTGGTTTTTGAGCAGAAAGTTGCATTATAGGAGAAATATCCAAACATTTGATATCTCGCGAACATTTTATAGTTAAATCACAAATAACTTTATGTATCTGTGTACATAGTTCTCTACTTGGAGCTAAAATCAAAGCCTTTGTTTCTTGTTTTGAAGAAATGTGTTTAGCGTTTAGAATTTTTTGAATAACAGGTATGGAAAACGCTGCTGTTTTTCCAGAACCAGTTCTTGCACGAACTAACACGTCTTTTCCTTCAATTAATAAAGGAATTGCTTTTTCTTGAATTAATGTTGGTGTTGCCCAACCTAATTTTGCTATTCCCTAAAATTAAAATTACAATTGTAATTGTAATTGTAAAGAATTGTGCTAATTTGGTACATACTTTTAAAATTCGGTCATCTAGTTCCATTTCGTGAAAAAGTAAAGGTTTGTCTTCAGTTTCTTCACCCATTTTTAAGTTATAAACATTCAACAGAGAAAACACGTGTGAAAAGTGAGGTTAACTTAGAAATGTCATTTTCTGTCGGTAATGAAGCTAGCTGTAAGTTTGAGTAGTTCGCGTATATTTTGTCAGATGGCGACACTGTGCAACAAAAGACAAGCAACATTCAACAATGACAATTTGTCTTTTGTTTAACAATAGTTTTATACGTTTTTAAGTGATTTGAAGATTTGTTTATGAAAGTACAACAACTGAAGAGGATATTTAGAGATTTGTTTGAAGGTAAATGAATGTGAATATATCGTGTGAGTAATAAGTTAAGAGCAAGGTGTGTTTACGGCAGCTTTGCATGAGTGTCGGTTTTGTTGCGGGGAGTAGATTTACGAGCCGGGGTGATGGGTCGGGTAAACTGTGCCCTTTGCAGGGCGTCGGGAGATGTGCGTTGCTCGACGCTCAGATACCGACGCCTCGCTGGCTGCTGTGCTGCAGCACTGCGCATTCACCGCGACGCAGACGCAGGCCCGCATTTGGAGAATTTGCAAAAATTTGCACAGATTATTTTGCAAAAAAAATTTAAAGACAACTTAATTTAAATTGATCGATTTTTTTATACTTTTCAATACAAACTGTAGACTTTAAAAATACTGTTGTATCGGAGTGGTTTAGAATTTAATATAAACGATAGATTTTTTTACAGAAGTTGTCAGTTCATTATTCTACCATTAAAGTTCTAATTATGTACTAAGAAAAATAAATAAGAGAAATGGGATAATGTTTCTTTTCTGGATAGTTGATTAAATAAGAGATAATTTCTTGGATTAATCTACACTTATTTTTTCATTCTTGACTATATCCACCATATTATAAGCGAATAAAAAAAATTTGGTTGAAATGCAGTATTCTCAGTATGATTTTTTAATTAAATATAATTATTTTTGATGTATGTTAATATGTGCTTTAGTACACTTGGCTGTAATACTAGTCACATATACCAAAGAAGTAATATATCCAATTTGAATTTTCTACGTGAGATATCGCTAAATATATATTTATTTGTAAATATATAACTCTCATACTGTATACTGAAAAAGTATAGCATACCACTCATGCAGTTTTATGGGAAATTGGAGACTTAACTTGTCTTTGAAATGACGGTTGCAGATTTGAATTACCGAAACTTTGTGTAGTAATGTGTGAATGTAACAATAATAAGATTTGAAATACTCGGTGAATTTTTAACCAAATATTCGGCGTTCCTGAGTAATATATTTTTGTACTATCTGAAAGCGTGATTGGTGGTCCTCGATGCAGAGAGAGGTGTATATATTCTGACATGTCCAAACTCATTTATTTTTTGTTGAAGTATTTTTTTTAATTATTGTTAAATTTAATTATTCCAGTTTTAAGAAAAATTTAATGACTTATCACCAAACAATATAACTTCATAAATTATTTACTCTAAATTTAGATGAATTAGTAATACTTATACATCATATATCTTTGTTTAAAATTAATTTTCTATAATTATATATTTTAATATAATAAAACAGCGTTGCACTCACTTATTTCTTGTAATCGAATATTTGGTATTAAAATAGGCCGAATAACCCGAATACCCAATAGTGAAAATATAACCGAACTGGCCGAATACCGAATAATTATTCGGCTTCGATCCCATCTCTAATAAATTAATTAAAAGGTGTTTGTATATAGTTCGGTGGGAAGTAGTTCATGATCAACAATACGAACAAGGTTCATATCTCATAAAAAAAATACTGGTTAACGGTTAATCCTAATAGAGAACGTTATGATAATAAACCGAAAACCGGTTTTTAAAAATTGGATATATCGGTTAGAAAAAATTATTGAAAAATATTAATTAAAAAAATTTACACACACACACAAGGACATACAGACATCATGGTAAAAATAGTAAAATCGTATTTTAGGGACCCTAATTCGTGCTCATATGGTGAAAACTCATACTCGAGAAATATGACCAAAAACAATACTTCTCTTATCTACATATTAATAGGCGGGGAGGTAAAAAATGACATATAGGCAACATAATATAAAAATATATAATCTACCGAAAATTGTCAACATCTACCGATATTCATTGAAAAAACTGCCGAATTCGTTATATTCGAATATGGCAACACTATGGTTCAGCTCAACTTTGGTTGCCAGCATTATACTTCTGTTTTCAAATAGTGTAGTTTTAAGGTTTAGATGTAACATAATATAAAAATTATAATCTACCGCAAATTGTCAACATCTACCGATATTTCTTGAAAAGACTCCCAAATTCGTTACACCACTGTCTCAGCTCAATTTTAGTTACCAGCATTGTAATTCCGTTTCCAAACAGTGTACTTTTGCGGTCTTGATTAACTACAAGTGCTCAAGTTTTTACTTAGCCACTATACCGATATTCTCTGAAAAGATTCCGGAACTCGTTACATCCGAACAACCCTGGCTCAACTTTAGTTGCCAGCACTGTAATTTCGTTTCCAAACAGTGTAGATTGCCTACAAGTCCTCAAGTTGTTACTCCATCCCTATACCCTGTACGAATCATCCCGCGCTGAATGCGGCCCTGGTGTTGGAGTGAAGTGGGCCGGTCAGACCCAGGGCCCGGCAGTGTTGCGGCCGCAGCGGCGGGTGCCGGAGTGATGTGCGCGCGGTGAGCCAGCATGGCCACGCCGACCGACAGCCCCATCGAGGAGGTGGTGTACGAGATCGAGCCGAGCCGCGTGCCCAAGCCCATCCCCGTCGCGCTCGAGGACCTCTGTCGCCAGACCAAGTTCTCCGCGCAGGAGATACGGGTTATGTACCGCGGCTTCAAAACGGTACGTACACAAGATGTTGCTCTACCTAGCATTCATTCCAAATGAAGTATTAAACAAAAACTCATTCTCATCTCATGTAACGACCACGGTTTCAAAGCGGTATGTTAGTCCTCATCGAATCTATACCTCATTTCCAACACCATTAAATTGTTCCTTCTGATGTCCATCTACACGTCAGACTGATATCTTAATCGTGTTCCAAACCATCTGCATTTAGGAAAGCATAGTTAAATAGAAATATTCCCGGGAATATTTGAATAGCTTCTCTATAATTCTCATCTGATCGAATGACCACGGTTTTAAAGCGATATGTTAGTCCTCTTCGAATCTACCTCCATAGTTCATTCCCAACACCACTACATGTTCCTTCTGATGTCCATCTGTAAGTCAGACATTCATACGAAATAAGATATTAAAAGAACAAGGAACAGTGTCGAGATATCAAGACTCTAGATTGGTTGAAAACTTCAAATTAACCTGTACATACGCTTTAGACAAGAACAGATACAAATTCCTCCAAGATGTTGATGTACCTAGCACCAAATATGTTTCATTCCACATCTGCATTCGGGGTCGCACAGTTAAACACGAATATTCCCGGGAATATTTTAATAGTCTGACATCAATTCTCATATCATCGAATGACCACGGTTTCAAAGCCGTATGTTAGTCCTCTTCGAACCTACCTTCATAGTTCATTCCCAACACCTCTAAATTGTTCCTTCTAATGTCCATCTGCACGTCAAGTTGACAACTTAATCGTGTTCCAAACCATCTTCATTTGGGATCGCGTAGTTACCCAGGAATATTCCCGGGAATATTCGAATAGCTTGACTTCAATTCTCATCTTATCGAATGACCACGGTTTCAAAGCGGTATGTTAGTCATCATCAAGCCTATACCTCAATAGTTCATTCCCAACACTACTAAATTGTTCCTTCTAATATCCATCTGTACATCAGACTGACACCTTAATCGTGTTCCTGTTCATATGTCTCCATTCATTTGAAATGAGGTGTTAAAAGACCAAAAAATAGTGTCTTAGCTATCAAAATTCCAGATTGTTTCAAGAGTTTACATTAACCTGTGTTAATTCAATCGAAATGATGTATTAAATGACCAAGAAACAGTGTCTAGATATCAAGACTTTATATTAACCTGTGCATGTAGACAAAACAAGACAAGAGTTTAGATTTTAGATAGTATAGATCTAGACGGCAACAATATTTAACGATCACGGTTTCAAAACAGTATGTTGGTCATCTGCGAGCCTATACCTCCATAGCTCGTTCCCAACACCACTAAATTCATTCGTTGTTCTTTCCAATAATAGTTTTTTAATAATCTATCATCCATTCTTATTTCTTATCTCATCTAACGAGCACGGTTTCAAAGCGGTATGTTAGTCTTCATCGAGTCTATACCTCTATAACTCGTTCCCAACACCACTACATTGTTTATGATGTTCATCTACACATCAGACTGATATCTTAATCGTGTTCCAAACCATCTGCATTTGGGATCGCATAGTTAAACAGGAATATTCCCGGGAATATTCGAATAGCTTCACTTCAATTTTCATCTCATCGAATGACCACGGTTTCAAAGCGGAATGTTAGTCCTCTTCGAACCTATACCTCCATAGCTCGTTCACTCTCGATTATTCGATGTCCATCTGCATGTCAAACTGATACCTTAACTGTGTTCCTGTGAATATTTCTCCATTCATTCAAAATGAAGTATTAAAGAAACAGTGTCTAGATATCCAGACTCTACATTAACCTGTGCATAAGCTGTAGACAGGAACAAATAATTCTTTGTCAGCGTATGTTGGTCCTCTTCGAGTATACATCCATAGCTCATTCCTAACACCAATAAATTCATTCATTGTTCCTGTTGATGGTAATCTTCAATATCCATCTGCACATCAAAACGATATCTTAACCTTGTTTCCTTCTATAAAGAAAACCATCTATATTTGGGATTGCATAGTTAAACAGGAATATTCCTGGGAATATTTTAATAGCCTATCTTTAATTTTCATCTCATATCTTATCTAACGAACACGGTTTCAAAGCGGTATGTTAGTCCTCTTCGAACCTACCTCCATAGCTCATTCCCAAAACCACTAAATTCATTCATGGTTCCTGCTGATGGTAGTCTTCGATGTCCATCTGCACGTCAGAACGATATCTTAACCGTATTCTTGTTAATGTCTCCATTCATTCCAAATGAGGTATTAAAGGAATACCATCTGCATTTGGGATTGCATAGTTAGATAAGAATATTCCCGGGAATATTTTAATAGCCTGTCTTGAATTCTCGTCTCATCTAACGACAACGGTTTCAAAGCGGTATGTTAGTCCTCATCGAGTTTCCAATCCCTTCTGTATTTATACAGCCCCATACAAAATTATTGAAAATTACTGAGTTCCTTATGGATTCTGGTTAGTTTATATATTTCAAAAACAAAGCGTAAAGATATGTGTACGGAGACTATAGTGTTTGAGTGTATATCTCTATTCCTTTTAAAAATGTCAAATAGTATTTCATATTTTCATACGGAATACACAACATACAAGCATTTAAAAAAGTGGTATTGTGGTTATAATCAAGATTATTAATAATAAATATAAGAGAAGAATAATTCAACCTCTCCTGGGAATTAAACGCAAGTCCTTTGCTTTTCCGAGTAACCTGGTCAGGATCTCTTGAAATTCGAGTCCTTCGGAGAATACATTTGTCCAATTGAATTTCGTTTTATTTAAAATCAGAAATGTTTAACAGCAATTTAAATTTTATTGCAAAATATAAAACAGTGTTGTTTAAATTTTATTATGTACAAATATAAAATTGACACATCTTCATAAAATAATAATGGAATTGTACCTTATGTTACTACTTAACTTTTATAACATTTCACAGTTTTAAGATTTTAATAGATCTAAACTATTTGGCACGCTGTATAAATGTCAAATAAATATGAAACTATTTAAAAAACAATGTAATACACATAAACACGAATTTAGAATTCACTTTTAGAACAGATAAATTTTTGTGTATTCTTTAAAAATAAATTTTATATTTGCTATTGTTAATGTTTTTGTAAAACAAGCAAATTTTGTGATTATGTTAAACATATATTACAAGTACATGAATAGGCAAATACGGATAATGAAATATGAAATTAAAAATTCATTTTAGCATTAAATACTCAACAACATTAAATATTTATTAGCATTATTGCAAATTTATTTTCGAAATGCCATGCTATTGATCTGCAAAGTGAATTTCATTAATTTTATTTAGTTCCGGAACAGAACTGTATAACATTCCAATTTTATTTTGCAATGTGCTCTAAATATTCTAGTTATTGTACTTCACTAGATCATAAACTGAATCGTGATCTAGTTGGAATACTAGAAGAAATATAAAGATTATTTATTTAAAGATATTATTTAATATAATACAAGTTTTAACCCAATGGTTAAATGTAAATTAATGTTTCATTATAATATTTAAATTTTTCTTTTATTTTGTATTTTTTTACTATTTTATTTTTGACCACCAACTCTTAACACTGACATTTGAACTTGGCAATGTTAAAAAATTCTACAATGTATTTATTAGGAAAGAATTATTCAAAAAAACAAAATTATTTTCAAATCACTGTATGCACTCATTTTTTCTTCAGTTCTATCTAATTTAATATATTTAAACAAAATGAAATTTTGTAATGTCTCCAAAATTCTGAAGCGTCCTTTAGGTAATTGCAACGTACAAAATTACCTAAATAAATAAATTTTAATTGTCAAGTGACCCATATTTTACAAATATTTTAACATTATTTAAAGTAAAGTTAAATGTTATTGGTGGCGCAAAAAATATAATAAGCGATTCGGCATGTAGGTAAGTACCTAATACTGTTTTCGTAGCTCCGCTTCAATTCATACCTCCTCAAACGTTATAATGTACTTACATTCCTTGTAGCTTATTATTTATAATGACCAAACAATGGTGCAAGTAATGCCTACAAATGTACGATAATGAATTTACATTTGCACGTTTATTTTTCGTGTCATTGTCTGATTTCATGGTAATTAGGTGTGATGAAATTACATTACATTACACGAGATTCTGAAGCAGCGATGCATCTCTAGCGATTACGTGGCCAGTAAGGCGCAATGCAGTTCCTAATTGCAGCGAATAAATATGCAAGTGCAGTCGGCAGGTGAATGCAACTTGCAACCGGGATGCTCAGTGTGCGGTTTTAACTGGCATTCGTTTCAAGAGCCGCAACGAATTTTTAATTGTACAACTTCTCTAATTATTTTGTTAAAAACTGCAATGGAGTTTGAGTGAAAAAATAAACGTAAAACTTCATACTGTACTTGAATAAATTCAATTGAAATGTGGTCTATTTAAAGGAGTACGTAACACGGGGACGGTTACCATAATGTCGAATTCCCATTGTACAGAATTTTATTTTAATATAGAATTTTCTGTTTTTCTGTTAACCACTAAAACCACTATATACGGAAAAGTTAGGTTTGATTTGAGGTAAGCAATCTACAGAAATTATTAGTTTCTGTAAAATTATTGAAACGTGTATTGGAATGTTATCACTTCCCCAGGGCAAAATTTGTTGGAACAAAATAAAACTAAATGGGAAAATTTGTGAAATTAATGGTGCTTTGAGGAAATTCCATCTCATGAGAATTCGACGCTTTGGGAATTTGATCCAATAGGAATTCGATCCAATAGGAATTTAACGTCCTGGGAATTTGACGTGATGAGAATTCAACCTCACGGGAATTCGACTCATGGGCATTCGATCCAATGAACATTTGTCCCTATGAGAATTCGACCGCCTGAAACAATTTTAATAATATTTTTATAGGAAAAGTTAGATTAGATGTAGCCAAGTTTTGTTAATAAACAGGAATTATTAATTTCATTACAATTATTGAACAATGTACGGATTGATCACTTCACAAAAATTGTTAGAATTTAAATTTGATAGAACAGGAAAAAATACTGGGATAAACTCGATGCAGGTGAATTCAAGCTAATAGGAATTTTATTTGTTGCAATTTGACTGCATTGGTATTTGATCTTATGGGAACTCGACTTCATGGGAATTAGACCTAGTGAGAATTTGTCCTAATGGGAATACGACCTATTGGGAATACGACCTATTGGGAAAACGCCCTATTGGGAATTCTAGATGAGGAATTCGATTCAATAAAAATTTAATCCCAAGAGAATTCGATCGCGAGAAACATTTATTTCAACAATACTAAAATTTGATGTATGTCAAGAATTATATCTATTTGGCATACCTAAGGAAATATTTCGAGAGTTACGAATTTAGGTCAAATTTTACAAATTAATTTCTGGACTAGGTCACGAACAGTTCCGTATAATTTGTATAGTTTAAATACAGGATGTTTGGAGTAAAGTAAATAATGGCCAAATTATAAATGTAGATTAAGATATAAATTAGGTATGAAATAATTTAAAAACCAAGACACTTCATCATAATTTCATATTTTTGGAGCAGCTCATAAATATGTAGGTATATGTTTTCTGAAGTAACACGGAGTTCTATCAAAATATCCTGGACTTTCTTTTGATGTGTATGAAAAGTTCATGTTTATAAATACACCGCTGTCTTGCTGTCTACTAGATATATTAGCGAGTGTGTACATTTGAATAACATCTTCCTGGATACATTTTCAGCTGTTATAAAAACTACAATTTTATTCAAATGAATATGAAACTTACTGCTTATTTATGTTATATTTATATCGTACAGTGCGATTGCTGAACTTCACAGGCACTCTAGCTGTGGAGAGTGCACCACAGGGCCTAATTTATGAGGAAAATAAATTATAAATTTAATTACATGGGCACTCTAGATGCGGAGAGAGCACCATGGAGGCCTATTTATTACGAAATAAATGATAAATTTAATTCAATCCAAAATAATGTAATGTTTTGACTGACAGATTATTATAATGAGAAAGAAATTAATTTAAATGTTTTGACGTTTCTGATTTATTTATTACATACATTTTCATTTTGCAAATATTTCACAGCTGAGTAGAACTTTTAAATGTGAAACGAATGCAATTTGGAGTAATTTATATTAACGTACACATTTGCCTGTTTTCGAAAACATCATTTATTTTGTAAATTAAAACATTTTCTGATATTAATAGTTATTTATGTATTCATATTTATTTATACCAAATGTATTATTATTGCCAAACTATTCATATAAAAAAATATGTAATTATTATTAATATACAATTATATTGAATGTATAACAAAGTATAAAATGTATTGGTACACATTTTCCAAAACTTTTAACCAAATGATTTATTAATAGTTTCCAACAGCATCGAGTTTATGATAAATGAATAAAAATGTGCAAAAAACAAGTCCGCTGTTTTGTTTTGGCTGATAACAAAACTTTTAGCAAATGAAAATTTAAATTCCGTGAACTAAAGCGTAGTAAACTAATTATTCTTTGGGGCGTATTTTCGCAGTGCGTGCTTATTATTTATAAACACTAATTCTACGTCCAAACAACTTGTGATATAAATTTGGCAGTGCAGTCCTAGTATATTTAGGCTAATGCTACATTTTATTCCAAACATATAACACGCAAGTAACCATTTTTAAATTTTATTTGTCAGAAGACGAAATTTAAAATGACAACGAAATAATATTATGTTTTTTGTTTATGTTTACAACTTTAACAATGTTCAAAAACATGTTTATTTTATATATTTTAATAATATTTGTTTCATAAAAATTGTGGATATTTTTTGTAGACATAATAATGTGTTTCACAGATAAAAAGTTTTAAAAATACCTTTTTCTACGACCACTATGGAAAGTTGCACTTTTTTCACAGCATATAAAGTTACGTATTTCCCACAATCGTGGGTTAAAGTGTGAGAAATCATTTGTTATATTAATTGCCAACACTGCTCATGCGTGAAGATACTCTTTGTGAGGTTACCTGCGCCATATTGCTTTATTTACTTTTATTTACTTCGTGCATCTATTTTTATTCTGTAACGTGTCGTAGAAAAAGTATAGTGTGCCATCTATGCAGAATTCCCAGATTTCCCACACTTGTTGCACAATATACTATTTTCTGTATCTTGCGTTAATAATGAAGTCATTGTGAAATGCAATTGCGTATTAAAATAGCCTACATTTTGATACCTTTTTTTTATTTTAGAAAATTGATGCGAAATTACATTTACTTACATTTTATTATTTATTATTATTCATAAATCAGAATATTCATGAATTTGTGTTTTTTGAGTATATTTTAATATAAGTAATACATAATAAAATTTTCCGACAAAAATATGCTCTTTTCGAATTTTCAGTTTTTCCCAAAAATGAATTGAAGTAAATCATCAACAACGTTGTAAATTTATTTTTTAGATGATAAACAAATTTAGAACAATAGGAAACTCATTTCATAAATAACAGATTTTCCAAAATAGAACAAAGTTTTGTAATTACACGTATACTTGGAAGAATAAAATGTATAATTTAAGTTGATTTACCGCTTAAATTCGATCGATTATAAGACAAAGGCTGCTGTAATTAAAAAATTAAAATTGCAAATTTTACTTTATTTCAGCAATAATTATCTCTGTCTGAAACAAGTTATCGAGCGAACTGAAAAAAAATATTTATTTTTAATTATTTTCACAAGTTGGAAAATAAATTGGAGGGTCGAGAAAAGTTGGATGATTAATATTTTTAGTTGGAGAGATTTGATCAATATCGCCAAAACAAAACGTCAGCTTTAACAACATAATCCCGGGTGTAATTTTTCTAGCGCGATCTCATATATCACACTAGTCGCGTCCTCTCGTAAAGATAAAATTTTTCAGTGACCGTCTTTTGTCTTGCATTTCTTGTTTTACTGCTATTGACAATATAGCTGAAAATGACATTTGAACTTTAACATTTTCAATAGTTTTTGCTTTAGTTTACACTTCAGGAAATTTGGAATACAAAAACCTCTAACATTATTAACAAATCTAAATTCTAGATACTTGCCTATTGTGTAGAATGACCTGTGATTTTGAGATTCTAGGTTCGAGTCCTGTAGAGTCAAATTCTGTTTCCCAAATTAGTACCTTTGACTGAATACCTTCAATTCCATATGTTGTTCTTCACCATATCCAGTTGTGGGGTTTAATTTTATTGGAGGTAAAATATTGGAATTTTTATTACACACAGGTGTCTCTATTAAATAAATTAAATACCGCACATATTTAGGGTTTTTGAGACTTAAAAAAATGGCACCGGACAATGCCTAAATGCTGTCCAAAATGAAAAACGGACCAAGAACGTACCTTCAAAATTAAATTTTTAGATTTTTAGTGTAAAATTATGAAAAAATCGAAAAATACCCATTTTTGGGTCCAAAATTTTGGTTTTTGAAATTAGTCTAATTTGATAGAAGTCAATGCGCTGATTCCAAATTTGAAAACAGAATTTGATTATCTTTTTTCGTTCATGAGATTTTTACTTTCAAAGTTGTGCCTCAAAAAAGTCGGTTTTTTGGGTATATCTTAAAAATGGGTAGAGATACAATTTCAACGATTAAACTAGTCGATTTTACGGGTAAAGTTACATAAAGAAATGTTTTCTCCACATATACGTTCTTTGGAACGATTTGGTGAAATATGAGAAAAACGAAAAAACGGGAATTTCAGGTTTTCGCTCGATAAGTTTTTTTCTCCAAATTGTTTTATTTTCTGAACTTAAGTAAATATCGACGTGCTGACTACAAATTTTCAAACCGAATTCAATTATCTCTTACCATTCTCGAGATATTTGTGTTCAAAGTTAGACCTGAAAAAACAGGTTTTTCAGGAATAATCCTGAAATTAGTCAAGATATGACCTCGTTGACCTCACCAATCGATTCTACAGGCAAAATTACATAAGTTTACCAATTTTCAGATTTTTATTCCCACGGATACAACTTTTAGAGAAGAAAAACGAAAATGGCAAAAATCGAAAAAAACGCCTGATGAACCCCTTACGATTTTTTTCGATTTTGGCCATTTTCAGTTTTTTTCTTCTAGAAATTCTATCTGTTGAGATAAAAATCTGAAAATTGGTACACATATGTAATTTGGCCTGTAGAATTGATTGGTGAGGTCGCAGAGGTCGTATCTTGACCCATTTCAGTGCTATTCCTGAAAAACCTGTTTTTTCAGGTTTAACTTTGAACGCAAATATCTCGAGAATGGTACGAGATAATTGAATTCGGATTGAAAATTTGGAATCAGCTCATCCTTATTTACTTAAGTTCAAAATATAGACATTTTTGGAGACAAAAAGTTTCCTAGCGAAAAACTGAAATTCAGGTTTTTTCGTTTTTCTCATTTTTCACCAAATCGTTCTAAAGAACGTATACGTGAGGAAAACATTTCTTTATATAACTTAGGCCGTAGAATCGACTGGTATAATCGTTGATATTGTATCTCTATCCATTTTAGAGATATACCCAAAAAACACACTTTTTTAAGGTGCAACTTTGGGTGCAAAAATCTCAGGAACGAAAAGAGATAATTAAGTTCTGTTTGCAAATTTGAAATCAGCGCATCGAGTTCTATCAAATTAGACTATTTTCAAAAACCATAAATTTGGACCCAAATATGGATATTTTTGAATTATTCTGGATTTATGAACACAATTTTACGGCAAAAATCTAAAAGTTGTATTTTTTAAGGTTCATTCTTGATCTCCTGTATTTCTTATTTTAGTAGATTTATAATTTCAAAATTGTTTAGTGAATCTGTCCTGTGACACTTTTTTTTGATCCATCAAAAACCTAAATATATTCGACACTAACTTTGATAACATTTATTATTTAAAGGAAGTATTCCACTATTGTACTTCATACTGAATTATCTAAATTTAGTATTAGTAGTAAATAAGTTGCATTAGTTTCATTTGAAACAATTTGGAAATGTAATTGCATTTGTCTGATATAAACTGTATCAGCGCAATATTCTGGCACAATCAAACTTTTGTAATTACAGTTTTATTGTTTTAATAACCAGTATTACCAACTCGAAAACAATTCAAAAGCAAGTCTTGAATGACGGGTTGTCAGTCTACGAACCTCATAATGTATAAATTGCATACTTACATTATTTCAGTAATTTGCTACAAAACAATGTTAAGAAATATATGATGTAATAGTTATTTGCTTAGATGAGGTATATTATTGAATAAACCATGGATGTTATGAATTATACCAGGCAAGGCAGTAGTGATGCAAGTGGATTAAATGACAGTGGTCAGTCACGATCATTTTGAGAATGATCGTCAGGTCATTTTAGTTCCATGACGCGACCGTCACTTTTTCTGTCATTTCGAAAATGACACAAGTCGAAAGCGATAATATTGAGCCAAGTTTTAATTAACTTTACTTTAATTGTTTCATTTGGGATTGGGTATATGTATATGTGTACTCCATATTTTTTGTTCCTATAGATCTACTATTATAATTCGTGATTTTTGTGATAATACAAGACTGCAATACTATATATACCTATACGCATTTGTCAATTTTTTTAGAGTTACCTTATGTTTTGTTTATTTTTGTAATACGTTTATTTTGTATTAAATTAATAATTCTATCAAATATATGTATATACTTAATAATGAATTCATGTTATATTTTTTCATTAAAATATTTAAAAAATAAAATGACCAAAATGATACAATATGACTGAAAATGACCTATAAAATGACTGTCACATCACTTTATTTTAAAATGACTGTCATTTTACATCACTACAAGGCAGCCATAGATGTCTGAAAATCCTCGCTCTACAAGTATAGAACTCAATATTTCTTGTGCATTTATGATACTCCTCACAATGCTACTAGTTATGTATAGCTACAGCTATCAAGCAGTCACTTCCTTGTTGGATAAATAAACTCCGTGTGTAATGATATAATAGCCGCCCTTAACCTGAAATGCAAATGTGCCACACCCCCGGTATAAAATTAGCGCGTGTCCCCCTGTGTTATTTTTACACATGTCCGCGTACGCGATGTGCGGCCAGGCGAGAGCCGGAGTATGTAGTGGGACACGGGTGCATCACGCAAACCTAATTATTTCATTAACGGCGTTCACAGCGTTCGGCGTTTGCGGACGTTATCTACAGATCGCCCGTTAGCGGCCAGGATTTCACACGCACAAAACGCCCTTTTCAATTTTTAAAGGGGGAAAGCTAATAGAAGCTTCAAGAACTTGTTATTTGTGTGTAATATGCTGGATAATTTCAAGATCATCTGGTGGGTCACATTAAAATAATGAAACAATTTTGAATGAAATTTAAAATAATTATGTGGTTTGTCGAATACTAGCGAATTCTCAGCTACGTTCTATAACTTGGTCACAGAATAGTTACATACAGAAGCGACACTCCGTATTGGTACCTTTCATGTTACCCTATTCAGTTCTATGAGCTTGGAGCATTTTGTAGACCTTTAAATTTGTTGACTTCCCCTATTTCTCACTAAGATGTCAGGAACTTTCCGATTTTAAACAATGAGCCCTTTAAATTTGTTGAAGTTCCCCATTTCTCTCTAATGTTTGTTTCTCTGTCTTACTGTCGCTTCTGTATAAACCTATTCTGTGACTTGGTGCATAATATATCTTAATTGCTGCAGTTGTTCAGACTGTAGACCGCCGCAAATTTTTAGCGATTCTATTTTGATTAAAATAAATATATATTACTGAGCCTTCTTTATATATAGGATAAATAATGTAATTATGTCCTGAATTGTTATTATTTTAAAGAATTATTGTAGCTTTTTCCATGTTTTAGTAACTGACTACTACCCTAAACTGGGTGTGAGTTACACCCTTAGAAATATTACCAATGAATTCCTTGCATTGAAGTATCTATATATACAAAGATTCATTTAAATATTCCCACTAGTACAGCCACAATTACAGATTGAATATCAGCCAATAGGAATCCACATGACCGGTAATAATGCGCGTCTCAGGATATACCAGGGATCCTGAGACGCTAGCACTCAGTCCCGCTTTACGGGGCCTGCCTGGTGGTCTTGGGTTAGACCGCCATCCAGGGCATCTGGAGGTGATCTAGTTCAGCCGACCGGTAATTGGAGCACGCTTCAGCGTGTTGTCTAATTCTTGGCCTGCTGAAACCAGAGCACATTGTGGAGCAGTTCTAGCTGTTCTGGATTGTGCTCCTTTCAGTAGGTCAGGAATTAGAGCACACAGAAGTGTTTGCTCTAATTGTAGGTCTGCTGAAACCAGGGCACATTCTGGAGCAGATTTATAGCTGCTCTGAATTTTGTTCTAGGTTTAATGGGTTATGAATTAGAGAATTTTAAAGAGTTTTCTCTAATTTTAAGTCTTTAATTGACACCACATACAAATTGAGCCAACTAATTGGTTTACAACCCACACTAGTAAAATAAAAAATTCAGGCCAAAATAAGAAATATGCCAAAAATGATTATTATTATTACCGAAAAATCTTTCTGGAATTCAGCTATCTGTTCTGTGTTTCGACGTAGGGGTGTCGTTTTTATTGTTGTTATTTTTTGAGTACATAACTTTTTACTATCAATGAAGCATAAAAACAAAACACAATATGAATGTAGCGGAAAGTAATAAAAATTACAGCGTGTCGGATTCCAAATTGCGGCTTCTTTATTAACGCTATAATTTTTAATGAGCAGATCACACGCATTTCAGTTGTAAAATAACCCATAATTTCCCAGTTGCTATTACTGCGATATAACTGCCAATGTCACGAGTTATTTGCATTATTCCACTGAACCTGGATAAATTAATTTCATTAAGAACACTATTAGTGCCAAAATGCTTAGATTTATAGACACTCTTGTTCTGAACTTTGCAAGGTACTATTGTCAAATTATTTACCCCAAATATAACCTGTGGTTCACTCTTTACATCTAGAGTGTGCGCTGATAAACCTTAATCGATATCAACGAAAAAAATCCAACTCGAATTGAGTGAACTATAATGTCTGGGGTTCGATTCCCAATGTTGTCAACTATTATCCAAATAAAATTATCGCCGTGTCCGATTGATTCGAAATCCACTTTAAGCTGTAGGTAACTTGAAGAACCTTTAACCTGACAAATTATTTAAATATAATGCAAGTAAAATTGTTTAGAATAGGCGTAGATCACTTCTTCATTTAATTCGAGTCCAAACCTCTTGAGTTGTAGCGTCAATGATTAATAATAAGTCATTTTATGAATCGGTTTATGAAGCATCCTTACTTTTAGCTATAATCGTAAGGTGTAATAAAGTTAGTTAAATTTTAACTTTACGGCTTATCGTTATAATATGTTTGAAATGCGCATGTGTAAACAATAAAATTTTGATGGTTTTTCGTAATGGAAATAATTTATTACCAATAGCAAATAGTAAATACCACTATTTTAAACAATTTACTGCCATACTCTCAAACCAATTACTATTTCGAAGCACAATCGATCTTTCTAATAGACCCTAATCCTGTCAAAGTAAAACGAGTTCGTAATGTTGGTAAAAAAAATATTTGTTTTTATTAGTAGTTTGCAGAAACTTTCGGTGGTACCCTCGTATGAAAGTTTAGCCTTCTTATAGTTATCATTAGCGCTAAATTATTCGTTCATAAACCACCTTTAGAAATGTTAAAATAATTCATTATCTGTAATGTATGTTGCCACATGATTTAAAACACATAGATGTATTGCTGGTCATATTTCCATTTCTGTATAAATGACGTATGTTATTTACTTTTGATGTTGTTGTTATGCGATGCGCTGATTTTATATATTATTATTGTAGTATTTAAACAACACACAAGAGTATAATAATAATATCGGTAATGTATTCAATGCACATAGCGATGTAATTGGTGCATTGACATGAATTATTTATCCAAACTTGAATCAACACGGAACGTGCATTATTGCTCGGTGTTTATTTAGCTAAATTTGCAGATGCAGTTGCACTTTTAATGTTGTTTATACGGGATAAATATTTACTTGTACTCGGATTATTATTCATCAAATCAGATACACAACAAAATACCCGTAACCTTCACGGGAAATTACGTTTCAAAATTTTAAAATTAAACTAGTTTTTTCCTTCTTATAAATATATTTGAAATGGTCTAAAGTATTACAAGTTATTATTAATCGATTTATATCTTTAAAATAAGTACGATTGGATATTTTTTATGCTTACTGGTTTTAGGATTTTTTAGCATTTGTTTACAATACAAAAGTAAGATGGTAACTATTTCAATACTTGTCAGAATAACATGAGACAAAATAACTATAATCATGGCGTCATATCAACCTTCACATACTTGACCACGAAAATGTTATTGTTCAGAGAATTTTATACTAGTATATTATTAAACCAGTTTTATAAGACGGTTTATTGTTTCATGAGTTGTTTGGGTCTCGATGAATGCAGCGAGGAGTGCTCTAAACACACGAATAGAACAATACGTCGCATAAAACGAGTATAATATACTATTTTTTATACTTTGCTTATTTATTAAAAATCTTAAAATTTTCAATTAAAAAATAACAGATTGTAATCTAGGGATATATAAATGTGAAATATGGTAACACTGTTGAATGAAGTTGGGTACATTTAACTGTCAATGCGCATTTAAAACATTATAAAAATATTTATAGATCTATACATTATGAGTTATGAAATTTTAATATCCTTTTAAATTAGTTTTGTTTATTCGATTTTCATATTTAGAAATAATATAAATTGTATTAAAAAAAACATTTAAAAATATTTGACGTTATTAATTTGACATTTAAAGTGGGGTGTAGTTGTTAGAAGTACCAATTTTACAACAACCAAAATACCAAAAATTGTTTAACAATATCTTATATTATTAAACTGTTTTCGATATAACAATACGCAAAGTATAAAGGTATTAGCAACTATAATAACTGCGATTAGTTTTGTCCCAAAGTTATATCCATTCCACAGTGCCAATTTATAAAAAGAATGAAGTAAATTATTTAGCTCCAAAGATAACTCCTAGATTAGTTAACAATAATTGTAGTAGATTTCCAGAATTTACAAGTGATACAGAAAAAGTTTGTGGTGATATTCGACAACCTACAAGTAAAATTATGTGATTATGAGAATTTTAAATATTTTTGAAATTAAATTCGTACCTGGAACGGAAAAAAAAGAATAATTTTTTTTTATTTAAGTATTACTTAAAATTTAATTTAATTTCTTAATAACCCTAATACATATACTTAAATAACTGTTTTCAATTCACATTATAAAAATATGTCAACCTTAAAATTATGTGTATAACTTCTTTTATAAATCTTTTCTCAAAAAAAGTAGTTACTAAAGAGTCGTTTACAAAACGTGTTACATAATATACTACTTTATTACAAGTTGCGTGGGAGTCTTGACTGTATGTAGGTAGTAGCGAGCAATTTGTGAATGTTGGTGATTTTGTTTGTTTGCTCCAGAGGAAGGAATCGGATTTGCTTGTGATTTTTTCGGCTGGGGTGGGACGCGGGCTGATAGCGCTGTCATACTTTCTCCTTCTCGATTTCCGCCTTTGTAATTTACTCACGAATCGAACGAAGGCACACAAACGAATACAGAATCGCCAACGCGCTATCTACCGTATACAAGTCTAAATAAAATGTTACCACCAAATGTATACCGCTTCATTCTGCATTTCATTCCACCGAAATATATTTTCCACTATAAATAAATCAACATGGGTTGTTATCCAATGTGTGTGCCAATTTTATTGCAAATTTATGTAATGATGTATTTATCAAATCAGAACTTTTGCTGGATCGGAAAGTGCACGAAAAGGATTATTATACTTTTAATAATGATCTGTCTTAAAACGATATTTTATTCATGAAACAAAGGTTAAAACGTCTTCTTATCACATTTTGAAGGTCTCTATGACTCCTGTAATTGAAACCTAAAAAATCTGATATGGACAATACGTGACTTCCTTGTACGCTTATTAAATTATACACCATTTTGCTGCATTTCCTTTAAACTTTTTTTCATTTGAAAATGATTTCGTTCTACGGTTAATCGTTTTTGATTTATGCGACAAATTCAAAACACCTCTCGAACATAGTGCCCTTCTGGCATTGCCAATTGTTATAAAAGAGAAAGGTCACAACTAAATGTTATAGTAGCCTCATATATACAAAATTTCAACATACTACGGCTAATCGTTTTTGAGTTTAGGGAAAAAATGATTGAATTCTTCGTGTAAAGTACTCTTCTGGCATTTCCGATTAAAATAAAAAAGGGAAGTGCACAACTAGAAAACTAGATATTATAGCAGTCCCATACACAAAATTTCAACATTGTACAGCTAATTATTTTTGAGTTATATGAGATACATAGATACACTCTATTTTCTGCTGTTGATCTTCACGTCATCAATTGTAACCATGTGATTCAAGATTCAAATCATAAAGAGGAAGGGGTTATTGATCACATCATCTTGTTGGGTGATCTCGTGTGATTTCCGAGGTAAATAAATGCCAAAACCGACAGTATTATATACAAATATAAAAATGGATGAAACATAGGCAAAGAGTTGTAGAACAAATTAACGAAACTACCACCACACAATGAAGCACAAACATTCCACATCAAAATTACCATCATCCGTGATAGTAATGACTTGAATGACATATTGAAGATAGTTTGTCTTCCTTTTGAAGTGAATATGATTCTTTTATTTCCTTAAATTTGCTAAAATGCTTAGATTCCTTCACGTTTAACCACTACTCTGTAATATGACAATGAAGGGTTACTTATTTAAATAAACACAATGTAGTGTAAGTTAAACCTTTTAGATGATCAGTGTTGCACAATAAGAATAAACTAAAGAAAGAAAACCACCAACACACAGGGAAGCACAAATTGTCGATGCTAAAATCACCTTATAAATGACAAGATGACATGAATGACATTTAAGTTTTTTTAAATATTTGAAAATATCCGTTACCGCGATTGCACTACTGTTTCTATTTCATATACCCCTCTGGACGTATTTATTTGTTATCTTTAAGTTCAACCCTGACCTGATCCAGAAGTAACTCGTTTTACTTTCAAATAAATGTTCCATTTTTGTTATGTTGAAGTAAACTTTGAGTTGAAAGAAAGAGATAGCAAACAGGTTGAACCTGGGTTGAATCTACCAACCCTCCAAAATAGCTGGGGCAGTTGGATCAGTACGTGTACTATTCCGGGTTACTTAAATTAGTTCCAAGTAAACAAAACTAACCTTCCAAGTTACTTTAAATTAAAAGAACCAAATTAATACGGCCTCTGTAACAGGTACGATAATGAGATAGCGAGTAAAAGTCTCACCTATGCCAGGCGTATATGACAAAGATACAAGATAAAAGTTTAATATTTCTTACGGCAGAAATGATGACGTGAGGAACAACTGCGAAAATAGTGTTACGCTGAAGTTATAGTCAAAATAGATTCAGGATTAGTCAAAACGGATATTTCCATTGGAATTTATTTTAGTAATGTTTGTAAAATGCCTTTGTATTTTGCACTTAGTGGTCATCAAAATAGACAATTTGACTGTGGAATCCTGTTTTCCATTTGCGGAGTGAAGTGGTTTATATTAGGTTTGTAGGTGAGTAGTAATAACCGGGTATGATAGGAAAGTTCATAGTTCATGCATGACGTGTCGCCGGGCAATTTAAAACAAAACCGTCGCTGTCCGGAATTCATTTCCTTATCGCATTTTTCCGACTCCAAATCACATCCCGGACAGATTAAAATATGCATGTGTCTCGGCCTCGGCTCGCGCAGAATTCAACCAATTCCTAATTCTTGCCCGGAGAATCAACTTTCTCAAAATTAAAATATGCAGCTTGGGATTTATGATTTTTAAATGGAAACACGCTCGCAGCGCGGAACTTTTCTAGTTACGAGTTGTGGAACTTCAAATATTTTAAAGATTTCTCTGGAAAATTCTCACTGTGAATAACTTTCCAGCGATTGACTTTCTTGCAATAATGTGAATTACTTTTAAACTTGTTTCTTAAATGTTTTCGACTTCAACACTTTTACGGTATAATAGTTCAGCAAACGAGAAACATTAGAAAAATATTTGTAATAAATTTGGTGATTTCCTACTTCTGTCTTTATATGCAAATACAGTGTGTAACAAATAAATACATTGAATTTAACCAGTGGTAGAATTAGAGACTAACAATATTTTTAAGTAACTTTTTTTAATGATATTTCCCACAGATATGATTTCTCACACTTTAAACTACGATTGTAGGAAATACGTAACTTTCAAGCTATATATTGTGAGAAAAGTGCCACTTTCCCTAGTGGTCGTAGAAAAAACATATTATTCAACCATTGATGCATAAAGAAAACAAAAAATAATTTGTAGGAGGTTAACAAGAATCGATACCCATATTCTTGACAATTTTTTATGAGATACTGTCTCGACGATCGCACCCTTAAATTTCTTATTCCAAATTACGTATGTATACTAATTTTAAATAAAATATTTCTACTAGTATATTTGTTATTAACGATTTTATAAGACGGCTATGACAAAAGAAATATGAGTATATGTACTTATATTTTGCGATTATTAATCAATTTCAAATTTTTTTATATATTGTGGTATAGGTACTTTCTTTTTGTCTAGTTTTAAATTTTATTAAAATTAATTTAAAAAGTTTTGTTTGTGTCTCTTTAAAATTTTATGAAATGAGTATCTAGATATATTTATATGCGAACTAAAGTTTGTTGCTTGCTTGTTGAATTTTGGAGCTGTAACCAACCTCTCAAGGGGTTTATGGTATGGGAAGTTGATAACGTACCACTGGGAAATTTGCAACAACAAATAGAATGTGCATCATTCAGGAAACAAACTTCAGCCTTGTTGATCTGTCCACATTGCTCATTTGTCTCCATTCTAACTTACTTAATTATTTTCACAAATTACAACAATTCGTAGTCGGCTTGGAGGAATTTTTCGATCGTTTCATATTTGATTATTCGGTTCTTAGATTATTTCATATCAAACATTTATTTCTTTCTGACAAAACCCGACACAATGGGAGAAACATATGGTGATGATAAAGGGAAAGGTTAGCACGCGACATTTCTTTTTTATTCAAAAGCCTACGTGTGCGTGTTATCAAAACGGTCAAGAAATATGCTGACACTATAAAATTACTTCGGGGATTCCCAGGCCATGTTAAATGCCGCCTTTTTCTTCTCTTCTTGACTGTTATGAAGATATAAGATTTATATTTTCACGTACAAAAAACATCTTATCTAAATATTTATTTCAAAACACAATACTAATGTCAATAATAGTTATTGCTCGATCGAGGAAAAATTAATAAGCATTTTGGATAACAGCGTTCTACCATTTTTAGATTTTTGGAGATCGGTAATATTTAAATTACTATCTTAACGTGAAACTTTCTTATAGCTATGGTTAAAATGTAACATAGCAGATATAATATTGAGGTGAAATAATATACTTATACGTATATTTGTAATTTAGGAAAGTTGTATATGTATGTCATTTTAAACGCTTTGATACATTGCTGTCAATCAAATGTGAAGTCGTAACCGTTGATTGAAAAATATATAGATAGGCAAAAGCCTCTATGTTTATGCGTACCGCTGTTTTGGAATCAGATTCGACAGAGCCATCTCGTTCATAATTCCATGAACTACTTTGCGGAATTAAACAAACAAAAATATCAGATAAATAAAGATGTTTTACATATTTACTGATTTTTTTGATATCTATTAAAATGGTTCTTTCAATAATTCTTCGGTACATTTTAAAATAGAACTAATTTGTATTATTAATTATTTGACGTTTGCTCTTTTTTTATAATATTTGACAGAAACGCCTGTTATTAATTTAAATGCCACCAGCTACACAGTATGTAGGTGATCTATATATTTTTCAATCAACGGTTTCACGTTAAAATAAACTTATGGTATAATAATTGTAATAAATTGTAGAGTCATCACCTGATGAACAGAGAGGAATACTTAACTTTCTAAATACATTTCGAAATAACCATTACACATATGAAATGATTTAACAGTTAAGTAGTAAAATGAAGACATCTTTATTATTAAAATATAAATGAATTAGGAAATAATATCGTGGTCTTAGAAAAAGTATAGTGTATAACTCGCTTGGAATGTCCATTTCATGAAATGAGTATCATTCCATACTTGGAATATTTAAAATATAAATTTCTGACGTAGCTACAACGTTCCGTCTACAAAATCTGAAATATAAGAAGCAGTCCTTTGAAGAAGTTGGAATTGCGATGCAATTTAATTAGACCTGCAGACTGAAATTTGCTTGTGGAGCAAGACGTCAACTCGCAAGCCATCAGAAGTATTAGCTATTGATTTTACATCACGGTTCACAATCGCAAAAGTTTGCAACACTGGGTCGCCCTAGCTCATGTATTAACCGATGGAATAATTTGGTTTTGGTATTAAAATGTCAGGCTGGGAATTTAAAACTGCAAAGTGACGTGCATCACAGATCTACCCAATCAAATATTTATAACCGTCAGGTGCGCCAATTATATGCTTTGTAACATCGGCTTAACTCGATATGTATTATTCAACAAATAGACTATGGGTCATTATATATTGTTTTATTTATATACTTCTATTTTGCTGTTTATATTCTATTGGGATTTCACAGATTTTAACACTTCTGAAATATACACATAAATATCCAATTGGTTTGTAATTATCACAGATTATATGTACAGGATACAGCAAATAAAAATAGGAGGTTCTCATTTAAAATAAGAAAGTTGTACCCCGTAATTTGAGAACTACCTACTGGTCTTATAAAATATAAATTGTTTCCTAATTCAACCGAACTTGTAGCTCTTATAGTTCCCGAGATAGCAATAATGTACCACTTAAAAAGAACACCCTTTATAATATTTTTGTGTACTATAAATGCGAAACTGCAATGATATCAGTTGGGATTGCTTTCAGCGTCACTCGGTGTTTGCTCCTTAAACTAATTGATATATAGGCAATCAAGCAATACATTGCTGTATATCACAAATAAAATTTTTAGCGAGATGTTTCAATACTACTACTTCCATTCGTTTCATATTTTCAAACTTCCCTTGTAAATGGATCATATTATCTATAATTTTATTAAAATATTTATCACACTATACAAACATATTTCTCACCAAATATATTTTGATGTGTCAATTTTGTCAATCGTACTCAATTTATTAACAAGAATTTTAATGTTTTGTATGAAAATTGAAGCCAACTAATGATTGTATTTGTATTAAGCAACCAAGAGATGGCAAGACAAATCGAGCCCAATGTCATCCATTTAAGTTATACGATCCTGGTAATTATTGAATAAAAACAAATGTAAATAATGTAAATAGAAGAACGGTAGTACGATGTTTGGTTCGGAATGTCTGGCATCGAATGATAGTGAATGAATGTTTTCGAATACGTGCCAAACCACTTGTGAGGCATGACCTGATTCTAGGTACAATTAATATAAATACGATGTTTACAATGTATATTTAGACATTTAGTAATTCTACATAAAAATAATGTGTCTATTTACAAGTGCACATCTTTCAAAAAATATTTACTCTTTCAAATTAGCCATTTTTATATAGACTAATAACGTAGTTATCATGAAATATCAAATGCATTGGGGTGTTCTATTATTTTGATTTTATAAAGGTGTGCATCGAAACGCCGAATATAGGTAGGACGTTAACAAAAAAATAAAAAAAATTGCAAGTACTGCTCTCTTGATAGATTTAGAGAAAAAATACAAGAAAATTTGATATAATTGGATGATTTAAGCGTTTTATCGCTTTTGTCACCGTGACCTAGAAGATCTGTTGTGACCTAGCCTTAGTTTTCCGGAAACAGTTCCAGTTTTCTAATTAATCCAATTATAGCTCCAGGAGTCAAGTTCTTGATCTCATCTGCTATAAGATATCTGTTACCTAGTTGATTTAGGCTTTGTATAGTTACAGCTGTGTATGCACACAGTATGTATTTCGACGATTCTTCGTTCTCTTCGCAGAATCGTCATTTTCAGCTTTACCAAGTTTGTAAAAATAGTATTTTAAAGGACAAGGGCCAGTAAGGTCCTTTTATTAAAAGCTAGTAGCTCCTTGGCGTTTTTTTTTTGCTTGACTGAAGCCTGGAGTTTTTTTCCAATTTTCTCATTTTTTGACCACCTTCTTATTGTGGCATTGTGAGAAGTTTACCCCCTTTTTTGCAGGGTGTTCCTGCAGTTCTACTCTAGTTTTGATTTACAAGTGAAGACATTTAGCGTCTGGCTGTCTGTCATTTTATTGATTGTTCCTTTTAGACCTTTCTCGGGGCGTATAATTTAGGATATACAATATTTTAATTAAACATTCTACTATTCTACCATTTCCTGTAAAGTTATTAATGATTCTTAAAATTGTTGTTGCACTTGGTGTAGGCCTGTCACCAAAATTTAGAAACCAAAATTAAATGCCAAATTCGTTCCCTCTGTTTCTTTTTAAATGAGACAAGCAAAAATACATTGCTGTCAATCAAATATCATATCGTAATCATGGATATAATAAATTCCATGTTTCACATTAAAAAATACTCAGGGTATAATGAAATTTTCAATGAACTGATAATTTTGATTTTCTTTCCATAAGCCAATAATAGTATATTATACGCCAAGGTTGAGAAGATAATCATTATTGACCCAGCGCCAGGATTGTAACACGAGGGCGAAGCCCGAGTGATACAAGGCGCCTGGTCAATAATGATCTTCTCAACCGTGGTTTATATACTATTTTTTTCACTACTAGCTACGAACCCTTCAACAAGCCCCATACCTCAGTCAATGATGCCAGAAATTTAAAATGCGACAATAAATATAGGAAACACTCAAACCTCATTGAATACGGGTTCTGCAGCAATAAATTTGACTTGGTACAATTGCACTATCAATTTCAACTATAAATAACAAATAAATGTTACCCGTTTTGTGTTTTTACATAGAAATGTAATTATAACCCTAAAAAAATGTACAAAGTAAGATAATTAAAATGATTTAACAATTAACACTTACCTTTTCAAAGATTTAACAATAAATATTGCAATAAATAAATAAATACATAAATTAATATTTTGCATTGTGAATATAATGTGAACGCACGAAAAATTTGACAAGAAATAAGATCACAGAATAAGATAGTTAATTTTTAATCTGAAATTTAACTATTGCCAACTTGAAATTAGGCGGCAAATTTAAATATAATATTTTCCTTGTGTTCAGTGAGTTAAATAAATTCAGAAGCGTAAATTTCTTTAAAAAGTGACAGTTCGCATAATTGACCATGGTTAATAATAATCCATTATTGACCGTTGTTAAGCGTTGCTAAGGAAGCGGTAGAGAAAAACAATTTCACAACTCAGTAGCAGGTTAATAATGATATCTTCGTAGGCTAGCAGTGAAAAAAGTTTTTTAATGTGTACATCTGGCTGTTTCTGCCATGTGAGTTCTTTGTCAAGATGTATACCAAGGTATATTTCTTTTAATTGTTTGGAATATTTCTTCATTCTTAATTGTGAGGAACAGTGGTGATCTAGAAATGTTATAACAAAGGATACTTGTGGCTCAGGATTATAAAACAAATGTGCAAATTTTTATTGTTTATTTTTTAGTAAAATTGGACGTTTCGACGCTTAAAACAGCAATCATCATCAGCAAAAATATATAAATTAGTTACAGGTTACATATTACATGTGTATTGCAAGAAGTTAGAACTTACTTACTTACTTCATTAAAGTTCTAACTTCTTGCAATACATATGTAATATGTAACCTGTAACTAATTTATATATTTTTGCTGATGATGATTGCTGTTTTGCACATTTATTGCTTTATGATCCTGAGTCACAAGTATCCTTTGTTATTTATTCTTAATTGTTATTGCGGCACAGATGACATGTTTCTTGTAAATATCACGTGGATTATATTATTTTCATTAATTTTGATACACCACTTTTTCTCCCATTCCACACCTTTATTTAATTCCTTTAATTTATATTACTTATTTTAAACTAACGATACATTACCCTATGATATACATCGTAAACGGTATCCCCTAACTGGAACTGTTGTACCCCTTCCCTGGCATATGTCTGCTATTCGCGAGTGTTTAGAGACGCGGTCGCGTTTTACGACCCGGAGTCTGTCTTCATTCTGCGACTGTGCCCTGTCGTCACGTCTGGGGCGGCCGTGCATATAAATCTTGATTTGGCCCCCCACGTACCGTATTTGCCTTCCGCCCCTTTTATTAGTCCTCTAAAAGCCGCACACATATCTGTATATCTGTTGAGGGTCTTATCAATCAGTGATGTTGTGTCGTAAACGGGGATACATTTTAGGGATACATATAAGATGAAGAATATTAAATATAAAATTTTTATGATCCTTTATAATAAAAAATTCGATATTAGCGAAGAGATCTGGTTTTTTAAAATATCATTTTCAAAATCTAAATCATTATAGTTATTGTAAAAGATATTTGAAAATGATTTAGACAAAGTTTACAACCTTTTATGGAGAGTTGGGTAGCTTATTGATCAGGCGTTATAAATTATTTCAAATTAATTCAATTTTCAAAAACTGTTTGTTTTGCTTCATCGCAGATATTGTTACTTTTATTTTATATTAAAGAGATCAGGCTGTACTAATTAACTATATGAACATAATAAAAAAGTATCTGAATTCAGATAATTAACCGAATATTAAACGATAGTAAAGGACAATTAAAGGTAATTTTATATTTATACCGAAATTGGTGTTTAGTATAGCTGGTGAAGTAGTTCACCTGTACGGGATTTGAAACTGGTTTATCATATCTATAGCTATGGTCCTCAAATCAATTTGATACAAATAGTGTATTAAGTATGAAGAAGAGTAATGACATTTTACCTTCAAAATGCTTTTACTATTTTTTGCACGATCAAAATTAAAATTCCTTCAGCATCAGTAAAAAAATCTAATGTGGACACCACATGACATCCTTGTACTCTAAATTATATACATTTTTGCTGCCCTTCATTTAAACTTATTTCGCTTGAAAGTGAGATCATTCTACCATCAATCGTTCTTCAACTTCTAATTCATATCTTTGAACTTCCCTTCCAAGTGGATCATCTTTTAAAATTTTTATAAAAATGTTTATCACTATTCCTTATTCCACTACACAAATTGTAATCCCTCAAAATTTTGTAAAGAAAGAGATATCTTCTGACAATATCTTTTACCAAAAATTGTTAGATTTTGATGAAGCTTAGTGTGGTACTAGTGCAATTTCTTGTACAATATATTGGCTCTGATTCTGTGCACTTTCCTTGAATATTTCAACGTGACAAATTAAACATAAATTCATTTACATTTAAAATTTCCACTACTTATAATTTTAGTAGTTGTTAGTAACACTAAGTTTTCTATAGCTACTCTACATACAATAAAAACAAATAAACGTTAAAAAGGCGTGAAATCACAAAATTCATTTATGCGCATGCTCACACTCAAACTGGCGACATATTGTATGAAAAATAGAACGTGTCCTCTTTTTTCAACACATTTACGATCATATACAATATTTCAACGAATTTGTTGTTTAATACTAGCCAATTTAAATCGTACCAAAATTGGTGCAAGATCTTGTATCATTTATAGGTTAGTCTAACACGGCCTTAAATAATTAATGAAGAATATATATTCCATATTTTCGTAACCCCAAATCAATTTGTGAACAGAATAACCTAAAATAATTATTTTACTTTCCGAAGGTGAAACCCCGTCTGAAGTTTGTGATTTTCATTCATTAATTCATTTAAAATTAAAGAATAGTTAATTAGTGAGAAAAAGTGACAGAAGAGATATATAAATGTTGATGAGTCCCTGAGTTCCAGCCACATTAATTATTTATCCCGCGCATCCCTGTATCCTGGAGGATACGTCAGTCAGGATCCGACGCCTGACAGCGCCAGACGCCAGTGGCGGCGCAGACAGGCGGGCGGAGGCAGCCCTTAATTGGGGCCTTGATTGCCAAGGTAGATTAGGGAGTGACTAGCAAAATACCACAATACTCACAAAAAATACCTATCCTTTTACTACTTCCGTTTAATAAGAGAGAATATTTTACTAATTTCATCAGTTTTTATTTTTATTGTTGCTCTAGTGAAATAATCTTATTATTTCATTAAAATGAAAAGTAGACATATGTAAAAAAGAAAAATTAACAACTACCAAAATAGAAAAAAACTCGAATGGCGTCTATATTTATCAGTTCGGAACTGTACAACGCATGCGCAGTTTGAAAAAAAGCGTTCCAATTTCAAACCAAAATTTTAATTAAGTTTAAAAATTAAGTGTTTGTAAAGAAGTTAGTAAATTTTTTATTCATCTTCCATATTTATAGATTTATTCTGAAGTAAAAGTAAATCTAACTTAACACAATTGACAGTAATGACATTTATGGTTCAAACTCATTTCGTTCCAACAAAAACATAGTCCGGAACTATAGTCTGCGCATGCGCAAACCACTGTACGTGAACTAATCACAAACCGTTAGAAATATCTAGTTGGAACAACCCTATTGTTCATCTTCTTATAGCTTACAGTTAAGAAGTACTTGGTCTTTTTTGTTTATTTTATGGATGTCATCAAAATGTCAAAAATTCATAATTTAAAATACATTTTTGTACTTATTCAAACGTATGAAACACGTAAGGAAACTAGGTGATTATTTAACTTATGTTCTTACAAAACTTGCCTGCGTCTCGTTTTGTAATTTTCTCTTGCTTGAAATAACCACGTTTGTTTCCTTACTTATAACTTAAATAGCTATTACGTATTGTTTTCATAAATTTTCCGTTTATATAATAGATAAAATATTTACACGATATATACATACGTGTTATAATACCTTATAAACGTAATTAAATGAATAAGGATAAACCCCACCGTATGATATGTTGGTATGAATGCAATTAAAATTTTATTATGTGCAAACTTCAACTTATGATACTGCATAATATTAAAACAAGATTCTCTCACTGTTACATTTATGCCACACATAAACGTCACATATTATGTGTACATTATAAATTAATTATTATTTATGTAATAAAATTTGCATATGACATACTGTCATAATTTTAAATGGATTATTATTATTCATTTTTAAAAATATATGTGAAATATTGAAACACTGAAATGTAATCAATATAATAGAAATATTTCAATTGGCCCTCATTTTATAAATATTTTAACATTTGAAGTTAATTGTTGCCGATGGCGCGAAAAATTTTCCCGTACTGTAACATGAATTTCAGCTTCGCAATCTTCGTCTCAGATTATGCCTTTTCGAATGTTATTATGCACTTACATTCCTTGTAACTTAAATAACAATTGGTCGTCTAGCAACTGGCGAAATGAATTATAAAAAGTTGCAAATAAATAATTTTTTTCCAGTCAAGTAATGTATCTAGAACTCAATCGTTTTTTTATCAATTAATGACCTTCGTCACTTTTGCTAATTGAATTATATTGACAGTTCAATGGAATAATATTATTTAATTGTTATTTGTCATTTTTCATACTTTCCTTTTCTATATAACCTTAAACTGTAAGCTAAATAACACTAGAAATAATTGTCTTGCGTTAAGTATGTTGTGAAACAGTGACGCGAGCTATTGTTATTTATCTGTCAAAATGTGATGACATATTTGGTTATAATACACATATATTTTTCCTGATATAGTTGTGGATAAAGTATAGTATTCTATTCGCATGTAATGGCTATTACACATTCAAATGATTTACAACACTCTCTTTCGCTCGTGTTGGCAAACTTCATTCTCAAGAGTAATAGCACACATTATATGCTCATTGAATAATATACTACGTTTTACAAGTACGTTAACATTATTTGAAGTTATTTACTGTTATGTTGTTTAAATAGCATTCGTGATAATTTTAAATTAATATCTCCTTCTGTCAAAGATGACAGTGATTTTTTTTTTGTAAATTGTACCATAATTTCAGCTTGCCCATTACTCGATGGATGAAAAGGTGCAGATGTAAAATGTTTAATGTCATTTAAATTATAAAATTGTTTTATTTCTTATTGAACAAACACTATATGCCATTGTCTGATATAATTTCATCTGGAATACCAAAAGTAACAAATAATATTCTTAAACTTTTTATTACTTGTGCTGATGACGTTTTATTTATTCTTTATTGCCAAGAAATAAGAAATAACCCTACCAAAGCTCCAAGGCAAATGATGGAAATTAACATACATGCTAGATCAGTTAACATAAAACATACTAGATCTAATACATAACATTTACTGTCGGTGGTGCTTCTTGGAATGTACGTACTACCCTATTCTCCGCAAACTCAGCCTCAGTTCATATCTCCTCGAAGGTTATTATGTACTTACATTCCATGTGCATAAATAACTTAAGTAAAGTGTTTAAAATTCGTATTTCTTCCGTGACAGTTTCACCCACAACATTTCGGAATGTAAGTACTATCCTATTCTCCGCAAACTCTGCCTCAGTTCATACCTTCTCGAATGTTATTATGTACTTACATTCCTTGTGCGTAAATAACTTAAGTAAAGTGTTTATAATTCGCATTTCTTTCGTGACAGTTTCACCCACAACATTTCGGAATGTAAGTACTACCCTATTCTCCGCAAACTCAGCCTCAGTGAACCTCCTCGAATGTTATTATGTACTTACATTCCTTGTGCTTAAATAACTTAAGTAAAGTGTTTAAAATTCGTATTTCTTCCGTGTCAGTTTTACCAACAACATTTCTCCATCAATCATGTTTCGACTGGGTAGAAGGGTAGCTCTCTAGACTGGACACTGCGAGCGGAAATGACAATTTGTCTGGCGAACACACGCGAGGCAATCTCGTTACAGCGAGGAAAGTTGTCACCAAACGGATGTTTGTTTGCAAAACAGGATTCATTCCTCATATACATTATCCAATCAGCCAGCGAATGGATATATTCATTAGTTTATACAACACCTCCTGATAATAGTGCTAACTAGTTTATAACGTCATAATTTTAATTCAATTTATAAAATACATATGTATTATTTGCAATATAACCAGTAGCTGACTGGCAAGGGTTTTGATTTTCGAAAATAGAAATAAATAAATCTAGAGCGCAAAAGCGTCTCATATAAACAGACATTGTACAGAATTGTTTGATTTGGAGCAAAATTGTCAACAAAAACTATTTGTTATATTTAATGTAGTGGAAACACAAACTCACAAACTTACAATGAATCTGATATTCTGTCAGTGTAAATGAAGTTCTGAAACAATTTGGTATTTGTATTTAGTTATAAATAATAAATGGTAAATAATATTAATAACGCTATAGCTGCAATTATGACTACGTCTGAACGTAGCTTTTCTATATTAAGGAAATTAAAAATCCTTGAAGGAGATGGATCTGAAGAAAGTTTTGACCCAAAAAAATTTGATTATAAATTTAGGTCTTTTTTTGTATGTACAATTTTAATTTTGTACATTTTTTTTCTAATTTAATGATTTTGTGTTAATTAATAAATTTTGTGGTTAACATTTTTATATATTTTAGTGTTTATAAAAACAAAAAACAAATTTGCTCCTTTCTAGGAAAGTTTCTGGATCTGCCACTGAATACAACTTGAATCATAAATTATATTCGGTGACATTCCTATCTTCACCAGTTTAAGGATATTAAAGCTTTATTTATATAGATAAAAGAAAGCTAGTAACTAAGTTATAATAGTTGATAGAGGTATCGTAGTGGGCACTTGGTGGAACATATTTAATAGATAAGGATAAACGAATTTAAATAAAACACTTGGTGATTCCACAATAGTTATTTAACATGTCCGCCATAACCAAGTGTTTTATTTAAATTCGTTTATCCTTATCTAAGTTATAATAAATAACAGGGGACAATTGGATAATATAACTGTAGGTAACTGGTAATGCACACAGACTTGATTACGGAATCGTTATTTACAAGAGAATTTTATAAAATATTATTTTCCTACGACCACTGTTAAAAATAGTCTTTTTAACGGTTGCTTAGCAAGTTAACAATAACAGTTTATAATACAGTGAATACTTTTAAATCATTGTCATTGACAACGAATTAAAAGTAAAAAACAAATTTACTTTTAACACTAGTGTTAAAAAGGAACTAAATCTAGTTACCTGTCATAAATGTCATTCTATAATGCTTAGTTTTTATATACTAATACATAACTAGGGTCGTAGGAAAAATAGTGTATGATATTTGTGTTAAAAGTGATTTTATTTCGTTCGTGGGGTTTGTTACACTCGGCTTCGCCTCGTTTCAAACTTCTTTACTCACTCATAAAATGTCACTTTTAACACTTATATCATAAATAATTATTATTAATAACGTCTTCATTTTCTCAAAACACGGATGTTATGAATCATACCAGGCCTTAGATGTCTTCAAATCCTCACTCTATGAGCTTGGATTTCAATTCATATCTGCGGCGGTGATGATAACTCATAATTATCCTAGATATGTTAGTAGTAATTATTTATCTAAGTGTTGTACTATTATGGTAGGTTTATATCTAATTATTATTAATTGGAACGATTGGAAAACCAAGTTATTAATTAATCCCAGAAAAATTATTTGTGCAAACGCGTTAACCATTGAACTATAACTAAGCAAAAAGCAAATTATATTGAATCAATCAATACATAAAGTTATTTAAACTTTGAAAATATGGGAATAAATTATTCAGCCAATATTATATGAGAAATTGATTGAAGTTTTGAATTTGGCGGAAAGTAGTGGGAGTTATAAGTAAACCAGGGATGATTATATTTGTGGAAATCTGCATAAGGATCAAAGATGGCTGCGGGAATTTGCAAATACAACGGCGTAATTTTGCTAATAGTAGCTAGGCTTCGCCCTCCTCTAATATGTAGCTTGGCGGCTGATACACTAATTCAATTAACGCTGGTTTCTCCTTAATTAAAATCAGAGCCATGCGTAAAACACACTATAAATCGCCATTTTTAATTTCGTTAATACCTTCCCTTCAACTATAACTTACTTTAAAACGATTTATACCACCAAAGAACTATTGAAATCGAAATTAAAATTCAGAAAATTGAATTCAAAAATATGTTCCAGATAATGAAGTAGTTGTACTTGTTCTCTACAAACATGAATTTCTAAAAAAACTTAGGTTGGGCCAAATGAAATGAGAATGGATTCGTATATGCTACCTGCGTCAAAATAATGATAAAAATGAACTAGAAGCAGTAGTGTATCCACAGTAACGAATACTAAAATAATAAAAAAAATATGTGTTAAGACGATTTTGGTGTTAACAATTTGTGCTTCACGGTGTGTTATAGTTTTGTTACTTTAATCACAGACCTAAAGTATTATATAATACGTTAGGTCTATGCTTTAATCTACAGGAACATAGGACTTTAACATGGGATTTGAAAATATTGCGGATACTCTCTCTCCTAAAAGGTTTAGCCGTAATTTTTCTAATAACCTAAAAAACTGATCGATAAGATGTAGGATAACTACTATTTTGTGGAAAAAATTTCAAAAAATCTTGCCGCTTCTGGAAAACCTGTTATAAACATGAAAACAAATATTATTATTTATTGGCAATATTTTAAAATACAATTTATTTTAAATCAGGGCATGTAACCGGTTAAAAAAACCGGTTAATAAAAACCGGTAACCGATATTTTTAACGAAAATTGCGAACTTTAACCGTAATTTTAACCGATATTTTTTAGGCCGAAAATACCGGTAACCGTTAACCAAAAAAAAAATAAACCGGTTTTAGCGAACATTAACCTTTATTTTTCATTTAGCGAGAAAAATTTTAATATTTTTTTATATCTGTGTTTTCTACTTGTATTTGAACATGAGTCATGACAGTTTTTACAATTTCCATTTTATTGGAGAGTCATAAATGTAGGTAGTCTCTTTGGCCGTTAAGGTTACTTAAAATGTCCCAAATAAATACGGCCTTTGTCAACACAGGCAAGTTTAAAATTGAAAAGTGACGTGCGTTTTTCTAAAGATATTATGGGAATTTTTGTGAATATTCATTAATTAAATTGTTTTTTTTAATTGTTATATTTTTTTCAGATGATATTTTTTTCGAATTTTTTTAATTAATTATTTTGTAATTTTTTTTAATCAAATTTTTATAATTAATTTGTTTTAATTAATTTTAATTATTTTTTTAACCGATATATTAACCGGTTTCCAAATTTCAAAAACCGGTTTTCGAACTAAAACCGTTATTATTATAACGTTCTCTATAAGGGTTAACCGTAACCAGTATTTTTTTCGGTTACATGCCCTGCTCAGAAATAATATATATTGTATTAAAAAACATTTAAAAATATTTGAGGTTATCAATTTGACATTTAAAGTGGGGTGCAGTTGTTAGAAGTACCAATTTTATAACAACAAAAATACCAAAAACCGTTTAACAATATTTTATATTATTAAACTGTTTTCGATATAATAATAGGAAAATTGTTAACGCGAAGTATAAAAATATCATTTTTAAACTTATAATATGAATACGCGTGTATTTTTTAAGTAATATTAATTTATTTTTTATAAATATAATGTAAACATTTTACGAAGAAAATAGTTAGACAATAAAATTCATATTTTTGACGTCACTAGTAATTTGCTTATTATTATTTTAATATAACATCGAATTTTCAGGGGCGTATACATTTTATCCTCCACACATGTTATATTGCTTGACATTGTACCTTGCACTCTTTCAATCTTGCATACCTTTTATCGTGCACATTTTTAATCCACGAAAAAAGTTATCTTACACACATTTTATCTTCCAAATCATTTTATATTCCACTCATTTTATCTTTTACGCATTTTATCTTCAGAAAAATAATACTGGTTATTTCATCTAATTATAACTATGTTAATTGCATGGGCAATAAAATGAATGACAGGTACAATTACAATGTTTTAAAGATCAAATGTTGGCGAAAATAAAATTTGTAGAAAATAAAATGAATGAAAGATAAAATGTGTGGAAAATAAAATGTGCGCAAGATAAAATGTGTGTAAGATAACTTTTTTCGCGGATTAAAAGTGTGCACGATAAAAAGTGTGCAAGATTAAATGTTTGAAAGATACAATGTCGAGCAATATAACATGTGTGGAGGATAAAATGTATACGTCCTAATTTTCACCAAAAGTTTCATAATTTATAACAAAAATATAAAAAAAATAGTATATTATTTAACAAGCATAATATGTAGGCTATATTACACGAGGATGTAATTAAAAATACGAGCGGGAGCGAGTATATTTAATCATCCGAGTGCAATGTAGCCATATCTGCAAAAATGTCTCATCTTAATCCCAATTAACTTGGAACAGTGTTGAACCTGGTACAACAACGTTAAACCCGAAATAATTGTCTTAACTTTGTCCCAAACTATTTGGAACAAAGTGAAGCATAGTGCAACCGTCTCTACTTATTCCAGAACACTTGAAACATCTTTATACCTTCTACAACTGTCTTTTTAAGTCTCCAAGTAATTTCCAATAATAGTTAAACATTAAAAATTACAATTTATAGTTTTTCACTGTAAAATTTTTCATATACAGCCAAAATAATCCAAAAATACCCATTTTTGCTCAAAAATGTTGATTTTTTAAAATACTCCGTATTAATAAAAGTTATTGGTGTTGTGAATTGTAGAAACAATCATTTAAACTTTGTTCGATGTTTTTCTCTACATCAAGTCAAATTTGGGTCCTTTGATACCCATTTTAAGGTGTGCCAAACATCCAAATTTAGTGTACAATATGTTGAGACACTTTTCAACTCATTTTTGGGTATAAAATGCAATGCATAATCGTGTTAAACTTATTTATTTTTAGTTTTGTACACCTAAATATGTTTTAAGCACTTTAAACCCTTTTTAGGGTGTGAAATAACCCAAATATACCCATTTTTGGGTCAAAATTTCGATTTTTTTGGAAAAACCTAACAGATAGATCTCCCTTCCCTGATTTCAAATTTTCAAACCGAATTCAATTATCTCTTCTCGTTCCTGAGATATTTGGCCTCAAAGTTGCACCTCAAAAAAGTGTGTTTTTTGACCATATCTCTAAAATGGTAGGAGATACAGTCTAAACGATTACACCAGTCGATTCTACGCGCAAAGTTACATAAAGAAATGTTTTCTCCGCATATACGTTCTTTGGAACGATTTTGTGAAAAATGAGAAAAACGAAAAAAACAGGAATTTCAGTTTTTCGCTCGAGAACTTTTTGTCTACAAATCTTTTCATTTTCTGGACTTAAGTAAATACAGATGCGCTGATTTCAAATTTTCAAACCGATTTCAATTATCTCTTACCGTTCTCGAGATATTTGCGTTCAAAGTCAGACCTGAAAAAAATCGTTTTTCAGGAATAATCCTGAAATGGGTCGATATACGACCTCGGTGACCTCACCAATCGATTCTGCGGGCAAAATTACATAAGTATACCAATTTTTAGATATTTATTCCAGCGGATACAATTTTTAGAGCAAAAAAACGAAAATCGCAAAAATCGAAAAATCGCCTGATGAACCCCTTGCGATTTTTTTCGATTTTTGGCCATTTTCGTTTTTTCGCTATAAAAATTGTATCCATTGGAATATAAATCTGAAAATTGGTACAAAAATCTAGTTTTGCCAGTAGAATCGATTGGTGAGGTCGCCGAGGTCGTATCTCGACCCATTTCAGGACTATTCCTGAAAAACTGATTTTTTCAGGTGTAACTTTGAATGCAAATATCTCGAGAACGGTAAGAGATAATTGAATTCGGTTTCAAAATTTGGAATCAGCGCATCTGTGTTTACTTAAGTCCAGAATATGGAAATATTTGGAGACAAAAAGTTTCCGAGCGAAAAACTGAAATTCCTGTTTTTTCGTTTTTCTCATTTTTCACCAAATCGGTCCAAAGAACGTATATGCGGAGAAAACATTTCTTTATGTAAATTTGCACGTAGAATCGACTGGTATAATCGTTGAGATTGTATCTCTAACCACTTTAGAGATATGGTCAAAAAACACACTTTTTTGAGGTGCAACTTTGAGGCTAAATATCTCAGGAATGGAAAGTGATAATTAAATTCGGTTCGAAAATTTGGAATCAGCGCATTGTGGACTATCAATTTAGACTATTTTCAAAAACCAAAATTTTTGACCCAAAAATGGGTATTTTTGGGTGTAGAAACAAAATTTTGCGTTAAAAACCTATTTTTAAGTTTCATTATTAGTTCATATTAAACTATTTTGTATGTTATAGTGTAAATCTAGCTTTAATATTACAAAAATGTCTATTCAAATAGTTTTGCATTTTATCTCATTCGTATCATGGAATTTTTTTGTATACACACCCAAATTTGGGTAGATTGTAATCTAGGGATATAAACGTGAAATATGGTAACATTGTTGAATGAAGTTGAGCACATTTATCTGTCAATATGCATTTAAAATATGAAAATATTCATAAATATTTACAAATGAGTTATAAAATTTTAATATCCTTTTAAATTAGTTATGTTTATTCGGTTTTCTTACTCAGAAACAGGGCATGTAACCGGTTAAAAAAACCGGTTAATAAAAACCGGTAACCGATATTTTTAACGAAAATTGCGAACTTTAACCGTAATTTTAACCGATATTTTTTAGGCCGAAAATACCGGTAACCGTTAACCAAAAAAAAATTAACCGGTTTTAGCGAACATTAACCTTTATTTTTCATTTAGCGAGAAAAATTTTAATATTTTTTTATATCTGTGTTTTCTACTTGTATTTGAACATGAGTCATGACAGTTTTTACAATTTCCATTTTATTGGAGAGTCATAAATATAGGTAGTCTCTTTGGCCGTTAAGGTTGCTTAAAATGTCCCAAATAAATACGGCCTTTGTCAACACAGGCAAGTTTAAAATTGAAAAGTGACGTGCGTTTTTCTAAAGATATTATGGGAATTTTTGTGAATATTCATTAATTAAATTGGTTTTTTTAATTGTTATATTTTTTTCAGATGATATTTTTTTCGAATTTTTTTAATTAATTATTTTGTAATTTTTTTTAATCAAATTTTTATAATTAATTTGTTTTAATTAATTTTAATTATTTTATTAACCGATATATTAACCGGTTTCCAAATTTCAAAAACCGGTTTTCGAACTAAAACCGTTATTATTATAACGTTCTCTATAAGGGTTAACCGTTAACCAGTATTTTTTTCGGTTACATGCCCTGTTTTAAATACAGAATACTCGAAAATAACTTGTTTTTAGTAAATTTTCCAACGGTGCCAAGATTTAGGTACCTTAATAATATTTTACCAATGTTAATTTTTTACTTCTGTGTACGAAATAAAGTATTGTAATCGCGAAAAATTTTGGTTTTTCTGAATTCAACGATTTTGATCATCCCTGAATCCTTTTTGATTAGTTACCTATCTATGATCTTGCATGACTCAAAAATAAAGTATTGTAATTGCAAAAACTGGGTTTTCTGAATTCAACGGAAATATTCATTTTGACCATCCCTGAATCCATTTTGATTAGTTAGCTGTCATGATCTTGCATGACTCAAAAATGTACTTCTCTTTTTTATTACAATCGTCATTACTAAATGAGTAATTTGCTTGAAGGGTTTTTTTATTTTTCACATAACTCAAAGATTATTAGCTTTTCAAATGAATCAAGTTTAAATGAAGTGAAGCAAAAAATGAATATAATTTAATAGTCGTATAAGCAATTTATTTGTAAATGTGGGACTAATTATTTTTACCACGTCTCAAATAATTTTTATCAGAACTTATCTACGACCCTGTAGAGTGAATACCGAACATTTTTGTGGAAGGTGTTCCCAGGTCTTAGCACAATAGGAAGACGTAAGATGTAAATTTCACCGTCCGTAGTCTGGTTGTGATTGAGTCGAGCAACAAATCACGTATTGGGTGCAGAGCTTCAGTAGCAGAGGCTGTAATTCAATCAGAGCTGAGGGCAGGACGTGGCCGTTTCATGGGCCATAACTCACCATCAGTGCGGCCCTTAATAACTACTACGTGACTCAACCACTCCTAACTACCAATCATCATTCGGGTCCCACACATCTACACTGTACTGCACATATCTACTTTGAATTGTTTCAATTAGTGTTTCACGAGAGTCGTGTATTTTCATTAAAAATGTAATTGTTCGTTTAAATAACTAGTCAGTAATACCGGGGACACACTGTATAAATAATGATCATTAAGTAAATTCTCAATTTAAGTTAATGTTCATTAGAAATATATGCAGACACACGGACATTACTTGAAATTTCTTGCACATGCGCAAGTGCAATATATCCTTGATAAAAAAAAATAGGGAGTCATTAAAGACACCGTAGTTGTTTCTAGATTTAGAGTATTATCCATGCCACTATATTTCATTGTCAATCGTCAACCCAAATAAGAATAATTTAACTAGATATCAGCATTAACCTCAACATCGAGAACCTCAACTGTCATTCGACTTGCAATGACAACCGGACGCTTTCGGTCATCGGTTTTTAAACTTCATCGGCACTTCCCACGTTATGAAGTTTGAAATGATCATTACCTAAATGATCATATGACACATAGCTACTAAATTAAGTATTAACTGTTAATGATCATTAATTTTCGTCGTGTGTCCCTGGTATAAGTGTTGTACCTGATACGATATACAGGATGATCATTTTAAGTGGTACACTATTGATATCTCGGTAACTATAAGAGCTACAAGGTCGGTTAAATTAGTAAACAATTTGTATTTTATAAGAATACTTCAATGAGGGAAACAAAACTTTTTCGATCAGTGGTTCTCAAAATACGTGGTACAACTTTCTTATTTTAAATGGGAACCTACTTTTTTTATTTGCTTATTCCATTTAGTATTTTTTTTCTGAATTCAACAATATTCATATTATGTAATACCCTTACATAACATTCAAAGAGTGTTATGGAAGAAAATAAGTAAATAAAATGCTGAAATAATATTAACAATTGTTTTACTGATTTATTTTCTGTAATCATGTAGAATCTTACTTGAAATTTTTGTTGTTATGGTCACGACTAATTGTTGCGACGATAATCAAATGAGTCCGCAGGACGAGTGACGATTTTCTAAAGCAACAAGAACAAGCAGGAGTGAGTTAGGCAAAAATTATAAGTAAAATTACTTCTAGTTACGAATGGTATTCGCCATGACAATTCCTCGAAATATACATAAATATATGTATTTCTTTCAATTGATTACTTGTCACACTTTTGACAGACGTTGTATCTAAGCAACGCCTATTTAGTCGTGTAAATTCCGCGACAATTGCAAGTAACTGACAATTATCAGTGAGACTTGAATTTGATACAGTTTACCAAAATACAGTGATTTAATTGGATGAGAAATTATGAGTGGAATTGCAAGGTAATTTGCAAATAGGGGAATCCCTATCTAAGTTTTAACTTACAAGATAAGAAATATGCAAGAAAATTTCGATCAAGACAAGATTTTTATATATAAAAATAATGAAAAATAAGACATAACAAAACAAGACAAGAAATCTTATCGTGTGAAACACTAGTTTCAATGACAGCAGTTCTACAAGTTAAACTTATATCTTCATCTAATTTTAGAAAATGAATAATAGTTAATCATAATTTTATTACACTCTAATATTAGAATATTGCTTCACATATTTCTCATCTTAAGAGCTATTGTAATGAATTATGATGCACATTAATGCCCTGCAAAAGTAATTGCTTGTTCAGAAATCGATCCAATAAAATTGGCTAAGAAATAAATTTTCTTACGTAGGACGTAGAATCAAATCAGAAAAATCTAGACCGTTCCCATAAACCAGCTTCATTTACATATCACAGATTTGTATTTTCCGCGTATAAAAATAATTTTTATGAGTCATAATCTGAATATTAACGTACATACCATGAAAAGGAAAAAGCATTCGTGTATTACAAGTATGTTTGTTAATTACTGTTTGAGAATTTTTCTCTTCTAAAGCACCCTTTCAGTCGCTCATGAATAGAAAATTGCTGACAGGGTTTTAAGATCTGCAATTTATAATTAATGTAATCAATAATTTTACGGCTTTTTATCAGGTGACGTTTCAATAATAAGGAAGGGAATTTAGTAATTATATATTCGAGACGGAATATTTTTTCACAAAAGCCTTTCAAGAAGTGTTCGACAATTACAATGACCGTAAAGAAATGTAGTGAATACAGGAAAATTATTATTTTTCTTTGTATTTCAAACAATGTTCTTACGGTTTTCAAAACAACAAAGGATTGAACACAAATATTCTAATATTAGAACTAGATTTTCATCTATTTATCAATACGGTTGTTTCTTCGAACAAATATTTTAACATTTCTCACAAAAAAATTAATTATGTGGTGAACTCTACATGCCAGTTAGAGTACCCTGAATGTGAGACTTGGTATATACCACTAATCTCTATATAAAAAGTGAAGCAATATTCACATATTCAATTTTGTAAATGGTCGAAACTATAATATTATTTTGACCCTTAAGGCCCGGCCGAATAAAGTTTGAAATACAATATATCCGTCAAATAAACGTCAAATCCGTAGAATATCTAGCTTTATCTGATAGATAAGTTATTGGAACTTGTACTTCGAAATTGGTTCAGATTGTAAATAGTGACCGAATAATGCCGAAATGCTTTTAATAAATTTATTTATAAGTTAGTTACCCCGTCACATTATTCATACCTGAAATGACCGGGCATAAATAAATATTCCAGATTTAGACACCTGTCCAACTAAATTGTAAGTATATACTTTTTCGGATATCTAGTTTGTATGACCAAACTACGTAAATATTTGACAAATGTTATACGTTTATGTTAAAATATAAACAATATTGAACTTTTAATTCATCGACAATTTACATTGTTACATACGTTAAATTTCACACACTAAATCACGTTAATATCTGGATATAGTTATTGTAAGAGATAACTGAAAATCATTATGAAAAGTTCGTTTAGACATGTACTTTTTCTATCCTGGACCTTATGCGAAATTTGTGTTTAAGATATTTTCTAATTATGTACTTTAAAATCTTCATTAAAGTATTCTAAAGAATAATTCATTTTAAATGTAGATCAGTTTGTAGCTTGAAAAGAGATTAAAATATTATTAGATTAGAATATGTTATGATTGCAGAATTTAGAATGATGATTCCTAACTTAAGTTTGCGTGGAACAAAGATGCTACAACTTCCAACATTCAACTTTCCGTGGGGATGGTCTGCTAACCATCATCTGTCTAGCTAACCGCACTAATGAGGGCGAATACATCACCTCGGTGTGGTTGTGTGGGTGGGTTGTCTTGATTGAATCTCGCATGATTAATGGTGCTGGTGGCACGTTCCTAACCTAACCTCAATGTGAGCGTAAGGGTATCTCTTACACACTAATAACCTACGGAAACGGAAAGCTCTACCCTCTACGCATCATTCTAAAATATTCTCACTTTAAACCAAAATCAATAACTCAATTCATATTTTATTACTTACTTTAATCTATAAAGTAATTATAAATAAAATGCAAATATATACAGGGTGTTGCATTTAAGCGTGCCACCATTGCTATCTCGAGAACTATAAGAGCTACGAGGTTAGTTAAATTAGCAAACAACCACCATTTTACAAGACTAATACAATGATTTTTTTCTGAATTCAGCGATATAAACATATCATATACTAATATAATAAAATAATTGCGAAAAATGTATGTTAGATTTATATGTTTTTTATTTATATCTGGCTGAAACAAGAGTGCTATAGATAGAAAACATAGACATATAGTTATGTTTAACATTGTTTTATTATTTTTTGTTGAATTTTATGTTCTTAAACTGACAGTTTTAAGAAGAAAATTAATTGTTTTCTATCCGAAGCACTCTTGTTTCAGCCAGATATAAATAAAATACATATAAATTTAACATGCATTTTTCTTAGTTATTTTGTTATATTAGTATATGACCATGTAGGAAAAGTACGGCTCGTTCCGCAGTTTCCACCACCGTCCGGGAATGTATCACTTTTCCTTCTAGATTTCATCATTTCTTGAAGATGACGACCTTCCGCAGCCTGTTTCATTTTCATTCGACTCTTTTCCTTCTGAAAATGCCTAAAACCACCGAAAAACTCCCTTGTCCCTTGAAATGACACTGTCTCTGTAGGTCTGCTTAAGTTTTGTAAAAGTTTCCATTGCACGTTTTTTTGATATGCCAAAGTCAACTTTGTTTACTAATTTAAATGATAGTCTTTGAATAGAGAAATTAAAAATGAGGTTATAATGTTCCAACGGGTGATATAATTTCGCGATCCAAACTCGCTCATCAAATATTTATCTAATTTCCAGGTCTCATTTACTCCTCGTTCTAGTACAAACAACAATCGCTGCTGAAACGGGGAAACATGAAATTATTTTTGAACGGCTACAGAGATGAATAGAATAATAAAACATTTTGCCTCATGATACATTCGTTTTGTAATGTACAGCAATGCGCTGTTTTATTAATGACTCGAGGCGACAAAAACTGCAGCGTGTAGTTTTGAATTATGCGGCTAATTTTATACGACAAAACTTTGTCAGCAAACTGCACTGAAACGCAATCAGGTTGTTCCCAACAAATTACCCTCATATATTTTTTAACACCAAATATAATAGGCATTGTGTAAAAATAATTCAAACGTAAAGACTTCCAATTAGTGGTCAGACATTAAAAGATATAAAAATGTCTCTATGATTCCAATACGCCCTTGGTGGTCGGTAAATATTTAAATAGGAATGTTTTTATAAAATCTCATTTTTTAACCATTTTGTGCATATTTTTTTAATCCCCAATGAATTACTGATGAACGGTGGTGTGAGTCAAATTTAACTCTTTCCCAATCATTCAGTATTGTCAACTGACGATCTGTCGACATTTTTATCAGTTCTTGAAGATGAAGGCTTTCCGCTGCCTGTTTAATCTTCAATCGTCTCTTTTCCTTCTGAAAATGCCTAAAACCACCAAAAAACCTGGCCCCTTCAAATAACACTGTTTTGTAAAAGTTTCCATTGGATTTTGTCCAAATCTGGAGCAAAAATTAATAGCACACCGTTGTTTGGAATTGTTCACCTGCCTCCTCTCCAAGCCTGTAGGACAGAAGCACATCGTTCATACTTTTAAACATTTCATAAGCGCACAAAAAAAACGTAGCAAAAGCGCACTAGTAAAATTTAGGAATTTAGTGTCCGGATGTGTGTGTCCAATTAGATAAAAAAAACGCATGAATTCGTTCCGCTTGGGGACAGCACATTTTAATTACATACTCGCAGAGGTATGCCTCCAAGTCTTCCTCTTTCGTCCTAAATCTAACCTAACCTAACCAAATCTGACTTAATTTAATCTTACCTGACCTAACCTGGCCTAACTTAATCTAACCTGATCTAAGGAGAAAAACCAACTCATGGATTGACAAATTTAGATCTATTTATTCTGACTTCTTCTTGACATGTAAGATTTTAATCGATTTTTGAATAAATAAATAAATAATTATATCAAGTTAGTTAATAAATAAAAAATTAATTTATTAACCCTTGTGAGCTTTTGTAATGTTTTGGTGTACTTTTGTAACAAAAAATACTATTTGGTGCGCTTTTGTCATACACCAGTCTCCAAGTCTCGCGTCCCAAGTGTTACCAGATCGAACGCTACGGTGTCAGTCTTGTTACTTAATTTACACTCCTCGTATACCATGGTTGAGAAGTACACATTTGACCAGCGCCTTCTATCCCTCGGTTGCTTCGCACTTCGAGGCATATTCTTCGGCATATAACTGTATAATATATGTATTATTCCGTACCAATATTTGATAGTCATTATCACTAAAATTTGAATCTCACTCAGTTGGAGTCAAAGTGCGTAATCCAGATGAACCACGTTTAATGTAAGCTAATCAAAAGTAAATATTTTTATGCGATCGCCTGCGGCAAGTGTTAAAATCCGCAACATGAAAAATGCATTTGGTAATAGGATTTACACAACCCTCGCATATGCATGTAGGCAAAACGCGATTAGCATTTCGTTTCCAGAACAAATTACAGCGTTCAGCTGACATCCGGCGATGTACACGAATAAGTGCAAAAAACAACGCCGTGTCATATCACAGCCGACTACGCTAATTGGGAAACTACCCTCACTGTTAAGATTTTACGACCGCATTAATGAAATGGAATATACTGTTTGCGAATTTTTCACATGCCTAAAGAGTTTTTCGCCAAGTTTAATTTGGTTAATCATAATTTATAATCATTGCTGTATAAGTACCTGTAATATAATAATAAATGATATTTGGAGTCTAAGCACAGGATAGGTTTATACACAAGCGACAGTAAGACAGAGAAACGAAAATTAGAGAGAGATGGGGAAAGCCAACAAATTTAAAGAGCTCATCGTTTAAAATCGGAAAGTTTCGTCACATCTTAGGGAGAAATAGGGGAAGTCAACAAATTTAAAGGTCTATACAATGCTTCAAGGTCATAGAACTCAATAGAGGAACATGAAAGGTACCGACACAGAGTGTCGCTTCTGTATGTAACTATTCTATTGTCTACGGCTAAATTATAATTAAAATAACTAAAAATACCCTTTAACCTTAAAATTAATTTTAAAAAGTACTAAATACGTATTTCGAGAACTATGTCATCATCAGTAGTATAACTGAAAAGGATTAAACACAGTATTTAAAATTAATCAACATGTCAACCCTACCAGAGGTCCTGACAACTCTCAGAGCCACTCGGCGACTTTCTGCACGTGTTGCACAATATACTGTTATATGTTTATTTTACTCATTAGACTACTGATAGTTATATATTTTTTTATCATTAAAATAAAGTAAATGAAAAAATATGCATATAATTAATAATATCTTTTTTGTTTCAGGTATGTTCCTTTTAAGTTCTACACCAAATACTATTCACAAAATATTGTAAGTAATTTTGCTACAAATTTTAATCATATATTAATTTGTCTATACCTTTATTTATTATATTTTAAAATTAATGAATTGTATTTAATTTAAATTACTGAAATTATTTTCAGACTAGCTATATTTTATAAAGAATCTATAGCAATCCATATTTATCAATTTTATTGCAGTCATTTCAAATTTACGAAAAGACTAATAAATTGTATTTTAGGATGAATCTATTGCAATACATATTTGTCAAGTTTTACTGACCTAAAAACCAATGTATGGCTAAAACAACTAACGTTATTTATCAGAATTACATGTTTCGAAACACACCTGGGAAAGATTTAGTCCTTTACTATAGAATAGTATTTTACATTTTAGCAAGTCAAAACATTTTTCCTACTACCGGGCATAAAGTACATACTTTACGCAATCTTTAGAGCTTGTAAAAAGAGTCACTTTTCACGCTCTACATTTGACGCACTGGTAGCTAGCAATGGTTTTATTTACTTTTGAAAATAATTTTTATTAACATTTCGGTTATAAGAAAAATATTGTATGCAATACATGTATAACATAATATTTTTACCTCGTACAATAATATCCGCATTCGTTAAACAGCAGTCGTCTAAAAACACTTACTTTTTACACTAGTTGCATAAATAATTATTTTACTGCTGAAACTGTAAAAACTATTACTTTGTACATGTTGTACAATAGTTTATTTGTTATTCACTTGTAAATTAAATTAAAATTACAACAAAATCCTTTCAATTATTAATATTAGGTAAAACAATAATAAAACACAATTTTTAAAACAATGCATCTACTAACAGGTGTAAAAGTTTTACTGGTTAGATGTTAGTTTTGTAGGTTAGTAACTTGTAAGTATTTATTTTCATGGTTTCTAAACAGTTTAAATAAATGACGGTTTTCAAGTAACAAATTATAGTTATTTACATTGCAAGACCGTTATACAGAAATTTACAGGGGAGCACAGAAAGGTAACGGGCGAGCCTGTTATCTGTGTGAGACTGTAAATTTCAGGTAACAGTAGAGCATTGTACAATGATTTATGAGTATTTGCATCGCAATATATTTATGTTTAATAAAATTCATTGCATTTGTACAACGTCAATGTCAATGTCAAAGGATGTCAGACGTTTCAAATAAGATATGTTGTCATGGTAAATCCATGTCAAAAGCCCGTTATCATTTTTACACGGTCTAGCCCATAAAACGTTTTGTAACACCTAGAAAGAGAGCTAAATAAACAGTTCTTTACTGTTCAAATGCCCATAAATATATTGATAAACATAGTTACAGTAGAATATTTCTGATGTTAAATACATTTGAAATATTCAGAGAACTTGTGTGCAAACCACATTCTTGCAATATTTATCTCATATTCCTTGCGCTTCGTAATGTAATGAATGTTTATTTTATAATAAAAAATTCTCCAGTGTCCGGCCACACATTAACAAATATTAACTTTAGCGAGCGGCAGCCGAGTTTGAAAATTGAAATAAATACTGCACTCGCTCACCTCCGAGGCGCAAATATTTGTTTCATTCCGGGCTCCGCTCTGTTTGGACTTTCAATGTTTTATTTCCGCTTTGGAATTCGCCAAGAATTGGTAACGACGCACAAGAATTATACAAACATTGCAATTTCAAATATTTTAACTTTTAACTACTCTACAATTTTAAATGCTAAACCCATATTAATTTAAGCTAATGTAATCTTTAATTTCTGCGACAACTGGTAATTAGTATTAGTAAGCCAATACGCCTAGGAAAGAAAATAAATACATTTTGAATGGAAGGTTTTAAATTTTAACCGGAATGGTGTATAGTTTAAATTTCGGTACAGGTTCAATATTGGTTCGACCTATTTCAAGTTGTGAGGTTCATCGAAATCACGAAATTCCATAACGTAACCCCTTTGCAGAACTGAGAGTATCTGATGTGTCCAACACATTACCTTCCACCACTGTGGTAATATATTCTATACGTTTTTCAAAACATTCAATTTAGTGTGTCGTTGCAATTCAGAATATTTTTAATTCATTTCATACCAAAATTTCCGTCATAAAATTTGTATGACCAAAAAAAAATCTAATGTGTCCAACACATTACCTCCCACCACTGTAGTAATATATTCTATACAGGGTGTTTGGCGGAAGGCCGGCACCCAGAATATTTCGTTCATTTTGAAAGATACAAGAAAATGTTAAGGAGCAAAGTTAAACTAGACAAAGGGACTCATAAAATGGCCGTAGTAACAATTTTGTGTCACTTCCGGTTTTAGCGGAAATGTGTCGAACTTTAATTCTAGCATAGGGAATCGGTATTTTTATATTTTTTTTCGAAATGTACATAAAATTAGCTTTATAATGATACCAAAATATCATTGTTTTACTGCAATCATTTCAAAATGGCGACACTTTATTTTTAAAATATTTACTAATAAAAATTCATAAAAAAATTGATCATAGCCAGCTATTTGAGATTTTGTTACCTGAAACCAAACAAATAATGTCAAAAAATATTAGATCTACCTTTCCTGGCGATGTAGTGGCAAAATTTGTTATATGTGACAAATTGTGCAGAAAATGACGGCGGCCATTTTGAGTATTTTTAATTTTAATTTTGTATGTTATTTTTAATAAGAGTTTTTGTATTGTGTTGATTGTTATAAGGTATTTTAAACATATTTTTTTCGTTAATTACCTATAGTTGTAAGTACATAAATTTGAAAATAAATTGTCGCCATTTTGAAATGGTTGAAGTAAAACTATGATATTTTGGTATCATTGCAAAGCTAATTTTATGAACATTCCGTAAAAAAATATAAAAATACCGATTCCCTATGCTAGAATTAAAGTTGGAGCCATTTCCGCTAAAACCGGAAGTGACACAAAATTTGTACTAGGATCATTTTATGAGTCCCTTTGTCTAGTTTAGCTTTGCTCCTTAACATTTTCTTGTATCTCTCAAAATAAACGAAATATTTTAGGTGCCGGCCTTTCGCCAAACACCCTGTATAAGTTTTTCAGTACATTCAATTTGTAGTTTTATAATTAGTTTGTTATTACAGTTCAGAATATTTTTAATTCATTTCATACCTAAAATTTCCTTTCCAAAATTTGCATGACCAAAAATCAGCTATTTTTGACGTTACTAAAACTGCAACCGAACTTACCTTGATTCACAAATGCAAATATATTCCTTATATATTTCTTCCATAATTTTTAATTCCACAAGAAAACTTCTTCAAATTTACTTATTTTATCTTTTAAACTTACTTACATAAAATTTGACATCATATGTTAAATACTGTGAACATATGAATAACTCACCTGTTTTATAGAAATTCCTCAGCCTAAACGATATGTAAAATTATTATAAATTATATATTTTTTCTGTTTAGCTAGAAGTTGTATAAAATCGTAATAATGAAGATCGGTAGAAAAATAAAAAATCTTTATATTTAATAATAACTTAATTAGCGAAAAAATGGTATGTAGATGCATTTTTTAGGAAAAACGGTTTAATGCTTCAAATAAAATATTATTTCTGGTTAATCAATTGTAGTCAAAATCTAATCAGTTCATCATATTTACATATGTTTCAATTATTTTTACACATCACCTAAATAAATAAATGTTACAATAAAAAAGTCGTCAAAATCTAATAATTTTTGCTACAACATATTGTACCATTTCTTGTACTATACATTGTCCTATATATAGGCTAGTCTAGATCTAAGATACTTTCATGTATCTTAAGTAGTTATATGAGATACTTTTAAGAAATGTATCTATCTTAAGATACTTAGAATAAAAAGTATCTAGATACTTAAGTATCTTTAATTTATGTAAGTATATTTTAAAATTATCTAGATATTTTTTAAAAGTATCTTTCCCAACTCCGCCCCCATAAGCCGCCATAAAAACAAAAGCAAGATTAAAACAAGCGACCGCTATCCTCCTGGTGTAAAAACAGAGAATCGACCGAGCTGGGGAACGTCATTAGACGCCGACGGAAAAAGAAAATTTTGAGAGCTCAGATAATGGATAAAGCACGTCAGGGAAATATCTCCGATACAAAGACGTTACAAGATTGCTAATGATGATATCATACGTTCTTGCCAACTTAAAAACTGCCCGATTACAAAAATCCTCTTCAGCCAAAATGCTTATTTGCATCTTTTTATTCTGAGAATATCACATTCTCACAAGAAGGGCCATTTAATACAATCTAGATAAATCTACAAAATTAATGACTTTCTTATAAATTAGTTTTGTTTAAAAAATCTTATGTGCATAGTACATTACCTTTAAGGATGTATTTCTTAGATGTTTCTAAGTCTTTATACCGTGTTAAAAACTTTGTTTCGAACTAACATTGTCTTTATTAAGAAATAACGTATAAATACACAACATTTGGATGATAGTTATCTTCAGCCGTTATCAAGTGTATGTATACTTTATACCGTGTGTTCGAAAAAAATATGTTGTCGTAGGCATTTAACATGGGAAAACAGTTTTTGATAAATTAAAACTGTCCGGCTAACAACTATGTTACCATATTATACAGGACATTACTACATGTATTTCTACATCTTATTTAATAAAGATTACTTCATTTTAATAGCATAATTTCATGAAATTTACATTAATAAAAAAATCTGATGTGTCCAACACGCTACCTCCCGCCACTTTTGTAATATTTTTTACAAAAAAATTCTTTAGTAGGTATATTAAATACATAGTTTTAAAATTAATTTCTACAGAATATTTTTAATTCAATCCTTACCTGAAATTTCCCAGCATCAATTTTCTAATAATGTATTGGAAGCCAAAGAAAACAGTTATTTTTGGCGTAACTAAAATCTATTCCTTGTATATATCTTCCATCTTTTTGTATTTTACGATAAAAGCATCATATTTACTTATTTTATCTTTGAAAATTATTTACGTCAAATTTGACAACAGCATACGTTAAATTTTGTAAACGTTTGAATAACTCCGTTTTATAGAAATTTCTCACCTTGAACGATGTGTAAAGTTAATATAATTAATATTTTTTTTCTGTGTAGCCAGAAGTTACATATATATAAAGTGTAATTATGCACGTCAGTAGAAATTGAAATAATCTTTATGTTTAATAATAACGTAATTTGCGAAAAAAAGGAATTTACAGGTTTCTTTTAAAGAAAAACGGTTTAAAGCTTCATATAAAGTACTACTTCCGGTTAACCAACTATAATCAAAATCTAATCAATTAATCATATTTGAATATAACTCTTAAATATGAAATATCATATTTTTTTACATGTATCGTATTGGCGTTATCATTGACGAAAAATCCTCACAGACACTCACACACACACACATATCACGGTAAAAATAGTAAAACCAGAGATGGTACGTAGTTATATTTGTTTATTTACAATTTTTTAGTTAATTTTGTCCATTGCTACACGAACAAATAATAATAATTTGTATGACTTTCTTAATTATAGTGCTAGTAGTAGTATCGTAGTTTAGTATTTTCTATGAAACGCTAATAATAAATATTATCAGAAAAAATATTTATGTTAGTTATTCAAATATTTTATCCTATAAAATATCAACAATATTTAATAAATGAATAATTTGTGTAGTATTTCGTTCGCATTTAACATGAAATATACGTATTTAAAATTTTCAAATGAATTGTATTATTTCGGTTCACTGCATTTAAAACAACAAATTTATTTTGTGGATTGCAAAACTAATATTAAATATTCATTCGAACGATTAATTTGTTCTGTTTATAAAATTTGTGAAATATATCTATTGTTAAATTCACGAATTTGTATTTTAAAATCAACGAAAAATCCTGTGATTGAATGTTTAGAATGGCACATTTCTCACCCTAGTGTCATAATCCCAACTAACCACGCTGACATTTAAAACAAAAGCTAGCCTAGCCGACATTTCCTCTTTTGAGGGGATGGCAACCGCTAATGTTTGGCTCTTGTCCAAAGGGACTTCATCACGATGTTTGATTGTTTTTTGACATTTGCTGTGACATTATTCCAGCTTGTTTGTTCTTGTTAGTGACCTTACCCTCTGTCATCAATTATACATTATGAGGGCATACGTGCTACGAAGTTTCTCAATAAAAATTAGATTATGAAGTTTCACTTAATCAAAAGAAATTTTCCAGAGGGATAATTTAATTTTGGAGCTTATTTTAAATGGGTCGAGAACTTCAGCTTTAACAGAGCACGCTCTACAATCTGGATTCGATTGCTAATCAAAAATATATTGTTATATACAGGTGTCTTGCAACTTATTAGTCATAACTTAATGATGTATTTCTTAGATGTTTCTTTATACCGTGTGTTCCAAGAAAGTGTTGTCATAGGCATTTAATATGGGAAAACAGTTTTTTGTAATAAAAACTGTCCGGCTAACAACTATGTCACTATATTATACATGATAATACTACATGTATTTCTGCATCTTATTTAATTCAGATTACTTCATTTTAATAGCATAATTTCATGAAATTTACAAAAATAAATTAAAATTCTTCGCCTCATATTTCTATTGCTGTCTACACGTAAAGTTGACAGCTGCCAAATCGCGGTTATGAAGTTAGAGTTCTCAGTTCTCAGCCTATTTTTTAATATTGTTAATTTGTTATTATGAAAACAAGACAAATTCTCAAGATGACTTCCACGTTTGGAAAAGAGTCTTGCACTTTTTTTTCTATTATTAAATTATAGGTACATAGTTCTCAACTAAAGACTATTATTTTCTTCTATTAAAAATAGTCATTCCATTGTACATTAGTAAAGTTACAAGTACATAAATTTTGATATTTTCCATGTTGACTCTTTCTTATTTTCCAGTAATGTAAATTGATGATAAAATTGTTAACTTGGTAGGGGCCCCCTTTTGGACAGGTTCTACTTGACCATGGTCTATTTCTTTAACTGACTGTAGTAACAAATTAATTGTCAAAGTCAACCACGTTATTTTGTATTCCACTACGACGATATATAAAGATTTTTTTTTGCTTTTTCGACAGAGTATTTTATTTTTAATTTAATGATATATTATTTTTTTAAAATAAAGAAAATTATCTATCAAAGAAGCATATAAAATATATTGCTAGCCACAGTTTAAGAATGATTGATTAAAAAAATATTAATTTTATACCACTTAAAAATGTATTTATATTTATACATTCAGACTGAATATTAGAAACCTTGACATAGATAGTTATAAGGAATTTTTTTTTCTTTAACATGCGCAAGTTCCATAAAAATTAAGATTTAGCGTTACTATTTAATTAATAACCAATAAATTTTTATAATATCACTTTCATTAACCATACTTCTGTATGGATTTGTATGATCCAAATATATTTTTGGTTTTTAGCAGCGTTAATCATTTTATTTACTTCGTTCAATATTTGATGATATTAAAACATTGACGTTTGTAACAAAACAGTAAAGTTACTCCATCGATAAACCTAGATAGGGCAGGACTAAATATAGTCCCAAGTCAGTTGTCCTAGTCCTAGACTAAAGTTAAACACCCTCTATGAATAAGTACATAAGTTAGTTCCGAAAAGATTCACCTTTAGTCCAGCTTAATTTTTCATGAATACGCCTGGTGTATTGTTTTACTGTAAAAATGACTTGGAATAGTATATTGTACAACAAGCATGAAATGGACATTCCATGCGAGTTGTACACTATACTTTTTCTAAGACCACGATATTATTTTCTAATTAACTAAATTTGGAACAATTTTTATTTGACAGAACTGTGAGATATGAATAATTTTTGACAGAACTGTGAGAAATGAATTTATACCTTAACGTTGTCTATGGTTACTGTGGGAAATTAAAATGTGTTTACAATATACTATGTATCCGTAGCAATAACAAACATACAAGCAAATATCTTAACGTTCGTAGGAAAAGTTAGTTCTGCTTTAATCCTGGACTAACACTAACACTCTCTATGAAAAACTACATAAGTTAGTTCCGATATGATTCGTCTTTAGTTCAGCTTTTCTATGAATACGGCTTGTATTATTTTAGGGTAAAAATGTCTTGAAACCGTTACCCTAACGGGTTATCATCCTTAGCGTTTATTCATTACTCCCGTCCTTTAACAGCCGAGATGGTTATTATTCCATACACGTGGTAAGACGTAGAATCATAGCTGACACTATCCATTATCCTAGCCATAATTAATGAGGCGATGCGCGATAAGGCGTGGTGTGGTCCTGCCGTGACTGGCTCGGTCACACGTGTGTCCTGCTCGTCCTTTGTCCTGCCGGCTGTGAAGCAGGACGTGTGAACACTAGCTAACTTCACCCACGTCATATCCTACGCAAGTACAACTAACGTTCAACTAAATGAATCTTCTACGCACGGAACTTTCACTATGGAATATGTTTTCTTTGTAGTTTGTGACTAAACTTTAACGTCATTCAGGGGATTGAGCACCAGATTTTGTTAATTTCTTTACATCTGAGGATGTACTGATGAAGTCTGTTCTTTTTCAATTAATTTTTAAGAGAAAATTATTCCAAAACAGCTCATTTTTCACCCAAAAACAGAATTTAATGATTTCTTGTCGTTTCTGAAATATTTGTCTTCAAATCTCAACCATTCAATTCTACAGGTAATAGTTCTTTACATTATAAGTGCGGTGAGTTGTATTTTAAAGCGCAGTGTTCTATATTGAAGTACTACGTGAAACATTGTATATATTTTTTGGCTTACATTATGTAGTTTCTAAAAAAAATGAAAACAAAGTTTCTAACAAGCGAGTTGTTTTAAAAAAAATATATGACAAGAAGACGTTTTAAAAAACGTGAAACGTTAAAATAATCAAAATTTTCTTTAGATTTAAATGGCAAAATTGTTGAAATTTTGTTAATTTATTTACATTGGAGGATAAATTAATGAAATCGATGATGTTCTTCTTCAATTAGTTTTGAAGGGAAACTGAAAATTATTGCAAAATGTCTCATTTCTCACCTAAAAACTTTTTAAATATTTTCTTTTATGTTTATGATAGAACTAAATGTGCGAAATGCAAATTTATAAAACAAAAACTAACTGTGTTTATTAAAAAATATGGACGACATCTCAAACATATATGGATTGGTACTTACTTTTTATAAAGGGAATCGCGCATTACCGTGAATTCTGTTCGGTATGTCACCATAATCCAAGAGTTTTTGCGACATCTCTGGAAGAATTTAATGCACAAAATGTCTAGTTCCAACAGGATTTAACTTCAGCTCACACAGCTCGGAAGTTAATGACTATTTTGAGGGAGATGTTCCCCGACCAACTGACCTCTGTAAGAAGCGACATTTCGTGGTCCTGCACTCGCCAAATTTAACGCCCTGTGGCTATTTCTTGTGGAGTTATCTAAAGATTGAAGTGTTTAAGCATCGTCCCAGAATCCTAAAAACCTTGGGGGATGAAATCCACTTGGAAATAGTCCTTATATGAAAAAATATACTTCATAGAATTTGTAGAATCTTAGAATCCATTAGCAACAGTATAACAACGACCAACAATTATTTTTGAAACTAGGTGATTTAAAACTTCCTGCGCTGTAGTTGAATAAACTAAAAATAAATCTTTTATATGTCTACTAGTTTTTTTTAATTGTTCCGAAGAACGTATATGTTTCTTATATATTTCTTTATTTAATTTTCTTGTAGATTTGAATGATTGAGTCATTGAGATTATATTTCTACCCATTTTTACATCTCGCCACTCAGTAGGAGAGGTATTGGAATCATGCTAAAAATCGGATAGTGAATTTCAATGGTTAAGCACGTTTTGAAGTCCCTAGAACACGATTTTGATATTTTTACGATGATGACTGTCCGTTTGTGTGGATGGATAAATAAAAAAAAATGAAATTTTGGATATAACTTTATGGCAACCTTAATTAAAACTGATGTGTTTTGCTGAAATATCTTAATAAATTAAGAATATATGAGAAGTTTTGTAAATAATATTTTAATATTATATCATTAGCTAAAATTTTATAGCTCAAATTTATTTTTACCTAGCCCTATTTAACTATTGCAAGTAATTATGATTCGGTAAATTTGCTACAATTGGAGTTAATCTGTTATAATATAATATAAATGTTTTATACATTTTATATTTGAGAGTGACAATTATTATAATTGACAGTAAAAATATTATACAAATAATTGTAGAATACTGTAAAAGGAATAGTACTAATACTATAAGAACTAATTATTATAATAATTCATCCTTAGATACTTATATATTACTTATAGAATTGCATATTAATAAAAAGTATAGAGGATATGTGCTGACCACATCAGATTTTTTAAATATGTACATTTTTTTGAGCTTCAACGTTGAGACCCAATATTTCAGTTTTGAAAAGAGCTCTATAAATAATAAACCAAAACAGATTTTTGTTGCGCAATCCCAATTTGCATTAAAACCTTAAAAATTCTATTTACTGCATCTGTGATTGAAAATGCATTGTTTCCATGAACCCGCACGCAATTAATCCCGAAATTGGTATGCAATGCAGCTCATTTATTTATTTAGCCGAAAGTCACTAGAGTTCAATTTAAATGTAAACAACGCAATTAACAAAATGAAGTTCGTGATTACCCTGTGGAGGTGTTGGTCCAGCGACATGGAACGCCACTATCTGTATTCGCAGCTAACTTCACCACGAACCACAATCAGGATCACTGCACAACGTCACCGGATACGACACGCTCAACTTTCTCCTACGTCGAGGATAAAGGGATAGAGGACCTGCAAAGTTTTTATCTCCCCTTGAGTTCACATTTAAAAATAATAGGGAAAAGGAAAACAATATGGAAATCAAAATTCAACAACGTACGAGGTGGGTTAATGAAGTAATAAGACAGGCAATGTAGCGTTCGACCTGGTAATACTTTGGATTGGGAAATTATATCACCCGTTGGAACATTATACAAATGTTAACCTTATTTTTAATTGCTATATTCGAAGACTAACATTCACATTAAAACACAAAGTTGACACTTGGCAAATCAAAAAACTAATGCAACCGCCTCTAAGAAACAAATAAAAGATTAAGTGAAAGATGGTCCGAGGATGTAGGGATAAAGGATCTGCAAAGTTTTTATCTCCCCTAGAGGTAACATTCAAAAACTATAGGGATAAAGAAATCAATACAGACATCAAAATTTAACAACATACATACGAGCTGGATGAATTAAGTAACGTAGCGTTCGAACTAGTAATACTTTGGATCGCGAAATTATATCACTCGTTGGAACAAAATTGACATTTGGCGTAAGAAATAACTATCGTAACTGTCTCTGAGAAACAAGAGATTAAGTAAAAGAAATTAGGTACATAAAATGGTTAGATTTTCAACAGAATATACGAGGTGTATAGATCTGGTAACACTTAGGACGCGGGACTTGGAGAAGAGACAGGTGAACATGTTATACCTATGCCTTCAGTATAAGTTTGAAATCGCTAGAGTCATTTGATTGTCCGTAGCAATACTTTTCGTAAAACAGTTTTTTCTTGTGCGTTCTAAAAATAACTGTGTGCGTGTGCTATCAGGTTTTGGGTATAGTGCTATGGAAACTTTTACAAAACTTAAGTAGACCTGTGCAGGCAGTGTTATTTGAAGGGACTAGTTTTTTCGGTGGTTTTAGTCGATTGAAGATGAAACACGCAGCAGAGGGTCTTTATCTTCAAGCTCTGATGAAAATGTTGACAGAATCTTGCGCATTCAGATCGTTGGTTGACAGTACTGAATGATTGTGGAAGAGTTAAATTTGTTTGTCACAATCTTTCATCAGATTTTAATTAATTCTTTGCGAAAGAAAAAAATCTGCGCAAAAATAGTTTTAAAAAATGAGATTTTGGCCAGTAAAAATATTCTTTTGGCTTCTTAGTCTCCTTATGACTTAATTTCTTGTGACTTTTTCTTCTTCCCGAGATTGGAAAATCACAACTCATTTTAGGTTTCTTCAAAACATTTAAACGGCTGTAACCGAGTAGCTGAAGGTGATTCCAGTATCCGAGTGACCTATGTACCGATCCACATAATGTCCTAAATAATAATTAATTACGTTAGTACATTTTATTATTTGGGTAAACATTATATGGTACTATAAGTATAGTGGTTTCTACGACCATTTTCTGCACTTGTTGCATAATATAATATTTTATATCTCACGGTATTTGTCCCCATAGACAACATGGGACAAAATTTATAGTTAACGTTCTGTCAATAATCGTATTGTTTAATTTTTGTTTTGTAGTTTCTAGCAAGTACTGAAATGAAGACATCTTTATTATTAAAATATTAATTAATAAAAGCTCATGCTACAAGCCGTCATACTGGAATGAAATGAGATCATTCCATGTTTGTTGTACAAAATACTATTATTATCAAGGTTTTTTTTATTTTGTTATATATTTAACTCCATATCTGGACCATTCTTTTTTCCTTTCCTAACTTTGAATTTCATTTTAACATAAAAAGAACAGTTCTTTGTCTGAAAAGTAAAGTAGGTTGCTTATTATTCCAGTATTATTTTGATTGACTACAGGGTAATTTCAAAGTGAAGAACTTTAATGTAATTATGCAAAAACTTTCATTGTACGTACTTTGAAACTGTAGTTTGCTAAAAAACACCTCTTGCAACTTAACCATAATTAATGGAACCGTATTATAAGTTCACCGTTTCATTTGTTGGAATAGCAATTTATCACTTAGTTCCATTTGGGTAAGAACAGTAGTTGATGATTAGCGGGTGAAGGTTTACGGCGTTTTTTAATCAAGTGCGTTGTGGCGTGCATCTCCGTAACATCATGCATAGTGCAGGGTGTAATTCTTGGGCTGATTACTGGGATTTATGCGACGGGCTGTTTGTTGCTCTTATCTCCGGGAAAGAACTCGGGAAATTGCTCCACGAGTGCTGGATAATGTAAGGAAGGATTTTCCCGACGAATCGCATTGTTCAACATGTTTATTTGTGCGACAACATTTTTCATTCTTTTTCATAAAGAAAACGTTATAATTACGTTTCTTTGTCTGCTTTTCGAAACTTTCCACATTTTTATTATTAATATATCTTTCACAGCTTATTACCCATTTCTGGGTGTGCCCATAGGCGTGCACAGGGTTTTGGTAATGGGGGTGCCCAGGTACAGATGGGAAATTAAATTCGTACTATATTCTTCAGTTTTATTAAGCGGGAGAGCCTAGGTAATTGGAACTGAAATTCATAATATTACTTTATAAATACTATATTTTTTTAACATAAATACAATTTTACAGAAAAAAATACTACCCAAGACAACAAATCTGTTTTCACAGCAACATACGACGCTCGTCTTTTACGAGTTTTTTAAATTCATCTATTATGTTCAAAACCTGTAAATCTATAACCGCACTAGTTTTAGTAAAAATCTTCATCTTAAATTATCTTTACCACTTAAGACAATTTTGATAGTTTTAATTTGGTAATGGGGGTGCCAATTTACTGTAGCGCAGATATCGGTAATAATATTTTGAGTCCATCAAAAAAACTATTTTATTTTCTACGACAAATATGGAAAATGACACTTTTCTCACACTATATAAAGCTTCAAAGTTGCGTATTTCCCACAATCATGGGTTAAAGTGTGAGAAATAATTTCTTACAGTATTTGCCAACACTGCGCATGTACAGTGTAAGAAATATCATTTCTCACAGTAATTGCCAACACTGCGCATGCGTGAAGGTACTCTTGGTGATGTTACCTACACCATATTACTTGCATTTTTGTTCTGTAACGTTTAGCAGTGTGGTCGTAGAAAAACTATAGTGTGCCACTTGTGTAGGATCACCTATTTCCCACCTTGTGTGATTCCAACCCTTAGATTCGTCTCGTGCCGAAACTCTAACACTTCGTGGGAATAGGCGACTTTCTGCACATGTTGCACAATATACTATTTTCTACGACTACTACAGAAACAAGCATTTTTCTTATAGTATAGCTATTGACATTATCGTGGATTAAAGTGTAACAAGTTATAAAACAACTTTTAGATTTTTAGCGTAAAATTCTGTTTATACACCCGAAATAATTCAAAAATGCCCATTTTTGAGTCCAAAATTTGTGTTTCTGAATAAACAGAATTGAATTATCTCTTTCCGTTTTTGAGATTTTTGGTCTCAAAGTTACACCTCAAAAAAGTGTGTTTTTATTGTATATCTCTAAAATGGGTAGAGATACAATCTCAACGATTATACCAGTCGATTCTACGGGCAAAGTTACATATAGAAATGTTTTCTTCGCATATACGTTCTTTGGAACGATTCGGTGAAAAATAAGAAAAACGAAAAAACCTAAATTTCAATATTTCGCCTAGAAACTTTTTGTCTTCAAAATTTTTTATTTTCTGGAGAGAACGGAAAGAGATAATTGAATTCGGTTTGAAAATTTGGAATCAGCGCATCGATATCTACTTATGACCAGAAAATGAAAAGTTTTGAAGACAAAAAGTTCTTTGGAGAAATTTTGAAATTTAGGTTTTTTCGATTTTCTCATTTTTCACCGAATCGTTCCAAAGAACGTATATACGAAGAAAACATTTCTTTATGTAATTTTGCCCGTAGAATCGACTGATATAATCGTTGAGATAGTATCTCTACCCATTTTTGAGATATATCAAAAAAACACACTTTTTTGAGGTGCAACTTTGAGAGCAAATATCTCAGGAACGAAAAGAGATAATTAAATTCTGTTTCTAAATTTGGAATCAGGGCATCGAATTCTATCAATTTGGATTATTTTTAGAAACACATATTTTGGACCCAAAAATGGGTATTTTTTTATTATTTCGGGTGTATAAACATAATTTTACGCTAAAAATCTAAAATTTGTTATATAACTTGTTACACTTTAACCCACGATTATGTCATTAGCCAAAGTATGAGAAAAATGCGAGTTTCCATAGCGATCATAGAAAATAGTATATTGTGCAACAAGTGCAGAAAGTGGTTTATTTCCCCAATAAGGACTATTTTCAAAATTCAAAATTACGGACCCAAAAATGGGATTATTTTTGGTATATAAACCCAAAATTAGTTAATAGAAAATTATTATTGTTTATTTCGTGGGAATTTAAGGTGTATGTGTGGTATGAGACGCTGCGTGTGTATGGATTTTCAATATGAATTTGTCGCGAGTTCCATTGAGGTATTGAGCCCGCGCCGTAATCGAATTCCTGTGTCAGGAGATGCAGCCTTGGCGGCTGTGGGTCAGCCGGCCTGTCCAGCGCCTGACGATTTGATTAAAAAGCGAAAGTTTGCATGCCATGTGCTGCGAAGAAAGTGAGAAACTTACCCGATAACGCCCAGCAAAAACTAACACACGCGCCAGCCAATCGCCTCCTTTACCTTCAAACACAACTTGTTACAATACAGGGGTTGTTATTGGGGTTAATGAGGAATAATTTCTGGTACCGTAACCCACGATTGTGAGAGTAGAGAACTAACTCGTATTAGTAAACTAAGAAATCGTTTAAGAAGTTGGAAATGGAGAGTCGGTAGGTTATGCCGTTTCACATGCTACCCTTAAATATATCATAATTACTGATTGGCTAGTTGCAAATTATAATTAGTAACTTAAAAATCTACCTGGAACATTTCTTGAATGATGCAGACACAAGTATCCATGTGTCATGATCATTTAGGTAATGATCATTTTAAACTTCATAGCGTGGAAAGTACCAATGAAGTTTAACAACCAATGATCGGAAGTATTTGGTTGTCATTGCAAGTCGAATGACAGTTGAGGTTATAGCTATTAACATATCTAGGATTAAATATTGAAAGAAGCTTTCAGAACTCATAATTAATCAAAAAATAATATTTGGGTTTAAGTTCTGTATTTTTTTTTTATTAATTTACAACGTTTCATGGTACATAAGTACTTATAATCATGCAATACACACCGATTTATACATGCGTACAGTGAAGGAAGAAGCAAAAACTATCACAAAAAATACCTGAACAGAATAAAGATTCACCCCAATCACAAAGCCATTAACCTTCTGGATAAAAAAAAACTGACAAAAACGCATTTATTTTTATTGATTAATATAAAATTATACATAAGAGTGGCTACTATCGTTGCGATTTTGTTCATTACTTACAGATTTACAGATCTGTAAGTCTTACAGGTTTGTTCAGAATTGGCCTATTAAAAGACACACTACTAGACATTTCTTACAGGTTTTAATTTAAACTTCATTTTAATAAACAATGGGACACAAACTATAAAATTTACTTATGGTACGCATTGTACAGATTGTATATAATAAATTATCATAATAAAAAAAAATAAACTATTATGGTGTCTTCTAAGTGTCTCTATCTTCTTGTACTTCAAGGGCACATGCCATTTACGCATGTGCAAGAAATTTCAAATAGGCGATAAATTTTAAAAGATTATGTAATATATGGAAAATATTCCATATTGGTTGTTAGAAAATAAAATCGACAAGTTTTGAACTCAAATTCTCTAAACCACAATCAGTTTCTTTTACGACTCCTCCCTTGGAAAAAACTATTCAATCACAAATGAAAATACTAGAAAAATTAATTACAGTACATTTCGTATAAAATCTGGCAATTCATCTGTGTAAATTCTTGGTATCTGTGACACGGTTTGTAACAAGCGTTTGAGAATCCGGGCCAGACAATTTGGCGGTGCCGTTGCCGGTTACTCGTTTGGTAAAGTTTCGCGTTTCATGTGAGTGTCGGGTTTCAGACTCTTATTGTCTTGGGATTTGCCAAAAATTTTCAATTAATTTCGTGTGAAACAGGACACTTTATAGCGGAAAGAGGACGCGCGGGAACCGGAAGGGGCACGGGCTGCTGCGTCATAATTCCTTCATTTAGATTTCCTACTTCCGGTACGCAAATACACGCAGGATATGTGTTTCACCCGGTCTTCAAACAAAATAAACGTAACTCAACGATGAAAGAAAATAAACGCAGAGGTACTCGATACCTAATAAGTCGATTCAAAGAGTTTACGATGATGATTCAGGTGAGACGAAATATTTCTCGAATCTTGCTCGTCTTTTCTCGAAATATCTCGTTCCGGGCGAGACGAGAATGATTTTACAAACAAAGCTTCGAGACGAGAAAATAAAATCCTATTTCTCGAATTTCAAAATCTTCGTCGAGATCTTTCGAGGTTTGGTTTTATAATTATTTTTCTTCAAACTTCATAAATGTCACATTTTTGTGACTTGATTCACAAGGTAGAAATTAAAATTCTAAGCCAACAAAATAGAAATATAGCTAACAAAATAAACAAGAATCTGTAGGAAGTATGTACAATCAGCGAAAAAGAAATAACTTGTACAATAGAAAACTGCAATATCTTCCTAAATCTAAAAAACTAGGTAGGTAATTTAAGAATGAAGTTTTAAGAATCTCCAAGAACTCACATATTTAAATTGTTAACCTTAAAATAGGTACAATACGCCGTCGTACAGTATTAACAGTGTACCAATAAAACAAAATCAAAAACCTGGATTTTCATCATTTTAGTGCATTTTTATATGACTATCTGGTTCGCAAAGGCAAAACGTAGACGGTGCAGATTTACGGAAATTTCACTAGGTATAAACACTGTGCACAAATGACGTGAGTTTTTAGTAACACTAGGAAAATCTTTGAAATGCAGTTTTTCAAAGAGTTATTAATTATAATGATATCATTGGAGTGCGTTGAAATTGTGTACTTGTATATCGGAAATGTTTGACAGATAAAAAATGGTTTCTGGTTTCTGGTAGTGTTTGAAATGCAGAAGAAATCGCAATGGATAGCATTCCAACGGTATGTTTACTCAACAGTAGCGACTCGTAATGAATCAGGCGATCTGAACACGAATACCAACTAAAAATATCGACAAAACATAAAGGTCTTGCTAGTCAAATTATTCTTACATTCTACAAAAAATTCACTTCATGAGTGAGATTCCATAACTCATAAGAACTACAAATAACAATTGTACTTGTTGTTATATCAATTACAAACGTCAAACGTTAGATGTCTTCATGGCGGAAATACAAATTTGCAATGAATTTTAGACATTGGACAATGGAAAGTGTTTAAAAGGACAGGAGAGAGATTATATTACTATTTTTAATAGTATAGAGCAATTATTTCTGGAATTGAATGGTTTTATTAGCTACAATAAGAAATTAAGAAAAAAAAATATTACAAATATAAACACCGGGATATGAATAATATGTCTCATTCGTTATTGCACTCTGTTAATTAGACACGCAATGTCTTCTTAGCCCAATTTGTATTATTCTTCTTCTAGGGCAGCATGAAAAATAATTAAAGTTTTCTATAGTGTTTCCTCAGCTTGGAATGCATCATCATTACATGTCCCATATATACTCTATTGGAAACATAGTTTATTGGATGCGACATTAATATTCACATCATCAAAATATCTGTTAACAATATTTACCATATAAAAAAATCTGATATGGCCACAACATGACTTCTTTGTACGCTAAATTATCAACATTTTTTGCTCCACTTCATTTAAACTTAATTAATTTAAAAGTAAGATCTTTCTACAGCTAATCATTCTTCAATTTTCATTGATTTCATACCTTCAACTTTCCTTCGAAATGAATCATTTTTTTTTTGTAAACAAAGGTTTAATATCCTGAAACCGGTAATAGTTCTTTACGTGGCCAGCGGTATAAGTAAATCTTTACAGGGCGAGCTGGAAATTTGTGAGGCGAGCGACGAAGGAGGGAGCTCTCATAATGAAGTGAGTCTAGTAAAGATTAATTGCACGCGTGTCGCGTACAAAATTTTATTTCCACCTTCATGGCGTTTTTTTTTATTAATTTACTTTATTCTTCAAAAAAATATTTACTCTATTTTGAAATCAAAGGTAGGTGGCGGTGGTAGAACAATTTTGTTAGACGTTGTCAAATGAGTTTCGCCAGTTCATCAAAATGTACCATAAATGTGTATAATTACTCACATATACCTAATTAAATTAAGTTTGTAATATTTATAATAAAATGTATGAAAAAACTTTCATTATTATCTAATATTTTTTTTGAGAATTGTAAAATTTTACCAGGCTAGCCTTATAAATTTTTCCAAGTTCGTTACTGTAATTGTTTATTTACTTAGCTACCAAGAAGCCTGTAAAGTGACAATTATATAGAAGGTGGAAACATACATTTATATTTGTAGGGCGTTTACTAGAAGTTACCTTTCAGTCACTATTTGTTCCATGAACAGTACATCGCAGGATTTACAATATTAAAATCTGTGTGTATGATGAATATGAAATGTGATAATGAACATGGGCTAGGGTATTTTTGCGCGGTTTGTCCGGTTTATAAACTGCGGCGTTGAGTCCTGGCTTGTCCGATAATGAGTGCGGGTGTGTGTGCGTGTTGTGTAGTTTACCACCCGCGGTCTTTTGTCTCCGAGATAACTGCACTCCTCGTCCATCGACCGTGTGGCCATTGTTCATTCTCCACCGCAGGTTAACTACGTCTTTATTTACGGCTGATCACTTTCTGTAAACACCCACACACACAACTTCCAATCAACAAAAGATAAACATCAAACATCAAAGATATTTTACTTATGTAACCACTTAATTACTTGTGGTGTTTTATTTGGTTCATTGGCAATGTTGGGTGTCCAGATCTCACTACACTCAGTGGGGTAGGATTCTATAACTTCGGTTGCTATCATTTGGACAATAATAATAACACTAATATCAAGGAAGTAAAAATTGGACGGTAGTCTTAATATTGAGAAACGTTGGTTGTGAAATAAAATTTCTCAATATTAAGACTGCCGTCAAATTTTTACTTCCTTGACATCCAATATCCAGTCGACTATCATCTTTATCAATAACAATAATGGTTATTTATAGTTGATACCTACTTACATATACTTACACATATATAAAGAACACTCTACATTTATACACTGACAGGGAATGTCTTAAATTCAATGCAAATTTGAATTTCGGCCATGGTGACATTTGACGTTTGACGTTTTTAATTGATATAAAAGAAAGTAAAATTGTTATTTGCAATTGTTACGAGTTATAGAATCCCACCTCAGTTTGGAAAGGTAGGCAATCTTGGATCAGTTTATTTTTTTTTAGTATTTCAATATCACTAACATATCATTTTTAGGTAAAATCTCAAATATTGAAACTATATGTTCCTTTTTACTTCCTTGTACGAAGTAAAGGAAGTAGGTATTCTTGAAATGTTTTAAGAATACAATATTAAATTTTAGAATAAAAGTAGACTTTTATATAATTGCCATATTTTTTTTAAAGAATATCATTATTAAATAAGAATTTTTCCAATATTTCATTTTAAAATAATATCCATGTTATACTGTTGGTGATACTATTAATTTTCGTGTATAGAGAAGGACAAATATCGCGAGAAAAAAAAAGAACTTTCCATGCATGTCGTGATAAAAGCTTTTTACATCTTTCCCCAATACATGATCAATCACAAAGAATACAATTAAACTTACTTAAGAATTTATACCACGATGAGAGAGCCTTACACTCAGTAAAATCTATTTGGTTATTTTACTAAGAAAGGCCAATATGTGTCTAACATTCAGTCAAGACATCCACAACAGTTAGTGGTCATAAAAAAGAAAAAGAGGATTCGAACTCTAAACTCTATTTACTAGTAAAAATCCAAACATTCTCATTTTCAATTTACCAGATTCGTCTCATCCCCTAAATATGAACATACCTTAAAAATGTCACTAACTATTAATGTCCACCAATGTCATTAAATATCAGACAGATCTTTCATCTAAAACAAGATTGAAGGCGCCATAAATCTGTCATTTGGCATAAAAAAATGAATAGCCACGAAGTTTATTACAGTTAGGTCAAGATTTTATTGTTTTTCTTTAAACCATAAACCACTTTTAAACAGGAAATACTAATTAAAGTATTGATAGAAATATTAACTGTCATGTCGAAAACTACGTTGAAAATTAAGTGAGTGCGAAACAAATTTGTTGCATCTGTCTATGCACTTTTCATCGTCAATTCAAAATTGAAATTAATGGTTTGTAGTCAGTTTAGAGAAGTGATTAGTTAAACAACTTTAAGATTTGTGAACAGTGATAAAGACTTGTGTAGGTTGTAGCTATTTCAGTAAACGTTTTAGAAGTGAGCAACAGTTTCCAATTTCATTACATGTTATGAAATAAAACCACTAAGAGTGCGATTTAGAATCTACTGTACCCTTACCACGATGTGAAATACTGAAATTCATACCCAATTCCAATTTTTATTGGGTGCCAAGAACCCTTGTCAACGTAATTGCCACCTTCGATAGTTTACTTCTTTCCGCGTAGGGTTAGGGCAGAGGCCCAAATATAATGTCCCAATATTGGTAAAGGGACACCAGTTGCTAGAAATACAAGTTTCTTATTAACTTCTAAAAACAATGGTTTATTTCCTACAACTCAATTAGATCTTAGATCAAATGCAACTGTGATAATTATTAATAGTCAAATGCATCGCTAACGTCAAGAGCAAACTTATTTCAATGATAGCTAAATAGAACACTCAACACTCAACTGACAATGCAAACTTACTATCGTAGATTAATAGACATATCTATTTATACTTCTATGCAAATATGTGCATTGTAACCCATTTCTCTTATCATATTATAACAATTAGATGGATGCAATTCTACATATATAGTTTTATATTTTGAAAACAATTTGAGTACGGTTTTAATAATGTAAGAGATTTCACGATGTCCCTGGATTATAATACAATATCCTTTGGTTTAACAGCAACCACATTACAACAGAATTTAGGTCTACTGTTTGTACACGTTGTTAGGTTAACCAGTAGATTATATTTCGAGGTAGAAACACGATTGTTAGTATACTTTTCAATCCTCTTCAACTTCAACTACAAACTAAATATACTCACATCATCAATTTCTGCTGCAAGAATTATTAACTTTTATATAGCCTCTTTATTGTATCCACATTGCATAGATGAAAATTATATTCGCTGTCTCATTGTCGCACCTTTTAGAGGAGCGATCAAATCCGTTATATTTAATAAAAATATGATATTATTGTGACAACTATAATTAACATTTATAGATAATTATAGATAGAAAATAATACACCTAGCTTATCCGAATTGCCTCGAAGTTTTTGGGATCTTAATACGATTTGAAATAGATTCGGCGATGGTTTTAGAGTATGCACTAGGTAGTATTGGTGCCAGACAGAGCCAATGAGCTACACATAGTCATTCCCAGTGTTTAGGAAAAATCATGGTGGTGTCAGTCAGAGCCAGTGAGCTACACACGGCAGCGGGTTCAGAGGTTCACTAGATAGTCTTGGTGCCAGACAGAGCCAATAAGTTACATATAGACATTCCCAGTGTTTAAAAAAACCATTGTGGTGCCAGACAGAGCCAGTGAGCTACACACAACAGCGGGTTCAGAGGTGCACTAGGTGGTTTTGATGCCAGACAGAGCTAAAGAGCTACACATAGATGTCCCTATTGTGGGAGAATATGAGTGTAGGGAAATGGAGTTTAGGAGACTAGGGATACTTACTTCTGGCAAGTCATATATAAATGGAGTCCTGGATCCGACTCCCCGAATCCAGATTTTAACTCGGGTTATGTACAAAAATATCCCCCTTCACTCTTTCGGCACAGAATAGGTTTATACAGAAGCGATAGTAAGACAGAGATGCGAAAATTAGAGAGAGATGGGGAAGGTGCATAAATTTAAAGGGCCCATTGTTTAAAATCTGAAATTTTACTCACATCTGAGAGAGAGAAAAGGAAAGAACACTAATTTAAAGGTCTACACAATGCTTCAAGGTCATATAACTGACTAGCGGAACATGAAAGGTACCGACACGGAGTGTCGCTTCTGTGTGTAACTATTCTGTGCTTTCGGACTGTGGTGGTTCGGGTGTAGCTCATTATCTGAGCATATAATCATGGAAGCTTCTAGAATATTTTCAATATTTCATCTCACCTGGCTGCATGATACATTCTTTGTGTATCCTTTCACAATGATGCTGATTTGTAAACAGTTCATACGTATGCTGATGCACCTTCTAGGAAATGTCGTTTTTTCAAATGGTTCTGACACCTTGGCCTACGCTAGACTAAACAATAAACAAATACTTACGGTCTCGTGCCGTAGTCATACAAAAATTCATTATACAAACAAATATTCTACGTAAAATAGTTTGTTCGTAAAAAATTTAATATATAGTAGATATTATATTCAAACAGACTATAGGTAGGTAGTTTCTTGACTAATATTTGACTGAATATGTAAGACAAATTTTGTGACTATTTAGAATCTATCGTGGCTTCAGTTAAGATACAACATTTTCTAATATATCTATAGTCAAGGTATGTACCTCGAAATGAATGCATTTCAACCAGAAGAACACTTTGCCAGTAATAATTCTCCCCAGCAGCAGTAAAACTAATAAAGCGACTTCCCAAAGTTCGGCCGAAGTGTCGTCCATGATGATGATTAAAAGAAAACAAAGCCCTCTCAGGTTTCCATGACAACAGCAGCAAACACTGCGACACGAACGAGAGGATATTGAATAAGATCTATTGTCACCAATTTACTTAATTGAAATTTCTCTTAAATGCTTTCGCGCCCTACGAAACAAAATATTTAATAACTTCCACGGAAATTATTAATAAGCACTCCAATGCTCTCGCTATACACAAAATAATTAGTCGTTTATCAAAATAAGTTCTTCTCAGCAAGCGGAGAAAGTGGATAAATGTAGCAACAAGCTTTTTATCCTAATACAATTCTTCTTTCTTGAACGAAAATCATAAATACTCTTATATAAAACAATACAAATATATCGAAGGGAAAATCATTATGTAAAGTAAGGTTTGTTGTTCCTTATTTTATTAGTTTTTTTTCTTTGGCACTACGTTTCTAAAAGAAACAGGTCTTTCTTTTCCTGTATTTTTTCGTATATTATATTATAATTATCTAACTCGTTAGTCTAGTTATTAACGGTTTTAGTAAGATTTACTAGTGTATTATCTGTCTACAGCCTTTGAAAAGAATTATAGCACCTAATGGATTCTGCACCACATGGACATAGCAGTAATTTATACTATTGATGCTCCCTCTAGAATTTTTTTATTTATCTTTTGATTAGATTCTATACAATATATCTTATCATCTGTGGAACAACATTCCTATGTAAAACAGAGTCTCAAGTACCTGGGGTACTTGTTTCGTGACAGGTTTTACTTGCATTTTAGTGCAGTTTGTCAGTCAACAATCTCAGCAAGGACAGCACACACAGCTGTTGTACGATAACTCAACTAATATAGAGAGGGTGGGCTACGATTCTTATCTACATGATAAGACAAAACATACCTCGACCACTCCGTATTCAGCTCTTGTCTTCATCTCTTTCTTTAAGCCTTCTTTAGTTAGAGACGGTCTCTATGTTTAATGAAGGTGTTAATTATAACTATATTCAGCAAACTTCTCAAGTTTCCTTTAACAAGAAATGGTCTTTTTTTAAATTACATTTAGGAACATATATTTCTTATTTGTTAATCTGCCATTTTTATGACTAAACAATAGTTTAAAGACGGCCCCTGTCATCTCTAAGTAACTGACCGAAAAAGATGCTTCATTATAGCTAATTATGACAAGTGAATATGAAATATTAGTGAATTGTCTTTAAGTTACCTAATAAAGCTTATATAACGTTAAAGACGGGAGTAGAATAAGGGCCAATATATCTAAATATCAATATTATTATGAATTTAGAACCATTCTTGAAATTGGACTTTCAGGTCTTTGGTAGTTGATTTCTCCAGGAACGTGATTTTATTATTTTCGCTCATCCCAGTTTAATTATATTTGCATCTTACTGCTATTCCTGAGTATTTGTACGATGTGTACTATGATGTCCTTCAAAAATCAGCTTATTGTGATCTGATTTCCTGCATGGTTCTGTACATTATCTTACTTTCGCTGATCCTAGTTGAAGTATCATTGCTGTCCTATTCCTAACTGCCTGTACGATTTGATTAGTGAACCGTTTTTAAGTTACTTAATAATACAGACCAATATATCTAAATATTTATATCTTTATGAATGCAGAACCATTTTTGACATTGGTCTTTCAATTCTTTGGTAGTTGAATTCTCCAGGAACGTAATTTTATTATTTTCGCTCATCCTAGTTTAATTATACCTATATCCTATTGCTATTCCTTAGTGTATTAGTGAACCGTCTGTAAGTTACTTAATAAACTTAAAACTTATTTAACGTTAAAGATGAGAGCAAAATAAGGGCCAATATATTTAAATACCTATATCTATGAATTTAGAATCATTCTTGAAATTGGTCTTTTAGATCTTTGGGAAGTTGAATTCTCCTGAAACGTGGTGTCTTTCAAGAATCAACTCGCTGGAATCGGGTATGGACAGGATATCTTTTATTTTTCGCTTATTCTAGTACTATTATCTCTGCATCCTATTACTATTACTGCGAGTCTGTACAACCTTCATATCCTTGATAGTTCAATCTCCAGTAACATATTACTTTCGCTGATCCTAATTAAAGTACCACTACTGTCCTATTCCTACTACCTGTACTCTGTAGTCTACAGTATCCTTGCAGACTCACCTCTGTGATCATGTTCGGACAGGACTTGGTCCTGGTGAGCGTGTAGGAGCCAGCAGCGCGACGTCGCGGGGCTGTATCGATCCTCCCCACCAGCTCCCGTGACGTCACCGGCCTGGAGACACCCGCGCCGCCCCCGCGCACCTACGCCTCTGACGTGACGACACCACTAGGCCAGCGGGACACCTTCACCTTCTTCCCGGCACTGGGGTTCAGTCCCAATCACCCGATACCAATATGGCATGGTTGTGGGTTTTAATATCGGTATACAGGGTGTAACAACAAAAACGACCAGCCCCATTATTTTCTTTACTAATATCATTATAAAAAAAAATACTATAGAATAACTGACCAATTCTGAACATATCTATAAGTCTTACAGATCTGTAAATCTGTAATTAATGAACAAAATCGCAACGAAATCAGCACTCTTATGTAAAATATTTTATTAATCAACAAATAAAGATGCGTTTTTGTCAGTTTTTTACAGATTTACAAATCTGTAAGACTTGCAGATTTGTTCAGAATTGGCCTAGTTTGTAATAGACCAAAGGGGACATCTTATGAGAGAAGAGTATATATTTTTAAACCAATGGTTTTCAAGTTACAATATAAAGCTATTTTTTTTCAAATGGAATTATACATTACACCCAGTATACGTAGCAGCTTGAGTTTTAATGGGTTTAAGTCCTACACATTATTACCCCAATCACACAATAAGAATATGTCATTATTGTGTGTTTTAATATCGGTATACAGGGTGTAACACCAAAGATGACCAACCCCGTTATTTTCTTTACTATAGAATAAAGTTGTAAAAGTCCAAGGGGGATATCTTATCAGGGAAGAATATATTTTTTAAAATCAATGGTTTTCAAGTTCTAACACAAACTTATTTATTTTTTAAATGGAACTGTACATTATACCTTGTATATGTAGCAGCTTGAGTTTTGGTCGTTTTGCCTTTTTTCGCTAGTTTTATCGAACCTCAAAAACTAACCTAAATACCATGAACCAGGCGTCGGTAACCTATGACCCGCAGGTCACCAAGTGACCCATTTTATAATTTGAAGTGACCTACTTGAGTTTTACAAATCACCTGTAATCTTTCAGAATTTAGCTATAATTTGTACTGTTGTTATTTACAAACAAGAATAATATATAAAAATAAGTTGTAAAACATAAATATGAAACGAACACTTGAAGAAAATATAAATAATAATGAGACTAACATTTTGATCACAAAATTGCAGTGACGAAAGTAGGTTGAATACAGCGAAATTGATTGAACCAATCATTTCTCGACGAGATTATCATTATTATTATACACCTACGGCCGATTTTTCAATCATTGGTTAGTGCTACGGTTAGAGATAATCATGGTTAAAATGCACAACTGCTTTTTTCAGTTGCTAATTGTGGTTAAATATTACTATTACTATTATTACATCTGTTTTTTTTTACACTCTATAATTTTATCATGTTGTTATCAAATTGACCATCTTCATCTGAAAAATTTGCATTTTGCTACTACGTTTTTTTGTCATTATATGATATTGTGTCATAATAACCTTAAAATATAACTAAAAAAGCACTTATGAAATTACAGATCTTGTAATATAAAATAGTCGTATATTTTTCTTGCCAACCTAAACTAGAAACTTGATAGCCAGGGATAATTTAACCGGAAATGTTTACATGACTGAAAAAAGCTGTTTGCCTTATTCATAACTTGTGTTGATTAAATCTAATTTTGGTTAAGTTAACCGTAACTTAACCGGCCTTTAGATTTTTAAAATAAATATATCCACATATTCGAAATGTCTTCTTATAGTCCCATTTTGATTGATTTTAATCCGTAGCCAAAAAAAGATACCGACGCCTGATCTAATAAGTTAGAATCTTTGAATAGTGACAGTAAAGAAAAATAATTTATTTATAATATACGCAGACATGTCTCTATGACAAACATGAAGATTATGATAGAATTCATTATGTGCTCAACACGACATTATATTACAGTCAAACAATATATCTACTACGGGAATACATGATATATGTAAGAATTGTAACGCTTCATCGTATTACTAAACTCTACTGGAGTGGAAAGACCAACATCTTGTGCTAGAGTAATCGAACAGAATTACCTGATGTCACTGTAAACCAAAGAAGCAATGTAGTAAATCGAACATAGTATATAGGAGGATAAACTTATTAAGCTACAGGTCCCTTACAGAGGCTAAAGATTTGGTTGAAAGCTATGATTCTATAAGGTCTAGTATTTTAATATCGATACTCTGAACTAGTTTATGTTACGGATAAACTCTTAAGTTGGAAGCAAGATAATGGGATTGTAGTTCCCACAACTTAGGTTCAAATCTTGTTTAAGCCAAAAATATCCAACCACTTAAAACTTTATCATCAGTCGAAGTCGACAAACTATACTCTTCCTTTAAATTGCGCGAAGCAAATATCAAAATCTTGTACTTTGTTACACTCAAATCATCTAGTCTCCATACACATATCTTTACAGTTAATTTTTGAAATATAAAACTACCCTGAAATCTTCTGGAACTCAGTAACTAAAAAAAACTTTTTCAGGTCAGATAGACGAATTATTTTTCGGAAAAGGAAGAATGATCAAATGAAAACAAAAAAATTGTGCCTAACGGGACAATATGGAAGAGGTTCTGTATACTTATACAAGGCTGTATGTGTGTAGAAGGGGATAATTTGTATATTTTAAAAGAGAATTTGGAAAATTGTACTGAAAATTTGGGTTTAAGGGAGTCTTAAATCTTTCAACAAGATAATGACACCAAACATACTACACGTAAACTGTTAGAAAAGTTATTATACACTTGTAGACAACAATTAAAAACGCCTTCACAGTCTCCAGATGTGAATCCCGTTGAACATCTCTGTAATTATTTAAAAAAATGTGTAAAACAAGACGTCTAAAGAATATAAAAAAACGGATACATTTATGATAGAAGAACTCCAAGAAAATTAATGGGAAGTATGACAAACCGTTTAAGGGAAATAATTCTAATAAATGGCGGTTCAAAAGATTATTGATTCTATATAATTTACAGATGTACGGAGACTAAATTGGCGTACTTAGTTGTTATAATAAATAGAATTTCTTTCCTCGGTTTCATTACGAAAAATTTAAGAAGTCAATACATTATTTTGTTTATTAATATAATAAGTTATAGTATAAAATTTATTTCGTATACATGTATTCAATAATAAGTACATTATTATACAAATTTTATAAGCCGGTATTTTGTTCCATGAGTTGTTTCCACAAATGGAACAATACGTCGTATAAAACGAGTATAATATATTATTTTTTATACTTTACTTCACGTATTTAATAAAAATCTTAAAATTTTCAATTAAAAAAATAACAGATTGTAATCTAGGGATATAAAATATGAAATATGGTAACTCTGCTAAATGAAGTTGGGCACATTTGTCTGTCAACATGCATTTAAAATCTATATATACATATAAATCTATACATTATGAGTTATGATATTTTAATATCATTTTAAATTAGTTTTGTTTATTCGGTTTTCATACAGAAATAAAATAAATTGTATTAAAAAACATTTAAAAATATTTGAGGTTATCAATGTGACTTTTAAACTGGGGTGCAGTTGTGAGAAGTACCAATTTTACAACAACAAAAATACCGAAAACAGTTAACAATATTTTATATTACTAAACTGATTTCGATATAATAATAAGGCAATTGTAGATGCAAAGTACTTTTTTACTTTACTGGTGTACGGAGACTAATTGGTTTGAGTGTAACAATATCGCAAATTTCAACTTAACAGAGTCTTATAATTATTACAACAGTATAATCTCTAAAAGCAATGAAATAATGTATTTCGTTTATTTTCTGTAGAAGACAAATACCATTTTGCTTATTTTTTCATAGACTGCGACAAGCCGATTTATTAGGTCACAGATTTTATTAGCAATTTGAATATTTCAATATACGTCCCTTAGTTTTATAGTTTCATAAAACAGGTAATGTTATATTTAATACAAGAATTTTATGTGCAAGATATAAAATTTGTTATAAAAATAGCAATATCGAGTAATGCATCTTCTTACACTTTAAGAAACCATTTAACAAAGCAATGGTACAGAAATAAACCTGTTGTAACAAGCAAAAAACACGTCACTTCCTTCGTCACAAAGCTGCACTTCAAAGCTTTATAATTATTCCCCACTAGAACAAACAAACACTCAGCATGTAAACACACATCCATGGAAACAATGTCATCAGGACGACGGAAAAAGTTGCAATGTACACCACGAGCGTCGCCAGCGTCGCCAGCGCCAAAAGGACGACGCATTCCGACGACTGTTCCGAATGGAAAATGAAAAATTGCTAGAAAGAAATGGAATAGAAAATTGGTTTATGGATACAGGAAGGAATGAGGAGTGCTTCTTGATTTTTAATATCAAACGTTTTCAGGATTTTACATTATTTGCGAAATTGTTCCTTTCATTTCGCACGAGAACAGATGCTAATATGAAGATGACAAGTCATTCATTTCGACGTATTCCAAGGAACAAAGCTTTTGGAACTATTTCACATTTCCATTTTCCATCAGTTATTTGCAAAATTGTAATTTCTTTTTTTGAACAATTGCAGCATTTCGCTCAAGAACAAATGATAATATAAAGCTGATACAAAAATCATTCGTTGTAGATTTTAAGATCAGAGGATTTCTATTTCCATTCCCTATAACTTTATTTGTAAAATTAATAACTCATGACTTTGGAACTGACGAAATTGCATTTTTTAGACTTAGAAAAATGAAATTCATTTACACATGTAGTTTATATCTATACAGATAAATTTATATGTAAAATGAAAATAGAGAAAAAATTTAACAAAATATGTTTATTTATGAGACCAAGCATATTTTCTAATGGTACGATTTTTGACAAAATCCAAATACTCAAATACTAGTAAAGAAAAAAAACTTGAAATTTTGGATATATCATTGTAGCACCCTAGATTAGATTTGATTAGATTTTAGTGTTAATCGTGTAACCGGAAATGGTGTTTTCATGAAGATTGATGTGTTTTTCTTAAATATCTTCATTAATTATGAATATATGAGAATTTTTGTAAATAATAATTTAATATTATATCATTAGCTAAAAATTTATAGTTCAAATTTGTTTCTACCTAGTCCCATTTAACTATTACAAGTAATTAATAATTCGGTTATTTACCTATGGAAATAAATGTTTTATATTTGACATTGACAATTATTATAAATAATATAAAATATTATAAAAATAATTATCGAATACTCTAAAAGGAATTGTATTCATACTGTAAGTACTAATTATTTTAATAATTCATGTCCCATGTCACAGATACTCATATAAAGAAAATAAATATTAACAAAAAGTTTGAAGATGCCACATTGTTTTTTTTATGTTAATACCTACAAAATATTTATTGTGTTTTGTAAAAAATATTTAATGAGAAATTTACAAAACTAAGATTTGAACTCCATGTCTCACATTCCGTTTAATTCGGACGGCGCTAACCAAGTGACCCACCATTGCCCGTTGAAAAGAATTGTCATATTTAGTAAATTTAAATGTAAAAATAGCAATACCAAAAAAGTAAAAGAACATACAAATCGATAATCTATAAATAACATCGGTTTTTTGTTTTCGTTTTGTGTCAGTTCTAAATTTTGGTTATCACTTTTTTTATAGGAACACCTAAGTAACCAATTCGTCTTTGAAACATTGGCTTTATTGTGTAGTAGGACAACGCAAAAAGTTATGAATAAGAGAATTGGAATTTAGTTAGTAAAAACTTAGTAGGATGTCGGTAATTAAAATGGTGAATACCCGTTAAAGAAAATGTCATATTTAGTAAATTTAAGTATAAAAATAGCAAAACCAAAACTAATAGAACTTACAAATCGATAATGTATAAATAACATCGGATTTTTGTTTTCGTTTTGTGTCTAAATTTTGGATATCAGTTTCTTTAAGGGAACAACTAAGTAACAATTGGCTTTATTGAGTAAAAGAACAATGCACAGAGATATGAATAAGTGAATTGGAATTTAGTTAGTGAAAACTTAGTAGGATGTCGGTAAATAAAACGCTGATATTGTTGCGGTTGCGACAATGTAGCAAGAGTGGAGATAACAATACAGCGATCACATAAACGTATTCACGTAGCCGTGAAAGGAAATGGATCGTGGATTATATCAGTACTTTAAAATAAGCTGTTGATTCAGAGCGGCACTTGGCTTTGTGTGAAATCTGATGCACAAATGAATTGTATTCATGTTGCGGACTCGAATTTCGTTCCGTGCCGATGGATCAATTGTGGCTCGAGGATAGAAAATAGTTACAATGTGCTGCTTCTATATCGTCGCCCGCAGACGCTGTGTGCTTGATTGGAAAAGAGGTAAAAAGGGTAATAGTTAGGTCGAAGTCAGGTAGAAATCAAAACGTTTGATACCTAATTTCATGTCTTGCCTTTTTGTTTTCTTGCTTCATAATTTGTAATCTTCTTTTGATGTTTTTACATCCCGCCTATCAATATACAGGGTGAGTCATCGAAATGCCCTTCTTCCATATCTCCCTTGTTTTTAGAAATACTGCATAAATTTTTTAAGAGAATTTATTCGTCACATATACAGGTGTTGTGTAAGGGCTCGGCGAGAATTGTTTGCCTGGAAACAAGCTGACGACGTCTCTCTCTCTCTCTGTCTCTCTATTGGATGATATTAGTGTTTTGTTTCGCACTGACAAGCGATTCACAATTGTTTGTTATTTGTAGGTAATTTTTCATTATTTCTTGAATTTAATAAACGGATATTACTCATTGTTGTGTTATTTCTACTTTCCATTTCTCTACAGACATTATTTATATCAATGGGTAATTATTATAGAATCGTCTAGAATCTTCCAGAGCCTATAAAACTTTCCATATCTCTACAGCGACTTATGTCCGCGGGTAATTATGCTGGAATCTCCTTCCTAGAATCTTCCAGAGTCTATAAAAATTTGCCTATTTAATGAGATTAATTGATTAGTAAAAAAAAACTACTACTCTTAATAACATGAAGATAATATAAAAAGACACCCAACTGAATTATAAAATATAGGCTGTTCCATTTAAAAATGACGAGTTATAGTTATTTGAAATTGAGTAAATTTGATGCCTTTTACTGGACACCCGGTATTTTTACATTTAAAAAAAATATATGTCGGAACATAGAGTTAGTTACAGCTGTATAGAAAAAAGTCTTAATTTTTACTATTAAAATAACATCAGTACGCCTTTATAAAACAATTCGTGTATTTGTCTTTATTGGAGAATAAACGGAATAAGTTGGCAACGTCGCGGAAAACTAAAACAAAATTTATATGTTCGTGTCGAACAACAAAATACAATTGAAAAAATATAACATTATATAGATGTTCCATTTAAAAAAAAAACAATTCTCGCTGAGCCTTAATGCAATACCCTGTATATGTGAAAATAATTTTACGTTGTGCTCCTTGACTGGACGAATAAATTCTGCTAATAAATGTATACTCAATTTCTAACGACAAAAATACGTCTTATTGCAAAACTTAGTTTTAGCTTTATTAATAAAATGGAAAATAAAAAATTATAAATATATAAGAATTATTGGCAGGAATGAAATTATTTACAAAAATAATGAGATTATTATTATTTTTTGTGACCCAATTTAGTACCACGCTAAACGAATTAAAATGCAGTATAATTTAGCGGTGGGAAGACCTTATAAACGTTTGTAGACCTAATGAGAAGTACTATTAACCTAAATTTCTTGAGAATGTGATTTATCATAGCAGTAAGACCTGGTATAAAAATAATCCGAATGTAATGACACGGAGCAGATAATGAATACGGGGCTCATTAACATTTAAGTCGTGCGTTGCAGATGTTGGTAACCTTCAGAAAATAAATTCCCGTGAAGATAGCCCCAGGTGATTTGTTAGAGGGCAGAGTGTGGCCTGAAAACTCAAACTGAAATACGACGTCGTCAGCTTGAAACGGAATCACGGTGAGAATGTTTCACTCCACCTCTACCTGTACATGCTAATGTACATCGCTTGCATTCTAATTCGGATCAAGGTTATAATATTTCAAATCGCCATAAACATTCACACGACTTATTATTCTTTGGTAATATATTCATTTAAATAGTTCACCCTCAAAGCAAACATTTGCAAGTCAAATACTTGCTTACCTACTTATTCAATTATTTCCTAAACTCCTACAGGATGTACCGCAGTGAGAAATTCACCCGGTCATGTAACAGTTTAACAAAATCGATGAGCCATTAGGTTGCAGAAATTGTAAAATTTATTTATTTAGGTGAAGTGTAAAGAATAATTGAAACACTAATATTTACATAACTAAGATTAATAAACGATATATGAATAATAAAAGATAATAAAAATAAGAATAACAATTATTAAAAAAGATTTAAACAGTAAGATTATTTATTTAAACATTTAACACTACGGATTATTGATTTACCATCTATTCACTACGCATATTATTATAAGACTGTCCCCGCGGTCTCTTCTGCTACTAGAGCAATTAAGTTCTAGAATATTCTCGTACCTTCGAGCGATAGTACAATAGACAGCAGCGAACGAGTCTTGACAAGTCTGCTAGAGGCCATCGTCCGCGATGTGACCTTGGGATCGCTACAATATTAATAAAGAGATGCGTTCATAAAAATCTAAATTTTATTTTGCAACTTTGAAATTGAATACAATACAAAATATATAAGATATTAGGAAGTCAAACATGCTGTTTACTCTAATTCTAGATCTGCTGAAACCAGGGCACATTCTGGAACAGTTTTAGTTGCTTTTGATTGTACTCTGGTTCCAGTAAGTTAAGAATTGAAGCACTCAGAAATACTTCTTGACTTGCTGAAACCAGGTCACATTCTACAGCAGTTTTGGCTGCTCTGGGTTGTGGTTTGGTTTTTGTAGATCGGGAATTAGAGCATTTTGAAATGCTGACTCTAATTCTTGGTCTATTAAAACAAGAGCATATTCTTGAGCAGTTTTGGCTTCTCTGAATTGCACTCTTGTTTGAATGGGTCAAGAATTAAATCATTGTAAAGTGTTGTCTAGAGTTGTTTTTTTATTATAATTTATGTTTTGATTTTGGTTATTATAAGAAATTTTGTCCCCAAAGACATTTTGAAAAGACTGCACCGATGATGACAACATATTTTTGTAATGAAATAAGTACAAAATCACTAATATGACCCAATTTTTATTCACTACATATGTTAAAATATAGAATTGTCATAATCGGTTTGATTGTGGTTACAATACAATTAAAAATTCTTGTTTTTGTGAATCGCTAATCCATGGATTTATTCGTCTAAAGAGATTGATAGTTTTTGAATTGTAGCAATTCGTCGAATGTTAATACCGATATAAATGCCAAGTTATAACAAACCTACGCACCACGCTCGCAAATTTATTTACGCTATGACATTGTTTTATGTCGGTAGGCTAAATAATCTACTAATTTATTAGGCCGTGTGATTAGTAACAAGAAAATTTATGGCTGTACACAGTCTAAATCTAAAGCAGATTTATAAATGAGATAAACTAGGCCATCAGATGAACACATCATTTAAAGAAAAGCTAGATTGTCTGGCTTAGATAAAATGAATCAAAAGAATAAAGTGGATTATATGTTAAACGTGTAGATCTGCGGATTACACTTTAATTAGATCATTTATTCTTGGTTTACTTCGGTAATAAGATTTCAAATTGGAAACTCTATTTTAGTTTAACAATGGCGTTAAAGTGAAATACGAAATACTGCTATAATAGTCAAATTGTTTATAGTATATAATTTTGTATGTCGTGTCAATGAGGTTAATAATAGAAATCATTTATGCAAAAACTTTAATAATCAATATTCGGATGTGCAATTCAGTTGTTTATAAAGTTGAAATGTCAGTTAACTGGAAGATTTCAGTTGAACTTTTTATAATTTTGTTTTCGTTGTCGCTTGTTAAGTTTTTCACGCCACAAATCTGGTTTAGTTGTCCTACTTTCTTCGATATTCTATTTTTCTTTGTGTTTTATGCACACAATAAACTCCAAGAAAATAAAATTATTTGAAACAACGCAGTGACTGTCTTTACATTTGTAATATATAGGGCATTCTTATATTTTACAACGACAGTTATAACTTTAATGGATAAAAATTACTGGATTTCAGTCAAATTGTAAAAGTTTATTTCCTCTCCTACCGGTTTCGACCTCACGTAAATTGTTGTAAATGTTAATTTAAATGTTATAATGGGATAATAAATTATAAAAACATAAATATTAGTGACACTAAGAATAAATAAATATATACGCTAATTTAAGAATAATAATTATTAATAAAGAGTGAAACACTAAGAACATTTATTTAAACATTTAATATTACTCAATATTTATTTGTACTATACATATCACCAGCTATTTATTTATATCAGCAACTTTTTTTCTACTTTACATTTCGCTGACATGCACTGATTCTCTGCGCACTCTACTCTGAGGGATACTAACTTCCCTGAGCCGTCCGATGCTACCTAGTATCTGACATACAAGGGTTTTAATTTATGAGTTTTTTTTTGCCTCAAAAGTTATCCACAAATTATATTATTGAACAACTTTTACACGAGACAAGAGGAACGACAGTCGCTGCCACCACTATCACTTTATTTAAAAGTCTGCCGTGATAGAAGCAGATAAGGGAATGTTAATAATGATAACAGACGCGGTGTACTATATGGTAAAATTGGTGCAGGGTAGTAATATTATAATAATAGAGTTTTACCCACGCATTGTGCTACCACGTCACAAAGACAGGGGTTGGAATAGGATGGGCTGAATCAAACACGATATTCTAACAATAACAAAATTATATAAATTTGAATCATCAACCGCGATCAAAAACATTTTTATAATTCAAATAAACTACAACGCGTAACTTGATTCTATATAAACTCTAAATTCTTACTTTCCTAATTTACAAACAGTTTTGAAAACCTTTTTACATCGATCTACAAATCAATATTAATGGACAAAGAATATAATAAAAACTACTTACAAATTTACACCACGATGAGAGAGCCTTTACACACAGTAAAACAACTAATTGGTTATTTCACTAAGAAATACCAAGGTATGTCAAGACATCCACAACACTCGAAGATTACAAAAGAGAGTCAGCAAGAAAGTGTACCATAAGAGAGAAAGAGAGTTCAACCTTTAAGAGCACCATATAATGGTAAAAATCTAGATTTCTCAACCTATGTTTATCCGGCTCTTCTTACCCTCTAAGTATGAACTATGTTAAAAATAACACAACTATTGATGTCCACCGAAGGCATCACGTACTGGAAACGGACAGTTATTTCTTTGAAAACATGCTTAAAGGCGCAAAATGTACGCCCTTTTCTATAAATCTGTCCATTTCGTAACATCTGGAGTACTACAATACCAAAAATTTACAAAAATGCACAACCGCCAAACGACCGTGTTACACTAGCAACTACACTAAAATACCGAAATAATACATTTTCCGGTTCAAAAACACTTCGAAAAGATGTCAATTTTCCTCCAATCGATACATTAGTCTTATATTAAAATTTACAAATCTATAACAGCACAAATGGATGAGTATAAATTGTTTAAAAAACTTGTGAACTTGTGAAGTAAGCGTCACCTGTTCCTGCTGCAGTATCCACAGGTCTTAGGATGATTCATAGGGCGCAAAGCGGAATAAATCCGGGTATTCCTGCCACAGATCCTGCACCCGCGCACCTGGCAGGCAGCCACAGCTGACAGTTTTTGCAGGAGTTACAGCGTGGGTTATTTACTGCACCGGAATCGTCTCAAGCTTCACCAGCTCCCGACCGTCACGCGACATATGCACGAGGAATTAGGTTACGGGTACATTATGTGCAATAAAGACAAAGTGGAAATAATAGTGTACTATATAAAGGGTGAGAAGTGTAACATAATTAGTTAGGGGCTACAAAGTAAAAATAAAATCCAAATACGTTTATTAAAAAACTAAATAAATTGATATTTTATATTTTAAATTAGTTTACTTTGTGAATTTTTGATACTTTTTTCTAAACTCAAACGTGAACTATAGTGATAAAAAGATACGCTTTCCTGTCTAGTTTGACAAATAACCATTTCCTTGAGATTTTAGAAATCGGTAATTTGGAAGGTACATTTTTAATATTTTCAAATACAAAACTATAATTCCATATGTTACCATAAAAAATTATAAAATTCACTATCCGCTTATCAGCTATTTGTTTTTTACTTCCTTGTACAAAGTAAAAGAAGTATTGTAATTGCAAAAAAAATCAGTTTTCAGATTTCAGCGGAAATATCCAATTATTTATTAAACAGCATATGGTATTATTTTCCTAGGTACGTAAAGGTCATTTTAGTCCTAGTCTATATATTGGTACAAGATCTTGCATAATTTTTTGTACAATTTAAATTGGCTAGTATCAAACAGCAAATTGGTTGAAATATTGTATACGACAGTAAATGTGTTGAAAAAACAGAACACGTTCTATTTTTCATACAATCTGTCAGTAAATTTGGCTGTGAGCATGCGCATATATAAATTTTGTGATCTCATGCGTTTCTAACGTTTATTTGTTTTTATTGTGCGTTTTGTGGTTATAGAAAACTTAGTGTTACTACTGTAAAGTTGTAAGTATTGCAAACTACAAATGTAAATGAATTTTATGGTTAATTTTGCTTGTCACATTGACATATTCAAGAAAAGTGTGCAGAATCAGATACAATATATTGTACAGGAAATTAGCATCATACAAACCTTCGTCAAAATGTAAAAATTTTGGTACAAGATATTGTATCATTTCTTGCACTATTTCTTGTCCCATATATAGGCTAGTCTAAAATTATTACATTACGCTGTCAAAGAAACATTATAAACAAATGTTATAGATGGTTTATCATGCTACAATAAAAACATCTGTTTTATCACAAAAATCAGAAACGTTGTTGTTAAAGAAAAAGTGCATTTTTTCTGCTTTTGTTTAGAATGCCTTGGCCGCTGTTGAGTGTTTCTTGTGCATCAGAAAGCTCTCATTCCAGCGTCGCGCGATTTTAACGAAGCAATAAAAAACTTAATGAATTCTAACTGATGATGGCGAGGGCGGAAACTTGTAAATTGCATTATGCTGCTAAATTTAATTACTCGATCGCCCTGCCTTCTTTCGGATTTTGTTTAGTTCTTCCCCTTTATTGAGTGCAGAAGAGCAGAAGTAGAGTATTCTTAACTCGAACCCCCGTACTTCAATTCACAATCAAATTGTATTGTAAAAAACTTTTTCTCATTCTCAAATAGTGATTCTGTGAGACGAGACAAGCCGAGATTTTTCTTTATATCGTATCGTCTCATTTTAAATGTAAAATATATTATCTCGTCACGTTTATTTCTCGTCTCGAATATTATTATCTCGGGTCGAATCTCGCCGAGATTTTTCATTTTCAAGGTCAAATATTGCAGGCTTTGTGACGGAATCAAATTTTTTTCATTCCTAGGGAAATTTCTCTAGATTTAGGGAAATTGAACATTCTTTTGGTAAATTAGGAAGAAAATATATATTTACGGAAAATCAAATTATTTCTTTTAGACTATAATTAGTCGTATAAATATGTATGTACAATATAATTATCTGCTCCATCTATATTTTGTCTGTTTATCAGATATACATCAACCAATTTAATTCTGTCACTTGTTGATGGGCTTTTGTAATTTCATTCTTAGGTTATCTAGTTTTAAACTGATATTTAGGACGATATTGCAGGTTTCTATTATACAAGTTATTTTTTATTTGCTTATTCTACATAGTTCCCCCTACAGATACTTATTAATTTTTTTCTATGCCGGCGGCTTAAAAGTAGCTATATTTCAATTTTGTTGGCATAGAAATTTAATTTCTACCTTGTGAATCAAGTCACAAAAGATTTAACATTTATGACGTTTGAAGAAAAATAATTTTAAAATCTCGAGAAATCTCGTTGAAATTATTGAAATTCGAGAATCTGGATTTCATTTTCTCGTCTGGAAGCTTCTTTTTTAAAATCGTTCTCGTCTCACCCGAGACGACATATTTCGAGACGAGACGAGCGAGATTCGAAAAATATTTCGTCTCTCCCGAAAAAGTATTCTCAAAACCTTCACTTAGATCTTCAATTATTTATGTGTTCTAATATTTTATTTTTTGTTTCAGGTGAGTTCCTGTCGCCGTAACGTATCCTGAAATTTGTTCCTGTTTTGTAAGTTTAAAATTAATTGCTTTTATTTAATTTTTCTGATTATTTCTAACAAGTATATAAGAACAATTTAAATTATTTACAATTTAAATTAATTATTCGATAACGAGTACCGTGTTCTTTATGAAAAACGCTCATAAAAATATTATGAGTTTTATCTTCGCATTGATCTTTTTACGCGTTTGCACGTTTCGTGCAATTAATAATTACAAAGTAAAGAATCACATTTTAAAATCAGCGACTTTATATAATTATAAAATTATGACGTTTTTATCACATACGCTATTATAGACAATTTGCTTTTTACAGGAAATGTGTTATAATGTTCCCAAAACGGTACACTGTTATAAATTTCTTATCTTTAAATTTCTTCCGGAATTTGTTACGCAGTTAATTTATTTTCGATGGTGTTATTTTTAACTCATTTTATATTTTCTTAACCTAACTTAACTTTTACTTAACTGAAATGAGTTAATTATTTATTATAAACGAATGGACTATAAAATTTATGTTATACCACAAATGATGATGAACAAAAATCTAATCAGTATTTATTACACAGAGAATACAATTCTTATGAAAATTATCCAACCACATTACTTGAAAATATATCAATAATTGAAAATAATATTTCTCTCACTGCATAAAACTTCTAAAGTTGCATATTTCCCACAATCCTGGGTTAAAGTGTGAGAAATCATTTCTCACAGTATTTGCTAACATTGCGCATGTGCATTGTGGGAAATATCATTTCTTACAGTAATTTCCAACATTACGCATGCATGAAGGTACTCTTTGTGAGGTTACGTTGGTTTTTATATCAAATGTATGTGCATGTATTTCTGTTTTGTAACGTTTAGCAGTGTCGTCGTAGAAAAAGTATCACCAATTTTCCACCTTGTGTGATTCCAGTACCCGATTTCGTCTCGTACCGAAACTTTCACACCTCATGAGAAATAGGCGACTTTTTGCACTTGTTGCACAATACATTATTTTGTACTCTTACAATAAAATCTGTTGATTTTCGTCAATTTCGGGAATTTTAATTTCCCACTGCTCTGCCTCTCCTTAGGCACTCGAAAAGTTTAAGAATCTATAGAGTTCAATAATTACATAGTCGAAAAATGTACAAGATTATGTATTAATCAAGATATTTAATTTCGTGTTATAATTGATTCAAACTTTACAAATTCTATTTATTTTACTTACAATTCAAATCCTCTATCTACTATCCCACGACGCCCTTGTCACTAAATACTTATTCGGGAAAATTAAGTTCCCAAAATTTATATGTAAATAACCATATTGCCACTATAATAATTTGTGATTTGCTACAGCAACACTAGTAACAATGTAAATATGACAAATATAAGCAAAAAATATAAGAAAAAATTGTCACCGATTAGTAAAAAGTATCTTCTAAATGCTGGGGAAATTTCTCAGATGAACTCGTTATCAGTGAGATTACGCAAATTTACACAATTTAGTGATTTTTTTTAGTAATCTTCCTAAATATAACTCATGATTTGTTCAAAAATCGATAATATTTAGAAAATGTCACTCACGTTAATCCCAATCTTTGGAAAATACGATTCCTCCTTCGTAGTTACATTTTCGACGTTGGTATTACCAATTACCAATTACAATTAAATTACTCATAAAGAAAAACTAAAATTTTTAATTACATGCTTTTCAAAATAAAGATGAAAGTATATCTTCAAATTCTGCATTATTTATTAACAAACTTTCCTTTCTGGTATTATTGCTTGTTTGGTACAAAGAAAATTTAGTTTGTATACCATTTACCACATGTAATCCTGAACCAATGAAGCTGTGAATTTTTTGTAGATATGTATGTGGGAACCGGGTGGAACACCGCATAAAATCACTCGATGCGCGCTCGGCGGCCAATAAAACAAATCGCTTCAATTTACCTTCCCGACGCGAACAATCTAAACGTATCAAATGGAACAAGTGAGCATCGCATCAGCTGCGGCCGCTCGCACGGCGTTCCCCAGCCGCCCCCGACCTGTCACTACCACCCCCGCAAACAGGACCTTGTCACAGCTTGTCTCTTGCACCTCGCTGCCCTAATCGCCTACTTTCCAAATACCAAATCGGGTAATGGATGCTCTGTTCCTGTTCTATTTTTAAGTTTATCATGTGATGTTTGTCTTCTACTGTCACGACAATCCCGAGAGAAACGGGAGTACATCTGGGTTGTTTATATCCAGGACATGTAACCGAAAAAAATACTAATTAACGATTAACCCATATTGAGAACATTATAAAAATAACGGTTTTAGTTCGAAAACAGGTTTTTAAAAATGGAAACCGGTTTAAACCAGTTAATATATCGGTTAATATTGAGAACGTTATAAAATAATGGTGTTAATAATGAGAACGTTATATAAATTACGGTTTTAGTTCGAAAACAGGTTTTTAAAAATGGAAACCGGTTTAAACCAGTTAATATATCGGTTAATATTGAGAACGTTATAAAATAATGGTGTTAATAATGAGAACGTTATATAAATTACGGTTTTAGTTCGAAAACCGGTTTGGACAAGTTGAAAACCGGTTTAAACCAGTTAATAAGTGAATTAATTAAAAAAATATAATATTATGGACCAATGAAAAGCGATTATGTTTCGAGATGCATACAAAATCAAACACGAATATTCACAAAAATTCCTATAATACATTCAGAGAAATGTAAGTTATTTTTTAATTGTAAATTTGATGCCTAAAGCTGATAAAGAGACTACCTATTTTTATGACTCTCCAATAAAATATATATTTTGGAAACGGTCATAACTCATAGATATAATCACATACAAATTTAACCTATATAAAAATATTTAAAATTTTCGTGCTAAGTTATATTATTAAAATAAAGGTTTATGTTTGCTAAAACCGGTTTATTTTTTTTTGGTTAACGATTACTGGTATTTTCAGCCTTAAAAATATCGGTTAAAATTACGGTTAAAGTTTATTTTTTGTTCAATATATCAGTTACCAATTTTTATTAACTGGTTATATGCCCTGTTTGTAGACTACATAAATGATTTTTTTTTCCAAAGAATTATTTTTTGTAAACTACCAAATGTTCCTTAGCATATCTTTCTCCAGAAAACTTTCGAAAATAAACTCTACACTTTGGTCCCAAAATCTCAAATTTTGACCCACTAACTGTGTTAATTATAAGTATAAATTTACCTACCTAGCGAACTTTAAGTTGATAGTACCTACATATATAAATTTACAAATATGCTCTATCGATCGTAGGTATCAATAATGATACTAAATATATTAAAACATTTATCTTTATATTTCAGTATTTGCCTAGTATTATATGTTTATTACATTTCATCGCCAAGGAAATAGTTATTTACATATCAAATTCAAATGCAGGAATGCCCAGTTCCCAGAAGAATGTTTTGCGACAAAACAATTCCGGGAAACAAGTTAATTTTTTTAAAAGTCAAAATTAGAAAAAATATATTCAACAGCGAGAAATGAAGTTTGGAATAAAGCTGAAAATTTTTACTTACTAGAAGGTTTACAAGAATAAGTTTATCATAAATATTGTTCCTTTGGATGAGTTCTATCATTGGTTAAATTTAATGTACTTATTTCTTTTGCACTCTGTATAATACGATTATTAATTTTCTATATTTTAAAAACCTTAGTAACCAAGCTTCTAAATCTAGATCATTGTTCGTTTTATTATTTCTGTAAACGCCTTGTTTTGTTTTCTAATCTCTCCTATGTATTTATATTCTCCAGGCCTATTTATAGGTGTACAAAATTAACTTACTACTTCGTTCTAAATGACTGCCCTGTCTAAATATATCTGGAGGTATCTTAACAATAAATTACATAGTTTTGAAAGCAGAAATTCATGGTCACAAACAGACGCTTAAATCAAAGGCGTCAACACGAAATTACTTCATATTTCAAAGTCAAAATATAAATAGGTATACCGCGAAATATATGCCATTGCAAATTTATTATTGAAATAAAGAAATCCAATACATCACGGTAACTGATAAATGATAGTGAACAAAGAAAGTTTAACAATCAAAAAATAATATATATTGCTGGTTTTAGTACATTTTGCTGAATGTACCAGAAATGGTATAGTCTGTTTCCCGCTGTTGATCAGTAAATGTTGCAGAACTCATTAATTTAGAAGCGTAAAACATTTTATTGAAAGTTGTCTCTATTAGGAATTCGGGTGAGACAAAATATTTCTCAAATCTCGCTTGTCTCGTCTCGAAATATTTTACAAAGCTTCGAGACGAGAAAATAAAATCGATCTTCTCGAATTTCAATTTTTTTTTTCAAACGTCATAAATGTGACATCTTTTGTGACTTGATTCACAACGTAGAAATTAAATTTCTACGCCGCAAAAGTAGAAATATAATACACCGCTGCCGTAGAAGAAAAATAAAGAAGTATCCTTAGAAACTATGTAAAATTAGCGAGTAAGAAGTAACTATAAAAATAGAAACCTGCAATATCGTCCTAAATGTAATTATAAAACTAAAGAAATTAAGAATGAAGTTGCTAAAAACAACTGACAGATTTAAATTGATAACAAAAAAATTCCATACGCCTTCTAACAATAGTAACAGTATAACAGTAAAACAAAATCAGAAACCAGATTTTTATATGATTATTTGGTACGTAAAGACAATATTTAGGTGGAGTAGCTAATTATATTGTACATTTCCCTAAATATATATTTTCTTCCTAATTTACCAAAAGATTGTTTAATTTTCATACATTTAGGGAAATTTCCTTAGATATAGAAACACCACGCATAGATAGCGACTTTGAAAACTCGAGAAATCTCGACGAGATTCCAGACCGAGACCAGATAATAATATTCGAGACAAGAAATAAACGAGACGAGGTAGAAAATTTTACTTTTAAATTGAGACGATACGAGGAAACGAAAAATCTCGTCTCGTCTCGTCTCATAGAATCACTAGTCTCTATTTTTACTATAATTACAGGTACCAGTTATTTCCTAATTGGAGGAAAATTTGGGTAAAAATGGTGGTTGATTATCATTGTGAGACATTTAAGACTATATTAACAGTCCTGAAGGGTGCAAATGAATATGAGGACGGTAATACGAGCACATTGTGTCCATTGTCCTGAAATGCCAGTCGTCCTCCACCAGGATGCGTTTAATGAAAATTTAGACCCGTTTCATATTGTTACAGCCACGAGGCTGCTTTATAAATGATATGTGATAAAGAGGTTAATTTCACTGCCTCGGCTACCCGCATAAAAACACAAACACGCCTCCCATTTTAATTTCCAAATAATGACTCTTTTTAAATATAAATATTACATGTTGCAGTTTAAAATCAATATGTATCTAGAATAAAATTTGCGTGACTATAATGTCTATTGTCTGTAGAATTGTTGCTACAAGCGCACTGTTTTTTATTTTATTACTTCATATATAATAAACAATAAATATATTCAGTGTATTTTTCGGAGTTGATACTCATATCTGTATCAATCGTAATATGCGATTCAAATATTTGGGGAAAAGGAGGTTTTGAAAAACAGAGTTCGAGAAATGGCATCTATAAATTATAGTTATACTGGTAAATGCTATGATAGAAATCGTAAACTCTTCTCGTCTTCTCATCTCAGTTTAAAGCAGAGCATGTAACCGAACAAAATAATGGTTAACGGTTAACCCATATTGAGAACGTTATAATAAGAACGATTTTAGTTCGAAAACCAGTTTTTAAAAATTGGAAACCGGTTTAAACTGGTTAATATATAGGTTAATAAAATAAAATTAATTAATTTATAAATATATTAAGGACCAAAGAAAAGCGACCATATTCTGAGCATACAAGGGGCCGTTCAAGTATTACGTAAGCACTATAGGGGGGTGGGGGGGTCTTTGTTTTGCTTATTTTGGATGACATGGGGGGTAGGGGAGTCTAGATGATGATTACGTCATCGGTAGCTATTAACTTTTTAACCCGTGAATGGCAACCCTCACATTGACTAAGTTCCGAATCGTGCAAAAATCGATGACAGCGCTCACGTTATCCGTCAAATCCATATAAATCATGAATCATGTAAGATTATAATATTTTGTCCCTTACTCTATCTTGAATACTGTATCAGTAAAATCTAATTTCCATTCTAAATCTATTTTCTTATTTTTAAAATTATAATTATAACATTTTAATTATAATATTAAAAAAAAAACAGGGCATGTAACCGGTTAAAAAAACCGGTTAATAAAAACCGGTAACCGATAATTTCAACGAAAATTGCGAACTTTAACCGTAATTTTAACCGATATTTTTCAGGCCGAAAATACCGGTAACCGTTAACCAAAAAAAAAAATAAACTGGTTTTAGCGAACATTAACCTTTATTTAATATCATTTAGCGAGAAAAAAAATATTTTTTTTTTATATCTGTGTTTTCTATTTGTATTTGAACATGAGTCATGACAGTTTTTACAATTAACATTTTATTTGAGAGTCATAAATGTAGGTAGTCTCTTTGGCCGTTAAGGTTACTTAAAAAGTCCCAAATAAATACAGCCTTTGTCAACACAGGCAAGTTTAAAATTGAAAAGTGACCTGCGTTTTTCTGAAGATATTACGGGAATTTTTGTGAATGTTCATTAATTGCTTTTTTTTAATTGTTATATTTTTCTTAGATTTTTTTGACACCCTTTTCCATTTAAAATTAGGTGCAACCCCCATTTTAGGGTTGAAATGTTAAATTACCTCAATTTGAGTAAAAAATTTTGATTTTTTAAAAGTCTATATTGATATTCCACAATGTTAAACCCAATGAAACTGATTTAATTTATTCCAAAACAATTTGGGATAATGTGAAACCTTACACAACTGTCTAAAATTAATCCCAATTGACTTGGAACAGTGTTGACCCTTATATAACGATGTTAAACCCTAAATAATTATATTATCTTTGTCCCAAACAGTTTGAAACAATGTTAAACCTTCCACAACATTCTGAAATTAATCCCAAACAATGTGGAACAGTGTTAAACCTTATAGAACTATGTAGAACATTGTTAAATTAGTATAACTTTCTTAACTTAATCCCAATTAACTTGGAACAGTGTTGAACCTTATATAACAATGTGAAACCCTAAATAATTATATTAACTTTGTCCCAAACAATTTGGAATTCTGAAATTAATCTCAAACAAATTGGAACAGTGTTGACCCTTATATAACAATGTTAAACCGTAAACAATTGTCGTAACTTTGTCCCAAACAATTTGGAACAATGTTAAACCTTCCAAAACTGCCTGAAATTAATCTCATACAATTTGGGATAATGTGTAACCTTGTAGAACTATCTAGAACATTGTTAAACCCTGTACAACTGTCTCATCTGAATCCCAATTATCTTGGAACAGTGTTGAACCTGATACATGTATGTTACACCCTAAACAAGTTTCTAACTTTGTCCCAAACAATTTGGAACAAAGTGAAACATAGTGCAACTGTTTCTACTTACTCTAGAACACTTGGAACATCTTTCTGCCTTCTACAACTGTCTTTTTAAGTCTTCCAATAATTTTCCAATAATAGTTATACATTAAAACTTACAATTTATAGTTTGTCACTCTAAAATTTTTCATATACAGCAAAAAAAATCCAAAAAGACTCATTTTTAGGTCCAAAATTTTGATTTTTGAAATAATTCTAAATTGATAGACGCCGATGCGCTGATTTCAAATTTTCAAACCGAATTCAATTATCTCTTTCCGTTCCTGAGATATTTGACCTCAAAGTTGCACCTCAAAAAAGTGGGTTTTTTTGATATATCTCTAAAACGGGTAGAGACACAATCTCAACGACTATACCAGTGGATTCTACAGGCAAAGTTACATAAAGAAATGTTTTCTCCGCATATACGTTCTTTGGAACGATTTTGTGAAAAATGAGAAAAACGAAAAAAACCGGAATTTCAGTTTTTCACTTGGGAACTTTTTGTCACCAAATCTTTTCATTTTCTATACTTAAGTAAATACTGATGCGCTGATTCCAAATTTTCAAACCGATTTCAATTATCTCTTACCGTTCTGGAGATATTTGCGTTCAAAGTCAGACCTGAAAAAAATTGTTTTTCAGGAATAGTCCTGAAATGGGTCGAGATACGACCTCGGCGACCTCACCAATCGATTCTGCGGGCAAAATTACATAAGTATACCAATTTTCAGATATTTATTCAGGCGGATACAATTTTTAGAGCGAAAAAACGAAAATCGCAAAAATTGAAAAATCGCCTGATGAACCCCTTACGATTTTTTCCGATTTTTGGCCATTTTCGTTTTTTCGCTGTAAAAATTGTATCCATTAGAATATAAATCTGAAAATTGCTACAAAAATGTAATTTTGTCCGTAGAATCGATTGGTGAGGTCGCCGAGGTCGTATTTCAACCCATTTCAGGACTATTCCTGAAAAACTGAATTTTTCAGGTCCAACTTTGAACTCAAATATCTCGAGAACGGTAGTAGATAATTGAAATCGGTTTGAAAATTTGGAATCAGCACATTCTTCTTTACTTAAGTCCAGAATATAAAAAATTTTGGAGACAAAAAGTTTCCGAGCGAAAAACTGAAATTCCGGTTTTTTCGTTTTTCTCATTTTTCACCAAATCGTTCCAAAGAACGTATATGAGGAGAAAACATTTCTTTATGTAACTTTCCGCGTAGAATCGACTGGTATAATCGTTGAGAATGTATCTCTACCCGTTTTAGAGATATGGTCAAAAAACACCCTTTTTTGAGGTGCAACTTTGAGAGCAAATATCTCAGGAATGGAAAGAGATAATTGAATTCGGTTTGAAAATTTGAAATCAGCGCATCGACGACTATCAAGTTAGACTAATTCCAAAAATCAAAATTTTGAACCCAAAAATGGGCATTTTTAAATTTTTTTGGCTGTATATGAAAAATTTTAGAGTGAAAAACAAAAAATTGTAACTTTTCATGTATGTCTGTTATTGGAAATTACTAGGAAGACTTAAAAAGAAAGTTTTAGAAGGCAGAAAGATGTTCCAAGTGTTCTGAAATAAGTAGAGAGACTTGCACTATGTTTCACTTTGTTCCAAATTGTTTGGGACAAAGTTAAGGTACTTGTTTAGGGTGTAACATAAATGTACTAGGTTCAACACTGTTCCAAGATAATTGGGAGTAAGATGAGACAGTTCTACAGGGTTTAACAATGTTCTAGATAGTTCAACAAGGTTTAACTTGTTTTCGGAAAGAAGGTGGTTATTCCTGTGTTTGTACTGCTGGTTTTACCGGTTCAAATTGTGACATAACTTTAATTAAAGACGCATGTAAAAGAGATATTTGTAAGAGTGGTTCAATTTGCACTCCCCTTAAAAAAAGGAGGGTTTATTTGTGAAGACTGTTATCCCAATAATGCGGGTATGAACATTATACAGAATTATGTGAGCTTAAAAGTAGAAGCTTTGGAAAAAACTCGTTTCTTACTTTTCCAAGTTTGAAACAGAGACATCGTCTACATTTGACTAAGTACTAAACTAAAACGCTTTTTTTTAATGGATTTCTCTAAGTTTTTTTTATAAGACACATTTTTTATATTTTTACTTTAACTTGTACGGAACAGGTTTACCAAAATAAAACAACTTGCAAAATTAATAAAATTAAGTTTTATAAGCTTGTAACTCAAAAACTGTTAAAGATATAGTCTTAAAATCAGAGCATGTAACCGGTTAATAAAAACCGGTAACCGATATTTTCAACGAAAATTGCGAACTTTAACCGATATTTTTCAGGCCGAAAATACCGGTAACCGTTAACCAAAAAAAAAAATAAACCGGTTTTAGCGAACTTTAACCTTTATTTTAATATCATTTAGCGACAAAAAATTTTAATATTTTTTTTTATATCTATGTTTTCTATTTGTGTTTGAACATGAGTCATGACAGGTTTTACAATTAACATTTTATTGGAGAGTCATAAATGTAGGTAGTTTCTTTGGCCGTTAAGGTTACTTAAAAAGTCCCAAATATATACGGCCTTTGTCAACACAGACAAGTTTAAAATTGAAAAGTGACCTGCGTTTTTCTGAAGATATTACGGGAATTTTTGTGAATATTCATTAATTAATTTGCTTTTTTTAATTGTTATATTTTTCTCAGATGGTATTTTTTTATTATTTTTTTAAATTAATTATTCTCTAATTTTTTTAATCAAATTTTTATAATTAATTTATTTTAATTAATTTAATTATTTTTTTAACCGATATATTAACCGGTTTAAACCGGTTTCTAATTTTCAAAAACCGGTTTTCGAACTAAAACCGTTATTATTATAACGTTCTCTATAAGGGTTAACCGTTAACCAGTATTTTTTTCGGTTACATGCCCTGAAAAAAAATTAATTGAAAAATGTTTACGTAAGCATGGGGGGAGGGGGTAAGAGCTTTGCTTACTTTTGCTGACAGGGGGGATGGGGGGGTAAATAATTGTAATAAATCTGCTTACGTAATATTTGAACGGCCCCCAAGATCAAAAACGAATATTTACAAAAATTCCTATAAAGCTTCAGAAAAATGTAGGTCATTTTTCAATAGTAAACTTGGCTAAAACTAATAAAAAGATTACCTACTTTTATGACTCTGCAATGAAATGTAAATTTTAGAAACTGTCTTAATCATAACTCATATTCAAATACAAATATTACAAATATAAAAAATATTTTTAAAAAATTTGCTGTAAATCATATCAAAATAAAGATTAATGTTTACTAAAACCGGTTAATTTAATTTTTGGTTAACGGTTACCGGTATTTTCGTCCTTAAAAATTCGATTAAAATTACGGTTAAAGTTCGCAAGTTTTTGTGAAAATATCGGTTACCGTTTTTTATTAACCGGTTACATACCCTGGTTTAAAGTGATATGAGCTGAGCTGAAATTTTTAAGTAGTAAAAAAATACAATTATGGTAAGGAACAATCTCTGAAAATCTGTGCTATCCTTCGAACAAGATATAAATAATAAAATAATGTATGTATCATCTACAACTCATTTAATAACATCTCTCACCTACTAAGATCGTCTGCATTTTAATGAGGTTGATAGGATGAAATAAAATATTCGAACTGGATTCAGCCTCTGTTTTGCGAAGCCTTTATGAGGTCAATAATAATGTTAATGTAGACAACACACCTAAATAACCATTTCCCGTAACAGTAGAAGTTTCTATTTATAAGCACTGATCCTAAACAATCTCTCAGCATCAGAAAACAAGATCCCTGTTTCAATATCCCCCCTTGATGTGTTGAAATAAAACAAGTGAATCTTATTGAGTAGAAAGGCGACCCGAACGAAATAGTTGTCCGGTACTTGTCAAAGAGACACACAGCGCCACAGCGGAACAATTCGCGAACTATGCCTGGGATAAAGGATAAGCTGACCACACACCACACCACCTGGGATATTAAATAGGTATACATGATACATTACAAATAATGGAGCATCTTTCCCTGTTTTACATGTACTCATTTATCATGAGGGTACATGTGAAATTTTAATGTGGGTGTGTATAGTATGAAATTTTATAAAGGCCTATTTACACCGTAATAATTTTATGAACTGCAATTATGCCAACAATATGTGCTTTTTCACACAATTTATCATAAAGTTTACACTTTAGAAATTATTTAAACCGTGAAATTCAGCTAGGATGTAACATAGGTTGTCATTGTAAAATGAAATTGTCATCATAATTTAAAGATGTTTACTAATAAAAAAAAAAATGAGTTTTGGATTATATCGATCTTCTTATTAGAATTATTTCTTTCGTCTTATTTCGATTTGTCTTGTTGCGAAACCATCTTTACAATATTTTTTCGGTGATGTTCAAATATATTTGAATAAATATCTGGGGTTATAATAATGTAATGTTTCTTTTATTTGGGTGAAGTGTAAAAATACGAATATTTATATAAATAAGTTTAATGAACGAATAATAAATTATAAAAGATAATAAAAATAAGTAACACAATATTTATATCACCAACTTTTAATTATTTCTAGTTTTCATGTCGCTAACATGCACTGACTTTCTTCAATGGCTCTCTGCACAATTTGACCAATACTGACTTCTTCGTCGCCAGACGCAACCTTTAGGTATATACCTGCAGCCAATTAAATTCTCGAATATTCCAGAGCCTTGCGAACTCTATCAAATTCCCTTACAATAACGGCGTCGCTCCTGTTCCACTTGACCTTTAGCGTGACCAGACGGGTCAGCCGTAATGACTCATCTGCTTCAATAGAGTAGACCTCAAATATAAGCATATATTTCTCCAAAATAGAGATTCGTGTGAGACGAAATTTTTTTCCCTCGTCTCGTCTGGAAATATCTCGTTTCGGGCGAGACGAGAACGATTTTTAAAATAAAACTTCGAGAAGAAAAAATAACATCGAGATTCTGAAATTTTAATCAATTCGTCGAGATTTCTCAAGGTTTTAAAATAGTTCTTACTTTTTTATACTAACAATTACAGCCTGAAAAAAAAAGATTTTTCCCCAAATATATATTTTCTTCCTAATTTCCCAAAAGAATGTTCAATGTTCCTAGATCTAGGGAAATTTCCCTAGGTATGAAAACACTGTACGTAGGGAGCTTTCGTGACAAATAATCGAGACGAGAAATAAATGAGACGAGATAAATTATTTTAAATATAATCTATGTCTAAATATCTGTGAACGTAAACTCTGCAGTATGCTAATGTAATTTTTTTTAACTTAAAGTGTGCAACCACGTATTAAACTTTTCTTTTAATTGTATTTACAGAATCGTTTAGATTGCATACATAAAATTTAAATGCTTAACCAGAGAATTTAAACAAACATGTCTTTTTTTATAACAAATATTTAAACCTGGAAAATTTACAACGTTTAAAAATAAACCTAAAAGTATTTGCTTTAAAGTTTTACTAAATTATGGTAACAATATTTAATATTTTGTATAAAGTTGCGCAAGTTTATAGGGCCGTTAACGACCGGATGGTAAGCCAAGTGAGAAATTTCATTTATATTAGGGATTTTTTCAGGCTGAAATAATGGTTTGGAAGTGGCATTTAATGCTTGTCCGTTAAACACCCGGGGGAAATAGTAAAAAGTTTCGTTTAATTTAGCTTCCTAACGATTACGGATTAAAGTTTCTAGTGGACTTATTAAAACTTTTTACTCAAATTGCTTCTTCAATTTAATCGTTGCTAACTAGTGAACTCTCTGCCTTCATCCATCTCTTTCAGCAAAAAATCAACACTTGTATTAGTTTTTTAATTAGGTTAAGTTTTTACTACATTTTACAAAGCTCAGTAAAAAATAATGACAAAGATAACTTAGTCGGTTCTTAGTAAAACACATTTTAATAAAACAATAAGAAGTATTTACTTTGTCCAAGTTCATAGTAATAGCAGTATCCCATTATTCTAATGAGAAGAAAAGATCAAATCGAGATGAGAATTTCAGCTGTACTTAGACAATTTTACTTGTATTTTAGCGATAAAGCGAAAAAATAATAATTTTATTATAAAAATAAAATTTATTGACTTTTTTTAAAACAATAAGCTACTTTTCTACCTCTTAACATAGTCACAAGTTTTAGTTTTTCTCTTCTTTTTATACTGCAGCTAATAGTCCTTCCACTTCCATTCAATTTTGTATTTTTGAACTGGAATCATATTTAAAATTTTTTTACTAAAATGTATTATCACCATTCTTTATTGTATTACACAAAATTATTTTAATCGTTTAAAATTTCCAAAGAAATTTCTTATATATTTCGCATTTGTCATTATCAATCATGATATTCAATTTCAAATCAAATGTTTCCTACAAAAATTAAAAGCCAACTAAATTATTTGTTATTTCTCCCAAAGTAATGTTTTAGCAATTCCATAAACAAAATTTCAACTTTCTGTGGCTAATTGTTTTTGAGTTTTGCAAAATTCAAAAACGGTACGAGCAAAGCGTTCTTTTCGCACTGTCGATTGCAATAAAAAAAGTTCACAACTAGATGTTATAGCAGTCCCATATACAAAATTTCAATTCTACAGCTAATCTTTTTTGAGTTATGCGACATACGTACAGACCTCACGCTGAAATTAGTCAAAAATCAAAATAGATTCAGGGATGGTCAAAATGAATATTTCCGTTGAAACCTACACTTCCTTTACTTCATACAAGGAAGTAAAAAGAAAAGATTGCCGCTGTATATTACAATAAATATACATTAACCAAGTTTAAGTATTATTTCACCAATCATTTTTGTATTTTCTTTTGTGTCGTTAGCAAAGCAACAACAAAGTGTTTATTTTGAGTAATGTTTTGATGCATGGAATAGGTAAAACATTGGATGTTTATTACAGGCAACATAACCAAGTTGACACTTAACCTTTGTAGGGATTGGATGAGTGTAAGAAATACGTGCGCCATTCTCGCAACTCGGGTACAAATTGCCCAATAATTGACTTCCCAAAGTCGCTTTACTCTCTGCTCACCATCGATCTAGATTGCCAGCAGATAGCAACACAAAACACCAACACCGAATACAATTCATTATAAAATTAAACAACCAGCGTCGATGGTAATTTAGTTTTAAATTCTTGCTCAGTTGCTCAGTAACGGGAATTAAGAAAATTTTTAAAAGGGCAGTATACGAAATATATCGGTGGCGCTCCTTGTATAATGAAAATGTAGAATATTTTTAGGTTATTGCTGAGTGAAAAAATTGGTACCGGACAGATTGCCTAAACATAGCTATACGGAAAAAAGTAAAGAAAACAAGACGAATCTTAAGAAATACAACTTTTAGGTTGTCAATGTAAAATTAAGCCGAAATAATCATAAAATAAACATTTTGGAGTCCAAAATTTTGTTTTTTGAAAATAGTCCAAATTGATAGAAGTCGCACTTATTCCAAAGTTGCAAACATAATGTAAATGATTATGCCTTTACAATTTTATGCTGTCGCTTTATTATCTAACTTTTATTTATTTCCAAAACTTTTAACCCCATATCAAAGTTGGGAAGAGTTAAAACAAACCAAACAACAGTATTAAGCCAAAATTGTCCCAAAAATACTCATTTTTGTGCCCAAAATTTTTATTTTGGGAAATATGGAATACGGAATTTAATTATCTTTTTTCTTTACTGACATTTTTACTCTCAAAGTTGCACAAAAAAAATGTTTTTTTTTAGGTATATCTCTAAAATGGGTAGAGATACAAACTCAAAAATTACAAATCGATTCTGCGGGAAAAATTACCTAAAGTAATGTTAGTGAAAAAATGAGAAATGCGAAAAAACCTCTATTTAAATTTTTTGCTCGGAAACTTTTTTTCTCTAAAAATGTGTATTTTCAAACGGAATTTAATTATCTATTACCTGAGATAATTCAAAGATAGACCAAAAAAAATTTTTTTTCAAGCATAGCCTCTAAAGACATGACCTTCCGTTAGAGAACTTATTGAATTATTTATACTTGAAATATATATAACAATAATTAGTTTTTTCTATATTTATTTATCAAGTGTGTCATATGCAGGTCATATCATATGTTTTGGTTAAGCTTATTAAAATATAATTCTCTTTTGGTGCACATGTATAAACATGTAGAGTTTTTTGACCTTTTATAATGTAAATATCACAGATTTATAGACGCTATAAAAATATCAACATGACATTACAAAATTATGCGTTAGTTTTAAAAAATAACATCAGAACAATCAATAACGCAATGCAAAAAAATACACGAACACATATTGACTCTTTCAACAATAAAAAATATGATAAATTTTTGAGGAAGAATCAACTGATTATATAAAATGACCTACTCCAATTCTAAATTATTCTGATTTCAAAAAAACTATTTTCATACCTTCCCTGATTATGTCATTCATATTATTTTAGCTCGCGACATTTAAATATAAAAGTTTCAAAACCATACTTAATTACTAAAACTACATCAGATCATTTATTGTTGAAGACATTTGGCAGATAGTTAACATAGGTCTGAAACACGAATAAAAATAAACGGTGTTTGAATATTTACACCAGTGACATCTGTCATAAATTAGTGTAAATCTGACAAAGATTTGCAGGCCTGGTTACCTAGATCTAGATAGTGAATAGTAATTTCAATTTCAAAGGTTGGTAACCTTGCTACACTTGCGTGAAGCTGGTTGCGAGTAGATTTGCTCAAATATTCCTATTTAATAAACGCAAGATTTTATCCTATTTAATCACGAATTTTGTGGGGTTATTAACTTTTAATTGAAATTTTAATTACTTTGTTTTCAATAACGTGATCTGTATCATTCATATTTTAATATTATCTAGTGAAGGGACCCCAAATCTATAATATAAAATTTCCGGCATCCCAACATTTTATTAATCTTAGGAAAACATGTGATATATGAGCTAGATGTAATTTACATAATTCCTTTATTTTCTGTGTATTTTGGACAAATGTATTCGCATTTTATGTTCTACCGACTTCAATCGTTCTTTCTTTTTAGTTTTGATGGTAACAAACTTAAAAATCTTAGGTCACATTCATACAAGAGGAAGGAAATTGAACTAAAAATCGAAGTGCTTTGGCTCCTATATTGTGATATTTGTTCTGAATAAATATCCAAAAGGATTCAAATGAAAATTCAGAATATTTTATTCGCAACGTATCCAGACAAAACTATCAATATGATATTTGGAAAATAGTAGCAAATCTGTATTCTTAGCATTAACAAATGTTTTAGGTGTTCTAAACATTTCCAACTTACTTCAGTATCCAAAATTTTATCTTGTCTTTAAAAGTTTTAATTTTAGCGGACGATTTTAAGAAATTTTCATCTCTTATTTTTTACGTGCTGAAATTTATTTTATTCAGTTCTTTAAATACATTTTTTAACAATACACAAAATTCAAGATTGTTTTCTTGTTCAAAAAAAGTGAGTAGGTAGTTCTAATTTCAATTCGTAAACACGATTCAATACTCATTCTTTAGACAACCATTTGACTTCAGTATGAAGAAGGTTCATATGTTCAGATCCAAGAATTGTTAAAATACCTACGATGCTAAATATAAAAATCTAGTGGATACAGAATTTTCATATTTATTTTGTAATGATAAGAGTTAATATTTTTTTAACCTACACGTATTGAAATAGTTATTTACATAAGAGTCAGGAAAATGATACATTACTGTCGAGGAGCCACATTGAAATACGAGGCACTTCGTGCCGAGTATTTTACGGCTCCGAGTCAAGTAGATACATTTTTCTGACGAATCATGTATTAATTTTTTTCTGAAACCTTCGATAATAATAAAAAATAATTTTAAATTCAAATCAGATTGTCTATAACTATTTAGTAGTGTACTTGGGTAACAGACAAAAAATTGTAAATAAACAAAAATCAAACTGTCAGTGCTGTCAGTTTTGAATTTTTGATGCGTGCGAGTGTAGTAATTTGCTATGTTTTGTGAAACTAATCAAAGCGACAAGGTTCCTGTAGATATAAAAGAAGCGGCAGCAGAGGTTGTAGCAGATCTACTGCCCAAAAAATAAAAATGAGGTACAGCAAAAATGTTTAAATATTTTCATGACTAGTCAGGGAAATTAAACTTTCGCGCCGCATTTTAGGAGCGAAAATAGTACTTTCGCGCCGGTTTCAGAAAAATAAGATTTTCCTGCGTGTGTGTGCGCAAGAAAGTAGACATTTGCCGGTCCAGACCTACAAAATCTCACTATTCCCTAGGGAAGAAAAAAAACAGTTCGTGTGCGGACTAACAGATGGCATTTAATGCATTAGAAATAATAACCAGAATAAAATACGTCAACATGCTTTTAAAATATTGTAACTTTAGATAATTATGATACTTACGTTAGATTTTAGGTATTTTTATTATATATTCTGTAAATAATTGAATAGAATTGCTAACGTTATTTATATATCAAAATAAAATGTACCTATGTTTTTTGTTCTTATTCTATTTCTAATGCTGGTAATCAATTTCACAAATTTCATTGAGGTTAAATTAAATGAAGAATTACTCAGTATTCGTAAGATGTTTATATTATTTTATTATGTTGTTTTGTGGTGTAGGATAAAAAAGTGTGCGCTACATGGCAGTAAAGTTGCTTTCTGATCCTCAAGAAATATCCTTCGGACCAGAAAAGAATAACTTTTTTACCTAGCAGCACAAATAACTAACTATTAATGAATATATCCAGTAAATTTGAAAGAAAGAAAAGATAAGACATTATTTGGGTGGGTCTACCTAGCAGCACAAATAACTATTAATGAATATATCTACTAAATTTGAGAGGAAGAAAAGATGAGACATTATTTGGGTGGGTTCGTCGGTCACCTTCCGCAAGCTGTCACGTTTTTCAATGTCATCATCGGCGGTCTGGGGCGTCTTATCACCGGCGTCGCTGCCTCCAACGGACCGACGCTAATTTGTGAAGCGTCGCGCGAAATTTGGAGATGCGACGCGACGCCTAGGTGGCTCTGCTGCCGAACGTCAATTTTTCTCTACATCCGAGAGTAATGAGACACATGAATGCTTCATAGAGATTTATTGACACGGGGGAGCGTATCGTATAACTGAAATTTAGTGATTTTGCACGAAAAATTACCAAACCATGCTTTGAATTACAATTTTGCTAATTATTGGCGGCGTGATTTTTTTTTTAATATTTGTAATAACAATAAAAAATTAATCTTTTGCAAATTATGTGTGGTACACTCTCCATCCCAGTTGGGTGTGCAAGATAAATGTCTTCAATAGTTTAAAGGTATGTATGTATGTATATGAGGGTTTTTAAGCGTTTTGTCGCTTTTTGTCAACGCGACCTAGAAGATCTATTGTGACACAGCCCTTACTTAGTTTTCCGGAAGTAGATCCAGATTTTTTGGTGAAGCCGATTAGGCCTCAAGTACCTGAAGTACTTGTTTCGTGACATGTTTTACTTGCATTTTAGTGATGCAGGTTGTCAGCCTACAGTCTCTGCAAGGCCAGCACACACCGAGCCGTTGTGCGGCAACCCATCCAATTGGACAGGGCGGGCTATGTTGCTTATCTACACGATCAGACAAGACACGCCACGACCACACAACCGTACTGGCTGACTAGTTTAAAGGTATATTCCTTAGGTAATTTTAAGTCAAAAATACCTTATACCAGAATATATTCGAAGCTTCAAGTTACAGGATTTATAGATGATATCAAATTTAATAAAACAAAACTTGATTATAAGCTATTTTACTTAATTAAAAATGTTTAACACAAAGTTAAGTACTAAATTAATTGTTCCAAATGTCCTCCTTCTGTCTGAATACATATTCTAGCCCTTGCTAAGAAAAAGTAGCTCTCTGAAGAGAATCAAATTCGGTTGCACGAATTTAGCTGTAGCCTTTTATGATTTAATTCATTCCTGGTTTGAAACTTCTGCATAAACTAAACTCTTCATATGTCCTCAAAGATAATAGTAGAGAGGCGTCTATGACCAGTGAACTGGACTTCTTATTACTAACCATCGGTTAGAAAAGTTGTTATTTAAATATACCAATATGAAAATGAGACGGTACCGTCCAGTGATTTTATACTTATCTAGAAACCAGTATCCAATAAGTCTTATATATCGTAGTGTTTCCAACATGTATAACATACTTTCTTACGACATCTCTTTCTTCAGTATGTATATTAATATCTTATTGTCTCTCTTGCTATAATTAGTGACAACCAATCAGCATGAAGAAAATCGTATGTCTATTATCTCTCAAATTCATGACAGTTCCCGCTTATTTCAATCTAACCTAGCTGTTTTGTTAATGTTGTTCTGAGATTTATAGCGTGTTTTGACAGAATTGATACATTATGATAATTAGAGACAATGGTTAGAAGATGTTTGATATTTAAAACATCACAAGTGAAGGATTCACTGCTTTCATTTCACACGTAAATTATAAAATATATTGTAGGATGTGTTTATTCCCAAATAAGATTTTCGTAAGCGTTTTTTTGAGATTTTTATATGTCCATAAGGTACCCGTAAAATTATGGAAATTTTATGGGCAGAATTGTAAGATACAACCAAAGAATATGTCCAATAGGGCTCCATACTAAAACTAGCCCTGTCAAACAAATAATATGATGAACTGCTGTGTACCCCGATCACTTAGCATTTATAGACGACGTCGTTATCAATACTAAATTTATGAAGTTATTATAATGACCGAATTTTAAATTTAGCATATTAACAATAGGCGAAACTCTTATAGAAATATACAGTTGGACGTATATTTCTGTTCTAGAATCTCGGACGAAAATCGGATGAATATTTCTGATTTACATTATACTAGATTAGATTTGTCTATAAATTTCTCGAATGAATCTAGTTCTATAATCCAGCCGAAAAAAAGTACAATGTAAGACAGGCTTAAGGTATTTTTGACTTAAAATTATCTAAGGAAAGAAGCCTTATGCTATTACGAATATTTCTGATAAAATAGATTGGTATATCCAATAATGGAATGAATCTACAACAAAGAAAACTGTAATGATGACAATTTGTATTTGTTTCCTGTAATGCAATGTAGCAGAGTGAGTGATTAGTTTTTTGATGACCACAAAACGTTGTCATGGACTGCAACAAGCAGAATCACAAAACGACAAAACATTATAGCCGATAATGAATAATATATTAATGTAATGTAAAATTAATTCGGCGTGAGTTGTTATCGCATTTTGAAAGCGTGACATCCCTCATTCACACAAATTTCACCACACAGTAATGCAATTAATGTCCATTAATCGACGTTTCAACACACCAGTTATAGCGTCACTAGTTCAACATTCAAGAGTTAGGGAAACTGTTGATGTAGGTTAAAAATCACTATAACAATTTTAGGAACAAAAAATAAAAAAGAGAATTTTTAAAGAATGTTACTTTGAAAATTAAATTTAGGGTATAATCTAAATATAGGAGTTGATTAGGAATGAAATAAAATGATCGATGATGATTAAAATTTTCAAATAAATTTCACTGCTTCCCAGTAATGAGATTTATTTTCCTAGAGGTTCTCAGTCAAAAACCTTTCTTGACTTACAAGGGAACCTCACAGCCTATCCAATTGATATTAATCTGGATTTTTTTCCAACATCTTTTCGTACCAAATATTCATTTGTCCGAAACCAGAAACCCTTAATCTTTTTCTGTTTCAAGATAGGAAGTTTTGAAATATCATATCACCAAGCGACATAGTTTAATGACTTAGTAGAATCATCTAAAAGTAGGTTCTTATGTTTTTTAAGTCACTGAAGTCATATCTGGCATCAGAATTATATAATTTTAATTGTCGGCCAACCAAACATTTCAAAATATTACAATTGCTAATTATTTAAACATTATTTTTACTCAAAAAACATTTGGATGTATTCAAAAATAATTTTGAAATCGTAACCGTATTTAGCATTTTAAAATATTTGGACGTCCCATATTGGACTCGCCAGTTTAAGTTTTATAATTTTGAAATCAGATTCGAAGATAACAATCCAAAAAACATAATAATTTTTTTTAGTGAAAATTGAAGCATTTTGTTTTTTTTTTGGTCAGTCATAATGGATCCGTCAGTTTGAATTTTATAATTTTGATGTCAGATTCGTATTCGACTATCTAAAAAACATATAAGAACTTATTTTCAGATAATTTTTCCAACTGGGTGAAATAAGCAAAATATAGACAAATTTCAAAATCACATATCTTGAAAAAGAAAAAGATCAACGGTTTTTGACTTTTGGCTTTTCATTTAGTAGGAAAATAAGTCGAAAAAATATTCCAAATTAATATCGATTAGATAGGTACTGAGGTTTCCTTGTTAATCTTTCTTAATATTACCTATTTCTTTACAAATGTATTCTTCTGCTTTTTACCACATTTTTGAACATCCTTCTATATTAGGTCTTAGTTCTTTGATATAAGTTGTACGAATTAAAAGTAATGTCCCAGATTTGATCCCTTTTAAAAGCAAATGAAGTGAGGTTGAAATCTTTAAATTTTATTAGCGTTTTACTTGAGCGCTTTAGACTAAACCAACGTAATGCATATCTGGCGAAATGTTTTTTACATTTTTCGGCTTTCAATTTACATATTTTGATGAGATGCCCGTGTATGGAATTTATTCATAAATTCGGTGAATCAGAAAACTGGGCTGGTGGCTGGTTTAGGTTATGTTTTTATATACTCTATCAGCCCTGCAGTTACAAATATGATAATCTTTGCCACCATTTCTCCCACCAAACAAAATTTTAATAAAACGATAAAAATTTGTAGGTGCGGAAGAAACTCGATACAACTGACTTCAGATATAGTGTGCAAAATGTATTAATATTATACATAATTAAAATCAAGTGTCAACTAAATCGTGAACGCAACACTGACGTTTGTAATCAAGGAGGTCATACGAGAATCCTCCGAATTTCTTTGAATATATGTGCATTATTAATCTGTAGCTTAAACGAATTGGGTAAATATTGAAAGAAGCTTTCAGAACTCATAATTAATAAATAGACAATATTTGGATTTAAGTTCTGTAAAAATTTATTAATTACAACGTTTCATTAATTCAATTCAATTACAGCTCAGGGCTGCCTTCGTCAGGTAAATAACGTTGTAATTAATCAATTTTTACAGAACTTAAACCCAAATATTGTCTATTTATGAATTGGGTAAACTTATTTTTAACCCCTAACGTAAACTGAGGGATGTTAGAAGTTTAACATATATATCTATGCGTATTTGTGTGTCTGTTGTTTTTTTTTTGTTTGAAATGTGACTTGATCAATAGTGTTCTTAGATAAGATTCAAGAAAATCTTTGTATTCTTACATGTAATTTAATATAGACCACTTAATTTAAATTTAATTTAATTCAGTGAAACTTACAATAGAATTAAATATTTTCGCCTGATGTTTTTATGTTTTAAAATTACTGTTACTGATATCAATTCGCGATTATGAAGTTAGAGCCTACAAAATCAAAAGTCTTCAGTTCGATTCCAACTGAGGAATACTTTTGATTATAAAAATTTCTTGATTAATTTTGTTAATAGTTTATTTATTAATAAATTTATTTACTGCATTTTGTATTATTTATTTGTAATTTATTTAATTTTAATTATTTCGCATTAAATATTTTTTACAAAACAGTAATAATTTTGTAAATATGAACATAAAAAACAGAATGGATATAAAAAAGTCTTCTTGTTTTTAACTTCTCTAATGTTCAATGACCGTTGAACTATTAATGCCTCGAGGGATTCGAACCCACAACATCTAGGTCGTGAACTCTGCACGCTTCCAACTAGCTTGATAGTGTCGGCTATATGTATATTAATATTATTTTGATTCTTAGTTTAAGTTATTTAGAAAACAATTCTAAATATTTGAACATGAACTGATGTTATCAACTTAACACTGGTATGAAAACAGGAAGTCCTGAAAGTTGTTTCAGCATTGTAAGGTTGTCATGTTGTGAATTTTTCAGGTGATGCCTTCAGCAAGATAAATAAATAGTAAGAATTCAAATGGAAATTATGTAAAAGAAAAAGAACTATGCGTAAACCTAGTACAGTAAAACCTCGATATAGTTCGTTATCCTTCTACCGTTAGGAGCAGGATATATAAATTTCTTCAAGTTTTTTGTGCACTATTTTTGTTTAATATTTTTTGTCCTTCGCAAATGTCCGTGATTCTAGAATTGGAATATTTCTTTTCGACAGTATTTTCTGTATTATGTTATTCCACGTGTCCTTTGATCTTCCTTTTTTCCTTTTCAGTGTAACCACAGAATAGATTTATACAGAAGCGACAGTAAAACAGAAAAGCGAAAATTAGAGAGAGATGGGGAAGGTGCACAAATTTAAAGAGCCCATTGTTTAAAATCGGAAAGTTTCCTCACATCTGAGAGAGAGATAGGGGAAGAGCACAAATTTAAAGGTCTACACAATGCTCCAAGGTCATAGACCTGACTAGCGGAACATGAAAGGTACCGACACGGAGTGTCGTTTCTGTATGTAACTATTCTGTGCTGTAATGTTGGTCATCCAAACTGACGTACTGATCTTTTTTCGTTCATACGCATCATGTGTCCCCACCAGACTAATAGTCTTGTTTTTAGAAATCTAGTATTCGTCTGCATTTAAGTTCTTCCCGTATAGATTTATTCTTTGCTCTGTCTAGCATTGTCATTCCTCTAACTCTTCTTAAATATTTCATTTCTATCATCTGAATTTTACTTTTTATTCTATTTGACAATATCCATGATTCACACCCGTATATCAGTATTGATCTATATATATATTACTTTTTATTATATTTATTTTCTGTAAAGTCCGTTATACAGGGTGTCCCAAATAACTTTTTAAGTATTGGGATCTCGAGAACGATAAGAGATACGAGGTCAATTGAATTAGACTAAAGTTATCGCGTTAAGGGACCATTTTAACCATGACTTTGTTTTCATAAAAAAAATGCATAAGTTACTCGATATGAACGAAAATTTATATATATTTTGTAAATCCAGAACAATGTTCGGTGGAATTCGTTTTTAATTTAAGTTGGGCAACTAGTTCTGAAGTAATTAACCCAAATAAATTTGGATCACTATTTTTCTCTAATGATTACATTTAAATTACTTAATCTTAATTGCAAATCTCAGATTTCATTTGAAGATATACTTATATTGACAACAAAACTATAAAAAATACAGAAGCTTAACTACAATTTAAATTAAATAAATTTATTTCTCACATAAAAATTGTTCTTATATTGCACTCTCAAATCAAAAAATGTATAATAAGCCATGAATGATATATATTTATAAAAATGAAATACCGTATGCAAGTTGTTATTTTATATATGTTTCTATTTATAATTGAACTGATGTTTACAAATTCTCGTGTTAGAATCGTATTTTACTTTGTTTACATGTTCGTACGTATACCCGGACCACCCATATATTTAGACTATTAATAACACTATATATACAGAGTGTTTACGAAATATGTCAATAGAATAGAATTTTATAGTATATAATTCATATGAACTGAAAAGTTGTATATTTACTCTGCTGAAAATAAGAGTGAAATACATAATTCTTTCTTCTCGTGATTTATGTAGATTAAGAAAATAAACTGTTAGAATAATCATTTATGAACTATTTTTAAAATAAAAATTGTTGTTGTAAGACAACCAAAAGTATAAATTTATACTCCATGCCTTTTACATAAAGCTTTGTTAACTTTAACCATTGATTACTATGGATATTATCAATTCGTTGATTTCAATACCTGTAATCCTAATACGATTTTAAGATTTTATTCTGTCGTTTTATTATCTAACTTTTATTCATTTTCAAAGCCTGTAACCCCTTATCAAAATTGTGTAGAGTTAAAACAAACCAAACAACATTAAACCAAAAATTTTGTTGACAAACTTGAAATATCCTAAAAAATACTCATTTTTGTGCCCAAAATTTTGATTTTGGGAAATAGTGTACATTGATAGATCTCTAGGCGTAAATTTTTAAACGGAATTTCATTACCTGTTTTCGTTCCTGAGATAATTGCTGTCAAAGTTGCACCTCAAAAACGAGTTTTTTTGGCTATATGTCTAAAATAGGTAGAGATACAATCTCACCGATTATACCAGTCGATACTACGGGAAAAGTTACATAAAGAAATGTCTACTCCGCAGATACGTTCTTTGCACCGATTAAGTAAAAAATGAGAAAATTGAAAAAACCTAAATTTCAAAATTTCTCCGAGGAACTTTTTTTTAATGGCTTTGTATAATGTTAAGAAAAATGATTTTTATTGTAATATTGATATGACCCACTGAGATTTATCATTGGCCTCCCTTGGTCCACCCAAAAAATTATCCTAGTTACGTCCCTGATAATCAACAAATTTGTTAGCACTACTAATTAATGTAAGTATAATTGTGCATCTATATCGGTTTTCGAAATAAATAATAATATTAAATAAAGAATTTGTTTCGGGCATTAATTATAAAGCGGTGAACAGAACGGTTTATTATATGGTCGGCATTTCACAAGCGAATATAGTACACACATCAATTTTTCCCTCCGCGATTCATTTTGGCGAACAGTGGTTTATTGTTTGCTTGTTTCGATTGTGAAAGAATCATTACTCATAACCTAACAATGCTTGACAGCCCGGATGTGGTCCCAGTGCTCCAACGTGGAATGTTTAAAAATTCGCCCAGCAAGTCATTTGACAATGTCTCCCAACTAGTTCATTCCAGTCATGACTCATTTTCTACGAACACCAAAAATATTCCTTCCTTTGTGAAATTTACTAGGGTGGATAACTTAGATGAGGTACATAGAAATATGGCATTGCCCAAATATATTGTCGAAAGATCTAAGGTTTAAAATCACTTGCAGCCCCCTGTTTGAGAACAGTGGACCAGTGGAGTAGTTATATGGAAAACTCAACCAAACAAATAATGAGGATAGGTGACTAACACTATGACCAATATTTCGTTCGTCTAACTGTAAGTGTGCACTACTCAGGTGGCGGATTGTTCTCACGCAGTTAACTGTTAGGCGATTCTCGACCGTACATGTTTTGCTTGCTCAGTAGTACGTAGCTATAGCGCTATAGGAGTGTGCCATATCTCTTTGTTGTACCTCATCTAAGTGTGGATAACATGCAGTGAGTTTATTACAGCATGACTGAAATTCTTATCTCATTATTAAAAGCATGTTAAGTTCAACCCCTTACATGGAATCTTGGAGATGGATATTATTTATTACTAGATGATCGCAAAATTCAAATTCTTTACTATGTAATTTCTTATAAAAATAAGCTATGAGTTACGGCTATGAAACATGGGTGTTAACAAACATGAGAGATAAAATTAAATATGAAGTTACATTAGAAGAACGAAAATATAAATCTATATTGGACTTTATAGAAGAAAAGCACCTTGTTTGATATAGTCATTGAATTAGGATGAACGAAACTAATTTGATAATCAAAAATTCAGGAAAATCAAAACGTGACAAATCTTAGAAAATCGGGAACATCATAGAAAAAAATTACCTCCCGCCACTGTAGTAATATATTCTGTATAAGTTTTTCAGTATATTCAATTTTTAGTTTTGAAATTAGTTTGTTATTGCAGTTCAGAATATTTTTAATTAATTTCATACCTAAAATTTCCTTCATACAATTTGTATGACCAAAAAAACAGCTATTTTTGGCGTTGCTAAAACCGTAACCGAACTTACCTTCACGCATGCAGATATATTTGATATTTCTTATATATTCTTCCAACCTTTTTAATTTTACAATACTTATTTTATCATTTGAACTTACTTACATGAAATTTGACATCATATGTTTTGTGAACATATGAATAATAAATTTGTCAGCCTAAACGATATATAAAATTATTATAATTTATAAATATTTTTTTTAGCTAGAAATTATATCTAAACGTAATTATGCAAATCGGTAGGAAATAAAAAAAATGTTTATATTTAATAATAACGGAATTTGCGATAAAAGTGGTATTTACTACTGCCGGTTAAGCACTTGTAGTCAAAATATAATTAGTTTATCATATTTGAATATAACTCTCAAATACCAAATATTATATTTTTTACATGTATCATATTGGAGTTAATGTGGATGAAAAATCGTCACGGACACACAGACACGGTACAAATAGTAAAATCATATTCTAAGGATCCTAATTCATGCTCATATGTTGAAAACTCACACTGGGGAAATTTGACCAAAAACAATACCTCCCTTATCTATATATTGATAGGCGAGAGGTAAAAAGAAACGTGAACAGAAAATGCCAAATTCTTTCTAAGCTAAGATCTGGGGCTCAAATCCTAGTGATGACAAACCTGTAATCAAAAAAATACCGCTGTGTTCGAGTGGTTTGAAACCCACTATAAGCTGTAGGTCCCCTGTCCTATTATTGTTGCTGTTGGCTGTTGGGCAATGTAAATTAAATAAATCTGACAACTACACCATTATAAATAAAATTACACGAAACAACTACTTTAATTACTTAAGACAATTATGTCACGAAACAACTACCTAAGTACTTGAGACCACATTGGAATTTAGTGCCATAGAAAGAAGACTAATCATAAGAATATTTATTTTAATGGGAATGAGGTGACAAAGATGAGAAAGACTTAGTTCATGTTCATAGTTTAATGTTTATTATGCCCCAGTGAAATGAACTTAAAATACTTAAAAGTTACTCTACATACGAACATTGCGTAGTGCTCATCCAAAACAAAAGCATTGTTGCTCAACAATGAGGCCGCAGGCTTAGGCTAATGTTTCCAGGTTTCCACACATGTGTAGTTCCCAACGGCGTCGCACTGCAGCGCTGCTGTCGTGACCCAAGCCTTCAGCGAAATAAGGGCGACGCTGAAGTAAATGATAGATGGTGGAATTATGTCTGTGTCTTCATTTTGCAAATGTAATAAAGGGAATGCCACGAAAATATGCCGCTGGACGACTAGGGATGTTACAAACGGAAAATCAAAATGCCCGTTATATTTTTTCATAAGTAATATAACATACAACAAAAGAGTTATAATTTATTGAAAAATATACGAATAGTTGTTGCGTAGTAACAGACAAACGAGTGTCAAGAATGACAGCGAAGCTGGAGTGAATTAAGAATCATTTTTGGTTTAAACAAATATTTCAAAAATTAAAAGACATTTAAATTATGATCAAAAATTTTAAGTAAATAATATCTATTCATTTTCGCGCCACCATTTATATAAATATAACTTATTTCCTTATTTGGTTTGGAATGTTATAGAAAATAACTTTCGTACTAGAAGGGTAAGGTCTAGCAATAGGAAAAATTAACTATAATATGTAGTTATGCTTAGGTTAATGATGGCACAAAATATATCAAAAATGATAATAGGTTGTGTGCTTATGTAACGAGATATAAAATATCCTTTTTTCCATTTCTGATATCTTATACTTTATAATCAGGGCATGTAACCGAAAAAAATACTGGTTAACGGTTAACCCTTTTAGAGAACGTTATAATAATAACGGTTTTAGTTCGAAAACCGATTTTTGAAAATTGGAAACCGGTTTAAAGCGGTTAATATATCGGTTAAAAAATAATTAAAATTAATTAAAACAAATTAATTATAAAAATTTGATTAAAAAAATTACAGAATAATTAATTAAAAAAAATTCAAAAAAATGCCATCTGAGAAAAATATAACAATTAAAAAAAACAATTTAATTAATGAATATTCACAATAATTCCCGTAATATCTTCAGAAAATCGCAGGTCCCTTTTCAATTTTAAACTTGCCTGTGTTGCAAAGGCCGTATTTATTTGGGACTTTTTAAGTAACCTTAACGGCCAAAGAGACTACCTACATCTTTTATGACTCTCCAATAAAATGTTAATTATAAAAACTGTCATGACTCATGTTCAAATACAAAAACACAGATATAAAAAAAATATTAAATTTTTTTCTCGCTAAATGATATTAAAATAAAGGTTAATGTTCGCTAAAACCGGCTTATTCTTTTTTTGATTAACGGTTACAGGTATTTTCGGCCTGAAAAATATCGGTTAAAATTACGGTTAAAGTTCGCAATTTTCGTCAAAATATCGGTTACCGGTTTTTATTAACCGGTTTTTTTAACCGGTTACATGCCCTGTTTATAATTAATTATGATCTATTTTTAGGATTAGAGGGTCCCAGACTTTAAAAGCATTATTACATGTTTATGTAAAAGACACTTATAAATATATTAAAGAGACACCAGATAACACTTGGAATAAAAAATCTCTGCACGTAAAAATGGAATAAATTTCTTCACAAATAAGAATAAAATAAACGGAATAAATTATAATTAGCATATCGCATTAAAATTTCTTATGTTAAACACCGACAGATATGGTAATTAAAATGCTATCTTCCAAATGGAAAACTGTCACTTCACGTAAATTCATACTTTCGTTCTAACTTTACTTCTCAAGTTTAATAATAGTATTTTAAATTATTAGCAAGGTAAAACTGTGTTTAAAAAATATTGTAGCGAACCCAGGGTCGCGGCGCGGGCGGCGGCGCGGGCGGCGACCGCTAGCGTGCAGGTCAGAACACGTTCGTTCGTTCCCCATTGTTCTGATCGGGGTCGGCGAATATTCGAGAAGTTAAAAGGTCAAAGAATATTCCAGAATGCAGCGTTTTAATATAAATACCCCAAGCAAAAGATCGGGAGGACAGTCTTGTGTTAATACGTGTAGTGTACAGATGGTGATATAAATAAATAGACGGTGATATAAATAGTGTTGAAATAAATATTGCGTAGTTTTAATTGTTTAAATAAATTATCTTAGTGTTTAAGTCTTTAGTAATAATAATTAGTTCTTAAATTAGTGTTTATATTTGTTAATTCTTAGTGATAGTTATTTTACATTATTCTTTATAATTCATATTTCTTTTTATTAAACATAGTTATATAAATATTAGTGTTTTAATCAATTTTACACTTCACCTAAATAAATAAAACGTTACAATTGGTGTCAGGTGTGAGGGTTATTTAAAACTGTGAAGTGTAAATTAAAAATAAATAAAATGGCGGGTAAACAAGTAAAATTAAGTGAATTAAAAGTAACCGATCTCAAGAGGGAATTGAAGACAAGATAAAGCGAGTTGTATCTGAAATTCATGCTGAAAGAAAGATACTTCATTGCTGGAAATGTGGAGAGCTAGGCCACCCGCAAAGACTGTGCGGGAAACTAAAAAAACAGAATACTGCAGCGAACACTGAAAAGAAGTTTAAAAATAAAACGGGTGAAAAAGTAGCAACAGCTCCTCTTGCTGTTAAAGAAGTAGGAGTGAAGAAAGTAGTTCACGGTGTAAGCCTGGCGAGAGAGAAGACCCGTGAAAAAGAGTGCAAGCACTCTTGTCATTTGGAAGCGAAACTTGCCACCGTCAAAAGGACAACGGTAGTGGACGGGAGATGGCAACCTGAAGACTTACGGAGGGACCAAGAGATTGATCCGGACTTAAAGATCATACTTGATTGGAAGCATGGCGATGGCAGGCCAGTTTGGGAAGACGTTGCACGACACTCACAAAGTGTAAAATCGTACTGGGCGCAGTGGGACTCTATTGTGGTTGAAGAGGGCCTCCTGAAACGTGTCGTAGAAAATACAGATGGTACTGAGAGTAGAACCCAGTTGATAATTCCTAGAAACAGAGTACCGGAAGTATTGGAAGAGATCCATGACGGATCTGGTGGAGGACATTTTGGAGTGAATAGAACCCTCGAAAGGCTACGCCTACGGTTTTACTGGGTAAATTGCAAGGAGGATGTTAAAGAGTGGTGCAAGAAATGTGTGATCTGCGCGGGAAGTAACGGGCCACATAGAAAAAGAAGAGCTCCTATGCGCCAATATAATGTTGGAAGTCCCTTTGAACGCATTGCGATTGACGTGGCCGGACCATTCCCCGAAACTGATGATGGAAATAAATACATAGTAGTAGTAATGGACTACTTTACTAAGTGGGTCGAAGCCTATCCATTACCCAACCAGGAAGCCGTAACGGTCGCTGAAGTCTTGGTAAAAGAATGCATCTGCCGATTTGGAGTACCGCGAGAGATACATTCCGACCAAGGAAGGAATTTCGAGTCTGCTCTGTTCCAAAATATCTGTAAGATATTAGGAATAAAGAAAACCAGAACTACTGCATTACACCCGCAGTCTGATGGCATGGTTGAACGGATGAATAGAACAATAAATCGGTATTTGTCAAAGGTAGTCTCTAACCATCAACGAGACTGGGACCAACATCTTCATCTGTTCTTGTTGGCTTACCGTTCATCCGTGCATGAGACAACAGGGCAGACACCAGCTAACATCTTATTCGGACGGGAGTTGCGCTTACCATGCGACCTGGTATTTGGCAGTAAACCCGGTGAAGATCTAGCCGGGGAGGACTATGTAACGGACTTACGGAGAAGAATGAATGACATCCATGAACAAGTCCGCACAAACATTCAAGGTGCCAGCGATCGGATGAAGGACCAGTATGACGTCAAGGCTGAAAAAGGTGGTTTTCAACCTGGGAATTTGGTGTGGCTTTACAATCCACAAAGACGTCGTGGCTTATCACCGAAGCTACAAAAGAATTGGGAAGGGCCCTACGAGATCGTAAAGAGAATAAATGATGTGGTCTACAGAATTAGGAAAACACCTAATGGAAAGCCGAGAGTAGTCCACTTCAATCGGTTAGCCCCTTTCGCTGGTGATAATTTTGACGATCATTGTGGAGCGACGGTTCGCCGGGTTGTAGCCGAGGAACCCACATATGATGACTTTATGGAAAGCCATTCCACTGGTCACAAAGTACGGTATGGCGTGACACGAGAAGAACAACGAGATCTGTTCACCGTGTCCCCAGAATATTCCCTCGCTCACTGTGTAGCGAAAGACATTAAAATGTCCCGCGGCATCGCTTCAGTTTTTAAAAGAAAATTTGGACGAGTACAAGAACTGGCCAACCAACGTCCAACTGTCGGGAAAACGCTACAACTGAAGGATGATAACGTAGAACACAAGCGGTACGTTTACTATCTCGTTACGAAACAATACTCACATCAGAAGCCGTCATACCGCAATTTATGGGACTCGCTGTGCGACATGAAGGACCATCTGTTGGAAAACGACATCATGAAACTGGCAGTACCGAAGATAGGCTGTGGACTAGATGGTTTGGATTGGAGGATTGTTAGAAGCATGTTAGAAACAGTCTTCCGCTTTACCGGAGTGGAAATTCTAGTTTGCAGCTTCAACTCTACCGGCCAAGAGGAGCTCAAACGGACCGTCGACTGTTACTTCTTCAAGACTTCCAGATGCACCAAGGGTGATGCATGCAGATTTCGTCATAACGAACTGTTCCGGGACGAAACAGTCTTAAGGAGGGGGCAATGTAGCGAACCCAGGGTCGCGGCGCGGGCGGCGGCGCGGGCGGCGACCGCTAGCGTGCAGGTCAGAACACGTTCGTTCGTTCCCCATTGTTCTGATCGGGGTCGGCGAATATTCGAGAAGTTAAAAGGTCAAAGAATATTCCAGAATGCAGCGTTTTAATATAAATACCCCAAGCAAAAGATCGGGAGGACAGTCTTGTGTTAATACGTGTAGTGTACAGATGGTGATATAAATAAATAGACGGTGATATAAATAGTGTTGAAATAAATATTGCGTAGTTTTAATTGTTTAAATAAATTATCTTAGTGTTTAAGTCTTTAGTAATAATAATTAGTTCTTAAATTAGTGTTTATATTTGTTAATTCTTAGTGATAGTTATTTTACATTATTCTTTATAATTCATATTTCTTTTTATTAAACATAGTTATATAAATATTAGTGTTTTAATCAATTTTACACTTCACCTAAATAAATAAAACGTTACAATATAAAAATATATATCTAATTTTATAAACAGCTGCTAAATTTTATGTTACAAATCATAACTGTATAATATATTTATAATTTTCATATAAATATTGAATCTAAATTTAATTTTGTTCCACTATAAATTTTATATTTAGTTTATTCTCATAATTTCCATTTGATGGAAAATCATATTCTTGGGAAAAAAGAAAAATAAATTCTTGACATCTCGAACAAACAACATAATTCCAAACTATAAAAACTGCGCTTTATTGTTGGAAGTTTGTTGTATTTGCGCAAGTTGAGCGAAGTATGCTCTGAAAATTCACAAACTTTTTTACTTGCCGATCAATATTGTCAATATCTATAATTTTATTTCTTCTGTAAGAATAAAAAACAAATAAAGTTTTCTTGTCGCCGTTTTTCTTACAACACCGCACACATACAAATTAGTTTGTTGTTGGAAAGTTGTCACGGTTTTTGCTTAAAACAAAAAATTAAACACAATATTGAAAAAGCTTCTTTTTACTAAGGTTTCTGACGGCCTGAAATATTTTTCAGAGCTTCAATATAATTGTTTTAATAATAGTTTGTTTTTACACACTTACTAATGCATACGACATTTTACTAATAATTGTAACTAAGAAACAAAATGCAAAATTTAATAAGTATATATAAGGAAATAGACTTCAAATTGAGGTACACCTTAATAAATTGAAGTACATGGTAATAAACTAATAACTCTGATGTGTCAAACACATTACTTCCCGTCACTGTAGTAATATATTCTATAAAAAAATTTTTAGTACATTAAATATTTTGTTTTAAAATAATTTTTTTCAAAATATAACCTGAGTTTTATTTAATTTTAATTTCACAAATTTAACAACAAAAATAATATAAACAATAACTATTCTACTAAATCCATTTACCGCCTTCAAAATTCTAGTCTTCGAAGCAAATTCTTTATAACTTCTTCGAATTTCTTCTGGAGTCAGAGCGACTGTAATTCTCTCCTTTAATTTTTCTACAATTACAACAGATTTTCCCATTTGACAATCAATGAAACTAAATAAATAATGCCATTTATTATGACAATGTGAATTTGTTTTTTGACTTTGCAACAAAGTCGATTTATTTTCGATTTGGAAATTAAAAGAAAAGTATAAGTAATATAATAAGAGCCATGAGTTTATTGGCAAATTTACGATTAGTTGTTGCGTAGTAAGGAGTGATTTAAGAGTCATTTTTGACCCGAGTTGTCGTTACTTCGCAGGAATTACGAGTAAATTTTAGCAATTAAATTCACTGCTCGAATTATATTTGCTTGATTATTTCACGAATGACAACAGTTCAAACATAAAATTTTTGATATGAACAAAATGTAACCATGACTACGATACTGCGATTTTATCAAACTTCTTCAATGAAAAACTACCGGCCATAAAATGAAGCATTCTCACTGGGTTTCATGACGTGTGTGGAATAATCAAGAATATAATTTTCTCGTAAAATAAAAAATAAAAATGTGTTCTCTCTTTGCAACTCGATCCGTGGACATACTGTATAATAATAATAAGTATAATTTTTCTACCGGGTGTTTTATTTTTCAAGATGAATTTTGCAGGCTGTTATTTTTCGTTTTAACTGACAATGGGGCCTATTCTGTAACTCAGTGGTTAATTATTAACCAGGTGTTAAAATTTTTTCACAAATAAAAACAAGCATTACAAGTGATGTTTTGATATTTTCTCCAGTGCTACCTATTTTCATTGAAGAAAAAAATTAACACTGAGTTACAGAATAGGGGGGAATAATAGTTATTGAGTTAGAGTATCAATAAGGAGGTAAAATCTCTGCATTAAAGGACACCAAATACATGTACATTATATCATATTTTAATCGTATATTTCAATTTATTACAAATAACGTTAGCCAAGGCATTTGAACAACAGCCTACAAAAATCTTCTATCTGTACCTTGTTAAAAACACCCGGTATTTATATGAAGATGAGTTATTATTTTCTCAGCGAGATTTATTAGTAAGTTTTATTTTTAGTAATGTGTATATAAAATGAATAGCCGTAGTTAATATATAAAGCAGATCGATGGAGCCATTGCGAAAATGAAATTTCACAAGTCAATATGTTTGGCGACAGACGGCCCGCGTATTCCCCAGGTGTCTGTCGCTCTAAACACCGATTCGGAGATCAAAGCCCCGGTTGCTACACAATCACTTTACATTCTCCGCTACAACTCCATACATGTTTTACACACATCCTTTATTCCGCATCACATCACTGCTTTCCTACAAAAAATAAAAACATTGTTTCATGTCACAGATTTTATGTTGTACTAAAGTCAATCAATTTTAAAATGTAGCAGTAAAATAAAATTCTACACATAAAATTCAAACTGCAAATACATAAAAGTAAATATTGTAAGACGTTTTTTAAGTACAAATGAAAACTTCTTCTTTCTTATTCAACATTAGTATATAGTACAACAAGCATAGAATGGCACTCATTTCGTACTCAATCATACGACTATAAAATGGACATTCCAAGCGAATTGCACACTATACTTTTTCTACGACCACGATATTGTTTCCTAATTTATTTATTTTTTAAGATAAATAATATTTAATAATAGTATATTATTTAACAAGCATAATATGTAGGCTATATTACACGATGATGTAATTAAAAATACGAGCGGTAGCGAGTATTTTTAATCATCTGAGTGTCATGTAGCCATATTATGCGAGTCAAATACTATACTTTATCTACAACTATCAGGCATATAACAAATCTGATATTATTTGTTAAATATTCAGGTTAGGTGTGGGCAGTTCATATATAGCTTAACAGATGGCGCCACAGTAGCACTTAAATGTCAAAATCACTTTTCAAATTGTATTTATTATACTTTTATAAGCATATATATTGATATTTATAATAAAAAATATGTTATTAATAAATTAACAGTTTAATAAAATATTATATGTTAAATTATATGCCCTATTTATTACAGAAAAGTGTGTAGCGTGTATCATGACATTTCATATTACACTTGTGTAATATGAGTAGTATATTATATGTAGTATCACATGTATAATGTACCCATATTTCAATAGTTGTAGATAAAGATGTTTTTACTTCATTACTTACTATAAACTAGCCACAAAACAAATCAAATACGATTTTTGACAGAACTTTGAGATATGAATTTATACCTTAACGTTGTTTATAGTTACCGTGGGAAATAAAAATGTGTATTTATACTCTTACAATAAAATCTGATGATTTTCGTCACATAAAAAAACTGTATTTATAATAAAAAATATAATTGCTCAAACATCCTTTTACATAATAATAATAAAAAAAATAGTAGATTATTGAATGAAATTTAATTCATAAAAAATAAATTTAGTGTATTTGGCATACAATGTAATGTCATGTTGACAGATTGACAACACTTGGCAGTATTGAAACACAACCACAATATACGTATATAATAATTAAAATATTTGCACAAAAATAAAAACAAATGACTGATTTTAGGGTTTTTGTACAAAAAATATTGTACAAACTTCTTGCGTGAACTTTTTTCCCAGATTCGTTCTATTGTAGCGCTCGAAAGTTCGCGACACGAAATACTCATCCGGAAAAATGGCGTTCCCACACTTGATAAGTAAATAACTATCAATATACTAAGTATCCGTAGCAATACCAACCATACAACAAGCAAATATCTTAATAGTCGTAGAAAACACTTTTTTCTATTTCTGTGTAAATATATCCCCATTTTTTAAATTATTTCGATGAATTATAGTAGCCATATTTCAGGACAGGACAGTAAAATCTCATAATAAAGTCACAATTTTTCAAGAAAATAAAATGCTATTTAACTTCAATCGTAAAAATTAGAAAAAACTAGTTTGTTATGAAGTGTCGTATTTCAGTGTAGGAAATAGTGATTTGTATTAAGAAATAGGCGTTTTTTGTGATGGCTGGTTTTGTGGCTGAACTCACGGCGTGCGTGCGTTCCAGTCGTTGTATTTGCATAAACCGAGACGTAAATTTTATTTCCTCTCCTAAACGCTGAATTATGAGCAAATATATTCCTGATAAGATTCCAACTGTGTCACCTTTCCCAGAATTAATCGCGAACATTGTTTCCTTTTTTATTCACCTGTAAAAAATCACCTAATTAAAAATAGATACAACATTCAAATTAGAAATTAATACGGCACTGGCATGATTTTTGGGTATTTTTTAAATTATATATATTCTTCCATTAACGATATAGAATTATATAATGTTCAATTAAACTTTCAAAAGCATAACAGTATATTATACACCATAGTTGAAAAGATTGTTATTACTGAACTAGTGCCTAGTTGTGTCTCGAGGTGCGAAGCAACTGAGGGACATAAAGCGCTGGTCAATAATAGTCTTGTCAACTGTGGTATATATATTATTTTTTCACTGCTGCATTTAAATTCCAATTCTACTAAAAAAAATTATATTAACAATTCCACTCATAATTTGTCAAATAATTTAATCACAGTGTTTTAATGAATTGAACCAATCAGATTTAAATCTTATTGACAATTGTATAATCCCATTTAAAAAATTACTTTATGCTGTAACTTGAAAACCACTGGTTTAAAAAAATATTGTATTCTATAATCAAAAGGCCACTTTGGTCTCCTACAACTTTGTTATTTAGTATATTTTTGTATCTGTAATATCTTTCGAGAAAAACCATGTGCCCAAGTTTCGATTCCATTCTGTATATAAATAATAGTTTTATTAATTTTTAAATTTAATTTTTCCTATACATTTAAAATAATATTGTACATACAAGTAATTAACAATACTTTAATAAAACAAAACGAAAAAAGATAAGTTTAACAAAATTTTGCTTTTCTTAAAGCCATGTTTCATATCATTTAAAAAAAATACTCTGTTTTCTTGATATCTATTTGGAGATTAATAATGTGACATATGTAATTTCATATAAATTTTTGATGTGATTAAAATGTAATGATTAACATGTCAACTCATCAAGAGATACATTTTGACTCTAATTGATCTGTTTCATACACATTTTAATTAAAAATTCAATAACAATTTGTGTAACAAGTGGAAATAATTATACTTAAACATGTAATTTATTTTATATTACATTCAGAACTAAAAATAAGTCATATTTCACGAACTGTGATTTATTCATTAATTTAAAAGTAGTAGTTTCATTCATAACTATTCTAAACTATACATATCATGCACTAACTATTTTATTCAAAATTCTATACATTTTGTTTTCTTTTTTTATTCAAAAAGGTAATATTTAATAAAGAAATATTTGTATGTGTTAACATTAAAGACATGTATTACTAACTAAAATTTATTAATTCCAAATATAATTTTCAGTTCTGAACTTTGAATTGCAACCAACTTCACATGAGTGAAATGTGGGCTGCGTAAATTTAAACTAAATGTACCATAAAGAGCTAACTTCGTACTTTCGTATTATAAATGCAAAAAGTCAAGTTTAATTTGCCATCACCAGAAAATAAATATCCCTAGGTGCTTGAGATAAATTTCCCCTAAATTAAATTACGTTTCATCTAATTTTATTCCGTTTATAAAAACTGTAAATTACGTTTTTTATTACTGAGGCCGCAAGGACAAATAAACTAAATTAATTAGTGCAGTACTGCCAACTTGAAGACGTAAAAACCTGCTGAGAAAATGAGAATGGTATAAATAAAAACACATAGATGATATCAATGGCTTCATGATTATAAAAAAAAATATGAGTAATAGTTATTTTATATCAACGGACTAACTAAAAAAATTTATTACGCATATGGAATTTATTCTATGAGGCGATAGCCTAGGAGAATAAACCATGTGAGTAATAAAAAATACTTTTGTCCTTAGATATACATTATATTTTTTCAAAAATCGTTAAATTATTAATTAAAAACATAAATAAATAGCATTATGTATTTGTAAAACGTCAGCTAGCTATTGAGACGAGGATGGCTGTGATAACAAACGTACTGTCAAAGTGTCAAATATTTTATTTTCATTTATGTTTACACCTGCTTAGACGTCGTCGGCATGAAATCAGATAAATTATTATCAAAGGTAAATAATAAATAAATTCACCAATAATATTATAGAATGATATGTTTGTTATTTTAGGTAATGCTAAAATAAACTGCAAAAATATAATACTATTAAAATATAGGTTAATTCAATTTGACAGATGAGTACGTAAATTTAAATTTTAACAAAAGAGTCTGTAAAGTTTTACTTTAGCTGCTACTTTGGTTAACTTCGCGGAGTGATATCGTGTACTTTAGTATAGATTTCGAAAAAAAAATAATTATCTATCCAGAACATTATAAAATATATTTTCTATACAATGTATCTCATACTGACTTTCTTAATATACGATTTCATCAACAAAAAAAAGTGAAATTTTGACGTAAGGGTCTGTAAAGTTTTACTTTAGTTACTATTTTGTCTTTCGAAAAAACATTTTTTATGGGATGAGTTATTTATCAGATTTATTATAGGCACTCGAAGCTGGCGTGGGGAGTGTAACACATTGGTAATTTTGTTGTTTAATCATATATTTAAATTATATTAAAATGTATTAAAATTTACATATTTAAATGAATATATTATACAAATATAAATTCAGTAACATATTTTTTGCGTACATAAATGTTAATCTACTTTATATATTAATTTCTTTAATTAATTACAAACATAAATGCATGAAACAGTAAAAAATGAGTGTATATAACAAGGTAAACGGTTTTGCGTGCGTATGAATATCTACCTAATTACGAAATGGAGAATTTATCTTTTATCTTTTTTAATGAATTCGCCTGACAGTCTTGTGTCCCTAGTTTGCTTTTGTTTCCGTTCTCCGACAACAAGATGCGACTTGCACAAAAATGTGGAAAACTTTTCAAAGAAAACTTCCACTATTATAAAGATAGTATATTGTACTAGATTCTGCTCGTTTGTTAAAAACGAATAGAACTTTTATGATAATTTTATTTTCGAATGCTTTGGGAAGTTGCATTTTTATTACTTTTCGTAGGTTGGTAATAATTTTATCGAATCGAAGTGAGTGGATTGTAAGATTTGTATTAAAATCCCAAAGTTGTCAAGTAAAATAATAGATATTTAAGTAATATGTTGCGAAATGATAGTGTTTTAGGCACTTGACGTGAGAATTGTTCTCACGAGCGTAACATGTCAAGTACCTAAAACACTTACTGTGCAATTTATTACATACAAGATTTTTTATAATTTCATTTCATAATTGCAAACTACTAGTATTTCATATGACGTGACATTAAATAATTTTCAAAATATTTAAAGTGTTTAAAATAAAAGAAAAAATGCAGGGTGTCTCACAACTTAGGACAAAAAATTAAATGGTAATGTATACCGTTCGACGTGCTGATTATAAAACAAAAAGAATTTTATAAAAATTCGCAAAAAAATGTATTGTATTTCAAGCAAACATGTTTTACCAGTGGTCGGTAGTTATTTTTAATATTTTTTTCAAATCTTCTACAATGAAAGTAATTGTTTACATTAACCTATAGCTGGTAATTAAATACAAAATACAAAGCATATTTCAGGGCTAATCTAAATTTAGAAAAAATAGTTTTAAATATGGTGTGATCAGGAAAATTTGTGAAAAATTATTCACGACATGGAAATGAATGATGAATGACACAGGCAGCAAAATCATGCCAGTGGCTGTCAAAACTCGAACTATAATATTCATAATCATTTATATATTATTTTATTAAAATGTTTATTATTTACGCATATTTCCAAGTTAGGAACACAGTATTTATTTAAAACATATGTATATGTTTTTATAACAGTTGAAATAGATCAATTTATGTAATTGAAATTTTTAGCGAACCCCACTGTTTGGGAACCGAATTACCTTAACACCTACGTCACAGAATACTTAAAAAAAATTACGGCTTAACATATAAGAATTAAGACTTTCTGAAACTACACCTCGCTTTCAAATTAGATAAAGTTTCATATATATTTTTTTTAAATAGTGAAGTTTCCTATTCTTGCAGCAGAAATTGATGACGTGAGTATTGAGAATCAACTTAAGGAAACCGACTTTACCTTAGGTATTACACGCCATGTTCTATCTAATGATAAAATATTATTTACTTCTAATTTTGTTCCTTATGAAAATTTGATGAAAGATAGTGCTACGAATTTAGTAAGAAATGCATTTGGACATTTGGAATGTCGATCAATTGTGAGGAAAAGAAAAAGAATAAACTGGTGATCGTTTATTTTATTAGATCACATGCGCTCCGCGAGAGAAAAACGCAGTCATTTGTTCTGTTCCCATCGATGGCGTCGCGATGCTCGGATGTTCGCATCGCATCAGCCGAACGACGGCCGGCATTTGTTTTTAAACAGTGAATTATTGGATAAACGTGCTCGGCTCTCGACTGTTTTTATTCCTGTTCTTGTGATAGGCGGCCTGGAATAACGTCGCTTCAACCCGCCTTGTTTTATTTCATTTTTTATTCGTCGTCACTTCGGCGTTTATTTGATTTTTCATTTGTTTGACAACACTACATTCAGTATTATAATCAAATACACAGTAAGTCTATTTTCTCTAAATGAGACCAGCAACACAAATCTATAGTTAATGTAGCTACTGTAATATATCTCAAAGGATATATTTTTTAGTTCATATAGTCGTTCTAAGATATTGCCTTCATTAGAAGAATCAATTACTAAAGTTGCCAACGTTAATATTAATCAGGGCATGTAATAAAAACCGGTAACCGATATTTTAAACGAAAATTGCGAACATTAACCGTAATTTTAACCGATATTTTTAAGGCCTAAAATATCAGTAACCGTTACCCAGAAAAAAAAACCGATTGTAGCGAACATTAACCTTTATTTTAATATCATTTAGAGCGAAAAATTCTTATTATTTTTTTTTGTATATTTATTTATATATATTGAATTCGAGTCAAGATTTACATTTTATTGGAGAGACCATAAACGAAGGTAGCCTCTTTGTCAACATTAGGCAAATTTACAATTAAAAAGTTACGTTTTTCTGAAGGTATTTTTGTGAATATTCGTTAATTAAATTGCATTGTTTTATTTCTAATATTTTGTTGTCATGTTTTTAATATTTTTTTCATTAATTTTTTTAACCGATACATTAACCGATTTAAACCGATTTTCAATTTTTAAAAACCGGTTTTCAAAGTAAAACCCTTATTATTATTACGTTCACTATAAGGGTTAACGTTAACCAGTATTTTTTCGGTTACATGCCCTGACGTTAATTAATAAATTTTCGGTGAAATTGAAAGTTATTGAAAATTTTCAATAAGAATTGAATGTATTGTATTTGTATCTAATATTTTATAGACATAAATTTAAAAATGTTAATAGGTCAAAAAATAGCGACAAAATAATCTTCATATCTCCGTCATATGAAACGCCTCTATAGTTGAGGTTGAGATACAGACACAAAAAAGACGAACGAAAAATTTCCATTCATATAACAATTTTTATTTAAAATGATTTCTTCAATATATGGTTTTATTTTGGCACACTTTATTGGTACATACGTGAAAATCAACTCATAAATAACAAACGAATCAAAGTACAATAAAACAGCAAAAGCTCGCAATCTTACAATTAATTTCCACTTAACCCTTTGCATGAGCATGCGAGCTTAAAGTTCTAACATTCTAATATTTCACAGCTTTCGCAAAAATTCCATAGCGAAAATGATGTGTTGTAAGTAAATGTTGGTTAGAAATGAATTAATGTGATCTGAGCTAAAAAGGCTGATTTATGCGGGTGTTGCGACGGGATGTTTGTGAATTAGTTCCAAGGCACGCTGCGACAGCCCTGCTTTATACACGTTGTGTTTACTCACTGCACGCGAATTTGCAATTGGCTTGAGGCGTCCACTCTTCTTAATGTCTTAAGTGTAGTGTAACTTTATTTTCAGTTTTTATCATATTTTACTGGTTTCAGCATATAAAGCCTTTGTTTACATAGACAAAAGTAAGCTGGTAAGTAAGTCATAACTGTACTTGTACGGTAATATTATTTCCGTATTGTCTTGTCGAAATAACTGAAACAATGGGGTATTCCAAGATTTTTTCATTTTTTAATATGTTATTCTATGCATAAAAATATGAGACCCGTATTTTTTCTTTTCGCCAAAAGGTTTCAAACACGCCAGAAATTTATTTTTAAAGTTTCAATAAATTACACCCTAGAAAATCGGCCGTGCGTGTGACGTCACAGGCACTGAGAATCAGCTGAGAACATACATTCGTAGGTCTGAGTCAGAGGCGTGGCGCGTTCGAACAAGAGCCAATAGGCTGACGCGAGTGCCTTCTTCGTCACAACAAGGCTGATACTGAATTTTACGTACTCGATTCATATGCATTACAATTTCATTTTGATATTATGGTATTAAAAATCAGAAAAATAATGATTATATTCACTTTAATATTACTTATATATGGTAAACAATGATATCCAATAAGAATTTCTTTAAAAGCCGTAGGCTTGGAATACCCCATTATAACGATGTAAGTATGCTGTTTTTAGATAAATAAAGTAGGTCATAAATCACTAGTGAGCTAAATATATTAGCTCACTGTTTTTTGGTTCGTATCATAGTAACTACGTTATAAAACCTTCTCTACACTATTTTGTTCCTAAATGTCATTTCGAAATTCCATCTGTCAAAAATCTTATATGTTCTTTATATCAATGATTAAAATGTGTTGGATAAAATGTTGTATGGCACACGTGAGTTAATTACCTAAGTCACTTGAAAAAATACCACACTCGGCCTAACGGCCTCGTGATCTAAACTTTTCCTACGTGACTTATCTGTAATGTAACACACTTGTACCATAAATAACTATTATTATATTAACAATGTCTTCATTTTCTGAAACAGGTAAATTATTGAACAAACCATGAGCGCCGACTTTCTTTTTTTTTTCTTATAATGACCACAATCAAAACATAAAATTACAAGAAAAAAGAAATACAAGTGCAAACAGTTTAATATTCTCTAATTCCTGGCTCACTTAAACCAGAGCACAATCCAGAGAAGATAAATTTGCTCCAAAATGACCTCTGATTTCAGGGGGCCAAGAATTAGAGCAAAGACTTTAAAATGCTTTAATCCCTGACCCACTAAAACTAGAGCAGTTAAAGCTAGTTAAACAAATCACGGATCTTACGAACCATATTAGGCTAAAGATGTCTAAAAATCAACTGATAATAATAAAGAATAATAAAATACAAAAAAAAGTATATATGAAAAGAATTTTACGTTATGTTCCTTGAGTAGACGATTAAATTCTGTGAATAAATTTATACTGTATTTCTAATGACAAGGGAAATATCGAAGACAGTCATTTCGATGACTCACCAGGTATATAATGAACCCAAACGCTTCTTTTTCACTAGCCTTACTGTTTTGCTGGTTGCGTAGCAACACCACTACATTTAATTTTTTCATTTATTAGGAATTTGATCATTGTATGAGGATTTCTATAAATAAATAAATAAAATTTTACAAAATTTTATTTCATTAAAATTGAGCATTACAAAAATACAAATATATTTTTACTTAAAACTTACAAACTAGGTCTGAAATATAATTTTTGATAGATTTTGATTAGAAATAATTCAATAGTCAAAGTAGGTATTTATTTCTGTAAATTTTTAACTGATGATTACTTTCCACTACGTCTTACTAAATGCCTAACTTCGTCACTGGCGTCCTTAATTTCATTTACATCAGCTGATAAATTATTAAATAAGGTAACTATATTATTTATTGTTTCTTTTAAATCTTTGAATTCTTCTTTTAAATCATTAATTTCTTGAAGCACTGATGTGTTTGCATTTTCATTTGTAGTTGTTTGTACTGTATTTGTTTTCTTTTTTTGAACAGGTCTTTGTGTACCACTAGTGCTTGGTTGAGGACTATTTAAATCATTAGTTTCTTGAATCACTGATGTATCTGTATTTTCATTTGTAGTCTTTTGTACTTTTAGTGCATTTGCTTCTTGTTTTTCTGCTTTTGGTTTCTTTTTTTGAACAGGTCTTTGTGTTCCACTAGTGCTTGGCTGAGGACTAGGACTTCTTTCAGTTTGCTTCTCTGGTGTGTTAGAATTTTTTTGAGAATTATTGTACGGTTCTAAAAATTCTAAATCGTTGTATAAGTCAAACTTTGTGTTATAATCTGGATTATTTGATTTTTTAGAGTTTTCTTTATAATACTTTGTTTTCATTCTTTGCCATTCATTTTTTACACCAAGATCTAAAAAATAATAGAGAAATATGCTATTATAGTTATGATTATAGTTACAACTTTTTGAGTAAATTATAAGTATAAAGTTTCCTAAAGCGTTTCATACAATATTTTCTGCTTTTTCCGTTTGAAAGTAAGTACAAAAATGTTTTTGAAATGATTAAAGATATTTAGATGATATTTTTAAAATTAAAAAAAAAAACAATACCAAGGCATTCTTAATTTTGTGCGTTACTAAGTTACTATAACAAAATTCTTGGTTATTGTTTATACAACAGACATAGGATATAAATAAAGTTGACATTTGAATAATCTGAATTGGGAAATGTGATTCGCAAAGAGAATATATTTTGTAGCTGTTAATGTCGAGTGAAATAATAATGTTATTGTTTCATAAGTGAAATAATGGTATTAATAACCTAACTCAAATGAGAAAAATAAAGAGAGAAGGAGAAAAAAATATTTTTCTTCTTCCGTTTAATAAGACACTTTTTATTTCACTAATTTCAGTTAGGTTATAGAGTCCTTTATTTCACTAATGAAATAATAAGATCATATTTCACGCGAAATCAAATTGAAAAGTATAGGCTTATATAGAAACATTAACAGCTACGAAAATATAATATTTAGTGCTTATTAATTTAACAAATATTCATATTAGATTCACATAGTCTCGTATTTTAGAATTCAAAAAACTTAAATGGCAACTTTATTTTATATCGTTTATCTGTTTATAACCAACAATTTCGTTGTAGTAACTTAGTAATACAAAATTAAAGTCTTTGGTAAGGTCTTTTTTTTATTTTTAAATGTCACCAAAATGTCAAAAATTCATCATTTCAAATATATTTTTATATTTATTCAAACGGAAGTAGAAAAAATATTGTATAAAACACATAAGGAAATTGAGTGATTATTTAACTTCTGCACTTACAATGCGTTAAATAATTACAATTACTTTTGTTTTCTTATTTATTACGTAAATAGCTCTAAATTATACTTACGACATTTTCCTCCCAAATCCCTTGCTATTTTCTTCCATATTCCTCTATAATCTTTGTGTCTTCTTGAATTTTCATTGTATATTCCTTCATGGGGTTTAACTAATTCTATCAATCTTTTACATTCATCTAATGTAAGTTTGTCATCGCAGTCTACCTACAATAAACATAAATTTAATTTTTTTATTATTTTTTGAAAATTTCATTTAATACTTCGTCATATCTTCTGCCGCTTTGTGCTTTTACTTCATTATTTTTTACAATAGTGTATATTTCATGAATTTCCTTTTGGCAAGCTGAGAAATTGAATGCATCTTCCTAAAAATAATCATTAAATTTATTTTTGAAGTATTTGTTGTTAAGAAACAACACAACAATTTCGATTCTTACCTCGTCTGATGAAGAATCATCAGTATTTTCTTCACGATTATTAACGTCGATTATTTCCTCCTAAAAAAAATATTCTAAATAATATTTTTATTTATTAAACTTAATTTTTATGACACTTGTTAGAGTATTACAGAAGCACGACATTTATTGTTCTTTATAAGTTCTTATGATTTCCACAACTCTGAATATAGATACAGTACTCAAAAATATTTTTAAGAGGAATTTAGCAACAGTTAGGTACATTTTTATAAAAATAACAAAAACAAATTTTATTCAAAAGCAATATTAAAAACAATGCTTTTAAGTTTATTGACGATAAATTATTTTTCTATACTCTTTAATGAACTATAAATAAAATAGTAATATTTTACTTTAATGGCAAAAAAACACAATCACAACGTTTATATACGACATAATATATTATTAAATATGCTTTTAATCTATAAGAAAATAAAATATAATTCGTACCTCGTCTGATGAAGATAGTTGCACTTTCTTTTCTTGATTGTTATTCTTTCTTGGCATTTCACTTTGTGAGTTCCGTAGTATTCAACATCACAGTTATACGATCGAGTGATGAAATTATGTGGGGGGGTATTTCCTATGAGTAATATTTACTAACACATCCAAGCGTATGTTTATCACTATCTGAATTGACCTTGATTTGCTGACGTCACTGTATAACAAAAACAGTATGAGGAAAAGGGGATTTAAATTCTTTTACAAGGTCTCAGTTTTGATATTATTAGTTACTGAGTCATGTAGTGCATTCTACAAGCTTGCTAGAGTGCTCTGTACGATAAACATAAATCAGATTTAAATCACATTGATTTAAAAAAAAAATCATTGATTTAAATCAGTTGTTCTGCAGTTCTTATTAAGTATCCTCGATTTACGAAATTTTTGGGGAAAAAGCATGTGGGTAATGTTACCATGTGGCAATATTTACAACTACTAAATCTGTTTTACTTCGTTCATAAAACGACTTTACTGGTATATTATTTTCAATTTATAACGCAGAAAATTTTTGCACTACTGTGTGATTTTTTGTTAAATTTACTTTTAAATGTGTTACAGTTAAAAGAGCAATAAAAGTGTTTTCAAAAACTATGGACAATATAATTAATTAGCTATGTTCAGGATGCACGTAGATCAGGACTAATCCATTTAAAGACAATGCATTACAGCATTACTATTTATTAATAAGAAAATAGGGCGCTAATACATCCATTATAAAAATATGATAATAAACATGTCACATTCTTTGATCTGACAGCGACGTCCTCTTGTTCTCTCTCCATCATCGTCGGATCGGACCATTAGGACCCGTTCCCCTAAGTTATACAAAACACATATTGTCATTCTAGTAATAATAATTGTCACACGCATGCACATGAACTCATGACATAGGAAGGAGGTGTGACAGGTGATTCTCCAAGTCCTAGACTTAGGGAGGTACTCCGTGAGTAGTGAACTCTAATTGTATCTAGACTCATTACTATATCATCACTGCAAAATGGGCCAGTTAAGCTTAGCTCCATCCAGTACTTAGCCCAATCTCTAAAATGAATGCGGCCTAGCACCTCATGATTATCAATACCCACTATTTGCACACATGAGTACTGTAACCACCTACAGAGTCTCACATATCTGCCGGAGAGACTTACAACAACGGAAGTCCTAGATTCCCTAACACATGTAGATTTACTAATGAATCCTCGATTCATTAATCAGCGCTGCAGACGCTCCTGTGAATCTCACTCTCACCGTAAGTCTCTCCCCATGGGTTCCACACCCATTCTGTTAGTAGGTTCGAGGGCGTCCTAGACACCCACCAGATAGGGGAAGGTATTCTCTACGTTTGCGGCCACAAACAAATAGTACATCTTGATACGTTTACACCATACACAATAAATACACAAACAGTGAATATATGTCGACCAGACGGTAATTCATCCATGAGCATCAACAATACTTATAACCAGAATAACCGTGAGTTGCCACTCACCTTTAATTACTTCAATCTGCACATCTTTCCTCATTGACGTCAGGTCACAAGGCATAGTATTGAGTTTACTTATCACTGCATAGCAACCGCACTATTTCGTCGCTATAGCCGGAAGTAGCTATAACCGATCAGTAAAATAATTATCAATTACCTGATGATCGAAAGATCGAAACGCGTTGTACCTCAACTTATACCGAGTGTTGTATTCCGTGCAGTTTTAAATTTGGTTTATTGCATTCAATATTTTTTTACAACGACCTTTGCTCTAAACCTTATATTATATCGTATCAGATACAATACTTACTCACGAGTATTGTAAAGGAACAATTACATTTTTTAATTTAAAAGTAAAATACATATTGTTAGCATATGTGAGCTTTCAAACAACTGGTATATCGTTATAAACGGATTTTAACGTAATTTTTTATTATTTCTTTAAATTTTTACTTATTCTTCACAATATGTTTTTTTTTATAATAAATGCTTTCCTATGAATTGCATTTTTGAAATTGTACTATACCTTTAAAAAAAATCAAAAAATGTGATGTAATCCGATTTAAATCAAAAAAATCTATTTTTTTTTTAATTATAATTCATTAATATTAGCTATAAAGTAGGTTAGAACTCCCAGTATAAGTGAAATATTTATTTTTTAATTGTGACATTTTGTTTCAGGAGTGTCCTGAAGGAGTGGTTCATGAAGACTGTTTCAAAGACATCTACGCCAAGTTCTTCCCCCATGGCAGTAAGTAACGTTTAACATTCCCTAGACATGTATCACGTTGTCATATGTTACACACATGTTAGTTGATGAGGGTTGACCTGTATCTAATGAAAACGGTTTAGCCTTTCATAAACTTTCTCGCATTTAAATACATTATTTAACAGATTACTTCACATACATTATATTTTCTAAAATTTAAATTCCCAGGGGAAAGAATTATAGCATATGTTCAGAACTCATGTAATAAAATGTTTGCTTAAAAAGGTGATTTTCTTTAGGTATAGTTCTTTTAAGAGTTGAAACCTAAAAGTATCATATTGTAGCGACATTTTGCTAAAAGATATGTAGTGGTTGACATTTTTAGACCTTGCGGGATACTCAGAACACAGAAAAATCATTTAACAATTATTAGAAATTTTGGTAAATGGAGGGGGAGGACGTAAATTATAATTTTATTTTATTTTTTCTTGGAGAGTGGCTCTGAATAAATGAAAAACGGATTATTATCACAGTTTTCAACAAAAAAATTACATGTTCAATAAAATGTCTAATTTTCAATAAACACATACATTAGATACATTTGGATAACTTTAAATTAAATTAATTAGAAATTCGGGGGGTGGGGGGCTTCAGCCTCTCGAGCCCCTCTCCTGGCTATATGTCTGAACCCCCATTCCCCCCAAACGAAATTTTGCTTTCATGATGTTGAAAATTCTTCCAATTTTGGCAGTCCCTTTACTGTTTATAATGGGGTAGGTGACCAATTTCTAAATTTGGTATATGTGATAGCTTGTACAAAAATAATATACCCGTATTTTTTTAAAATTGTTAATTATATGTTGTTTTGAAGTAAATAAATAATATAGTACTTGGAAGGGGGTTATGACGTCAACTAAGTTCATGAGAGGGGCGAAGGTAGACAGCGACGGAAATAGGTGGTGTGAGTGAGATAGATAGGTTTATTGCCACACCTTCAAATTTTAACCAATCAGCGTGCTAACTTAGTGAACGTCATAGTAAAGGACGCTGTTTCTATTTAACGCAAATTACTAAACAATTGCTGATAAATATTTGACTTTTTTAATGTCAACGTTCATAAATAAATATACTTTCATTAAAATTCTACCTTGGTCACCTACCCCATTCCTCCCAGATACGTGAATTTATCTACTTTTTCTATTTCTTCTCCTTCTATCTTTATATTATGTTTCATATCTGTATTTTCTATTACCATTGTCTTCGTTTTTCCTATATTTATTTTCATGTTATATTTTTTCAGTTCTTTTTCTTATATATATATATATATATATATATATATATATATATATATATATATATATATATATATATACCGGGTGTCCCAGCTAGACCGACACATGGGAGTTTTACATGGGAAATCAGTTAATTATGAATAGTATCTCCCCAGTGCAAGATATTAACTTGAAATTTTGTATGCTTATTGGGGAATATTATTTCTATGGATTACAGTTTTTTGTAATATGTAATTTCGCCCGCAAGACGAGATTTATTAAATTATAAAATCTAACATTTTCGTTCAAAATCAGTCAGCCATGGAAATAAAAGAAAATATCTATGTGACAGTTCTGACAGTTAATGACATGCCATTACAGATTTTTATATTTTTGTAATATTGGTACATTATTTAACAAAAAGAAACTAAAATCAACTTAAATAATATTAAAATACAGTGAATAAGAATTAAAATCAGTGATATTTCACTAAACTGTCAGATAAATATTTTCTTTTATTTCCACGGCTGTCTGATTTTGAACGAAAATATTAGATTTTAAATTTAATGGATCTCGCCCTGCAGACGAAATTGCATATTTCAAATAAGTGTGATCCATAGAATTAATATTCTCCTATAAGTATACAAAATTTCAAGTTAATATCTTGCACTGGGGAGATACTATTCATAATTAACTGATTTCCCATGTTAAACTCCCATGTGTCGGTCGAGCTGGGACACCCGGTATATATATATATAATATATATATATATATATATATATATATATATATATATATATATATATATAAGAAAAAGAACTGAAAAAATATAACATGAAAATAAATATAGGAAAAACGAAGACAATGGTAATAGAAAATACAGATATGAAACATAATATAAAGATAGAAGGAGAAGAAATAGAAATATATATTTACGTTATGTTGTAGTTCTTTTTCGTTTTCTCCTATAATTGCCATATCGTCAGCATAACATAGCTCTGAAATTTTTATTGTTTGCATCTTCCAATAGCCTACCGTGTACGTTTTTATTTTAAGTTTGCATCTTCATCTTCATCAAGCACTATGTTGAACAGTAAAGGGCTTAGAATGCATCCCTGTTTTGCTTGGGAACATTTCAGAGCTTTCGTTTCTTACTCGAACATAACTTTTCGTGTTTTCATACATTTTTTTAACATTCTCTACAAGATCTAGATGCACGCCTCGATGTTTTAAAATATTCCACAGTTTTTCTCTTCTTATCCTGTCGAAGGCTTTCTCCATATCTATGAAGCATATGTGTATCTGCCTGTTTGTAGGAATTGCTTTCTCACTCATCTGCCTAAGTATGAATATTTGGTCTTGAATCCTTCTTTCTTTCCTAAAACCAATTTATACCTCTTCCATTTGACTTTCTAGTATGTTTCTTAATCTTTTTCTAATATTCTTGTGTATAATTTCCCGACTGTACTCGTTACGGTTATGACGCTGTAGTTTTTAGTTTTTACAATCTCTGCTATCTCCTTTTTTAAATAATGGTACTATTTATTTCTGTTACAATTAAAACGTTTGTGTGAGCGAAATCTTGAAATCGTGAGGCATATATGTCATTGTAATGTATGCAAGCGCAGAATACTAAGTTGCACGCATTTCAATAATAAAATTCATTGAACTACTTTACATTCTTTACATTCAAGTATTTTTCATCTACTTGACGTTTTCTGACAAATTTATTCATAAAGTTTGATCTACTAAAGTTATACATTTCTATCACAGTGATTTATTTCTAATTTATTCCTTACTTTCGCCTGTATAAAGTTTTTGTGCGGATATATTTTTTAGTTGTTAAATGGCTCGATATAATTATTCATTCTAATTGTAGTAAAGTATAAAAAGAATAGTCGTAGGCAAACAGCAATACAGGTCGGTTGGAAACTGGTAATTCATCGTTGCGAATAGTGATTCTGTGAGACGAGACGAAACGAGATTTTGCTTTTTGTCGTATCATCTCTTTTTAAATGTAAAATATTCTGTCCCATCTCGTTTATTTCTCGTCTCGAATATTATTATCTAGTCTTTGTCTGGAATCTTGCCGAGATTTCTCGAGTTTTCAAAATCGCCATCTGTGCGTAGTGTTTCCATACCTATAGGGAAATTTCTCTAAATGTAGGAATGTTGAACAATCTTTTGTTAAATTTGGAAGATAATATACATTTAGGGAAATGTACAAAATAATAATCTGCTCCACCTAAATTTTGTCTTTACATACTAGATAGTCACATAAAAATCTGATTTTGTTTTATTGGTTCACTGTTAATATTGTTCAATGGCGTATAGAATTTTTAGGTTATCAATTTAAATCTGTCATTTGTTGATGGTTTTTAATGACTTCATTCATGGTTATCTAGTTTTATAGTGACATTTAGGACGATATATAGGTTTCTATTGTACTAGTTATTTCTTACTCGCTGATTTTACATAGTTCCTACGGATATTTGTTTATTTTAGCTATATTTATACTTTTGTGGCGTAGAAATTTAATTTATACCTTGTGAATCAAATAAAAAAAAGAAGTAAATAATTTTAAATCCTCGAGAAATCGCGGCGTAATTATTGAAATTCGAGAATCTCGCCCGAGAAGAGAAATTATTGTAATAGCATTGCTGTAATTATTTATTTTGCCCTAAAATGTGACCTAATGCGACTAGAAACAATATAGAGAGGTAGAGGTATGTAAACATGTAAAGATATTCTAAAAAAAGCAGAACTTTGGTTTTCATCAAATAATCTACTTTTAAACAAAGGCAAAACTCAAGAATTGATAATTTCTGCAAATAGTAATATAGGAAAAGTTATATTTGGATTTAGAAAATATTTTGCCCGAACATATTAAATGCCCCGCAGAAATAAAATTCAAAAAACACCTATAAAACAGTATATGCTAAAACACTGATTTTACACAATAGAATAATTATTAAATATTAGTCATTGTGTATGACATCAAATTTCATTTTTCTTTTCTCATTTTTTTTAAAATATTATATATTGTATTGATTTCATTAAAAAAATAAATGGTCACTCTACCCGAATCTGTAGTTGCGAATTTCACAAAACAATTCCCCGAACCTTAAATCCTAAATGAGAAACAAGCAGCAAATAAAAACTTCTCCAGTGTCACACAAACAAATAAAATACGAGACTCCCCAAATACAGGGTTGCCAACAGTAGTAAAATTTAATCGGGGTCCATTTGGCGTCGGTGTAAACAGAACATTGGCTCTGGGGAGCGGCGTCTCGGGGGACGGCGCCCCGCTTCGGCGCCACTGAACTAGTTGCATAATCACACAAGTTGAATGCTCCATTCACAACCAAATTGGGAGGCTTACTTACCACTAATTAAGATTATGCATTCGCTGCATTTACATTCCCACACAACGCTACTATTTTCACTAAATATTTACATATTCGCACAATTTTTTCGCGCGTTGACGTAAGTATAACTACAGCAACATAACTAGTGAGTTACTGATAATATTTATTATTTGGTTACCATTGTCAACGTGTTATAGAAAATAACAGTCTTATTAGTAAGTTTAACTTACTTCCATAGCAATATAAGTCGTTAGTTTGTGATAACTTCTGATATTTGGTTTCCTACTAGCATAACGGGAATTTATAGAAATAACTATACTACAACTACTAGCAGGGTAATTATGAAAATCATACGAATTACATATATATTTCGTCGTCTACAAAGAGCAAAATTAACTATAAAAAGTTGCATATAATTGAACTGTCAAGTGTCCCACATTTTACAAATACTTTAATTGAATTTAATGGGGTATATCTTTGAATATAAAATCTCAGGAAGGAGTGTTTCAGAAATAACCTTGCGACGGGGATGGGTTTTGCATATGGCGGATAGTGCTCCGTCATTTCGGTTCGACTGTGGCGTAGCATACTAAAAAAATATGAGATACAAGAATTTTAAAAATGTTCTAAATTGTATAGTAGGTAATAATTTACAATTTAATAAATATAATTGTAAAATACAAAAACTAAGAGGTAGAATATTTACGAATAGAAAATAAAGTAAATACAAAAATTGAAGTTTTTATTGTCCATTAAACAATATAATTATAATTGTTGAAATAAATATAATACATAATAAGTATGTATAACAGTTTCCATTGATTTTTTTTTATTTAAAATAAAGAATTTAGCATTATAAATTGCTCTCTAATTCTCCTACGTGACGTCAGAGATACAGCGCCGTTACATAAATTTTAATTTCAAATGCTAATTTCAGAGAAATTATAAGATAATATTTAGTGTTTGTCATTGTGGTTAAGTTTTAGATTTTATACTTTTTTCCTTCAATTTCGTACAGTTCATGAACTTTGGTCTTCAACTCCGCGAGCTCCACCTCAATTCATATTTCGTCGAATGATATAATGTAATTTCATTCCTTGCACCTTAAATAATTATTCTTAATTTCTTTCGCTAATTTTCCTTGTTCTCTAAAATGTAAAAATATAATTTTGATTCACCTTTATAGGTTTTGTATTATTACATTAGCTATTGATATGAATTTTGGTTCATTTTTTTCGGACCCTTCCCTTAATTATGTCTATTAAGACTGTCAATCCTCTATAATCTTATAAAACAAGAAGTTTTCTCAGTTAAATTTAACAGTATGTAGCAGTACAATCTATCCAGGTCGTCACTACATTATGTATTCTTACATAACAACCTTCGGTTTCCTTACTATCTGATAGCAAGGCTGTTAGTCAATAACAATCTTGTTAATAATTATTAGTATCCATCATTATTAACAGTATACATAGTCTTGTACGTTATTGTTTATAATTGACTAACTACTGTACCTAAATACTCTGTTTGAAAGTAAAATAATAAAAGAAAGAGTATCCTGTGTGGTCATTGCTGTCTAATTTGGTGGTGAGTGTTTCCCGTTTCCATGGCGACCACATTTGTCACGGAAACAACTGCAATCTGTACGCAGCCACCTCCGTTTAATCGGCGACTTTGCGAAACAAATAAAACGCCCATTTGCTTTTAATCGCAACGTTCCACTGTTTGATATTCATTTAATCGCAGACTATTTTCACGAAATATGAAAATTTGATATTTTCAGACATTTCCTTTGATAAACGAACCCGCTTGGCTCACGGATACCCAACACGCGACTAGCTGAATAAAACGAAATAGGATTAAATTCATAATTTCACAACGTTTACCAAACTTTCAAATAAATTGTCTGTCTACTTCCTGTCCATCAGTAGAGAATTGCTGGTTGCAGAGGACTATCTTTAATTTTTCCAAATAGAATATCTCTCAAAAATTATTGATATGATAATGAAAAGAATCTAAAATATAATTCGAATTGAGTATAAAATCTAGTGTCAAAATTTCAAACTTCGCCTTTACTTAAATAAAAATACCGCTGTTTCTGTGTAGTTCAGGCTCTGTTCACCTAAGGAATATAATGCTGTATGTGTATATATAGGAGAAAAGATGATACATTATATGTATTCATTAATTTTATAAAATATCTATAATTTTCCATAACTTGGTATTTTCTTTCAATACATACTACTAAGCGTATGTAAAATTTTACTAAATACTTCTCCTCTATAGTAGCCTCGAATAAACAACAATGTTGCCTCATGTCAAACGTCATCAATTTTAGGGAGGTTTCATGTACTTCGTTTATACTTTGTACTTATAAAAATTACTGCCTGTTACAGATTTTGTTATAGGCAATCCACTGTACAAGAAATAAAATGAGGTAATGAAGTTCATTGAGAAATCAGTAAATTTATTAAAATACAAATACACACCAACGTTTCTTTCTTTATAGTTTTATACAATAATAATACAAATATATGTTAACATGCAAAAGGGAAAAGAACACATTAATACAAACAAATTTACATTAATCTAGTATATATTATATATTTGTTAAATTTAAGATTTCAAATGATAAGATCTTCAAATTTAACAAATCTGTAAGTCGTACTTAATTCCTTTTTTATGTTTAGTGTGTATTTGTATTGTAACGGTTTAAATGTAAAAATAATAGAAACACGAATATTTATATAAAAAGTTTAGTGAAAGAATAATAATCTATAAAAAGGTAATAAAAATAAGTAACACTATGAATAAACAAATATAATCATTAATTTAGGAGTACTTATTATTAATAAAGACTTAAATACTAAAAACATTTATTTAAACACTGAATATTACACCAACTATTTATTTTTATTTCCACAATATATTTATTTCTGCTGACTTCCTTCAGTGACTCTCTGCACACTCTGACCGAAAACCGATACTGACTTCCTCGATCCACTAGCTGCGTCCATTTTATACCTTCGGGCAGCTAATCTCGAACATTCCAGAGCCTTGCGGACTCTATAAAATTCCCGAACAATAACCATTGTTCCTATCCCACTTGATCTTTAGCGAGACTACCTAACTAGACAGGTCAGCCACGATGACTCATCTTCGGTGAGTTACAGTATTTTAACAAATTCTTCAAGAACTTCTTTACTTCATTTTTTCATCCAGTCGAGCATTGAATTCCTTAAAAATAGAATGTAGAAGGTTTTGAGGTATACAATGTAAACCCAGTAAATAAAATATCATTAAAATTTATGACACTTGACATGTCGCAACATCGTTGCTTATTCGAGACAATACACCCTTTACTGCGAAAGGCAAACCTCACTAACTCAGTTATGTCAACTCATGTTTCTGTTAGAGCTATACCTTTGCATGGTCCAGTGTTGTGTACATGTAAGATGATGACTTATATTTGTCTGTTCCAGATTCGAGTTTATACGCCCATTACGTATTCAAAGCCTTTGATGTAAACTGCAATGGAGCAATTAGTTTCAGGGTGAGTTCGCCACTTGACTTGCAGCTGCCACCGGCGCACAAAACTTCCATTCAATTACTTTAACTTTCGGCTCCTCCTTCAATTAAATTCATTCAATTCCTAAACTTTCCCTTACTTGCTTTCCTTGCCAGAAAAAACGTTCTCAAAAAGAAGTTCACTAGCCATAATAAGAGAAAAAGTACCAAAGTTAAAAATAAATGTTAGGTTAAGTTATTATAGTTCATATCCAACCAAAATTGTTTAAACAAAAATTTCAATATACTTGGAAGTTATTTGTAAAAATCAAAAACAAAAATTGTAAATTTTATAGTTTCTTTTATATTTATCGACTTATATTTTTAAGATCCTTATGTAGGGTGGATTATTTTAAAACCTTTTCAAGAGTTCACGTGTTATACCTGTATAAATAATTTCGGCCCCGAATTTATAGGATTTACCAAAAATAAATTAAATTTATCAATGGACAGTTTTAATTTATGTTTTGTGTCTTCGACAACGCAAACGTCCAAACTTAGTTTTGTATTTTAAAAAGCACCAAAAGCGTTTTTCTTTTATGCCACAACGCGGTAATGTAATATTGCTATTAACTATATCAAATTCAAATAAATGGGAATGGGTTAGATACTTATAATATATCTTATATTAAAATCAGATCTTGGCGTATCGTTTGACTTTACAATAAATTATACAATTTATATATTTATATTTTCTTCTTTTTAAAGGTAAGTTTATAAAATTAATAATTAATAATATAATAGTTTATGTATGTAGTAATAACAGGGGAAGTAATTCCCAAAACCGCTGATGCTATATTTTTGCGTAAACCCGAAAATATTTCAAAATAACGAATTTTTAGATTGAAAATTTTCAAATTTTACAAAATATTGTTTGTAATTTTTTTTAAAGAATTAGCTACGCTGATACCAAATTTACAAACAGAATTTAATTATCTCTTTTTGTTTCGGAGATATTTGCTCTCAAAGTTGTACTTCAAAAAAGTGTGTTTTTTGAGTATATTTAAATAATGCGTATAGATACAATCTCATCTACTTTACCATTCGATTCTACGGGAAAAGTTATATAAAGAAATGTATTGCCCACATATACGTTCTTTGGAACGATTAGGTGAAAAATAATAAAAACGAAAAAACCTAAATTTCAATTTTTCGCCTTGAAACTTTTTGTCTCCAAAATTTTTCATATTTTAGACTTAAGTAGATATCGATGCGCTGATTCTAAATTTTCAAACAGAATTCAAATATCTCTTCCCGTTCTCGAGATATTTGAGTTCAAAGTTATACCTAAAAAATCAGGATTTTTAGGTATACACCTTAAATGGTTAGGTTTATGGTTTCGGCGACCTCACCATTCGATTCTACGGGCAAAATTACATAAGTGTACCAATTTTCAGATTTTTATCTCAACAGATAGAATTTCTAGAAGGAAAAAACTGAAAATGGCAAAAAATCGAAAAAATCGTAAGGGGTTCATCAGGCAATTTTTTCGATTTCGCCGATTTTCGTTTTTTCGCTCTAAAAATTGTATCCGATGGAATAAAAATCTAAAAATTGGTACACTTATGTAATTTTTCGCGTAGAATCGATTGGTGAGGTCGCCGAAGTCGTAAACCTAACCTTTTAAGAGGTATACCTAAAAAACCTGTTTTTTTAGGTATTGTCAAAACTCAACTTTGAACACGAATATCTCGAGAACGGGAAGAGTTAAGTCAATTCGGTTTGAAAATTTGGAATCAGCGCATAGATATTTACTTAAGTCTAAAAAATGAATGGATTTGGAGAAAAAAAGTTCCTCGGAAAAATTTTGAAATTTAGGATGTTTCGATTTTCTCATTTTTCACCACATCGTTCCAAAGAACGTATATGCGGAGAAAACATTTCTTTATGTAACTTTTCCCGTAGAATCGACTGCTATAATCGTTGAGATTGTATCTCTACCCATTTTAGAGATATAGCAAAAAAACACACTTTTTTGAGGTGCAACTTTGACAGCACATATCTCAGGAACAAAAAAAATAAATTAAATTCCGTTTAAAAATTTAAAATCGGCGTGTTGAGATCTATCAATGTACACTATTTCCCAAAATAAAAATTTTGGGCACAAAAATAAGTATTTTTGGGATATTTTGTGTTTGTCAACACAATTTTTGCTTTAATACTGTTGTTTGGTTTGGTTTAACTCTTCACAACTTTTATACGGGGTTATGGGTTTTGGAAACAAATAAAAGTTAGATTATAAAGCGACAGAATAAAATCAAAAAGACGTAATAGGATTGCAGATTATGAAATCAGCGTATCGATATTTACTTAAGTCTAAAAAATTTAGGTTTTTTCGATTCTCTCATTTATCACCTTATCGTTCCAAAGAACGAATATGCAAAGAAAACATTTCTTTACAAAAGATATATTTTTTTCTTTTCAAAAGTGATTTTATAACATTAATAATTGTAATATAATAGCGACCTTACTGACAACCAATTTTAAATGTCTTTACAATTTAGTTAAATCATTGTTTAATATTCGAAGTATACATATTTTCCTTTTAATAAAACAGTTTGAAATACAATACATGATCTAAAAAACTTCTAAAAAGAGGTGTCATTTTATAATTGTACTGCAAGAAGAATTAACAAGCAAAGTTCACTTCACACCGATAAGAAAAAACAGTTTTCATAATTGCAAAACCGGTTTTTATAAATTAGTTTTATGTTCAGACAACATGTTTTTATGTCTGTAAAACCGGTTGAGTTCCAAAAACCAGTTTTCTCAATTGCAAAACCAGTTTTCATAAACCAGTTTTATATTCAAAAACTAGTTTTATAAGTTGCGGAAGGGCGCCACATGCCCTACTGCCGGCAGATTGAAACATCCAACAATGCCAATAAACAGTGTATGATATTTATTTATTGTTGTAGTTGAAATAGTTGTGTGAGGCTTTGATTTAATTTTCCGGCGAATATGAATGCAAGCAACACACGAGAGAATTGTCGCATTTTCAATACATGAATTATTTATGTATTTGGCGAAGTTTAAAGCACTAACTTCACAGTTTAAGCAACTGCTGCAAACTGACTTTGATCTTAAAACATTCATCCCTCTTTAAATATCTCTATTTAAAATTTATAACAGTCTTTACCACATTTATAATGCTCAAACGATTTCTTTACAGCACTCAAAAAATTCCTTTTCATAAAATGTTTGTTTGTTTTTTAAAACACCTTTTTAAATTGGGGTTTCCATGAATTCTTTTTAATAATAAATGATTTATAAAATAATAATTTTTTTGTGACAACATTTATATCGTGAGTGTATATTAAGATTTAAGGTGAAGCATGGGATTTCTTATAGCTATGGTTACAGGAAACTGCAATGACATCAATTGGGACTGCTTTCAGCGCCACTCGGTGTTTGCTCCCCCAATTAATTGATATATAGGCAACCGAGAAATACATGTTATAGGTTATAGGCAACCATTTATGCTTTCAAGTAATTTTTTATAGGTACTTAGTTCAATTTACATTATAAAAAATAATTTCAGAAACAAACAAATATTTAATTTTTAATACATAATTTATTTAAAAATTATATTACATTTCTTTTTTTTTAAATAGTTTTGTTTTATAATTAGCACGTCGTACAGTATATAGTATATACCCTTAAATGTTTTGTGCTAAGTTGTGGAACACCTAAAACCCTAAAATTATTCTCAACGTTTCTTGTCAAAAAAATAATTAATTTGATTCATAGTAATATTATTTATTTACAAAATCATTTGCAAGATAATTGAAATACTCGTAGTTGAAACGAAGCAAAAAATCAGTAATAACGTTTGCAGAGTCCTCTGCAATTTAAATTTGAAACATCAACAACTGACGATCGGAAACAGATGCAGTGCAGTGCAGGCGGGATTTGAGGGGGGCAGAGGTAGGCATTTGCCCCCTAAATTTGGAGCGTATTATTGTGGAAGATTTTACTAATTTTCACTCTTATTATTTTTGCCTGTGAGCTAAATTGTTTTTTTATTTAGATATCTGCATTTATCATATAATTGCCCCTCCAATAAAATTTCTGAAATCCCGCCACTGGTGCCGTGTGTGATTTGTTGGTGCTCATTGAATATTGATTCATAACTGGTGTTGAACCCACGCCTCTTCTGATTAAAATTTCAACAGCTAGGGTTCTACTTTTCAGCTAGAATATTGTTAAAAAAAATGTTTATTCACAAAACTATTTGTCGGTGGTCTAGTTCTAGTGCATTGGTTCTCAAACTTTTTGATGTGAAAGTACTCCAAATTAATAATATAAAATTTTCGGTACCCCAATATTATGTGCATGAAATTTTAAAGACATTTTATTAAATTTAGGAAAACCGGTAACCGATATTTTGAATAAAAATTGCGAACTTTAACCGTAATTTTATCCGATAATTTTTAAGACCGAATATACCGATAACCGTTAACCAAAAAATAATTAATTGTATTGTTTTATTCGATGTATTTTTGTCAGATGGTACTTTTTATTATTTTCTTTAATTATTTTTTTTTTATTAAATTATTATAATTATTTTTTTTAACTGATATATTAACCGGTTTTAACCGGTTTCCAATTTAGAGAAACCTGTTTTCAAAATAAAACCGTTTATATTATAACGTTCTCTGTATAAGGGTTAATCGTTAACCAGTATTTTTTCGATTACATGCCTTGATTTTAATGTTAACAAACGTAAAAATCTACTGATCTAGTGGACATAGAATTTTCATATTTATTTTGTGGTGATGAGAGTTAATATTTTTCATCCTACACATATTAAAAATAAGATTTTCCACTTTGAGAATACAAGTCCTAACTAGTTCTCACATAAAATGGTTATTGTGGTGCACATTCCATATCAGCTAGAGTGCCCGGCAGGTAACGTCTAGTAATCGTCCTGAACGGTATAAATATTTCATTACTAACATCTGATATAAACCAAATGTTGCACAACCAATAAAAGATAATATGCCAAATTAGGTCACAAAAATAAATAATTATTTTTGGATTATTATTTAAACAATACTTGTTCAATACTGGTGATGGTTGTAAAACAATAAATCAAAATAATGGTGGTATATTTCACGATTGTCTCCGTGCATCGTGGAATATTCATAGTGTCAAAGGTAGACGATGGATGTGGATCTCTGCGAATTCGTAATTTGACACAAGAATAAATATTCTCATGTTGAAGTTGAATGGAAGCGAGAGACGATCGCGCCAGCTTTGCTTGGCGTACGATTGTCGTCTATTTCATAAAATACGTGTCACGCCGTCCAAATCTCAAAAACAGATAAGATGTTCCGAATATATACGAGTACTAATCGAAACGCAGCCAGCAATACATTTGTGAAAAGTAGGCAACGGGAATGATAAAAGTATTCATCCAAATAAAAATCATTATCACCCCTCGAAATTAATTAGTTACTTTTATTAAAGTAAAAAAAATATGTATTTATTATATATTGCGTGTCAATTTTATATTATCGTTAATTTTTTGTTCTGATTCTGAATTATGTTTTTTTTTTAATTCTAAGTAGAGAACAATTGATTGGACGATGTTAAATTTTGTTGTACAACTTGATATAATATATAAATACAAAGAAAAAAAATGTGCGGTTCAAATACATAGACTTATAACACAGGATTTTAAGATACGATTTAAGCTAAAAATCAAAAATTTATAAATCATTATTGAAAATTGAAAACGACACATCTAAAAAATTAATTTGGAGTGAAATGGAACATATAGTAAAAATCTGATGTGGTCGGCACATAACCTCTCGCCTGTCCTCTTTATACTTTTTATTAATATGTGTATCATATATATTATGAATATTAAATTATTATTTACAAAAATTCAGATCGTCATAAAAACATCCCTTCCGGTTGCACGATTAACACCAGAATTTAATCAATTCCAATACCTCTCTTACCGAGTAGCGACAGGGAAAAACAGTATATTGTGTATTTGAGCCCCTGTTCTATCTATGATGATGAAATATTATTTAGAATTTAAATTTTCGGAAAATATTTGTTGGTACAGCTTTAAATAAATAAACCTGTCATATCCTCCGCTTTCCTTGAGTTTTGGTAAACAATTCATTACCATAACAACGGTAAAAAATAGATAGAAGTTAGAAAACTATAACAATGAAGCTGAAGTTATGAGAAACGTTGTAGTATGCAAATGAAAGTATGTTTGAGCTAGCAATAAATGTTTCTGTGCTGTATTGCGGCAAGGTAGCGTCAGTAAATATGCAAATGCTAAGTAAACTTCACTAACTACGGCACACGAGCGTTGCTCAGATGTTCAGCCCGATATGTTGTTGCTTATCGACTAAATCTTTATTTATTTGCAAACAAGAAATGAAAGTATATCCCAATGTGAATCGCAGATATATTGTAAATAGCTAAAGTTACAGTCTGAGTTACTTTCAAGATTTAAGATGTACAAGGTGTGTAAATTAAGTAATTGTTCGAATAGAATTACAATTAAATATTGTCTTCGGAAAAATAACTTCTTTGAGAAGCCACACAGTGCTGGAAACGGTTCTTCCTATCCTTATGGCAGTGCTGGAACTCGGTTACTGGAATCATCTTCAGCTGGTCGGTTACAGACGTTTGAATGTTTAGAAGTGTCACAAAATGAGATACCTTGACACCTTGAGGTGATTTTTCAATCTCGGGAAGAGGAAAAAGTCACAAGAACACAAGACAGGTGAATAAAGAGGCTGAGGAGCCACAAGAATGTTTTTCTGTACTAAAGCTCATTTTCCTCGAGAAGCCACACAGTGATGGAGACGGTTCTTCCTGTCCTCATGGCAGTGCTGGTACTCGGATACTGGAATAACCTTCAGCTGGTCGGTTTCAGCCGTTTAAATGTTTTGAAGAGTCCCAAAATTAATTACCTGGAGGTGATTTTTTAATCTCGGGAAGAGGAAAAAGTCAAGTGAATAAGGAAGCTGATGAGCCACAGGAATGTTTTTATCAAAATCTCATTTTTTAACCATATTTACGCAAATTTTTCTCATCCCTAATAAATTAGCCAAATTCTGTTGAACGGTAGTATGAAACAAATTTAACTCTTCCCAATGATTCAGTACTTTCAAACGACGATCTGAACGCACAAGATCTCAAATTCTGTCGACATTTTCATCAGTTCTTGAAGATGAAGGCCTTTCACTGCATGTTTCATCTTTTTCCTTCTAAAGATGCCTAAAACCACTGAAGAACTTAGTCTCTTGAAATAACACTGTCTCCGTAGGTTTGCTTAAGTTTTGTAAATTTTTTCGTTGCACTGTGCCCAAGTATGAACCAAAACTTGATAACATATAATTGTTTGAAATTGATGGTACTCATTTGTAGAACTTACTAGAGAATATTGTGTATCTAGTTGGAAAAGTGATATATTCCCGGACGGTGATAAAAATTACGGGATGAGCCGAAGGTGAAGCCAGTAACACCAGAAGTCCGGGAAGTCACTTTTCCTACGTGGTAAACATATTATTTTTTAATCGGTTTATATTCATATGAGTAATGAAATAATAGTTATTTATGATATAAGTGTTAAAAGTGACATTTTATGAGTGAGTGGGGAAGTTTGAAACGAGGCGAAGCCGAGTGTACAAACCTAACGAACGAAATAAAATCACTTTTAACACAAATATCATACACTATTTTTCCTACGACCCCAGTTATATATTAGTAAATAAAAAATATAGAATGACATTTATGACAGGTCATGATGTATTTGTTACGAACAACTGAGCATAAGTGCTGTTAAAAGTAAATTTGTTTTTTACTTTTAACACGTTGTTAATGACAACGTGTTAAAAGTATTTACTGTGTAATAAACTGTTATTTTTAACTTGCTAAGCAACCGTTAAAAAGACTATTTTTAACAGTGGTCGTAGGAAAATATAATTATAGTTTTATTTATGGGAAACAATGGACTGTGTCTAGTCACTGGCCGAAAAAAACTTTCCCTAGCAACTACACTGAAATACCGAAATAATGCATTTTTCAGTTCAAATACACACCGGAAAGATCCGACCGAAAAAAAAAATGTTTTACGAAAAAAAATCACTAAGGACAACCAAATTATTCTAGCGAGTTCAAACTCGTACTGAAGGCAATAAGAGTTCCCAGATCGGATGCTACGTTACTAGTTTTATTGATAAAATTTACACACCTGTCACCTATTATGTTTTTAATAATTTCGATATTTTGTTGGTTGCTAACTCTTTATTTATTTGCAAACACGAGATGAAAATATATCGTAATGTGAATCTCAGATTGATTGTAGATAGTTAGAGTTTGCAAAGCGGGCAAAGAAAATGGCGGATAACAACTTCCGGCCGACTTCCTGTGATTTATTTGGATCGTATTGTGACATAGACACAGCCGAAGCCGAGATTCCTGAGCGGCTGTTGGCGCGACGACGTGATAGATGGCGCCGCGATCGCCATCACGTTTCCGCTTCCGGGTGGCCGGGTTCGAGCCCGCGCTAAGTCCACCATTCCTCATGATTTATTATTAGTAGGCTATGGGCTATAGCTTAAGGATGAGGACCACCAGATATTATTGGATATTTTAATGAGAACTTTGACCCGCTAAAACCAATTTATGGATTGGATGTTTGCGAAGTTGTTTGTTTGTTTGTTTCAGGGATATAAATGAAGTCTTTTAGACGGGTAAATAAAATTGCAAGGGCTGTTCTACAGTATTTTAAATGTCAAAATGAAGTTTTAGTGAAACATTTTAAATAGACAGCTTTCAGACATCTTAATTTATTCATGTTATATGTCATTTTATATTTGACATTTATATGAAAAATGTAGACAGTGAAATATAAAATAATAGTTATTTAAGTTACAAGGAATGTAAGAACATCTTTATTTTCGTAAAAATTGCTCTACTTACTATTGAGGATGTTAAAATGTAAGTATGTATATACATTCCGTGTTGCTTATTATATTTTTCGCACTATTGAATAATTGGGCTTAAATATTATTATCCACAACTGTCTAGTAATACACCTTGAATTTAAACATTTTTAACAATTACCTTTGTTACTGTTGCTAATTGAATAGTAACTGTTCGATGTAATAATATTATTCAATTGTTATGTCAAATTTAAATCTTTAAATCCTGGCAAAAGAGTAAAAATTAAATTACTGTTAAGTACGTTTTTCTACATAAATGTTGTTCTAGTTTATATTGCAACAAGTGCAGAAAGTCGTCTATTTCCCACGAGGTGTGAAAGTTTCGGCACGAGACGGAGTCGACTTTTGAAATTACACAAGGTGGGAAATAGGTGATTCTGCACGAGTAGTACACTACATATTTTTTCTACGACCACATTGCTAAAGTTTAAGGAACAAAAATACATGCACATAGTGTTGACAATTATTACTGTGAGATATGATTTCTCACACTTTAACCCACGATTGTGGGAAATATTCAACTTTAAAGCTTTATATAGAGTGAGAAAAGTGCCATTTCCATAGTGGTCGTAGAAAAACAATATTACAGATCATTTACATATCTTATAGCTATGGATGAAATACATAATTACAATAATTTTCATTAAAATTTATGACATTTGACATGATGTAACATCATGCCTTATTCAACGCGACTTTATTATTTATTTATAACATAAAATCAGTGCCATAGCTAGAAGGATGCACATTTTTATTTTATTATCTCAGTAAAGGCTAATACATAAATGATGATTTGTAATAAGGAGAATCTATTACAAGCCAAGTAGAAACCATATACGGTCAATTAACTTTACAAATATGATAATGGGGATGATTTAGATGATATTGGAATGGAGATAGCTCCTGTACCTCCTGTATTTTATCTAGTGGAGTATATTGCCTGCTCTCAAGCAATATACACTCGCAGCTCGCACAAATGTCACGGGTTCACTGAGTCCCGAGGAAATCCTTCTGTTTAGCATACAGAAGGATTGAGACCAGGTCACCTATCTATAACCTCAAATTTTATAAACATGGAAAGATGTACGAAGAATACATTGCATTTATCACTTTCTTGTTGCAAGTAGCGCCATCTTCAACGCGTCGTAAATCATAGATGAAACAGATGACAGTTGAAAACGTCCCACTACTTAGAAACCCCAAGTCTTGAAGAATTACATAATGTACAGTACAATATTCACAAAGATATATTTGTGAGAGAACCATTTTTTTTAATTTGACGAATTTGAGGCAAAGTATATGAGTCATATTCCAGAACAAATATTGTTTGACTTTTTTTTTAAATGGAGCATCTTTTACATTTTTTCAATTGTTTTAGTTCTCCGTGGCGTTGCTAAATTATTCCGTTCATTCTCTAAAAAAGACCAAATACACACATTGCTTTATAAAGATGTAAGTACTGAAGTTATTTTACTAGATAAAATTAAGATTTTTTTTCTGACACATTGGTCCGTATTACGAGCTCACTTTTATAATAAAATCGAGATTTTAACGCTCATTTTTATATCTAAATCTTTTGTAAAAACGAATGTTAAAATCGCGATTTTAATTATAAAAGCGAACTAGCTCCCTTTTATAATAATATCGTGATTTTAAATTTCAATTTTACATAAGATTATGATGTAAAAGTGGGCATTAAAATCGCTATTTTATTATAAAAGTGAGCTCGTAATACGAGCCATTGTTTTTTCACATTAAAGTTATAACATTTAGAACCGCATGACGATTCAACATTTTAATAATGAATAATAAATTTATTTTTTCTGTAGAACTGTAACTATACTCTATGTTCTCATATATTTTTTTAACTATAATTATACAGGGGGTTCAGTAAAGCAAATCAAATTTACTGCATTTCAAGTTACTATAACTCGTCATTTTCAAATGGAACACCTTGTATTTTATAATTCAGGTGGGTGTCTTTTTGTATTACCTTCATATGTTATTAACGGTATCCTATGCCTAGAATCAGTAATTTCTCTTCTTAATAACTTCTTTCTTATCTGGATCTAGGAATAAGACGTTCTCTTCTTTCTCTTCGACACGAAGTCCTTAGATGCCTCAGAGATTCCTTTTAGGTACCTTCCAAAAGCCTAAATCGTCTCTCGTCACGAACTTTCTAGCCAATGTTGTTTCTCTCTTCATTACCACATCTGAATCTAGCAATCATTTTGAGAGTTTTTTCGTTCAGTAGATTCCGTAGTATATTGACAAAGTTTGTATTAGTTTATATTTGTTGTTATAATTTCTGTTCTTGTAGTTGTATGGTGTATGTCCAATGTCACTATCTCTCTGACAGAGTTCATAGTAGAACCAGTAGATTCCGTGGCATATTGAGATTGTATTAGTTTATATTTGTTGTTATAATTTCTGTTCTTGTTATTGTATGATGTGTCCCAGTCTCTCTGACACAGTTCGTAGTGTGTTCTCTCTATTTATGCCGTCGAATACCAATTTATCTATTTTTGTAGCGCGTATCCATGGAATTGCGATTTTATTTTAATTAGTTGAACATTTTAAAATCTGTGTTGAGTCCTGAGTGGTCCTCCCGAACGAAGTGGTGGCTGATGAGGTCCATGTAGACATGTGGAGTATTTTCCGTGACGAGTCGATGTGGGTTGTTGAGGTGTTGCTGTCGAAAACATTCCAACAATTAACTTTGCCGGCTGTGCCGACCACAGCTTCGCGCACGGATTCATTACCCCAACATCTGTTTTACCGATTCGCGTCCCCCTACCGGTTCGGTTCGGCTTTCCCCACTCACCGGGTCCTTTATTTCATGTGCAATTTCACAAACGTTTCCTGGAAATATATTTATTTTCATTTACATTACACGTGAGATCTGTACCTAATCCAGAGGTTGCTATTCTAAAAACACGAGTTCGATACCTACCGAGTCAGTTTTTTACCGATTCACGTCCCGGTACCGATTTAGCTTTCCCCACTCACAGGGTTTGTCCGTTTATCTTTATTTCATGTGCAATTTCACAAACGTTTCCTGTAAATATATTTATTTTCATTTACATTACACGTTAGATCTGTACCTAATCCAGAGGTTGCAATTCTAAAAACACGAGTTCGATTCCCACAGAGTCATTTTTTACTGTTTATTTCTCATATAAAATATAAATTGATAAAAATCAGTTTTTTGTTCATATCTGGTGGTCTACGCATTTTTCGGAAATACAAATATATACCTAATTAAAATGGCCTACTATATAATGCGACAACTTTGCTCCCATTTAACCGACTTTGTATTTTTTGCAGATTCTAATGATCTAATGGTTAGTCTCGAAAAATAGGCTTCGTTATATTCATACAACCTATTTTCCAAAGTTGATATTTACAATTTACGTCATCAATCGTAATCATGTGATTTAAATCGGCAAAGGAAGGTAGATTGATGACATCATCTTGTCGGGTGAAATCGTGTGATTTCCGAAGTAAATAAATGTCAAAACTGACACTACTGATCTTTGAATATAAAATCTGAGGAAGGAGGGTTGTAATCTAGTGACTAGATTAAAAACTTCGACGGAAGTCGCTATTTTGAAAACCCAAGTATTACTTATTTCTTGTTAAGTATTTGATTAAGATGCATGTGCTTGCACTAAATTCTAATTTAGTATGGTGTTCTAGTCTATAACAATAAAATTGTTTCGCAATTATTTAACTTTCTTTGCTTATTCAGTATTCCTGTACAGTAATAATTATGGTCAGTTGTGCTGCTTGTGCTTATACCCAAACCAGGAAGAACAAATGATTAGGAATTTTATTCCATCAGTAAATATTTTGCATCATACAAATATTATAATGAAAAATGAAACTACACATTGATATATTATGCATTATTGCATATTGCCAAGTGAATGAATCCCGTCGTGTAACTTAAATGTCATGAAATAATTTCATTGCCGTATCATAGTAATTTTAAATAAGGGCCAGAATACAATTTTCTACTGTTCATAATTTTCTAAACTTTAATTAAATAAAAGTTAATGGAAACTATTATTCCGAGACAGTCTATATTTTGTTATAATTTATAGTAAATAAATACAATATAACAACATTTTGGTCCATAAAGAAAACAGTTTGACAAGAAAATTCATATTCGTGACGTTACATTCATTATTTCAAACTTTGGAAGTCTAACTAGCTTATTAATATAAACATTTTCATCGAATTTTCACCAATATTCTTAGTGTTCCTCATACTTTAAAATGAAATTATAAAAAAAATGGTAGAAACCACCATTTAGCGTAAAAAACTCGTATTTTTAAATTTACACTCCGTGGTATTTTTTATTAACAGTAGTTGATTGTGATGAGAACTCCAGGTTTTACCAAGTTATCATTTCTGAGTACAAACGTATTAACATTCAAGCCACAACTATCCCCTCATTTAAAAGAAGTTTTTTTAAATTGGAGGTATTAAAGTAACTGAAACGTGTCTCTGTGACCAGTTTCTCTGGAGCGTTATGCTGGTTGCATTTTCTTTTACTACAATTCTTTGAATAACCCTCATATTTATATTCAAAGGTACTCTATATTCATAGTTGTGCCTTTGATATTGGACTTTGTAATTTGGTTAATATTTTGCAAAATACAATGAATGAAGTTTTGATATAATTTTGTAACATTTCATAGAAATAAATGCTGCTAAACACCGAAATGATATTAATAAAACATAAGGACTTGGACATTTTAAAAGCATTTTGCTGTATTTTAAATAATGAAATCATTTAAAGCCGAAAATTTTTAAGTGCATATAAACACAAAAGCCTTTTATCGCATATTAAAATTAATTTAGCCAACCATTAACTTTATGATATGTTTTTAATAAAATTATATTCTTTTTTAACTCTTTTTACCTTCCGCCTATCAATATATTGATAAGGGAGGTATTTTTTTTGTCAAATTTCTCGAATTACAATCCCTAGATTACGATTTTACTATTTTTACCGTGATGTCTGTATGTCCTTGTGTGAGTCTGTCACGATTTTTCGTGCACGATAACTCCAATACGATACATGTAAAAAATATAATATTTAGTATTTGAGAGTTACATTCAAATATGATGAACTGATTAGATTTTTACTACAATTAATTAACGGGAAATAGTACTTTACATTAAGCATTAAACCGTTTTTCCTAAAAAGACGCCTCTAAATTAATTTTTTTTAGCAAATTGCGTTATTATTAAACATAAAGATTTTTTAATTGTCTACCGTCCTGTGTAATTACACTTTATATGAAACTTCTGGCTAAACAGAAAAAATATATATTAACTTTACACATCGTTCAAGCTGAGGAATTTCTATAAAATAGATTCATACGTTTACAAAATTTAATATATGCTGTTGTTAAATTTGACATAAATAATTTTCTAAGATAAAATAAGTAAACATTAAGTTTTTTATTGTAAAATACAAAGAGATGAAAGAAATATACAAGGAACAGATTTTAGATACAACAAAAATAAATGTCTTCTTCGGTTTCCGATACAGTGTTAGAAATTTGATGCGAGAAAATTTCAGGTATGAATTGGATTAAAAACATTCTGAAAAAACTAATTTTAAATCTAAATATTTAATGTACTAAAGAAAATTTTTGTATAGAATGTATTACTAAAGTGGCGGAAGGTAATGTGTTGGACACATCAGATTTTTTATAAATATTATTGCAACTTTGAATATAAATGTTGGAAACTTATATACTTTTTTGTAAATATTGCAACTGTGAATATAAATGTTGGAAACTTATCTCCAAAACCCATTTGATGAAATGCGTAGCCCTTAGCGATATTTTTATTAATCTTTAATAACAATACTGAAAGGACAAAGGTCAGTGATGAGAGACATCATAAATAACAAGAGAAACTCAACAAAGAGAACAATGGCAGTATCCATCAAGACTTGCTATTTACTCTTCCACTAAAATATTACCAAAATCTTTTCAAACCTTGTAATAGGTGACGTGATAATATTTATACGACAATTTTTAATTTCGAAATTCTTTATATATTATTTTATGCCGTGCAACATAAATTGTGTAGTGAAATTTGAAGATCTCTACAAGAATAAATTTTAGGTATTTTTATTTTTATTTTTTATTTTACATAAAACATGAAATAAATTATTTTCAAATGTCAGCTATATTTATTTCGTGGAATACAATATTTTATTTGACATTTAAAGTTATTTCATATTTTATATTTATTTTTTAAAATGTTATTTGAAACATGTCTTTTTAAATTTATAATTTAAATTCATTATACAGTTTAATATACTAATTTGAAATTTACAATTTAGAATTTATATTATTTGTTTAATATTTTATTTTTTTTTACTAAGGAAGTATATACATCTGAAATAATTCAAAAATTCCCATTTTTGTGTCCAAAATTTTTGTTTTTGAAAATAGTGAATGTAGATAGACGGTGATGCGCTGATTTGAAATTTACTAACAGAATTGAATTATCTCTTTTCGTTCCTGCGATATTTGCTCTCAAAGTTGTTCCTCAAAAAAGTGTGTTTTTTCGGCATATCTCAAAAATGAGTAGAGATACAATCTCAACGATTATACCAGTCGATTCTACGGGCAAAGTTACATAAAGAAATGTTTTCTTCGTATATACGTTCTTTGGAGCGATTAGGTGAAAAATGAGAAAATCGAAAAAACCTAAATTTCAAAATTTCTCCGAGGAACTTTTTTCCTCAAAAAGTTTTCATTTTCTAGACTTAAGTAAATATCAATGCGCTTATTTCAAATTTTCAAACCGAATTTAATTATCTCTTACCGTTCTCGAGATATTACTGCTCAAAGTTGAGTTTTGGCAATACCTAAAAAATCAGGTTTTTTAGGTATACCTCTGTAACGGTTAGGTTTACGATATGGACGACCTTACCAATCGATTCTACGGGCAAAATTACATAAGTGTACCAATTTTTAGATTTTTATTACAAAGGATACAACTTGTAGAAAGGAAAAACGAAAATCGGCGAAATTGAAAAAAATGCCTGATGTACGATTTTTTTCGATTTTTGGCCATTTTCAGTTTTTTCGTTCTAAAAATTCTACCTGTTGAGATAAAAATCTGAAAATTGATACACTTATGTAATTTTGCCCGTAGAATCGAATGGTGAGGTCGCCGAAACCTTAAACCTAACCATTTAAGGTGTATACCTAAAAAACCTGTTTTTTTAGGTATATCTTTGAACTCAAATATCTCGAGAACGGAAAGAGATATTAGAATTCTGTTTGAAAATTTGAAATCTGCGCATCGATATCTACTTAATTCTAGATATATATAAAAAATTTTGGAGACAAAAAGTTTCAAGGCGAAAAATTTAAATTTAGGTTTTTTCGTTTTTATTATTTTTCACCTAATCGTTCCAAAGAACATATACGCGGAAAAAACATTTCTTTATGTAACTTTGCCCGTATAATCGACTGGTATAATCGTTGATAGTGTATCTCTATCCATTTTTGAGATATACCCAAAAAATATACTTTTTTGAGGTACAAATTTGAGAGCAAAAATCTCAGGAACGAAAAGAGATAATTAAATTCCGCTTATAAACTGGAAATCAGTGCATCGACGTCAATCAATATGGATTATTTTCAAAAACCAAAATTTTGGACTCAAAACTGAATATTTTTTCATTATATCGGCTGTAATGAAAAATTTTTCGAGTGAAAACCAAAAATTTGTAACTTTTCATGTTTAACTGTAAATTTGGAATCACCGCATCTATGTCTAAAAATATTTTGGACTCAAAAATGGATATTTTTGGTATATTTCGACTGAATGAAAAATTATATTTGATCATTATTTTTGGGAAAATAAATATACCATTAATATGGCTAACTTTGTCCTAATTTAACCGACTTCGTATCTCTTACGGTTCTAGGAATCACATGGTTAGACTATTAAAACGAATAGTACAGTACAGGCTTTATTCCAGGGTTGAGAAAATCCGGGTTTTTCATAAAAAAAACCCAACCCACCTGGGTTTTTTTTTAAAAAAACCCGGGTTTTTTGAGTTTTATTAAAAACATAAAAATATATTAATTATATATATTTATTTTCAATTATTTTAGATATCAATAGTTCACATTAATTTCGGAAAATTAATTATTTAACTATTTTAACACAAAATACGAGTACTTATTAATACGGTTATATATATTTTTTCTGTTTTCTTTTCCGACGTTTATCGAATGAGTCGTATAGTCTTGATGGCCGGTGTTATAATTATTATGTGTATTTTGTTATAATCATAGTTTATTTATGTTTATGTAAATTTTTGGAAATACTGAATAAAATTATTTTTTTTTTAAATGTAAGCTCTTTAAGGATTTTTTTCTACAGCAGATGTTAAAGTGCAATTTTATCAACTCAAAATAGTGGATAAAGTAGCACTTTAACCACAAGGGTAGATAAAGTACTTTAACTTTTGTTTATTAGAATTACATTTTCATAACAACGCACACTACTGACATTTTTAAATTGGTCTTAAATAATAATTTAATTTTTCTAATTCTTTTCTCTTCAAAACCTGTTATAGAAAAAAATAAAATTTTATAGACGACGATAAAATTAAATTATCGCTCGTGAATTAACACTTTCCGCTTGTCGATAAAATATTATTTTATCGTCTTGTATAAAAAATAACTATTTTCGAGTCGGTTTTATAGGATTTTTTTTTTGGATTTTTTGGGTCGGGGAAAATTGCAACAACTCTGTTTTATTGGGTACTAATACGTCACATTGTGTAGGACCTGCTGGTAACGCTATCCACGCTGCTGCGCGGCAGCGTGTACGAACGCTTGCGATGGACGTTCAAGCTGTACGACATCAACGGCGACGGCTGCATCTCGCGCGGCGAGCTGGGCGAGATCGTGCTGGCCGTGCACGAGCTCATGGGGCGGCGCGCGCACCAGGTGGAGGACGACCGCAAGGCGCGCGACCAGGTGGACCGCGTGTTCCGCAAGCTCGACCTCAACCAGGACGGCGTCATCACCATCGAGGAGTTCATGGAGTCCTGCCTCAAGGATGACGTCATCACGCGCAGCCTGCAGATGTTCGATACCGTCCTGTGATAGTTACCATCCCCAGTTATACAAGCGTCACACCACAACCACACATACATCCGGATCGACAGTCATCAGTACGTTTCAGAAAAACCGTATTTTGTTCCAAATTAACGTTTCTCACTACTCAAAACCGACCGCCATTTACTTTATTTCTCTTATTCTTACTTCCATATTTCACAGCAAAAATAAAATGACTAAATTGTCTGCTTAAAATAAAGTTTAATTAAAATCTGTTAAGAGGAATTTTCTCTCAACGTGCACACATACATCCGGATCGACAGTCATAGCCCTAAAATAGTCAATCAATACGTTTCAGAAAAATCTTACGATAATTCCTTTATTATATATGGCGGTCGGAAAAAAAATATCATGCGGTTGAATACCACTTGGCCGAGTTCTCATGATTAAATAGCCTAGCCCAAGAAGTTGAATTTTACCTGTTCCCATATGGCCGGTTTTCAAAGCGCAACATTAGGCTAAAATTCGATGTAATGGGAAGATAACTTTCGACGATATGGGAAAATAAATTTTGATCTGATAGGAAAAAAAATTTCGACCTAATGGGAAGAAAAATTTCGACGTTATGAGACGAAAAATTTCAATGTTATGGGAAGATAAAATTAAATGTATTGGGAAACTAAATTTCGACGTGATGAGAAGCTAATTTCAATGTTATGAGAAGCTAATTTCGATGTATTGGGAAGCTAAACTTCGACGTTATGGGAAGATAAATTTCGGTGTTATGTGAAGATAAATTTTGACGTAATGAGAAAATACATTTCGACGTTTCGACGTTATGAGACGAAAAATTTCAATGTTATGGGAAGATAAAATTAGATGTATTGGGAAACTAAATTTCGACGTGATGAGAAGCTAATTTCAATGTAATGAGAAGCTAATTTCGATGTATTGGGAAGCTAAACTTCGACGTTATGGGAAGATAAATTTCGATGTTATGTGAAGATAAATTTTTACGTAATGAGAAAATACATTTCGACGTAATGGGAAAATACGTTTTGACGTCACGGGATGATAAATTTCGACGTCACGGGAAGATAAATTTCGACGTCATGGGAAGCTGAATTACGACGTAATGGGAAACTATATTCGACGTGATGAGAGGATAAATTTTGACGTACAGGAAACTAAATTTTGTAGTATAAGAAGCTAAATTCGGCGTATAGGAAGCTAAATTTTGACGACATGAGAAGTTAATGGGAAGATAAATTTCGACGTTATGGGAAGAATATTTCGAGGGTGTGGGAAGAAATATTCAACGTATTGGGATGATAAATTCCGACGTTATGGGAAGATAAATTCCGACGTATTGGGAAGTTAAATTTCGACGTATTGGGAAGTTAAATTTCGACGTATTGGGAAGTTAAATTTCGACGATTGGGAAATTAAATTTTGATGTCATGGAAAGATAAATTTCGACGTCATGGGAAGCTGTATTACAACCTAATGTGAAGCTAAATTACAACCTAATGTGAAGCTAAATTCGACGTACTAGGAAACTGAATTTCGACGTTATGGAAAGCTAAATTTCCACGTTATAAAAGGATACATTTCGACGTTATGAATGGGCTTTCAGGCTATGGGGAATCGGCCAAGTGAAACATACGCGTAAACATCGTAAGATAGCTATTTGGTTTTTAAAAAATATATTTTATATTGATTGCTTAATACAATTAAAAATTGGCTTAGCAACAATATGAAATTAATTATTTCAACTGCATCAAAATTATGGTTTGATTAGATATAATTGTGTGACGCCTGTAGTACAAAGAAAATCATTTGCGATAGTACACCCTGAGCCATACTTTTAAGAATTTATTGTTTATATGTGAACAATTACGAATTCATGTGAAGCAAAGTAGAATCCAAAAGCGCTCTAAGGTTGATGGAACTGTCTCAACACCAAGTCTAACCTGTGCATGGAGCAAACTGAAGGAAGGAAAGTTTAGTGTTGTAGTTATCTTATTTCAACTCGGACGGTGTCTACCCACTTCGGAACAATATTCCAGGCTTTGCTCGAATATTCTTCCGATCGTGTAGATTTTAGAATTAGAGTTTCCCCAGCAATATGATACATGACTATACTGTTGTTAATATTGATTTTTTATATTGACATGTAAATTGAATTATAAATGTTAATTCATAGGTTTTATACGTTGTCATATCATGCAATGTTCAATATAATCTTGATATGTCAATCACTAACTTCGTGTAACAATAGTTCCAATGATGTTTGCATATCATGTGTCGAAACAATCATTTCTACCGGCCGCCACAATAAGTCTAAATATAAATTCCATTTAATACTATGTAATGCATATCTTAATATTTTTCAAAGGGAAACAATACATATTTTACTTGACTTCATTTAAGCTAAATTTCAAAACGTCTCATTGAAGAGAATTATCATTTAAATTTTTTTTGTTTAATAGTCTCGAAAAAGTATATATTGCAATAATTTTGTCTGTATTTGCAATTAATTTGAAATTTGTGATATTATTAATCGATAATGTATATAAATTTATATTATTTATATAGTTTTTAACAATTCTAAATAAATATTTCGACTTTTATAAAGAAATTATTTAGGGTTGCATTGATTTAAATCACTTGATTTGAATCAGATTTAAAATATATTGATTGTATTAAAAAATCATTCATTTAATTCACTTGTTCTGCATTTGTTATTAAATATTCCAAATTTACAAAAATTGGGGAAAATTTGAGGGAAAAGGCATGTGGGCAATGTTACCATGTGGCAATATTTTCAAGAACTACCAAATCCGATTAACTTCGTCGATGAAATGACATTACTGTTATATTATTTTGAATCTATAACGTAAATATTTAATGCACTAAAGTGTGTTTTTGTTAAATTTACTTAGAAATTTAAATCAAGAAAATCTGTAGTTTTTAAATCAGATTTTTAGGCATCCCTGAATTTGTTATTTTTAAAGCAATGTTTATTAATTTAAAATAAATATTTTTTACTGGACATTTTAAGATTTGTATCAAATCAGAAAAATAAGGCGGTCGATTATTTATGGACCTATTTTAAAACCTTACTTGAATTTGACTAAGTTGAAGAAATGGAAATGAAGTTGGAATCTTATAAGAACGTCATGTATCGTGTTTCCAAGAAACTATAGCAAATAGACAGTAAATTAACACGTAACGATTTCTTTATGTAAAACGTAATTTCTAGCAATCATTATGACCCATCTTCTAGTTAGTATTATATCTCTGATTATACTGTAATATTATACTACTAAACTAATGGAATATAGACACCAACAACCCATATGATACATTCAGTAGAGCCCTGGCAACTAAATGAGTTAGAGTTAGAGCATTGAAGGGAACACTGGGTTCGGACTAACCACGAGCACACTCATAGGAAAGCTAATCATGAATCATAAACGCCGTGAACGTCTCAAACTACGGCGGGGGCAAATATACACGACAACAAAAAGAAACAAAAACCCACAACTTACGTAATATGCAAATTACGTATTTTTTTTCAGTTACGTAATGAAAGTCACAAGAACAGAACTCTCATTTTAGTTTGTTTTTATTTTCTTTTATACATTTTTTGCACGAGTACTTTCTTACTATACAGGTGGAATCAAAAGTTGGGTACATGGTTTTATTCGATTATTATAGATACAAAAATATACTAAATAACAAAGTTGTAGGAGACCAAAGGGCCAATTTGATTAGAGAGTAAAATATTTTTTAAAACATTGGTACTCAAGGTATAGTTCAAAATTATATTCTTAATTCTTACAAATGTGATTATACATATTATGTATGCCTATTCGATAGCGTATTTTTTCTGAATTGTATAATCTTATTAAAAAACATAACTTTGTTTTGTAACTTGAGAACCACTGGTCTAAAAAAATATTTTAAATGCTGTCCTTGGTCTCCCACAACTTTGTATCTGTACTAACTTCCGAATAAAATCATATGCCCAACTTTCGATTCCACCCTGTATATTAGTAATTTATTAAACAATTTATAAATTCGACTTCGTAAGATTCAAGTTACGTAAAAGTTTACGAAACGCATTACGTGAGTAACTAAAGAGATTACTGTACTTAATTTTTCTATATTCTATGAAAAAATATTTTTTCTACGACCTCTACTGTAAATTTACAGTAGACTATTAATAGTCATTATTGTACAACTTATAGGTTATCTAAGTATCACATTATCAAAGAGCGTGTGTATAGTACGTAATCGCACGGTTAGGGATTTTTTGGTTTATCGAAATTATGTTAACATTAAAATAAGAAAAAAGTAATTAATTTGAAATATTATGTCTAATGAAGAAACAAATAAAACATACTATTGTTTTATTGGGTTGTAAATAATTTAAATTTATTATTTTGAAGTTGACAGATTGACTTAGTTGTTTTTATGTTCTGTAGTTGGCGCCATTTACTAGTGATGTGTCAATTTTTTTAGTTGTAATATGTGATCGAAAACATTAAGATAATGGTCGTAGAAAAAGTATAGTACATAATTCGAGTTGTAAAGCAATTACGCTCTTGGAGAATTACAAACTCGCCGCATCTTACAACTCTTAATATGTAATATATTATTAGGGTTAAATAAATAATTAATTTGCAAAAGTGAGCGTATTTTTGGGAAGACAAAATGAGGAAAAAACAAGACCAACGTTAATAATTGTCGTTTATATTTGAACCTCGCTCGTAAACATACACAAAGTTTGAATTTTCACTGCAAAAATAATTTCTGTACATTTTGCCTGCAAATAATAATAAACCTCCAAAATCTACAGGGTTACTTGAAGTATTTCACTCTTATGATCATATTGTATAATGTAATATAATAATAAAGTTTGCAGTTTATCTACAAACTAATAATTTGTAGATAAACACAACCTTTGAATTTGCCAGCCATAATCTATTTTCTTATGACTAGAAAACAAAAATATACAGTAATAATATTTGGTTTTGTGGCGATATACGGATAGGATAAAACTGTATATTATTGTTTCACACATCTAAATAAGTTCTGTAAAATAAATGCCAGTAGTTCATCTTTTAATACTCCGCTTCCAAATTGAAAGGTGAACTAAGTTAAATTAAGAAATATTGTAAAATGGATGGGTGTAATCTCGTGGTGCAATGCTCGAATTACAAATAGTTGTGTTCAAGGTAATGAAAAGTAAATGTCAGTCGAATGCATTGATACGAAAGGTATCACTTCACTTTGTAACTATTAAATACCACCACTAAAGCTTGATTTATAAGTGACAGAACATAGAACAGAAACAGAAAGCAGAATTTAAGACAGGAAATTGAAATATTTCAATGTTCGTGCATATTCGGTGCCATTCGGTATACTTCGTGCTAGTACCAATAAATCCTGCTAGAGGGATGAGAAAAACATGTTTCTTAAAGTCCCTAGATATACAAATTACCGCAATCTATAGGGCACAAGCGCGCTGCTATCGTTTTGCTTTGTTTGGTTCCAACCAGAGGGCCAAGCCAACTTCACATTTGTTGTGATCGAGCAAAGAGCGGGAATTTTAAGTAGATGTCAGAGAATTTTTACCATTTTGTTCATAGCGCTTCTTCGCAGTACAAATTTTTCTCTGTTTATTGCTGTTTCAGTTGTTTTCGTTATTATTGTTGCTCTTATTGTTTGTGCATATATCATATTTTGAACATATTCTAAATAACTTTGTCTCTTCAAGCCTTCTTGTTTTGTAATTTAAAATAAAGTACGTAGTTGACATTTTAAACAAAATACAATAATAATAACAAAGAAAATAACAAAAACAACTGAAATAACAAATAATAAAGCAAAATGGCGGAAACTCTCTGACGTTTATTTAAAATTCCCGCTCTTTTCTCGACCACAATTAGTGTGAAGTTGGCTGGGACAAAAAAAAACAACAGCAGCACACTCGTGCCCTATACAGCCAATGCGTTAAAGAGAGATAGCTATATTTTAGCCCAATAATGGCGGAAATATAAGTTATCAGCGACTGTAAAAAAAAGTTTAGTAGAAAATCAGCGAATTCTGTATGACAAGAGGAAGGTTGATTATAAAAACACCTGATCTCTATTTTTTGTGTCATTTTTTAAACGGACAAATAAAATTGTATGTTTTCTGTACTGCAGTAGGTTCTGTGTCTGTTATAATCTAGATTAGTGAAGTTATAAGAAGTGCAAAAGGAAGTGATGCCATTCCTTTGTAAAGGTCCTCACCAACACCACAAGCCATCCAGTCAGAAGAGAAGAAAGCAGCTCTACGAGCTTCAAGTTCTTAGCAACTCGTACGTGCAGTGCAAGCCCACCGAGGGCTACCGTACCTGTTTTAAGTTACTGTGTAAGATTTGTAACAATTTAAGATTTTGCATCTTTTTATGGAAATAAAATTAATCTAATATTTAATTCCAATCTTTTGTATAAACAGAAAGCACTAATTTTATCTTTTATAAAATTTTAAAATTGTAAAAACGATTTTTGCTGTCGATAAATGATATATTTTCACTGTTGTAACTTCGCCTATTTGATGACTTTGAATGGCATTGATATTTGTACATACACAGCATTATTCTTACGTCTAATTGATAGAGTGAACGCCAGTTTCGCCAATTATTGTTTCGTATCAATCGTAACAATTACAATCACTGATGTAATTTACTTACCATTCATTCGTATGAACTAGGTGGTCATAACATTAACAGTACGTCCTCTCATAGATTTGGCAATGTGTCCAAACTGCTCATTCGTTGCAATTATTTGTGTAGCAATATTACAATGCATAATGATTTTTGACTGACAACTATTAAAATGTATATTTATTGTTAACATCTGACTATAATAATACATTATTGTTATACTGTGTATATGATTATTATTCTTTCAACCCCGTCCTTTCTTAATAGCTATTTTTCTTCTGACGTTTTACTAAAGGCTCTTTATTTTCTTAATTTAGTTATGTTATTGATTCCATTATTTCATTAGTGAAATAATGAGATCATTATTTCACGCGAAATCAAAATGGAAAGTAGGCATATATAGAAACATTAACAGCTACGAAAATGTAATAATAATATAGTTACTACATTCATTACAATTCAAATAGTTAAATGACAATTTCATTTATATAATTTTTTTTTGTTTTCTTTATAACTAACAATTTTGTTTTAGCAACTGAGTAACGCACAAAATTTTTGCGCTAATGTTGCTAAAACCGGTTTATTATTATTTTTTTTTGGTTAACAGTATTTTCGGATACCGGTTTTTGGTAACAGTTTTTTTTTTAACTTGTTACATGTCCTGATTTGAAATTATGAATTTTGGATATTTTGGCGACATTTATAAAATAACAAAAAAGACTTTATTTTGTGCGTTACTAAGTTACTATAACAAAATTATTGTTTATAAATAGAAATACGATATGACGTTATCAAAGTTATTTAAATCTTAAAATATGAGTGATTAGCTGATTACGAATCTAATAAATGTAATAACTGTTATTAATATTTATAGAGAGAAGAAAAACATTTTTTTTATTTTGTAGTTGTAAATGTTTCAATAAATATCTACTTTCCATTTTGATTTTGTTATTTCAATAGTGAAACTCAAATGAGTAAAATATAGTAGGAAAAATATTTATTTATAGTACAATACATAAATAAATTATTAGTTTTTCATATTATGTCTTGACTAGAAACATATTTTGTTTTATTTATTGTTTAAAATATAAATAAACTGTGTTTGTTACAATCAAGGCATTATTTGAATCAAATTCCTCCCGCGAAGCATCTGCTTCCTCCATTGTGCTGCCCTCTGAAAAAAATCAACAATCTGCATTATTTCCGTTTAGTGAACGATACTGCTATTCAGTTTGTCACATTTTAATTTTGTTCACGTTATAATTAATAATAACACTAGTCTTTTAGTGCAAAGTTTATTTATAATTGCTGCAAGTAACAATGTCAAAGCGAAGAATCGAAGTGTTGGATCCATTTATAAAGAAGAAAAGGTTAGTTGTGTTTGTCAATTCTGTAATAAACATTGCAGAGGACATAAACAAGATTTAATTGCTTCATTAACTTAGTGTTATGACATTTATTGCATATAAATTGATAGTTGTTATAAGTTGAGCAAACATAACCAAGAAGTTTTGATTGCAGAGAAGAACGCGGTGTGAGTACTGCAGTAACAACACCAGCAGCATCTAGTGTTGCTTTAAACCCATTCACCGGCTTGCCTTACACTGCCCGATACCATGAACTGTACCGCAAACGAATCCAGTTGCCAGTTTTTGAATATCGAGCTGACTTCATGAGACTTTTGGCACAACACCAATGTATAGTTCTTGTCGGCGAGACAGGTTCTGGGAAAACTACCCAGATTCCACAATGGTGTGTGGAGTACGCTCGATCTGTGGGGAAAAAAGGGGTTTGTTGTACACAACCTCGGCGAGTGGCTGCGATGTCCGTAGCTCAACGCGTATCGGAGGAGATGGATGTCGCTTTGGGTCAAGAAGTTGGTTATAGCATTCGTTTTGAGGATTGTTCTTCTGCCAAAACTATTTTAAAGTAAGTGCTACATTCCACAAATTTCCCTCCAAAATTTTATCAACACTGTTTTGAATTTTATGGCTAAAAAATGTTTAAGATAAGATAAATAATTTAGAATGCTCTTTAAAAAAATGCAAACGCAATATTGAATGTTCTATATTCTATATTTAAGTACACACGATAAAAATAACAAATGCTCGATAAATTTTGCCGGATGCATTTAATTTATTCCTTTGAGAATAATACTGTATTTTGTGTTTAAATGTTATCAACTTAACGTAATAATAATTTATTTTTATTGAATGTTTTGTGATTAATGAAGAATTTATTGAACATTTAGATATTTTTAGATATAGTCATTATTTTTATTGTGCATTTATTATTTACTCTGCGTTTACAATTTATACCTAGCAAGTATTATTTTTACGGACAATGGTAGCTCATTTAGTAGCTTCATTAATTTTTATTTAAATAAAAATACTGGTGTGTCCGAATGGTTTGGAACCCACTTTAAACTTTAGGTCCCTTACGGACAAAGTCGGACTGAATCCACCGAGAAGAAGTACTTTCAATTCTTGAGACCTTGTTCCATGTGAAAATGTTGTGGGTAAAATAATATAGAATTTTATAGAGTATTGTTTTGGTCGTAAAATCGTTATTTTTATTGAACATTTATTATTTTTATTGTGCTTTTAAATTTTTACTGGAAATTTAATATTTTATGCAAGCAGTTTGAATTTTTATCAAGATAAATTCCAACGACTAGTTTTTATTCATGATACAAGTCACTTGGTAATTGAATTAATAGGAACAGTATTATATTGAAAATTTGTAACTTAAAAAAATATCTAATCGAATCCCTGTATTTCTGATCACGTGTACGACGAGCCAATTAAAAAAAGTTACACTAAAAAATTTTAGCTTAAAAAAATATCCACTCGAATCCCTGTTTCAAAACACATTAGATTGAAAAGAGTCCTATGACTATGTCATGGGGTTGCTAGGTAAATGACATTTGTTGATTATTTAATTGTTTTACTTTCAATATGTCTTATTTATGTTATGGAAATAAAAAGAAATGCAAGAAATTTTCTCACCCAACATCCCTTGATCATTGATAAATAACTTGCTTGTAGGTAAACAGCGTAATTATCAATGACCTAGGGATAATATAGCTGATAAAATTCCGTTACCCCAATAAATTTGCTCTATATAAATAAATAAACAGTTGTTATTGTTTATAACTGTCAGTGTGACAGTTAATTAATATATCAATATAATAATTAAATTGTTTCATTTTTATCTTTTGAGTTTATCTCACCAAATACCACATGATTTGTCTGGTATTGTCAGATAAACTTTTATTTTTAAGTATTCATTTCTTTGTTTTGGAAATTTTCCAAAATAAAAGTTTATCGATAAAATCAGGAAGTCTTGTCATATTACTTCTGGTATTTACTTGAGTTTAATTTGTATAGGTACATGACAGACGGTATGTTACTGCGAGAAGGCATGAGCGATCCGATGCTAGAGGCCTACCAATGTATTCTCCTCGATGAGGCTCACGAGAGAACTCTCGCCACAGACATCCTCATGGGTGTCTTAAAAGAAGTCGTCAAACAGCGCAATGATTTGAAATTAGTTATTATGTCCGCTACTTTAGACGCGGGTAAATTCCAACAGTATTTCGATAACGCCCCTCTCATGAACGTCCCGGGTCGTACACATCCCGTAGAAATATTCTACACACCCGAACCAGAACGAGACTATTTGGAGGCCGCAATCAGAACTGTTATTCAAATTCACATGTGCGAAGAAGTAGCCGGCGACATTTTATTATTTTTGACCGGGCAAGAAGAAATAGAAGTTGCTTGTAAACGAATTAAACGAGAAATAGACAATCTGGGACCTGAAGTTGGGGAATTAAAATGTATTCCTCTTTACTCAACACTACCACCGAATTTGCAACAAAGAATTTTTGAAGACGCGCCTCCGAACAAACCAAACGGAGCAATCGGACGAAAAGTAGTAGTTTCTACAAACATTGCAGAAACATCTCTTACAATTGACGGAGTGGTGTTTGTAATAGACCCTGGCTTTGCAAAACAAAAAGTGTACAATCCTAGAATAAGAGTAGAATCGTTGTTGGTGTCGCCCATCAGTAAAGCGTCTGCGCAACAGCGAGCTGGCCGAGCCGGGCGAACCAGACCGGGGAAGTGTTTCCGCCTGTACACCGAGAAAGCGTACAAGAACGAGATGCAGGACAACACGTACCCGGAGATCCTGCGCTCGAACCTGGGCTCCGTGGTGCTGCAGCTGAAGAAGCTGGGCATCGACGACCTGGTGCACTTCGACTTCATGGACCCGCCGGCGCCCGAGACGCTGATGCGCGCGCTCGAGCTGCTCAACTACCTGGCCGCGCTGGACGACGACGGTAACTTGACTGATCTAGGGGCCGTCATGGCCGAGTTCCCGCTCGATCCGCAGCTCGCCAAGATGCTCATCGCGTCGTGCAATCACAATTGCTCCAATGAAATTCTGTCCATTACTGCTATGTTGTCAGGTATTTGTTTTCATCAGCTAAGTATGATTACAATACTTTATCACTTCTAGTACTTATTCTCCTCTGGGATATACATATCAGATTACCTCGACACATACATTTCAGCCTTCAAAGAGAGAAATTAGAAAAAATGGAAAGAATATGCTTAATAACGACTTTATTAAATTACTTCCGAAATAAGGGGGCTTTTTGTTATAGCGTAACGTCATATCTTTTGCATTAATATTTTGATTGGCGACTGGAAAAGACCGCGAATGTTTTAATTGAAGTGTGACAAATGACATGGAAGAACAAAAATGGCGTGACTTTGAGTCACAGTAAACTTCAATGAGGTCTTGCAAAAAAAAAATTACGTGAACCTTTTCATTGTTTAAATCGAACCTACAAAGTCTAATTTATCGCTCTATATGATTTAATTAATTTTTATTTACATTTTGTTACATAAAATCGATTTAAAGTATACTTTTAAAAAGTTTCAAAAATCAGCCATGTTGTGCCATGTGTATGTTCTTTTGGAAGATATATTTGTTTTTTGATTACATAAAAATTAGAAAAGTAAAAAATATTTAAATTAAAGCATTGCAAGGCTTTGTGTGGCACTATATTTGCACAAGATTATTCAATTTTTCATTTTGGAAGTTTATACATTATATTTGACGTTTGAAACGAAGTGAAGTTGGGTAAGAACCTTGATACGTCACTGGACAAGGGATAGATCAGCCGCGTTTTGCAAGACCTCATTGTGCATTATGTCAGATGTATTATTTGGGGGTATAGGGATATTTAGCTATCGTATTGTATGTTGTCGGGGTGGCTAGGCTAACTTGGGGTAGCTCTGTAGGTGTAGGGTAGAGTGGGTGCGGCAACTATATGTGGTGGATCCGGGCACCGCGCCCTGCTCCACTGTTTAGTCCCACAGTGCTTCATTCGCCCCAACGAGGCCAAGAAGGCGGCCGACGACGCCAAGATGCGCTTCGCCCACATCGACGGCGACCACCTTACCCTCTTAAACGTCTACCACGCCTTCAAACAAAGTAAGTCACATCACAACAATACACCAAAACAGGGGTGGGATTCAATAACTCATAACAACTTGTAGTGTTCTTTATACATGAATGAGTATATGCAAGTACGAATCAACCATAAACAACCATTACTGTTATAGAATAGCAAGTATACTTTGTAGTTGATTTTTACAATTGATATCATAACAAGTCCAAATGATAGCAACCTAAGTTATAGAATCCCATCCCAGGGTTGCACAAATGGGGCGCCAAAATTATATTTTAAACGGGCCATATAAATTAAATAAATATTGGTTAATCGTAAATCGCCAGTGAAAACGTTTTAATAATAACTATTTTATTCAAAACGGGCAGCGGTGGCTCACTTGATTAACACACTTAAACTAAACAGTTTGTTAGATCTTAACCAAATAAAAATACCTCTGTGTTCGAATGGTTAGGAAAAAACAATAAACTGTAGGTCCCTTGGTTACAACTTAGTCTACTTAAATGCAAGTAAAAATTGTCATAAAACGAATGTTTCTTCTGCTGTTTTAACTTTTACGTTTGAAGTGTCTTATTTAAAAACTTGTTTTGAAAATAAGGCCGGTGATTTATAATAGGGATTTAAAAAAAAATTAATAGAATACAGATAAACGATAAACCAATAATTAAAATGTTATAAAACGTGATATATTCAAAAACTGTTTAAGAAAGAGTTGGTTTAAACTGGTTAAAATATAAATAAATAATAGCAAATATAATAATGCAACTAAGATTATTCATTTTTATTATTTACGTGTAATAAATACAAAGAACAAACAATATTTTATAAACATACCAAAAATAAATATTTAATATTAAATTCACACTTTTTTTCATATTCTATAAAGTTACAAAGTTGTATATTTTCCACAATGTAGGATAAAATGATAGAAATCATATCGCACAGTATTATTTCTTTAGCAGTATGGTTGTAGAAAAAGTAAGTATGCCACTCGTACAGAATCATCTATTTTCCACGATATGTGAAAGTTTCAGAACTTGATTTCGTCTAGTGCTGGAACCACAATTTCTACACTTGTTGCGCAATATACTATTTTATTTCCATTAAAAATTATAGTTCAATTATTTTCATTTACATTTTTCTTTCACAGAAGTTAACTTTTTTTAAAATTTCCATGTCCTGATTTTAAAATAATGTTTTGGTTTTTTCTATTTTCAATGAATATTTTTCATGTAAATATGTAAACTATACTTTTAAAATGTTTGTTTATTATAACAAAAATTTTAATATTTGTTGTTGTTATTGTGTGTAGATGTGGAAGATCCACAGTGGTGTTACGACAATTTCGTGAACTACCGCTCACTGAAATCCGGGGACAATGTCCGCCAACAGCTCTCCCGCATTATGGACCGCTTCAATCTCAAGCGCACCTCCACGGATTTCACCAGCAAAGACTACTACATTAATATCCGGAAAGCGTTAGTACAAGGTTTCTTCATGCAGGTACATATACACTACACATACGCTACTCTGTTACGCTGCATCTACACCTGCTCTATTTACAGGTAGCGCATTTAGAACGGACAGGACATTATTTAACAATCAAAGATAACCAAATGGTCCAGTTACATCCCTCCACGTGTTTAGATCACAAACCGGAATGGGTTATTTATAATGAATTCGTTTTAACCACCAAAAATTACATCCGAACAGTCACAGACATCAAACGTAAGATATTAACTTATTTTGTTTAGTTCTTGTAACAGATATTTGAAAATGACTTATGCAAAGTTTACAACCTTTTATGGATGGTTGGGTAGCTTAGTGATCAGGCGTCATAAATTATTTCAAATCCAAGGTATCTCTTGAAGATAAAGATATGGACCGTTTTAAACAAGATCATATTGAATTTTTCTTTATATAAATTTTGTTTATTGCATGCATGGGGACCGACGGACCGACTTTTTAAAATTTCCTTAGGAGCAAACTTTAAAATTAAAAAAATTCTAGAACAAATACTTTAGAATATTCTAATTTTTGAGCCACTGAAACCAGAGCACAATTCAGAACAAACAAGAATTAGAGCAAACATCTGAGTACTCTAATTCCTGACCCACTGAAACCAGAGCACAATCCAGTTAAGTCTGCTCCAGAATGTGCTCTGGTTTCAGCAGATCTTGAATTAGAGCTAACACTTTAGAATGCCTTAATTATTGACCCACTAAAACCAGAGTACAATCCAGAGCAGCTAAATTTGCTCCAGAATGTGCCCTGGTTTCAGCAGGTCTAGAATTAGAGCAAACACTTCTGAGAGCTCTAATTCTTGACCCACTGAAACTAGAGCACAATCCAGAGCAGCTAAATCTGCTCCAGAATGTGCTCTGGTTTCAGCAGACCTAGAATTAGATCAAACACTTCTGAGTGCTCTAATTCTGACCCATTGAAACCAGAGCACAATCCAGAGCAGCTAAAACTGCCCCAGAATGTGCTGTAGTTTCAGCAGACCTAGGATTAGAGCAACCACTTCTGAGTGCTCTAATTCTTGACCCACTGAAACCAGAGCACAATCCAGAGCAGTCAAATCTGCTCTAGAATGTACTCTGGTTTCAGTAGGCCAAGAATTAGAGCACACGCTGAAGCGTGCTCCAATTCCCGGCCGGCTGAACTAGATCACCTTCAGGGCATGAGATGCCCTGGAAGGCGGTCTAGCCAGACCACCAGGCGGGGAAGAGGCCCAGAGGCCTGCTGCCGCCCCGGCGCCCCGCACAGCGGGACTGAGTGCTAGCGTCTCAGGATCCTCGGTATATCCTGAGACGCGCATTATTATCGGTCATGTGGATTCCTATTGGCTAACAGTCAATCTGTAATTGTGGCTGTATTAGTGGGAATTTAAATATGAAAATTTATATACATAGGTACTTTGATGCGAGGAATTCATTGGTAATATTTTTAAGGGTGTAACTCACACCCATTTTAGGGTAGTAGTCAGTTACTAAAAAATGGAAGGAGGTACAATAATTCTTTAAAATAATAATAAATCAAGACTTTATTACACATGTCTTTTTGGGGGCATGAGCCCCGATATCCCCAGGTAGTCGGCGCCCATATTTGAATGTACCACTAAAGAAAATTTTCAATAACTCTTGTATTTCTCCAATCCCGTAATATTTTTATCTATTTCCAAATTACAAATTGAAATATATTTAAAATGAATTATTATTAGAATACTTTAATCTAGATTTAAAAATACGTAATTAGAAAACATTTTAAACACAAATTTCGGATATGGAACAGAAAAGTGCCGGACTAAAGAAACTTTTACCGTAAATTTTACAAAACTTTATAAGGGGAAATCAGTTTATGTTGTAATAATATTCAAATATCTGTTACAAAAACTGTAAATGATTGCAATTAGAAATGCAATGAATGTGTTTTTTAGCGGACTGGTTATTGAAAATCGCGCCCCAATACTACGACCTGCAAAACTTCCCCCAATGCGAGGCCAAACGCCAGTTGGAGATCATTCAAACCAGGCTAGATTCGCGGCAATTTCAAGAAGGGTTTTAAAATAGTGAGATTATTTTACGCTAAGGTAGGTAAGTTTGATTCACGATTCAACTGTACTTAGACTAGACCTGGTTCTTCTTTTCAAACGAACGCATGGAAGAAATTGTTTTATTTTCAAGATGGAAAATTTATGTATATTCTCGCGAATGTTAAGTTAACATTTGTATATTTAAATAATAATAAAATGTAAATTTGCATTCCAAATAAATATTTTCTGTCCATTAATTAAGAGTTACAAGTGCTTGAGGAGGTGCGTTGCTCATCACGCTACGATTCAAAGATGAGTTCCGATCGAACAGAAAAGTCCCATTCATTATTCTTTGTCGTTGTTGTATTATTCGTTCCTGTGCTTCTCTTTTTAGATTTCTGCGATATTCCTCTGAAAAAACTTCAATCAGACATTTAAAATTTACTTTTTAAACACTTACGCCTTATTTTAGAAACATCTGTACTCAAAGTTCTTGTGAGTATGATAGAAATAAACATTAATAACGCATTTGCATCAAATATTAACCACGATATGTTCTAAAACATTTAAATAAATATTTTTAAAATAAAAATTTATTGGGTGACCAATACAATTGTTTAAGTTTGAAGATTTCTAGAACTATAAGAGTTGGTTAAATTAAGCAAAAGTTACCTCATGTGGGAATCACTTTCCAAATGTTTTTTTTTTTCCAAAAAATGTATATTTTTCAATTTTCGTTTTTTGCTTATAAATTTTTAATTTCAATTCAAAAAATATTTTAACTTGCACATTATCAGACACTTTTTAACGACGAATTCACTGCAGTACTCAAAATTTTTAATTCTCATACTGTTTTCTGGAAATGAATACCCACTTTCAATTTTTATGTGGGTCTCAACGTAAACTGTGAGACCGTTAAATAGAATTTTTTCTCTTTCCAGAAATATTTTCATTTCTTTTAAGTAAAATATCGATAAACTTATTAAAATTTACATAAATTAAACAAATGCAATTATTTTCATCAAAAATTACAAAAAATAAATAAAGGTATAAGTTGTCATAAAACAATCATTTTAATGAAAATTACAAAAACCTAATGCCTGGTCTTGTAAACGATAGTTAACTATTGGTTAGTTACTGAACGGTTAAATTTAATTGCCAATTAAATTTTTGTTGTGTTCTATAAAGCAAATAACGAAATAAATATTTTCCGAAAACGGTATGAGAAATAAAAATTTTGTGTGAATTCGTCTTTAAAAAGTAATAAAGTGCAAGTTACAATATTTTTGAATTGAAATAAAAAAGTTATAAGCAAAAAACGAAAATTTTACATTTTTATTTATATTTAATGAGACAACTTTTGTCTAATTTAACATACTTCGTATCTCTTGCAGTTCTCGAGATCTTCATGCTTAAATAGTTTATTGGTCACCCGGTATAATGACATACAAAAACAAAGGGTAGTTCACTGCATAAAACTTCTGTATCATTTTTTGCATCGCTATACACTTGACAATATCCCATTTGGTTTTGAACTTTATAAGACAAACTTTTTTCCAAATTATTTAAAATTAAACGAATAGAATTTTCCAATTCGTACATTTCAAATTGAATCAAATCTTCCATATTTCCTTTAATTTTTTTCTCCATATGATCTTCAGCATTTTTTATATTAATCAAATTTTTCTGAAAATATGATTAATACAGTTACTCATTTTTAAAATTAATCATTGTTTGAAAGATATCTGCAAGTGGTCACGTCTATAAAGTAAACACTTGTGTAAAAGTTAGTTTTTATGTCGGATTAACAAAAACTAACACTTCAGTTAAATAAAAATTGTTTGATAAAAGCATGCTACAAATCACGTCTTGATAAAACTCATTTCAAAATAAGAAACACGAGCATAATTATCGGATTTTGAAAGATAGTGTCTTACTTGATTAGATTTGAGTAAATACTTCACTTCCATAAAATTACTCAAAAGGTACTCCAGATTTTGATTTTGAATGTAATTTAAAACATCTAAATTCTGACTTAATTTCTCGTAAAATGGAGTCGATGCATATTTCTTTGTTAGGTTTACAAGTAAAGATTTAAATTCTTCGTTTTCAAACAATTCTACGTCATAAGGAATCTGTAAAATGAAAATGTATTTTTATGCAATGATTGCGAAATGTTTATTTACATGTGGACTGCAATAAGCTAAATCTTTTTCTACGGAGTTAAAATTATCTTTGGCTATAATTGTATTCTTTCCGTTTGGCAGTTCGATGTTGCTTACTGCGTTTTTTATTATAGAAGTCCATTCTTTGTTGTCTGCTTTTATTTGAAATTTCTGAAACTCCTTAGATATGTTCCAGTACTGCAATTATTTAAATTTTAATAACTACTACAGGAATTGAACTATTATGATTTTGTTGTGTAAACAAGTGTAGCTATTTTTGTTTATTTTGATGTTGACACGAGTTATTTACCTTCTCCACTTCGAAAGCTTGATAAACTGTTATGTTGTTGTTACATTTTTCTAGAATATTCTTCAATGTATAATTATGATTCCAAGGATATACTACTGTATCTAACCACGTTTTATTATTCCATATCTATAAAAAAAACACCTTTTGTTACTGTAATTCAAATCTTATATAAATACAATTAATTTTTTTTCGATCTGACAAAAACTGACACCTTTCCGTGAATTTTTGAATCGGAAAGTACATTATTATGGTATTTTAGTGTAGATGCTAGTCTACGAAAAATAACAGTCAGAGAAAATTTTTTAGGCGACCACTGCAGAACATTATTTATTTTCATTTCCAGATTTGTCAAAAGGAACAATTGTCCACAAATATTTTCGTCTTGACCAAAATCAATCATATTTGAGCAAAATTAGTCTATTCCGTTCAAAGCCAATTAACAATCTATGAACTGATGTTCTCTCCTTTCTTTATTGTGTTTGTGTGAAAATTATAGAAATTAGTGTCAAACATATTAGTTTTTTATATGGTCTCCTAAAAAAATATAGTGAGCAACTCTTCAAAAAATCTCATATACATGCTTATATAAAATTACGATCCTCGACTACGTCTCGTGCTGCAAAAAGTATACTCGCATGGATATGAATGCTTTTCTGCACTCAATACACAATATACTATTTTCTACGATCACTATAGAAAGTGGCACTTTTCTCACTATATAAAGCTTAAAAGTTGCTTATTCACTTTCACACCTCGTGGGAAATGGGCAACTTCCTGCACTTGTTGCATTGTTTTTCGTAAATAAAAATATAATTAATATTGATTGACTCGATAAAAAAATAGTATGACTACCACGTAGGAAAAAATTCACAATATATTATTACCGACGCCATATATAATAAAAAAATGTTTAAATATTTCAAAATGTTAACGGATATCGCTGTGTTCGTTCGTATGTTTGTGTAGACATGTAGAACAAATTCTGTTAATTAATTTTTAACAAAACTTTATATTTAAGCTTCTGGTATTAATTGAACAAGATTTTGGTAAAAATTGATCAACCACATGTGACATACTATTGTAATTTTTATTTATTGTTTGCAAATATTTTGTATTAGATAAATATTCAGTAGTTGTGGTCAATTTTATGATATATATACTTGGTTTTTCAAATATAAATTATGGTTTCATATCAATTCAAATTCTAGGAAATGAACTGTAGTTTACAATGTAAAAAGTAAATATATTATCATAGTTCCAACGCACAAAATATATATTTTGTGATATATATATATATATATATACATCATAAATGCGTGGTCATTCTATGATTAAAGCTATGATGAAATATTTTGAAACTATCACCGAGTTAAAGGAAATGGCATATTTCATTGCTGATTATTTAAATGCGTAAACATGCAAACTTTTTACACGGTTTACAAGTCAAGGTCGCTTTGAAAACATTGCATTGTGTTTACGTCTTTCTTTGAAGAAATAATTAAAATTGGTAATTAGAAATACTAATTCTAAAATAATTAGAATCGAGAAAAGATACGTGGTGGTTTCGTATTTGTTCCGTATGCACAGATTAATTGTTTTTTCAAAGAAATCAACCACACATGTGAGGTGAATTATCTAAATTTACGGTTCAAAGATCAATTTTTTTGTAATGTAGCAGACAGACAAAGTAAATACAAATTAATTCAATCATTGAGTGCATTGATGTTATCGTTTATTGTTGTCAAGCACTATATGCATTTGATTATTTTTATATATTCTCAACAAGGAAATATTTATATAACCCATATTGAATTAATGTCTCATTTGAAGTCAAATATTTTGTATTTGTTGCATTACTTACACTGTGATTATCAAGATACTGAGTGTACACGCGATGAGTAAGGATGGGACGACACAGGACTGTCAAGGACAATGCCCCCGAGTAACAAAGGATGGATAGCAACAGTCCTGTCCAAAGTAACATCAATCCTATTTCACTAACAATCTAGAAACAATAATTTCGTTAGTAATCCTTTTTTAATCCCGAATAAAATCAGTACAAAGTTCTATAATTATTATTAATTATAGTATTAATCTGGATTTAAAATTAGATTTATCAATTTTTAATTATTACAACGCAAGCAAATACTATGTAATAATTTTAAAATACATTTTTATTTACTGTTTCATGATAGCTTGTGTTTGCTGAGCTACATATTTTTTGGATTAAATTTAGAATGATAAAAGGTCAAGTATTAATGTTGAAAATATTCCATGAAATACTATACCTTAAAACAAGGGACGTACGAACTCATTCTTTTCTTTTGATAAATAAAATAAACTTGGTAAGCCCCAAAAATATTACATTTTAACATGGAAACCACGTACAAAAATGTATGAATAGCTGGTATCAAAAGCAAAAAAGTACTTATATAAAAATTTTTAAACGCTACAGTTGTATTTCTAAAAAATAATACTTTAATTCATGTACATATTTTTTTAATTGTATACCTGTTAAATGAATATTCTGTTGTGTTTGATAACTCAATAATATTTTTAATTCCTCTTGCTGGTTCGGAATGAAAAATATTGTTTATAATTTCAAATAACTTGTTTAGCACAACATCCGTCCTATTCTAAAAATTTCCATAATGTAATAATTATACAATATTATTATTTTTATACCTGGAAATTTTGTATAACATTTTTTAATTGTTTTTGATTTGGTTTGATACTTCCATGTATATTTTCAGAATACTCTTTTAAAAAATTCATAGACATGTTTATTTTTGGAATAATTTCAAAATAAGTTTCTTGTAAAATATTATGAACTTTCATCCAATCTGCAAACTTCAAACAAGATTATCATTGCTTGAAAAATAATAATATTTACCTTATATTCTCCGTTAAAAGTATCAGAATAATTTTTAATTTTTAATATGTCTTTCAAAAGAAGATTTTTATCATTTTCTTCTAAAGTAATATCATCAGTAATATTAAGAATTAAGATTTTAATATTATTGTTAAATAAGTTCATTAATTTTGCTGTTATATTTAATTCTTTTTCCAAATTTTGTTCGATTTTATCATAAGTTATTTTCAGTCCTAATTGTTCGAAAATAAATTCAGTTTTCAATATGATTTCAGCATAGTTTTCGTTTACGATATCCAGATCTTTTTTTACCATATGGTAAGTATCAAAATACAAAGTTTCTGGTAATTCATTTATCATATTATCAACTGATAATAATGAGTGTGTTACACTTCTGTTTATTTCATGTAATTGCAATTCAAATTCTGTTTTTGCATTTCTAATGTTGTTTATTATGTTACAACCATCGTGTATTGAATTTCGAAGAATTGAGTCTAATTTGAACGCAACATTAAATGTTGCAATTGCTGTAAATCTGTTCAAATATTAAATTATTTATATCTCTAATTTTTTTTGTACTTACAAAAGTAGTATTAACAATACAAACGATAATAAAAATTTCATTCCAACCATACACGTGGCATTAAATCTTTTTATAGATGTCTGTTTTTTCGTACAAATATATCTGAACATTATAAAAATAATCCCTAAAGAAACAAATAAGTAATATTGTAAGAAATAAAAAGAATATTGAGCATACATGTAAATGACCAAAATATAAGAAGTTGATTAAAAATAGGTAACAAATATGCTACAAAAGGAAATAAATCACGAATTCTGTAAATGGATAATTGTAATTTGGAACCATCGTGAGGTAAAACTGCTTTGTAAAACTCATCTGAAAGAAATTTAAATCATATAGTTTTTGTAACTTTAAAATCTATAACATTTGGTCGACAATACTCTTGTCACAATTTTTGTACGAAATAAATTGAAAAATATGTCTTAAGTTATAGTTTGTCTCTTATAGAAATACACTTCGTTGAGTTTTTTTCCAGTGGTGTACTTAGTTCCTAATTCATAAGGGGAAACTATTAGTTCGAAATTAAAATTTAAGAAACATGAAAATACAAAAACAATACGGTATTAGCAGGTAATAATCATCCATTGTAAGGGTAATTTAAAATTTTACTAGAGCCATTCCATTCTAGTTAATTTTAAAAATATTTTTAAAAAGTAAAAATAGACAATTCCATTAAAGTATTTTCAAATATAAATATTTACATAAATTCCATATGTTATTGAAATAATCCCACGCCACTGGTAAAATGCTTTTCCATTTATGGTTTACGCCCTTATCTTATTGGATCAGTGCAGTTTTGAACTTTGATTTGGGTATAGCTACTGTAATCCTGTATTGTACCCTGGTAGGCAAGACAAGAGATACATTGCACACCATTGGAAAAAACGATATATACTTCGTCGTCTCCTTTAACTTGTTTGTCTCATTAGATGCACGAGAATGATTGACAGGTCCATTTCTATTTCAGACGAACTATAACTGTTTTTGTTGGATAAATATAATTTTGTATTTGAACTTGGGTATTGTTGACTTATGTTGAAAATTTATTTAAAGAAATTGTATATTTACCTTCATAAATATCATAATATTTGTAGAATTCATTCGACCAATAAGTAATTATAGGTTTTAGCAAAAAATCATACCAAAAATGCAAATATTTATCTTCAATTACTTTTGTGGAATTCATGATTAATTTTTGACATTAACAATTTTTAGAAAAAAATATTTAGTTTGCCATGTAATTTTTAAACAATGAGAAATAAAAACAAAATATTTAATTAGGTGTATTTCATTTATTTCAACTAGAATAAAATACAAAACGACTTTTAAACTATTAAAATGTGACTTTATACAGTATTTATCACAAGACTACAATAAAAATTTACAACTTCTGAAGGTAATCATCAAACATGTACATGGCCAAGGAATGGTCATTGCCGCTAAGAAGTTTGCTCAAGTCGGCAACATGGCCAGAGAGCTGACGGATTTTCTCGGCGTGTTTATGCGTGAATTTCTCTTCAATGTATGAAGAAATCTCAGGATCGTGGGTGTTGTCATGTCTGCGGGTGACTTCCTCATGGATTTGGAAGGCATCTTCAGCGAGTTGTTTCTGCATGTCCACAGCCTTGGCCAAACTCTCCAGCTCGTACAGTTCATAGTTTCCGTTGCCTTCTCCAGGGTTGACTTTGTCTTCTTTACGCATGTTGAAGTTCATGCTGCCACCACGTTTGGCGATGTATTTGATCAGGTCGATGGCGTCTTCCCAAGTAGAGTCGGACATTCCACGGAAAAGTTTCTCGAATCCTTCACGGTTCTTTTCATAGTTGGCGAAATGCGTAGACATGAGGAGGTACTCAAAGGAACGAGAAATGTGGGTAGTTACATATTTTTGAAGATGGTCTACTGCTTTTTCGATGGCGCCGTACTTTGCGTTACAATTGGACAAAGAATTTACTGCTTTCAAAGAAAATAATAAGTTAGGTTATATTTCAAATTGAGTTTTATTAAACTTACTTTGTTTGTTGGTTGTTGGTTTACATCCGCGAACCACATCTCGGTAGCAGAATTCATCAGCAGCGTTAGCGACCAGCAAAAAAGCAGCCAAAACTACGAAGACCTTCATGTTGACTTCACAAATAATCACAAAGTTTATTTATCAGAAATAGGTTTGTTTTACAACAAAACGAAGTGTGTTAACTCGTTACGAAGGAAACTTCACTTGCGACAACGAGATTAACAATGCGTTGTTCTTTAACAATCGAGAAGCTTTCAAACGTTTTGAAATTGCGATGGCGATAACACGATTATCATGCTGAAGCCAGTTCCACCGCTGACATGATCTGAGCGCCGAAAATATTTTTTTATTTACAAAAAAATAAAGATATTTCTTCATTAATTCACACAAATTTTAACTCTATAATATAACTTAATATTTTATTTGTTACAATTTTGTATTTTTATTGCGCTATTTTATAGTTTTTAGCTAAATAATATATAAATTATAGTAAAATTTCAAGGGAGAAAATTTCTGTATCTACGCTCATGAATGACGTTTAAGCCTTCGATTAGAAGTAACCAATCACAATTAAGATGACAATTATAAGGCATGCGCATTATGCTAATGCGCACTTTATTTGTCATAAAGGGAATGTTGTGAAATCCCCAAAACATCGTGATCGACAAAGTACAAAATCATTGTCGGCGCATTTAGATTGGCTTACGCTATAAGCGTGAGATAATAAATCCAGTGTTTAAGTCGTTGTTCACCATTTATTCGTGTAGTCACCTTCTGCACCAGTGAGTGTAAAGGCTGACTTCAGGAAGAGACAGTTGTGCGAGAACATTAAATATTTTTAATTCCATTTATTTGTTAGTGATAATCAATTATCATAATGAAGGCCATCATTTTCGCTTGTTTCACTTTGTTCGTGGCTTCAGCTTTCGCTGGTGACTTACAATGTAAGTTTTATTTTTTTTAACCTTTCTTTTAGTTAACCTTGTCCTTCATAATTTATTAATAATGTACTTACACACAATTGAATTCTTTAGAATTAAATTTGAACTTTGAATTCAAGTATAAACAGTTGAAAATCGAACTTTGATATTCACTTGTTTTATTTTGTTTTTGATTGTCTAAAACAGGTGAACATAAGAAAATTGATATTCCCCGTAACTGGATTGACATGGTCAATCCATGTGTCCAAAAAATGCGGGAACAGATCCAGGAAGAACTAAAAGCTTCCTTGAAGTATTTGGAAATGGGCGCCCACTTTAGCAAGGACACCGTCAATCGTCCTGGTTTTGCTAATCACTTCTTCGAGGCTGCTAGTGAAGAACGCCAACATGCCATTAAGCTCATCGAATATCTTTTAATGAGGGGAGAACTTACTTCCGATGTCAGTTCCTTGTTCAAGAGATTCGTAAGTTTAATGTCAATTTGTTTTGAAATATTACTAATCTAATTTGAATAAAGATTGCCCCCGAACCAACTGTGTGGCCAAACGCGGTTACAGCTTTAAAAGACGCCTTAAAACTTGAAGCTCATGTGACCACCAAAATCCGCGAAGTGATCAAAGAATGCGAGGGTAGCGACAACTTCAACGATTATCATGTAAGTTGAAAAATATATTTTATTTGAAACATAGAGTAATAAATTTTTACAGCTTGTTGACTACCTGACTGGCGAATTTCTGGATGAGCAATACAAAGGTCAACGCGAAATCGCTGGACAGATTTCCCAGCTGGAGAAGATGATGGACAAACATGGAGACCTTGGTGAGTTCCTCTTCGATAAGAAACTTCTGAAATGAGGACTGTAAATACTTCAAGAAAATAAAAATGTAATAAAAAAAGTAGACTCCTGTATAAAAGTTTTTAATAAATATGTTAGATATTTGTGATAACATTAAACCTACATGATCAATTACCTTTAGTTTATATCATGTTATTTTTAAATGACTTGTAATAGAAAATAAAGTTTAAATAATTACAATAATCACTTCGTCCTTTTCACTGACATGTTTAAGAGTGGACATAAAAAATATATTGATATGAAGAATTATTTTAGAGTGAAGTAGTGTATAATACTTATTAAAATAAAATGTAAAAAGTGCGCGTGTCTGTGACGTCAAATCCCCAGCTAGATAGCATTTGTCATGCGCTTGTGCTCACTGGAGAACAACGCTATACTTTATTTTTTTAAGAACGAAACGCCACTATCTTCTCCACGCTTCGTTCTTATAAAAAATGAACTTCTTTTTGTACCTATTGTGCTGATAATTACATAACAAATATTTTATTAAATGCTGGTTTTTAAAAAATACGTGTTTAATTTCTAGTGCATACGTACAAACTTTCCAAAAAAGAAGAAATGAGAGTTCGAACAACATAAAAACAAATATGAAATTATTTACATTAATTTTTTTAACTGATAAGAAGTTAGTTATAGGTCAAAAATAATTTCTCGGTTTAAAAATGTCATCAACTTTTTGGTAACTCTTCTATATTTCTTCTTTGGAAAGGCATATTGTTATTTGCAACGACAAAATATGTATTTTTTGTCGGTTATTTGAAAAAAACAGAATACTTCATTTATCGAAGCCTAGTAGATAGGCAACTTCTTATGCATTCATGTGTATTTTTCGCATCGTAAATTTGACAGATTTTAAGAAAGATGTCACTCGAAAGCACGATTAATTTTATTATTAATTGAAACTACTGTAGAAAATTCAATAGTTTTTAATCGAATATAAACCATAATAGACATAAATATAATTCATGTAAGTTCAATACATATTATCATTGAAATAAATGTTCAGGTTATCAAAGTGATATTTTAGAATGTCTCGTTTATCATCAATAATTCAAACTAGCTTAAATATTTTATCCTCATGGACACCTCGAGTAAACCCAGTGCGATACAGATACCACTCAGAAAAAATCGCCCAAGGTCCTCTTATTCGCCGAAGAGGCTACGAAGAAAAAATACTAATAGGAGGAACTTTACCTAGAATTAAAGGCGCTCCGCGTCTTCCTATGCCCGTATATCGTCCTAAAGATGCCTGGACAGAAAAAAGAGCTCTGTTTGGACAAAATGATTACATAGATATCTTAGGAAATGAACGGTTACATCCTTCAAGAATTCTTTACAATGTGCCGGCTTGGTTGAGAGGTGTAGGTGGAAATGAATACCAAGTAATGCTTAGGAAGAAAAAAATGTTGAGTCAAACAATGTATCCAGTTGCTAGACCCACCAAATGGAAGGAACTTGATAAAAGAATTGCTTATTTGTATAGATTTTTAAATAGGAAAACCAAAACTGGTTTATCTCAACAATAAATGTTGTATTTATTAGTTTATTGTTACTTTAAATAAATAATGAATATTAAAAACAGTTATTTATTTCTTTTAATAAAATGTTGAACAATCTTCTTTTTCTTCTTCTAACATAACCTATTTTAAAACACGTGTGTTTTATTTGACGTTTGAAAACTTCGCCAATGTAAATTGCAAAATATTTGTGATTTATAAAAAATGGCGAATGTTAAATTAATGAAAAAGAAACGTGTCTCAAAGAAAAATAAAATAGCATGGCGAAAACATGTAAATATTAATGATGTTGAAGATTTTCTGGAAGAAAAGCGAGCAGATGAACGTTTAGGGTACGTAAAGACACATTTTTTGTCTTCTATCTAACATTGTTGTATTTTAGAGATCCAATTGAAATATTACCAGATCAAGAACTATTTCAAATTGAAACAAAACCAGCTGTTCCAAAGTTAGATGCCAGAGAAAGAAAGAAATTGTTGTTTCTTCAACCACCAAAATGCTTCCAAATTCTTCAACCGTCTTCAAAAGTACCAGACCCGATTTCGAAAAGGTGAGCATTATAACCAGATTTTATTTTTACTGTAATCAAATTTGGAAATAGAAATCGTGTTCGTACAAAAGAAGAACGTCGAGATAGAATTGCAAAAAGTATAGAAGAAAGTAGACGTCTTAAAGGAATAGTAAAAGAAAAAGATAGATTAGCGGAAATTAACCGGCAAAAGCACAAAGCTAAGAAATTAGCATCTGCTTTTAAAACTGGAGACTTTAAAGAAGATATTTGGGACGTGGAAGGTAATTATTCACTTAATTATTATTTATACTTTGTAAATATTGTATTTTAATAGATGTAAAGGAAACAGATCATTTAAAAAATGAATGGAATAATAGCGATACAATCAGACACAATTTCCAAGGATTAGGAAAACTAAGAAAAAACATTCCCGAATCAGTTACTAAGAAAAAGAGTCCTCTACCTACTGTAGAGTTACCACACCCAGGAATGTCTTATAATCCTAGCTTAAAAGACCATCAAGATTTGTTAAAACAAATTGCAGAGAAAGAAGAACAAATAATTAAGAAGGAAAAACACATCGAAAGAGTAACAACAAAAATGTTTAAGAGTGTCACGGAACAATCAAAACAAGTGAGTAAAAAAAAACAAAATAGCAATTGTTTCTGTTATAATTTTTGTTTTTAGCAATCATGGTTGGTAGAAATGGCTGAAGGTTTAACCGCGCCTGAAATAAAAGATGAGCCAGACTCAGACGAAGACGCCGGATACAAAGCTGTAAACCCTCCAGTGTTAAACAAAAAGAAAGACCGAAAACAAAGACGCAAACAAAAAGAGCAACGACAGTTAGAAGAAGAAAGAAGAAGAGCTAAAATCGAAAAGAAAAAGATCAGCGATATCTACCGCTTGAAACTCTTAAATAATCATATTCACAAGAAACAAACTTTGGAACAAAAAGAGCAAGAAAAGCGCAAAGAGAAGAAACAGAAGAAAGAATTTGAAACTAAACGACTTGGAAATAGAAAATTCGAAGAAGCAGACTTGGAGTTTAACATGGGACAGGACATCGCTGGCAATTTAATAAACATGAAATCTGAAGGTAATTTACTTTTGGACAGGTTTAAAAGTCTGCAAAAACGAAACATTCTGGAGCCAACTGCAGTGCAAAACAAGAAGAAGGCTAAGGTCAAGAAATTCGAAAAGGCGACGCATAAAATGGGCTGGGAACCTAAAGGTTATTAGAAGTTATTTTATTGATTTTGTATTATTGAATATCAAATACATTATGACTAGTTTTAAAAGATTTTATTATAAAAGTTTATTAATTTTACGGCAATTAATTATGATTTCGAAGTATCATGACACCAAACAGTGGCGTAACAATGCAGTCATGGACCTGTGTTCGTGAGTCAATCCGGGCACCATAATTTTTACAGAGACCCCATAACAGGACACTTTACAAACTACTTTTTTTTTAATTCAATTTTATGTTATCTGCAGTTAATTCTCTTTAAAAGGAGAATAAAATTTTGATTAAATCACCAGGCAGAGCCAAGTGTTCGGATGGCGATAATTTTCGAGTCTGTTGCAAAACAAAAATATTTAGTTAACAGCTTTTACTAAAATTTATTAGTTATTTATTCTTATCCATTTCTTACTATTGTGTTCGCGACGACAACATTAACTAGCAACTAGCCCCCTGCCATTTGCGTAACTTCATAACTGAAGCTTCTTGGTTGATGATAGGCGATTGTTCAATTATTTTCTTAAGATAGAAATACACGAGGCGGGCTATCGTCACATACTAATTGCAGCACAAACATCATTCGAAAGGCAACGCATCGAGTCGGACGTCACTTGTGATTGGGAAATCCTCACAATTTGCAAGCGGTGTGACTCTAAAGCATAATTTATAATAGTATGCAAAAAAAGACACACGAGACATCATTTTGTTTAGTCATATAAAATTAATTACCAAGCCAGCTGAAAAAATGTAACAATGTGTTTTATGAAAAAATTACATTATTTGTATATGTTTATGGTGTGGGCCCATAGACTGCAGCCTAGGTAGCCTGTGCATATATTCTGCCCTGACATCTATTTGCAACATGGACCATGAGTTGACTTAAAATGAGTTTTCTTCTGCTGTGTTTCTGTCCCTGGCGTTCTGGTTTCGTTTGTTTTCCTGATGGTATTGTAGTTGGTTTAAATTGTATCTCACTTTGTGTGTAGCGAACTGTATGTCTTGTTCTTGTATTTCGTAAATTTCTTCGATGTTCTGAGTTTGAAAATCGTTGGCTTCTATGTCGCTATCACCCCCAGGTATCGTCTCCTGCCCCTTCCAATACTATTTCGAAAAAAACTCTGCGTTGTAGGTTGTAGCTGCTGTTCATATTATCAATCATGGTGAGTAGAAATGATAGACTCAAATGAGGATGCTGGTTACTTCAGTGGTAAATAAAGAGAAAGACAGAAAATAAAGGCGCAAAGAAAAAGAGCAACGAAAATTAGAAGAAAGAAGGTGAGCCAAAATCGGAAAGAAAAAGATCGGTGATATCTATCGCATGAAACTCTTGAATAATAACATTCTCAAAAAACAAACTTTGAGAAGAAGCAAAAGAAAAAACTTGAAAGTAAACGATTGGGAAATAGGAAATTCGAAGAACCAAACTTGAAGTTTAACATGAGATAAAATATCGCTGGGAAATTAATAAACATGAAATCAGGTGGTTGGTGGAAATGGCAGAGGTTTTAACTGTGTATGAAATAAAAGATGAGTCTGATTCAGACAAGGATTCTGATTACAAAACTGTAAATCTTGAAAAAAAAAATCAAAGAGAAGAAATAACTTGAAATAATCAAATGATTGGGAAATAGAAAATTCGAAAAACCAGATTTTAATATACATGAAATCTGAGGCATTAATGTTGGATATATAAAAAATAAGCATGGAACCAAAAGTTTATTAAAAGTTATTTTATTGCTTTTGTATTATTGAATATCAAATACATTATGACTAGTTTCAAGAGATTTTGTTACAAAAGTTTTACTAATTAATATGGCACAAATTAATTAGGATTTCGTAGTATCACGAGGCCAGGCCTTTCCATATTTTGTGTATTTTCGATGTATTATCAAACAAACTTTTCAACATAACAACTTGAATAAATCCCACAAGCATCATTACACCTATTTGCAACATGGACCACGAATTGACTTTGAAAAAATTTTCTTCTGCTATGTTTCTATCCCTGGCTTCTTGGTTTCTTATGTTTTCCTGATGGTGTTGTATTTGGTTTAAATTGTTCCTCACTTTATGAATAGCGTCTTGTATGTCTTGTACTTGTATTTCGTAAATTTCTTCGATGTTTTGAGCTTGAAAATCGTTGGCTTCGATGTCATCATCACCCCAGGTATCATCTCCTGCCCCTTCCACAATTATTTCGAAGAAAACTGTCTTTGAATTGTAGCTGCTGATCGTATTATCAAAACAAAACTTAAAATCTCCTGTTGTTGTTGCTTCTGTGCGGTGGCCGTTCTCAGATTTTTTAAAATCCGCGAATAAAACTCTGCCGAAAGGATCGTAAAGATGGAAATTAATATCTAATTCTCCGTGAGTTCCATCTATCACTTGGTATTCTATATCGATGACTTGTTTTTCTGTTACGTTTTGAAAAAAGCATTCTGATTTTCCTGCTTCCACACTTATTGTTACTTCTTTTTCAAGACATTTCACATCTTTTAAAAGAGCAGATATTAGTAATGCTATAAATAAAAATTTCTGTAGCATTTTTTATCATGTGCCGAATGGCATAAATAATATATTTGAGGTTACAAAGTTTAAAATACGTATATTTACGCCCTATGAATTACAATTAATTTGTTATTTACAAAATGCACTACTACATTTGAGATTCAAAAATTTACTGACTATTTTCTTGACGTAAGTCAGTTTAAACAATAGAGGTGCGTTTAGTGTTTAAATGAGCGAGAAGTTTTAATGGTTTTGTTTCTAGAACTTTTTCATTTACCTTTAAAATTATATTAAATAATATATTTATATAATATTATGTATTGTAATTTCCCGTAGTTCATTCAAATAAATAGAATTTATAGTTATATACATTTTTAAAATATAATTTTATTAATATAATTTATTAGTTATCTGAACGCATTTAACTCTAGTGCCGGTTTTGATTCTTGTGATTCTAGAATAAAGTGAATAATACAAAATGATGGTAAGAAATCTAACAATATTTTAATAATCATGTTATATTATTGTATTTTTACTCTTTCTAAGGGTTGATATATGTTTAAATAATATTGTCAAAGTAATATTTTTGATTTTAATGAACTTTTAAAATTTTGACATTTGTTGTAATTAGTGAAAATATACAATAAATAGAAATGTCTTTAAATATGATTAATGCTAATCATAAAATTTTAATAAAATATACAAATTTAATTGTTTATAAGGGATACTTTTAAAAATTTTCTATATCTAACCTCAAATGTTGTGGGTGTGAACACCTGAAACTTTAACAAAGAATCTTGAATTCCAGCAACCACAGATTTTGGTACTTAAAGAAGGAACAGACAATTCACAAGGAAAACCACAATTAGTGTCCAATATAAATGCTTGTCAGTCAGTGGTAGATGCTGTGAGGACCACCTTAGGTCCTCGCGGTATGGACAAACTAATTGTAGACAACAATGGAAAAGCAACAATCTCAAATGATGGTGCTACAATAATGAAGTTGCTAAACATAGTTCACCCAGCAGCCAAAACCTTGGTTGACATCGCGAAATCTCAAGACGCAGAAGTTGGGGATGGAACTACGAGTGTTGTCTTACTTGCAGGCGAGTTCTTAAAACAGTTAAAACCATTCGTTGAAGAAGGTGTCCATCCGAGAATCATCATCAAAGCCGTACGAAAATCACTTCAGTTGTGTTTAAAAACCATATCTGATTTAGCCGTTAAAATTAACAAAGCTAATGCGGTCGAACACAGATCTTTATTGGAAAAATGCGCAGCTACGGCTATGAGCTCAAAACTTATCCACCAGCAAAAAGACTTCTTCTCGAAGATGGTCGTCGATGCAGTTTTATTATTAGACGAACTTTTACCTCTCAATATGATTGGCATCAAGAAAGTATCGGGCGGTGCTTTGGAGGATTCTCAGCTCGTTGCCGGTGTTGCATTTAAGAAAACATTCTCATACGCCGGCTTCGAAATGCAGCCCAAAACTTACAATAATTGTAAGATTGCCTTGTTGAATATTGAGCTGGAGTTGAAAGCCGAAAGAGATAATGCTGAAGTAAGAGTCGATAATGTCAAAGAATACCAAAAAATTGTAGATGCGGAATGGCAAATTCTGTACGATAAATTGGCAAAGATTCACGAATCTGGTGCGAATGTTGTTTTGTCGAAACTACCTATTGGAGATGTCGCTACGCAATATTTTGCCGACAGGTAATATTTATTTTTTAACTATTAAACATTTTACTGACCGATCAGTGGCGTATCCAGAAACTTTCCTAGGGAGGGGCGAATTATCCTAAACCTAAATTTCAAAATTATTATCTAATTTTGATTTATTTCCAAAACTTCTAAACCCGTATAAAAGTTGTGTAGAGTTAAAACAAACCAAGCAGCAGAATTAAACCAAAAATTATGTTAACAAACGCGAAATATCCCAAAAAATACTCATTTTTGTACCCAAAATTTCGATTTTGGGAAATAGTTTATATTGATAGATCTCGACGCACTGATTTCTAATTTTCAAACAAAATTTAATTATCTCTTTTCGTTCCTGAAATATTTGCTGTCAAAGTTGCACCTCAAAAAAGTGTTTTTTGACTAGATCTCTAAAATGGTCAGAGATACAATTTCAACGATTATACCAGTCGATTCTACAGGCAAAGTTACATAAAGAAATGTTTTCTCCAAATATACGTTCTTTGGAACGATTCGGCGAAAAATGAGAAAAACGAAAAAACCGGAATTTCAGTTTTTCGCTCGGGAACTTTTTCTCTTCAAAATTTTTCTTTTTCTGGACTTAAGTAAATATCGATTCGCTGATTCCAAATTTTCAAATCGAATTCAATTATCTCTTACCGTTCTCGAGATATTTGAGTTCAAAGTTCGACCTGAAAAAACCGGTTTTTCAGGAATAGCCCTGAAATGAGTCGAGTAATAACGTCGGGGGCCTCACCATTCGATTTTACGGGTAAAATTACATAAGTGTACCAATTTTCAGATTTTTATACTAACGGATACAATTTTTAGACAGGAAAAACTGAAAATGGCCAAAAACGAAAAAAATCGTAAGGGATACATCAGGCATTTTTTCGATTTTTGACGATTTTCGTTTTTTCGCTCTAAAAATGGTATCCGTTGGAATAAAAATCTGAAACTTCGTACACTTATGTAATTTTGTCTGTAGAATCGATTGGTGAGGTCGTCGAAGTCATATCTCGACTCATTTCAGGGCTATTCCTGAAAAACCTGTTTTTTCAGATCTAACTTTGAACGCAAATATCTCGAGAACGGTTCGAGATAATTGAATTCGGTTTGAAAATTTGGAATCAGCTCATCGATATTTACTTAAGTCCAGAAAATGAAAAATTTTGGAGAGAAAAAGTACCCGAGCGAAAAACTGAAATTCCGGTTTTTTCGTTTTTCTCATTTTTCACCGAATCGTTACAAAGAACGTATATTTGGAGAAAACATTTCTTTATGTAACTTTGCCCATAAAATCGAATGGTAAAGTAGTTGAGATTGTATCTGTATTCATTTCTGAAATATCCTCAAAAAACACACTTTTTTGAGGTACAGCTTTGAGAGCAAATATCTCCGAAACGAAAAGAGATAATTCAATTCTGTTTGTAAATCTGGTATCAACGTACCTAATTCTTTAAAAAATATTACAAATATAGGTTCGTAAAATTTGAAAATTTTCGAGCTAAAAATTTGATATTTTCAAATATTTTCGGGTTTACGCAAAAATACAGCATCAGCGGCTTTGGGAATTACTTCCCCAGTTGTTACTACATACATAAACTATTTTTCCAAGTAATATTCATGACCGGAATATCAGATTCTTATAAGTTTGTGCATTTGTGTTTCCACATTATTTCGGTATAGTATTTGTTCTTGACAATTTTGCTTCAAATCAAACAATTCTGTATAATGTGTGTGTATATGAGACTCCTTTGCGCTGTAGGTTTATTTATTATTATTTTCGAAATTCAAAAATTTGCCACTGATGTAAAGCAGGGTTTAAATCATGATGTAAATCAACTGATTTTATTAATAAAAATCATTGATTTTTATCAAAAAATCCAATTATAATAGAAATTTAATTATTTGCTACAAAACTATTAATAATAACCAAAATCTGTTCTGTATATAATAATATGTTCAAATGAAATGATATTTTATCACTTTATTTGTCAAATAACAGAAAAAAAATGTAAGTATTTAAATGTATAACTAAAAGTAAAAAATTCTTTGTTGTCTTCCTAGTTTGCTAGTTTGCGCTTTGATTTTATTACAGATATCGTTTTCGTTTAAGAAATAAAAAGATATATTGCTTTTAAAACAATTAAAAAGTGTAGTAAACATTATTTATTTGATTCTTTCAAAAAAATCAATGATTTTTGATTGATGTAAAGTCAGCTTTACACTTAAATCAAAATCTTGTCATTTTTTATTTTTGTGCACCAACCAACTTTCATTTCCAGGGACATGTTCTGCGCGGGCCGCGTACCCGAAGAAGACCTCCGCCGCACTATGAAAGCTTGCGGCGGCGCCGTCCTGTCCACCGTGCACGACCTGAAGGACACCTCCCTGGGCAACTGCGCCTACTTCGAGGAGCGCCAGGTGGGAGGCGAGCGCTACAACCTGTTCACCGGCTGCCCCAACGCCAAAACCTGCACGCTCATCCTCCGTGGAGGCGCCGACCAGTTCCTGGAGGAGACGGAACGCTCGCTCCACGACGCGATCATGATCGTGAGGAGGACTATCAAGAACGATGCTGTCGTTGCCGGGGGTGGTGCTATCGAGATGGAGCTTAGTAAGATATTGAGAGATTATTCCAGGACTATTGCTGGTGAGTTAATATTAAATTTATAATTCAGTATATTTAACTCTTTACCGTATTTTAAATTTTTTTCTTGTAAATCTGAATCAGAACGTTGCTTCATGAATGTTTATACATATACAGGGTGAAATGAAAAGCTGGGCACATGGTTTTACTTGGAAGTTATTACAGATACAAAAATATAGGTACTAAATAACAAAGTTATAAAAGACCAAGGTTTATAATTTTTAAAATCTAGCTTCTCGTTAATTGAATTATCTGCCATTAATAAAATTAATAATGTTAATAATTATCTAGACAACACAAACTTTAAGTAGATAGGTAATATTAAAAATAAAATTAGAACATAGTTATTTTTTATACAAGATGATAAAATAATATTTTATCGACAAGCGGAAAGTGTTAATTCACGAGCGATATAATCGCGAGTGAATTATTTTTCGCGAGTCTACCCTTGCTGTTAAAGTGTTACTTTATCTATCCTTGCGGTTAAAGTGCTATTTTATCCACTATTTTGAGTTGATAAAATTACACTTTAACATCTGCTATAGAAAAAACAATATTACTTGCAGCTGCTAGATTTTAAAAATAAAAATTCATTTAAATTTCTATCGCATTTCTTTTCAATATTTTTATTATGTAAAGATATAATACTATATTGAATATGCATACAGAATTGGAAAAGCTAATATAAATAGATCACGATTAATATCTTTAAAATTTTGTAATCAAAAAACAAAGCGGGAAGTCATGGTAAATGCTAAAAAATTGAAGAATACTAATATTTATATAAATGATGATTTAACAAAAGAAGAACTTCAGATGAAAGATAACTTAAATAGATATAGAAAAGAAGCTATAAGTAAAGGACACAGTGTTCAGCAATTAAAATATGGATTAAAAATAGATAATGAATACATTTCAATAAATGAACTTAAAAGCTGCAGTGATGACCCTTTTCCCAGCACAAGCGCTTCTCTCAATTCTACAACTATTCAGAATTTAATCTCTAATAATGATGTCACAATACCAGACAATATTCATGAGGCAATAAAGCAAATAAAAGATTTAGGAGAGGAAGTTAGTCAACTCACTCCGGTTCGGAGCAACGCAAAATCTACCCCTAACAAGAAACAGCCTGGCGATCAATCTCGTTATCACTTTCGGAAAAATTCTGCCTCCAAAATCGAAAACAAATAATATCATAATGTACTACCACAACATTCAAGGCATGCGCAATAAATTATTAGAACTTGAAATATTTTTAGAACAACTTGATGAAACTCCGCATGTCTTATGCATTAATGAACATTGGATGAAAACTGATGAAATTGTCTTATACTCTATTCCAAACTATAAACTTATATCCTCCTTTTGTAGAACTAGTTATAATCATGGTGGCACATGCATATTCGTTCACAATTCAATAGCGGCAACAAATATACCTGACTATAATGATCTAATTTTGGAAAAACATTTTGAATTCACTTTGATTAATTTGAAATGTGGAAAAAATAATATATATATACTAGTACTCTACTGAACACCAGACTCTGATTTTACTATTTTCCTACAAAAACTAGAAATTCTACTGGAACATATCTGCCGTAAAGGACATAAAATCATCATCTCCGCTGATTTAAATATTGGTACCCTATTACATAGTACAAAAAAGACGAAGTTAATAGCACTACTTAATTCCTTTGATTTATTACTGAATATAAATGAACCAACAAGAACAACCCAAACATCAGCCACAGGAATAGATAATATTGTTACATCATGTAATATAGAAAGTGTTCATCAAGTAATAGACCCGGGATATTCAGATCATGATGCAATAATTTCACACTTTTTAAACTTGCACACAGGAAAAAAGAACTATACTTATCAACAAAAGCGACACTTCACTGAAAATAATACCCTTTTATTCAACAACGTTCTAAATAATGAATCATGGACTTCAATGCAGCAAAATATGGAAGTAGATGAACTTGTTAAAGAATTCTACAAAATATTTAATAATCATTATGAAAATGTCTTCCCGCTACAAAAATATAAACTAAAAATCAATAACTATAATTGGATCACTAAAGGAATATTAAAATCATGTAAAACAAAAAGAAAACTTCGAACACACTATAAAAAATACTGCAATTTATTATCTACAGTCATTCGTGAAGCTAAGAAAATAAAAATTGCTGATATCATTTTCAAATCTGATAATAAAATAAAAACAATATGGGACATTGTAAAAAAAGAAACAAACAACAACCCTAAGAAATCCATACCTGTTGGAGGAGATATTGAAGATAGGACCAACGATTTTAATAAGCATTTTCTGTCAATGGGCAACAAAAGTCCCAATCATCAATATAATTTCATTAATGCACCATGTAAAAATTCTATATATTTCTATCCGACGACGAAATTTGAGGTTGAAGATGTTATTAAAAGCTTAAAAAATACCTACTCTGCTGGATTTGATAACGTGCCTGCTGTGATTGTTAAAAAATGTGCACATAATATCTCAGAACCATTATGTCAAATAATAAATAAATGTCTTGAAACCGGCAATTTTCCGTCTGAATTTAAAAAAACAATTATAACGCCTGTCTTTAAAAATGGTGACCGCGATCTAATACAAAATTACAGACCTATATCCCTACTGTGTACGTTCTCTAAAATCCTCGAGAAAATAATTTATACAAGACTTAATAATTTCTTTAACCAGAACAACATAATATCTAAGTGCCAACATGGTTTTTTAAAAAATAAATCTACAGCCAGTGCAGTTAATACCCTAGTGGAACAAATTCTCTGTGACCTAGACAACAATAACTGTGCGTACGTGGTATCTAGTGACTTATCCAAGGCATTTGACAATGTAAACCACAATATTCTAGTAAAGAAACTTGAACATTATGGTATTCGAGGTATCCCACTTCAGCTGCTTCAGTCCTATCTCATCGGGCGACTACAAACTGTAAAAGTGTCATCATCTGATAGTGAAGTGCATCGTTATTCAGACTGGGGTAACATCACGTCTGGAGTTCCACAAGGTTCTGTCCTGGGCCCTCTATTGTTCTTAGTCTATATAAACGACCTCCCTGAGAATATTGACTGTACAGACACTATTATTTATGCTGATGATGCCTACTTTGTAATTAGTTGTCCTAAAGCGGAATCAACTACTTTAACCGACAAAATCAATACTGCTCTTATTAATCTAGATCTTTGGTGCAATATAAATAATTTAGAAATTAATTTAAGTAAAACTAGTATTATTCAATTTTATTTAAATGCAGTCAGTGAACTGAATATTAATTTAGAAAATAATAAAATTAATACTTGTAAGACAATAAAATGCCTTGGAATCTATGTAGATCATAATTTAAAGGGCAACAGCCAAATTGATAATTTATTACCTAAATTAAATAAAGCATGTTATTGTTTAAGAATATTATATGACAAGCTAAATAGATCAGCTCTATTAACAGTATATTACTGTTATTTCTATTCTTTAATGAACTATGGTATTATTATATGGGGCTCATCATCAAGAGCTAGTGAAATTTTTATTGTACAAAAGCGTGCCATTAGAATTATATGCAAAATTGGACCTAGAGAGTCATGTCGAGGTAAATTCAAAAAATTAAACGTTCTAACCTTTCCATCTTTATATATTTTAGAATTGTTAAAATTTGTATACAATAATTTAGATAATTTCAGTTGGGTTTGTTCTAATTATGTTACTAGACAGACTAATAATTTATTACAAATACCAAAACATAGAACTACCTCCTATGAGCATAGTGCATACTACATGGGAGTTAGAATATATAATTGTTTGCCACAGTCCATAAAGACCCTACCGAAAAAGCGTGCGCTTACTATAATTAAGCAAATGCTAATTGAAAAAGAATATTATTGTGTTGAGGATTTCTTTGATGATTATGTCTGATTATTTGAATTGAATTATAATACTTATTGTATTGTACCAGGAGATGTATGAAAAAAAAAAAAACCTTTAATATTATATTTTTGGTAAAAATGTAATTTTTTATCTGTCATTGTTAATTTATTTATTAATTACTTGTAAACTTTTGTATATTTATGTATAAGCAGAGTGGAAGAACAGCGAAGCTGAACTCTTGCTTTTGGTCTCTATTTTTCAGATCAATATTATTATTATATTTTTGAATTCAGAGAAAAATACGCTATCGAATAGGCATATAAAATATTCCCATTAATAATAACTTTGCGCTGTAATTTGAGAACCATTGGTTTAAAAAAATATATAACCAAATGCTCCCTTTGGTCTCCAACATCTTTGTTTAGTATATTTTTGTATTTGTAATAACTTCCGAGTAAAACCATGTGCCCAACATTTGATTCCACCCTTTATAAATATTGTGTCCGACTGAAACACATTCGGTTCCTCTTTAAAGTATCGGCCGAAACCAATACTTGTTAAGTTAAAATTTAGATAAATTTTTATTAAACACGGAAATCTACTGTTTTTATTACCTTCAATTTATTAGAAAATCACTTTATTATTGTGGAGATAATGGCTTTTATACCAAACTCACTTTTATAATAAAATCGCTTTTAGGATGCCTGCTTTTACATTATAATGTTATGAAACCAAACGTAACTTTTAAAAAAAGCACTGAAAAGTGAGGAATACAAAGCACTATTTTTACTAAGGAAGTAAAAAGTTAGTTGTCTATCACCACCTCACAAATGTCACAAATAATCACAATCAAATATGTAGTCTTTTTAAGAAGTATTTATTTGTAACAGGTTCTTTTATAATGTATGCTTGTTCTCGTAAAATAACGTTACTTATTTTTTCTTAATTGTCGCTGCCTTAATTCTATAAATTAAATTAATGAGCTTTTGCCTCATTTTGAAGTTGACACATTTATACTAACAGCCTCAGAATAACGATAATAAAATAATAATTATATCTTCGAAAGGAAGAAAAATGAAATAACGTATAAAAGAAAACTATTTAAATAACAAACAAAAAAATAGGCTAGTGAAACCGTATTGAACAAACCCGAAAGCGCCAGATACAAAAGCGACATCAGTTTCTACCAATTTTGGCCGAAACGAAAATTGCGGGTGAAACCAGCATTTTTAGTCGAAACCGAAAACGAAACGAAACCTTCGGTCGGACACTATATAAATATAAATCCTATTTTCATAAATATAATAATTGTTAATATAAATATATTTTTTTTATTAATTTTTATGTTATAAGAACCTATTGTCAATGCGCATAAATTATTTTTTAATTATCGCCAAATATGTACATTAGGAAACAAATATTGAAATTTTAAATCAGAATGAATTTGCGGAGTAATGACGTATTTTGCAATCAAGTTCCGTAGAAAGTCAACAGGAAATAATTGACGTCCTACAAACTATAATTTCCTTGTTATTATATGATTTTTTATTAATTATGTTTTAAACTTAATTTTTAATTTGAATTTGTGTTTTATGCAAATACAAATTTTCATAAATTACAAAATGAAGACTAAGTATATTTTGCTAATTAACTGCCTTGTTGTTTTAATTTTTATTTAAATAAAAAATATTATGAAAGTTGAATAATATTGACAGATATTAAAAAAAAGTAATTGATATCATTTGAAGAAAAAATCTAGCGGATAAAATAGTCTTACGAAACTGCAATGTTATAAACATTTATGTTTATGATTTTGTCATTGTTTTTTGACCTTGTAAGTCTGACGAAACTAACTAGGTAAATTTTTAATGGTTCCGGTCAAATGACCTCTTTGATATTGCATCTTTAGCACAACATTCTTAGATGAAAGAGTGCTTCAAGTACCTACAGTATTTATTCGGTTTATTTTTTTTTTACAAACAAATATTTATTTACTTTACATTTGAATAAAAATGTGTTTTGAATTAGCAAATTTTATTTTAGAAATGAAATGAAGTTTCATAGAATTGAAATTGAGGATTTCTGAAATGGACGTACGAAGAGAAATATTGAACATATATTAGTAACATGACAGTTTTTATTCAAAAATTTAAATTAATAAATAGCTAATAAAATTCTTATATACTTTTACAATTAAAGGAATTTAAAATTTTTAAATTTAGCTCTGAGAAATCTTCCAAAAAATATATTGTTGGTATCGAATCATTGTTGTCCTTTGATAATATTTTATAAGTTTTAGTTTTCAACATTGTTCTGTCTTTTTAAATAAACTTATTGATGTTATAGTTCCAAACATGTTATATTGCTCGACTTTGTATCTTTCAAACATTTATGCCAGGTTGCACAAAGCTTCATCAATTTTGATTAATGATTAATTTTTTGACAGCAATGTATTTTTAATACGTTGCCATGGTAACAACGTCAAATTAATCAGTGATTTTTTTAATTTGCCTTTCTGCAACCGGGCATAAATCTTGCAAACCTTTTATCGTGCACATTTTTAATCTGCGAAAAAAAATATCTTACTGACATATTATCATCCACATATTTTGTCTTTCATTCATTTTATGTTCCATACATTTTATCTTCGTTAACGTTTCATCTTTAAAACATTGCAGTTATATCTTTCATTCATTTTATTGCCCATGCAATTAACATACTCATAATAAGATAAAATATTTTGTGTTAAAATGAGTGGAAGATAAAATGCGTGGATGATAAATGATTTAGAAGATAAAATGTGTGTACGATAACTTTTTTTCGCGGATTAAAAGTGTGCACAATAAAAGGTGTGCAAGATACAATGTCGAGCAATATAACATGTGTCGAGGATAAAATGTATACGCCTCTTTAAGATTCTTAACAGTTATATTTACAAAAACAACAAAAAAATGCAGGGTCCTTTTTAGCGCAAGGATCAATTTGATTTCGAACCACTCGGACACTAGTTTGGTACCCCAAATTTGTCATTTCGGCTCTCAGTTCGAATCAAATTGCACAACCAATTTTATTTCTCTTACTAGGCAAGGAGCAGCTGCTGGTAGGCGCTATCGCGAAAGCCCTGGAAGTAATCCCCCGCCAGCTGTGCGACAACGCCGGTTTCGACGCCACCAACATCCTCAACAAGCTGCGCCAGAAGCACGCGCAGGGCAACTGCTGGTACGGCGTGGACGTGACCAAGGAGGACATCAGCGACAACTTCGAGGCGTGCGTGTGGGAGCCGTCCATCATCAAGATCAACGCGCTCACCGCGGCCAGTGAAGCTGCCTGCATGATTCTCTCCGTGGACGAGACCATCAAGAACCCGTCCTCGCAACAAGAGGGACAGATGCCCACAAGAGGACGCGGAATGGGGCGGCCCATGTAAGCACCAAGGGTATTAATCGTTTTTTACTCACTATTGTATCGATCGCATCTCACTATTTAATTTTGAATAATAATAAAACTGCTTTCTTAATACCAGTTATCGTATTGGGAACATTTACTGTCCTTATAATTTTGTAGTTCGTACAGTAAGTAAAATGAGATTTTTTAAGTAAATGTGTAGGAATTTTATAAATAACTCATTTTTAAACATAATTTTTTATTTCAGATGAAAGAAGATAACATTTACGGTAAGTTATTCTTCCGCATTTAAATTTACGTATCTCAATGACGTTAATGACGTCAATCGAAATACCTAATGTGGTTTCCCGAACGAACAATCTCTAAAGAAATATACATTGTTTATTTTTTGACGTTTCTTTGAACAACTGTAATGTTTCATTGTTTGTCACGTATCTGTTATTAAAGTGAGAATTAAGCTCTACAAATTATTCCCGGAAATATTCTCTGTAGCTTTTGTTTTGATAACGTACAAATAAAATGTGCGAAAAAAAAACTATATTTAAAATTGCGACTGTATCAGTAGTCCGGAAATTGAATTTTGCGAGATCTCTTTTAATTTATTAAATAAATATGTTTAGTACTTCAAATTTTATACAATATAGGTTGTTATGTTGGTAAAATTTCGATGGATATACAAACAAATTCACTTGTTTTATTTAAAAACATAGTGACATTCATTCTATCCAAAAAAATAAAACAAATATGAATTGATCTTTTTCAACAATTAACGTAATCATAACCGTACAACACGAGTATAATATGAATAATAAATCAAAAATAGTTGTTTTAATTAACATTTTATATTTTTAAGCAAAAATTAAGTTTTAGATTAAATTTTTAATGCTATAAACATTCTAATTAAAAAAAAATAATCGTTACGAATGTTCAATTAATTTTTTACTCTTTAAATAAAACAATTTTGTTCTGTTATATTTACTGAAACCCTGTTTTAATCTATGATTTTTTTTACAAAGTAAAAAATACGTGTTTCATATTTTTATTTGTAGTTCGAAATCCGTTAAAAATTTTCCATTGTCCGTAAAAATATAGTCAGGTATTTCTAGAAAGTGAATCAACAGCTATTCAAAATTTCTAGACGGATATAGTCGCGATTTTCCAATGACGCATTCGTGACCTGCACAATAAAAAACAGTCTTATTTACAATACCACATTACATAACTCAAGATAACGTAGTATTTGTTGAGTTTTTGGCTTGGTTTATTTTTTCCATAGTAAACATCAATTAACATTTTTCCAATTTTAGAAAATTCCTTTTGTTCCCTGGATATTGAAATTTATTTTTAGTTTCAATGTCACATTGCGATAAACGTAAATACTTCATTATATAATTTTCAATATTTTTAAGAAATCTTAAGTGGAAAATAATGTGTTTTGAAAAATTTAAATCTCATGTTTACGGTTTTTGTTTCGTATCTTGTTTGTATTCGAGAAAAAATTGTTAGCGATAATGCAAATGATGTAAACTGTGTAGTTGACGCAAACTGTTGACAATTACTTGAATTACTTACTGCAGTTCTTGCGTCATTTCATTCGCATACTTTTTCAAATTGCTCTTCTTTCTTCGTCGTGAAACGACAATTGCATTATTGAGAGAAAATTCTCTTTTGAATCATTTTGGGGGCCAAAAGGCCCAGGAAAGAAAGGAGATCAGGATGGATAAGGTACGGGATTTATTTGGGGAATAGAAAGACATAATTGTATGTTAGGTATCACAGATTAAGGGATGGATATAATGGATGATCTCAATTGGGAAACCAATCATTAGGAAATGGGTATAATTCACAATATTGCCAAGAGATTTTGAATTTGGGAGACAGGAGATTTCTTTTGTGAGATCAGGAGTTAAAACTTACATAATTAATGACTATCATACATAAAAATAATAATTTGTAAAAACTAAATAAATCAATTCCAAATTTTAAAATAATTTTGAGATTATTGCACATGGCAACAAGCTAGAATCCAATCGCCACAGGAAGACAAAATAACAATCATGACTTTTATACATATTCTGATGACGATTGGAAATTGCAAGAACGAAATAGACACTTCCAACAATTCGTTCAGTACTCTATCACTGGTGAATTTAATAGTAATTTTGACTTCAACATGCATATAAATATTTTTAGACAACAAGACATTAATACCAAAAATCGAGTTGGTGGAATTATTACAAATGTCCACTCCGTACTTTTTAAAGTACATTAAATTGGTCAAAATTTTAAAACTTATCTACATAAAATATGCAAAAATCAAATCGACAAACATTTGTACTGCAATTTATGACATGATTCACATATTTTTCTCTTTTGATGAGTATAATGACAATAATATTTAATAGTAACTGAAATATAAGTTAGCGTTTCACAACTTAAAAATTAATGCTGTAAACCCAAATTGCGTGTAAATACTATCTCATCAATGCGCGGCGATTATGAAAGTGTAGGATGGAATGTGAATTTCGTTGCTGTGCGTCTTTGGATTTTTATCACAATCATTGTATTAATGTTAATAATACTTGTCTCCGATCGGGTGGGATCAGTCAGTCGATCATTCAAGACAGTCCTTCACCATGGGACAGAGAAGACGATGACGTAACAATACTGTATTGTATTTTTTTTTGTATTTTTTAAAATTTGTTTTGAAGTAGGTACACAATAAGGGGTTACGTTATAGTCTACTTTGGATTATGAAATAGAAGATTTTGATTCTATTTGATTGATAGATTAGTGTGCAATGTAAGGGCCGCGCGACGGCGAGTCGAACGGTGGGGTTCGAGCCGCGTTCGCTGCACACAATTTGAAGTTTACAGGTTCGTCTTGTGAATATCACAGTTAACAGTGATTTGTAATAGTTACCATCATATATAATATAGTATTTATATTATTATCATTAATAATTAACTTGTACTGGTGAAACACTAACTTGTGACGCGCCTGCGCCCTCGTGACGTGCTCAACGCATTCGGTTCGTTCTCAGCACACAGATACAACCACAAGGCAATCACTACAAGCTAACTCACTCATATACGCATCGCATCCTCTCATCTCATACTCGTACTCATTATTGACACAATAACACTCCGCACGTAACATTTGTGACGTGACGCCTGGCACGTCCCGATATAACTTACAAATTTTGAACAGTTGAAACAATCACATCGATACTCTTATATCTAACGTTTTAAAAAATAAATGCTAAAATCTAGAAACAATCATTTAGAATCTGTATATTGATGCTCAATGATTGTGTACTTGTAGTATCACCAGCGCGGCTGAACAGGACAATCTTCTGGTTAATTGATGACTTCGTTTCGACAACATTTGGCGAAATGAGATTATTGTATTCCGCCAAAACTACGCAAAAAAATTGAATAAAAAAATAAAGAGTATTGTCGTGCTCACTCGCTACCGTATGTTATATTGTTCGCAGACATAAAGAAACAGTTGTATTCACTGTGGCAAGTGCAGTAGTATCGTATAATGAACTGATTCGATCACATCACAAAACGATGGCAACTGGTCGCGGAATCAGATTAGGCAGGTCAGGCCTGCACATTGAGCAGCACTTTGAGTTGGCTAGCAATGTCCGTCTGTTGGGGCTTGCCGTTGGCGAAGGGCGAGCACTTGGAAGCGCTAGCGAGCAGCTGCGTCCAGTGTTGCGGCGGCTTCGGCAACGAGGCCGGGGATGGGGGCTCGCTCCACTTGCCACCAGCGAAGTGGCCTGCGGTCAGGCCGGGCGAAGTTCTCGGGTTCGGGGGGCTCGGACTGAGTCGGAGCTTCACCTCGTCGGTCTTGGTTCGAGGCGGGGTCGCGATCGTTGCCAGGTACCCCGTGCTGGTCACCGACGCCTTCATTGGACGCAGCTTGGACGTGCTGCGAGGTCTTCCTGGTGTTCCATTGCGTTCTGCACTGTTCTTCCCGGCCATCTTATTTAAAGAGTTCGTCATCTGGATTGAATGGCAACGCGTTCTTGTATTTTGAGCAGTGACATATAAACAACGTATTTTCTGATATAACGTCGTTTACCTTTTAGGTATACAAATTCTATATAAATATATTTGAACGCGTATCACAGAACTAGCACACCGTATGTTATTAAAATGTTTATTATCACACAGCTGTTCTCTATTAATAGCAACTTACGAACTTGCTGAGCAAACAAAATGGACGTGTCGCGATTATAAACAGTCAAACAAAGGAACTTTCTAAAATTGATGAATATTTTACCGTATGTGCGTGTTTGGGGACGCAAATTCGATGTACTCGTATCTCAAAAGTATACCTTTGATATCGTGATTATAAAGTAGACTATCGGACACTTACTCACGATAAAAAACACTTTGTTTACCAGCAAAATTCCTTTATCACAAATCACCTTCCTGTCTCTCTCTGTCACATATATACCCCTCCACCCTATTCAGCTTCACCCAAAGCTGGCCCCAAATCAGCTGCGTCAATTCGTAAGCTTCGTTCACACTGCAACTTCAACTCAATTTCTCACCTCGATACTTTTTAAAACTTCTCTTTCATATCAAATAACTACAAAAACTAAACAATATTCTCTTCACAATATAATTAACTCTACTTTTATTCTATAAATTTTTATATCAAATTATAAACGAAAACCGTAAGATAAAAATTATTTGATATGTGACTTTTATAAGTAAACCTATAAAAACAACTGAATAATAACTTAAAAATACGCATGATATTTTTAAAATTAAGAAGTAGTGAATATTTTGTTTTTTTACTGGTAGCACCAAATCAGTGAGGACGGAGCTTTAGAGTGGTCATGGATTTCGTCCTTTTCCGGCTGGGTACAGAAACAAGCGAACGCGATCGAACACGAAATCGTTGTGCCAACCTAGAGAATAATTTGTTATAATTTTATTCGTTCTTATAGCTAGGAATATTAGTGGATTATAGTGTTATTAGAGTGACAGTTCGGAAAAAACATTTTTCTTTTCATCACATTTGGATATAGGCTTTTGTGCAGGCAGCAGTTTTGAGTGTGAGGGGGTATGTGGGGAAATGTTACTAATTTCACAATACTCAAATTACTTTATAAAACAATCTTCCATTAGTCATTAAAAAGTGCATTTTTTGTGCAATATTCTGTTTTCTGTGTTAATTTTTGGAATAGTTGTTGACTATGTTGTTTCTTAAAGTGTGTGTTGATGAGAAAACGAGTAACTACGCGTGATATAAATAAAAGAAATCTTCGTAACACGACTGATGGATCAATAGTCTTCACAAACATTGTTCAGTTATTGCTCAACAAGCTCTGGCTTTCACATCTTACATGATACAAGGTTACTAATATGGCGATATCTTATTTGTGATATAATTATAATACATTTTGGACTAACTTATTGTTTGATTGTTCTGAAGGAAGGGAAAACATGAATCAAAACAATCATGGGCAGTCCCGTCGCAATTCGACATCTTTCAATCGCCACACACATGGCAATAATCATTCAGGACGATCAGGACATGCACATAATCACCAGCATCAGCACCAACGTTGGCCCAGTCGATATGCGAAGGACTATCGGGACTACGAGCCATGTTTTAGTCACGGGTTTGATATCACCTTTTACCATTATTAATCTTTTGTACTTTACGTTTTGTTTCATTTTAGAGATTGTATTGTGAATCCCAATAGCGCAAGTCCAAAGGACTCCAATTTTATGAATCATGGGCACAACCACGGCTACCCCAAACCTCCTCAAATGAGCCCCAACAGTCGGCAAGCCCACGTGATGTACGGCAATGAGGCTTCCGGCACCCAAGATTGGCGACACATGTCTCATTCTTCAGGTAAGACCAATTATCAAAAACCACACGTTTCTACTTGATTATACTCATTACATCAAGCTTTAATCCGCACTAAAAAATATGCCTTTGTTGTTCTTTGTTGGGCAAAATTCCAAAGCTACTTCAAAACAAATTCAGTTACTAAGCAATAATAAATTTTTAAAAATAAAGTCGGTGTGGGTTTAGGTTTACAAGACCGAAGACATGGTGCGGGGCCCGGATCAAGCGGGCACCAGCATCAGCACCAACACCAGCATCAGTTGGGGGGCACAGAGCGTAGACACAACCATGGCCATCTGCTGGGCCTGGCGGACCGCCGACATATTTCTCCCCCACTTCACATTAACATTTGTGAGGGTGCAGCTAGTCCTAGCGCTCCGCCCGACCCCCGGACCCCCCTTGCTCCCCTCGCTCCTTTGGGGATCGACTATGCTCAACGTAGAAATCCTCGCGGTGGTAAGTTTAACTTTCCCATCATTTTTAATACCAGTTTTTCGGTCTTTTCATTTTAAAAACTTTATACAAAACGACATAAAAAAATAGTAGGATATATGGTACATAAATAATAATGAATACGATTAAATGAAAGTCGAACAAAATCAAAAATAATTATTTAATTTTTTAAATACAAAATATGAATGTCTAATTTAACAAAACATTTTTTTTAATAACTGAAAAATAAAAACAATTAGAATATTGAACCAATATTTTAGGTTTATTTTTGGCTGTTAAGATCAGGGACTCGAACCGTAACGGAAAACCGCACCTATATTTGACTTTTTATAAAACCGTAACCCAAAATGCAAACTTATGTTTTATTTCTTCAATATGGAACTTGAAAACTGATACGAAAAATAAATTTATTCTATAATCAAAAACATAACAGAACCGAAATAATATCTACTATAACCAGTATAAAACGGCCAAAATTTTTCGGTTTGAGTCTTTGGTTAAAATGTGCTTTCAGGAAACAAATATGATAGTGTTTCATTACTTAATTTGGATCCAATTTTTGTGCAGATATGAGAATCAGCTGAAAATGCTTATTCTGACTCTAGACCTTCACTTGTTTGAGATGTTAGTAAATTAGTTAGATCAATGGTAACTGCATCTCATTGATGCTTTGTTCTTCAAGAAACAAAATTTTCTTTCTAATTTTTGATCACGAAGGTTTTTGAACATCTGTCATCGTTTTATTAATAGCATTTTGTAATTTATTTTTTAAAGAATTAGCATTGTTGACTTCTACACAGGAAGATGATAATAATAATAACAATAATGGAATACTATCTACAGATTCAGAATCTTCAGCTGTACTACTTCAATTTTCAACAAAAAAATCTGATACGGATACATGACTTCCTTGAATGCTGAATTATATACATTTTTGCTGCACTTCATTTATACTTATTTCACTTGAAAGTGAGATCATTCTACGGCTTATTCTACTTCAACTTCCAATCGTTTCATATCTTCCAACTTCCCTTCGAAATTGATAATTTTTTTTTTAATTTTATTAAAATGTTTATTACTATTTCTTAATATTCTTATTATTCTTATTTTTTCTTATTGCATTACTCAAAATATTTTAATCGCTCAAAAACTTGCAAAGGAAGATATATTGTTTTCATTTACATGTTTCTCACGAAATATATTCTAGCAGTTGTCAATGTCAACTTATTATTAAATATGTCCCTATAAAAATTAAAAGCTAACTAAATTATTATTTTTATTAAGTTTTTGTCAAAAATAAAGTGATCTTTTGAATAGTCCAACTGGAACCAAAAATGTAGACGTATAGATGTTACAGCAATTCTATAAGCATTCTACGGCTAATGGTTATTAAAACACTGCAACTAAAGTGTCCTTTTGGCACTGCCGATTGCAATAGAAAAGATATTTTATGACTAATCATTTTTAAGTTATACGAGATACGTACGTACTGATGCCGCGCCTAAATTAGTCAAAATGGATTCAGGGATAGTCAAAACGTATATTTCCGTTGAAATCTGATAACCGATTTTTTTGCGATTACAGTACTTCTTTATTTCATAGAAGGAAGTAAAATATCTATTAAGTTCAATACGGGTACTATTTATCAAATAAATTTTGAACGGGATATCGGTTTTCGGAACACTACAGTAAATTATTTTTTGAAATAAAGATTACGAGTATTACTTTTATAATAAAAGTGAAATAAATTCAAGGTTTCTCGTGTTTCAAAGTAATTGGTATCATTTGATAAAATTAGTGTTTTGTCTTGATAATGATTCAGTAGATTGCAAGAAAATATTATTAGATATAAAATTACATTTAAATCGATGATGAGTAAATGACTACACGTGTATCAATATTATTTAAAAATAAGTGATGGCGTTGACTGAAAAATATATAGAAAGGCAAGGTTAGGTATATGTTTTTGTGTACCGCTGTTTTGGAATCAAATTCGACAGAGCCATCTCGTTCATAATTCCATGAAATACTTTGCGGAATTAAACAGACAAAAATATCAGATAAATAAAGATGTTTAACATATTTATTGAATTTTTTAGTTTGCTCTTTTTTTATAATATTTGACAGAAATGCCCGATATTAACCCAAATGCAACCAGACATACAGTTATGTAGATTTATGATATTTTCTCATAAGCTTCCCTATCTATATATTTTTGAATCAAAGGTGACTGTTTACATTTGTCCCTGTAGAGTTACGTGTAAGTCCGGTACACTTGCAACATTCGCCATCATTCTACCGGCAAACAAGCGCGGAGGATGGCATCAAGAGCGAGAGTCCGTCTCGCAAACGCCGCCGGTTGTCGCGCTCAGGGCATCACCAGATCATGGACATCTCCTCGCAGTCTGCCTCTCCTCCTCACACCCACCAGCACCAGCACCAGCACCAACACCAACACCAACATCAGCATCAGCATCAGCATCAGCATCAACATCAACATCGGCGCTCGCCTCGTCAGCATCAGCCACCGACTAATACCATCCAGGGCAGGTGAGATCAGTCTTTCATTTCTTTTAACTTTGAGATGGGTGCTTATTAAGTGAGGAAGTTGTAAGAAAATAAAATGAAGTTCTGGAGTACAGTCAATGGTCTGCATTTCGAGCTTACTTAATAAAATCTCTTTTAGCAAGCCTGATTTTACATTATAATCTTATGAGGCCTAACGTCACTTTTAACAAAAGCAATCATAAAAGTGAGCTCGAAAGACGGGTCAACGTAAAAATGCCTAAATTTAACTTATTTCCATAGCAACATAAGTCGTAAGTTCCTGATAATTTCTTTTATTTGGCATTGTCAACGGAAAGGTATAGAATAGTATATTGTACAACAAGTGCAGAAAGTCGTCTATTTCCCACGAGGTGTGAAAGTTTTAACACGAGACGAAATCGAGTGCTGAAATCATACAAGGTGGGAAATAGGTGATTCTGCACGAGTGGCACACTGTATTTTTTCTACGACCACACTGTTAAACGTGACAATATGCACAAAAGATATTTGATATAAAAAAATGGCACAGGTAAACCTCATAAAGAGTACTGCACATGCGCAGTGTTGGCATTATCATTATTTGAAGTTAATTCTCGTAGGGTACGCCGCGGTTTATACCTTATCGACAGTAATAATTTACTTGCATTTCTTACAGCTTAAATAACTATAATCAATCTCAATATAAAAATCTGATGTGGACACCACATAATTTCTTTGTAAGCTTATTATTATTATATACATTTTTTGCTGCACTTCATTTAACCTTATTTAATTTGAAAGTGAGACCATTTTATGTTTTTGAGATAAGCGAAAAATTGAATTAAACCTTCCAGCATACTGCTCTTTTAGCAATACCGATTACAATAAAAAAAAGATGTTATAGTAGTCCTAAATACAAAATATTAACATTCTATGGCTAATCATTTTTGAGTTAAGCGAGATATATACGTACGTACAGACTTCACGTCGAAACTAGTCAAAATGGATTCAGGGATGGTCAAAACGAATATTTCGGTTGAAATTATTAAACCGAATTTTTTTGTTTTGTACAAGGACATAAGAAGTATATTTTTTTGTGAATATCAAGAACCATTATACGCGCATATAAAATGTACTTTTGTAACCCAAAATGAGCTACACATTTTACCTATATTTTTATATTATAATTATATAATTTATATACATCTTATTCAATTGAGTAATCTCTTTCTGATGATGATCCGAGAGGGGCCAAAACCTGTTAATATTGATTATTTTTATAAATAAATAGAGTGCTTCTCAGAACTGCATTTTATTATTAAACTTCTTTTGTTTTACAACGTCAAATACTAAAGTTAGGTTAGGCATCAAAACAAATATAACATTTAAGAATTATCACAGTAACTTTATAAATAAAAATGAGTTAAACAGTTCTCCAAATAATAATAATAACAGTGTTTCACATTCATATGTTTTTAATAAATATAACGCATTGTTGAAGTTTGTTTGTGCTATTTATACAATATCGGGTGTGGTCGTAATAGAAATTAGAAAAGATGAATTATAATGTCTTTAATTCACATTCATCGTTTTATTTTGATTCGTTTATAATTGAGCACCAACTTACGTCGTATAATATTCGTGAAAGGTAAATAAGGTTTAGTTTCAGGCTTATACATTTTATACTCCATACATGTTATATTATTCGACATTGTATATTACATACATTCAATCTTGCATACCTTTTATCATTCACACTTTTAATCCGCGAAAAAAGTTATCTTACTCACATTTTATCTTCCAAATCATTCTATCATCCACACATATCTTCCACTTATTTTATGGTCTACACATTTTATGTTCAGAAATATTTAACACTGATTATTTATGTAATTATAAATATATTAATTATATGGGCAGTAAAATGAATGAAATGTACAATTACAATATTTTAAAGATGCAATGATGACGAAGATATAATGTGTGGAACATAAAATGAATGGAAGATAAAATGTGTGGATGATAAAATGTGCACAAGATAAAATGTGTGTAAGATAACTTTCTTCGCGGATTAAAAGTGTGCATGATAAAAGGTGTGATGTAATTATTTTTTATTTGAATTTTATGTTATATGATATCGTTTTAAAGTAACGTACTAAAAAACGGTCACAAAAATTGTGACGTCCATAAGTTCTGGTGTGAAGTTTTGCACCTGTGGATGCTAGATCCCAAATATTATGGTTTGGCGCGTTTGAAAGTTGGTAATGTGGACATTTTGTGATGTAAAGCATTGTAAGGCTTTTGTGTGCCACTATATTTGCACATGATTATTCAATTTGTCAGTTTGAGGGTTAAAACATTATATTTGACGTTAGAAACGATGTGAAGTAGGGTCATTGCACAAGGGGGAAGTGGGGTAATTTAGCCTTTAGGTTGAGGTAAAGAGTAGATACAGGTTAGGTTTCCTTGCAGCCCTCCAATCCGGCGCGCGCGGTACCGCGGCGACCGCCAGCCCATGTGGAGTTCGGCGGAGGACTACACGCACGCGGCGCACGCGCACCACCCGGCCTTCCTGGCGGGCGGCGGCTCGGCGGGCGCCGGCCACGGGCAGCCGGCCGCCGTGGTGATGGACATGCAGCAGGTGGTGCACGCGCACGAGCCGCTGTGGCCGTACGGCGCCGTCACGCCGCACCTGTGCCACGCCGTGTACCCGGCCGCGTGCCAGCTGGTGGCGGCGGCCGCCGCCTGCCCCTACCAGCCCGCGCCGCCGCCGCCGCACCCGCCCTGCCCCTACCAGCCCGCGCCGCACCCGCTGGACGCCATGGTGGAGCAGCAGCTCGCCGCCGATCATCATCCGCATCATGTGCATCATGCGCCACCACTACAGGTACCTACACATTCTCTCTATACAATCTGTTATTTTCTCACTAAACAATGGGGGAGTTTAGTGGTTTTTTTTTTATATTATTAAGATTGTCTTCAAAAGTTATATTCTATAGGTTTGTTACAACAAAAGACTAGAACCGTCTAGAACTTTACTGAGTTTGCGCAAAGCCATTTTATCGTTCCAAGTCGATTTAAAAATTCAGAACTTATAATGCAGGGTTCCAAGAGCGAGTGAATTTGATTCCGAACTGGTTCTGAACTGTTTTGAACTTTCTGTTGGAAAAAACCTATAAATACATGGGAACATAATTTTACCTTTCAATTCCATTTTTAGTTATATCTACTCCTAATCATATATTTACGAGTGAAATGATTTCAAATGTAATTTCAATCACGCTAAACTTCCCCATTCCGAAAAATTATCAAGATATAATAAATAATGTGATAATGAACAACAACATCAACTGCAGCCTGCGATAAATAATAATGTTTAGGAAAATAAAAATTGAACAGCAGTCTTATATATTAATGTTTATTTCAAAAAGCCACGTTTCTGATATTCTATAGTTTTCATTAGGGTTAGAAATTGTCAGATGAGAATACATCAGGAAATTGGTCAAAAAAAAAAATGGTTTAGGGTTCTATTGTTACTTCTAGTTGACAGAGTTTTACCAAAAGTTGGTCAATTTGTGTCATTTATAACAGAAGCTTAAATATGAATTTTTATTAAAATACATTTTGCTGAATTTGTTTACTGATAACTAGCTAAAATAGTGAAAACCTATTATAAATTGTTTCTTCGTGGATATACAAATATAGAAATGTTAATATTGGTATCAATACAATAAGGCCCTCATTATATAAGACAGGAGCGGCTTTTGAATTTTTAAGCCTTGGACGCAAATGTGGAGTAGGAATCCCAAATAAATAAATACTACTTGATAAACAACGATGTTCAAATAATATGAGCTAAGATAAAATCAAAGGCTTCTTTCTCGGTTAAAATTAGATAACTGTATTATAAGCTTTAACTTTAAAAATTAATGTCTCGTTTATTACAATAGTATATTGTGCATAAGTGCAGAATGTCGCCTATTTCCCACGAGATATGAAAGTGCTGGAATCACACAAGGTGGGAAATAGGTGATTTTGTACGAGTGGCACACTCATCTTTAATGATAAATAATAATGTGTGTTGTGTGATTAGGTGTCGCCGCCCGCGCCTCTATTCCTACCAGCCCGCGCGCCCCGCCTGGGCCGCACACCACGCCCGCCCCCCCGCTGGCTGCCCACCCCCGCGCCGTTCAGCGGCTTCCTGCTGCACTTCCTCACCATGTTCTCGCAGCCGCCGCTCAGCCCCTTCAGCCCCGCGGAGCTCAGCGGGCCCGACTCGCCCGAGACGGAGAACTACGAGGCGCTGCTGAGCCTGGCGGAGCGCCTGGGCGAGGCCAAGCCCCGCGGGCTCGCGCGCCCCGAGATCGAGCAGCTGCTGTCCTACAAGTTCAACGCGGACACCCACCAAGGGGATCAGACGTCCTGTGTGGTGTGCATGTGCGACTTCGAGGCCAGGCAGCTGCTGCGTGTGCTGCCCTGCTCACATGAGTTTCATGCCAAGTGTGTCGATAAGTGGCTCAGGGTAAGTGTGCTATGTTACTACTTCTAACAGATATTTCTAAATCACGCAAAGATTACAATAATTCTATCGAATGCATCACAGAAATGGACCGTACTAAACATATACTGAATTTAAAAGTAGGTACATAAACTATAGTGTGTTTCAAGATTTTTACAAACTTACCTGTTTCAACTTCCGAAGCGAGTAGCTTCTTAAACGGATTATGAGGGTTCCAGAACAAGGTTATAACAAAATATTCGAATTGCAACCTTTAAATTTACTTGCAATATTACATCAGACGGAATTTTGGTAATCCTCCCATGACACATAGGAACTAGTGTCCAACCGAAGTTTCGGCCGCAGCTTCGATTTCGGCCGTCCGAAACTAGTGTAATAATAATAATAGTAATTTGTGAGATGGTAATAGATGACTAAAGAAAGTATCTCTAAAATGTCTTTTATTAATTTAATAATCGCACATTATCTTAAAAAAAAAACACTTGATTTCCGTGTTTAGTAAAAAATTTAACAAAATTTTAACTTAACTACCTGTGTTTCGGTATTGGTTATGTTTTCGGCTGTAAATCGTATTCCGGTCAGACACTAAAGCCCATTTTACATTATACTATATTCTAGTCAGAATTTCATCCGAGTTTCTTCCATTTATGTCGGATATCCTTGAATTATTTTGTAATAACCGTTAATATACCAACTTAACAGAACAAAAGAATAAAAACAACAATCCCGTATGAGAACAACGAATTCAAGTAACAGTTGGCAACCCAACTTTGTAACCACTAATCTTGAAACACTATAGAAAACATCTTAAACAAATTTCGGATACGGTCCAGGGCAAAAATCTTTACGGCAAGGTTCACATAACTTTAAGGGTCGACTTATTTTGTAGTGATTTAGAAATATCTGTTAGAAGAAGTGTTGATATTAGAGTTGGAGTTGTCTAACTGATTGTGATTTTGCAGTCAAATAGAACATGTCCAATTTGCCGTGGTAACGCGTCCGAGTACTTCAACAACAGTGATTAAACTGTGCCATCTACCAAATATAAATCTCCGTTGCTACAAATCCACTATTTCCTAACGATACATTTCATTTTGGAATATCAGCAGTGCCATTAGTCAGTCAGCCAATTGTCTGTGTATGTTCAGGTTCGCAATAGTACTGCGAGTACTACGTTATTATTTACGGTACGAACCGTTGTCAATTATTTCCATCAGTTCCGTTTGCGTTTTGTCCATATTCGGGAAATATACCGTATCCATGTGTACACTTACTTTTTATATCTACCTCGAGATTTAGATGGAATTGTTATTATTTAAGGCAATGATTGGTGACGAGTATCATTTACAATAAGACATTAACGTTGATTTATTTATTGTGGTATTTTCACCGAAGTAGGTATTGTTTGCTCAACGCGCTGTGGGCCGGTTAATCCATTATTGTAACTGGTACTGTAGGTTGTCAGTGTACACATATCTCGTCGTTCAGTGCTTCGCTCCGCGCCCTCGTCTGTCGTAGTCTTAAGACCATCACTCCGTCGACTTTGCTTCACTCTTTATGTCATTTGTAGACACCACCGTCTCTTTTATAATAATTCCTTCCCATTATTATTAATTATTGTTCCAAGTAGGGCTTATTTTAAAGTTTAACAGAAAACTATATATAAATAATTAAAGTACATAAATATATTTACAAAAGTTTCAAATTCATATAAAAGAAGAAAGTACGAATGTCCAATTGCAGAAAAGTGTTTGTCGTTATTGTTTTACATAATAGGTGTGCCTTTATATTGTACAACTATATTGTTCTGTAGTCTACGTTATTATTATTTTCTAGCTGTGTTACGGTTACGGCAACGTTTTTTTTTGTTGAATTTGTAGGTAACAATTTCACATGTTATGTGCATGGCTCTGAACTATTTCATTTCGATGGATCTCACTCACTTCTTGGAGCGTGCATTTTATTTTATTGTTCTATGGGAATCACTTGAACCGATTGTTCTTTGTGTTTGCTATACATAGTATTTAGTAGATAATTTGTTGTAATTTTGTTGAATTCGTCGTTTATCTTCTTGTATCCCCATCACTTAATCGCTTTTCATTTGTAAATTTTATTTGAATATTAATTACTACTTACGCTTATATCTAATATTAGATATTTTAATACTTATTTTATCTTGAATTTTATTATTGAGTTTCGATTTTATGGATTAAGTGTTGGAGGATATGAGGTGGAAATTATTTTGGTTATCGTTCGCATATACAACCAAAGACATATCAGTTGTGTTTGGCCGTAGCGTAACCATTTCAAAGTAACGCCAGACCAATGGGACAAATTAACTAGGGTAGATGAAAGCAATGCTCTGCATTGTCATATTTAGCAATACTGTGTGCTGGTGCCTTCACACGAGACACCACACATGAAATACATGCAATAGACTCCTTATTCATACAAACACGATTCGATACTATTATTGTTATATTGTATGTCACCTTGTCTGAATGTGTAATTGCTTTTTGTGGATATTTACATAACATTTTATAGACAGCTTCTAGTTTTATTTCAATAAATCGTATATATATACCTATATGACAATTTTTTATTTATAGTACGAATCTGTTGTGAACTTGGTACAATGCACGGTGTAATTTTTAGAACAGCCAATTCGTTTTTCAAATTAGTCTCTTTATAGAAAAATTATAGCCTGAAGCTCAATCAATAGGAGACACAATAAAATTTAAAGTTATTATAATACGTTCAATATTTATATATAAATAATTAAAACTAAAAAGTGGGCGTGTCTCTTAAACGTCGAATCACGAAAAATTAATAATTTAGTACTTCTTTCGTTTTTTATTGTACAGTTCGATCTAGGATGGCATATTTTGTACGTATTAGTAATTTTCATCATTTTATATTCTTCGGTTTTTTATAAATAAATATATGCGTAATACTTTTATTTTAATTTACATTTACAAGGTGTTTTACAATTTCATAGTAAAATAGCAAATAGTACAAGTGTACTGATAACGAATCAAAAAGAATTTTACTAAAATTCACAAAATTAAGGGTTCTTCATTTTAAAAAATTCTAATTTTGATATACAAAGTATCACTTTTCAAAACTGGCTGACCTTTTGAAACGCCAAAATTTTAAATCGTAATCAGTTAGGAAATAAAAATGTTCGTCACTGAGTGAGGAAAAGTTAATTTCTTGACTTGAAAAGTGTGCCATTTCCAAACGTTGGCCAATTTTAAAAAGTATAGTTTATGTCAAAATTCAACATTAGAAAAAAAAATTAATAGAACTGTATCAAAATTAGAAAAAATCCTGTATGAAACACGGTAGAAAATGTAAAACAAAGTTCTTTGAGTAGCCATAAATGTATTATGTTTAAATAACAAATTTTATTACTTAACTTAAAATGATGTTCTTTTGCCTTGAAGAAGTCCCTGTATTTTTCTGTAAAGATATTACTTTAAAAAACAGGTTTGTTGTTTTAAAAATTACACTATATGCTTAATAAAATCTTTATTAACTATGTATTTCAGTCTTACAAAACTATTTGTTAAATTTAAGATCAAATAACTGATCAGCTAACATCTTAAGTTGTGCGCTGTGTTCACAATGTTGTAACATTGATGATCCTATGTGTTCATCCCCGTATAATGCCCCAGCCAGCCCTCCCGTTAGTGCAGAGATTGTAGCTGTGTCTCCCCCCAACGAAATAGCGTACTGTACAGCTCTTCTAAACGGATTCGTGGTCTTCAAAAAATAAATTCAGTATATTTCTTTGCTATATAATAAATATTTAAGAGATAAGTCCGGTAAATGAAATTTTACGGCACGAATAAAACGTACCGTGGAAAATATTTAACGGACAGATGACGTACAACGTTTTATTTCATAATGTATCACAATTTTCATTTCAAAGTTTTGAGCTATATAAATATATTAAAATAAGGTCACGTTAAAAATATTTAAATTTGGTATTTCAATATATAATATCGTTTGAAGTGGGTAAAGTAAAAATTTATGAATTTATCCGCAATAGGGCACGAGTGCACCGCTGTCGTTTTGTTTTCTTTGGTTCTAACCAAGGCAACTACATACTGGTTGTGGTCGAGCAAAAATGGCGGCCATTTTACTTTATTGTGCTGCATCGTAATCTAAATTTTTGTGAGTGTTTATTATTTTTTCAGTTGAAATAAAATAAACACAGAAAAACTAGACTACGAATCAGTGCAATAAAGCAAAATGTCGTCTACTTAAAATCCCCGCTCTTTGTTCGACCACAACCAGTGTGAAGTTGGCTTGGCCCTCTAGTTGTGGTTGGAACCAATCAAAGGAAAACGACAGCAGCGCGCATCGTGTGTTATTTACTGGACTAGTCCGGTAACTCTCATTTATTGGACTTGAAATATGATACAATATGAAATAAAAATATTACCTTAACGTCCTCAATTTCCGACTGTGCTTTAAGAAAGCAATAAATAGATGTTGGTACGGAATAAATTGCTAGAATACTGCACCCAAGATTTTCTACGACTTGTTCATCAGTAGTTGAACTGTTTTGTAACATTTCTTGCACAATTTCCATTTGTTCTGCAAAAGGTGTTGGATGACCTATGCCTAAACTATTTTTTCAAAATAATTAACAGAAATGTTTAATTTTGAACATTTCTTACCCCTCATCATCTTTTTCAACATCTTTTAATTTGGAAATTAAATCTTTTAAATATTTTTGAACATCCAATTTTTTGTTAGGATCTAAGAGTAAATTTTGATGCACAGCGATGCAATGTAATAAGGCTCCACTTATACCGTGTTTGTGTGTGTGAGTAAGCTCAGAAACTTTGATTGAAGTTTCGATCATTTTTTGGTAATTGTCGTGAAAATATAAAGCTATGGGAGCACTTCGACTAGTTGCACAATTATCGGAAGTTCCTGTTTGCTCCAATGCAGGCTTAAACGGATCCGTAAATTTATTAGCACGTAATTTATGGAAGATAGAACTAGTACCTTCTCCGTAACCACGATTAGGATCCGTAAAGTATTCTTTAACGAGTAATTTTGCTAGTTTTGTAGGATTTAACTGGGCTGGCTCATCGATTAATGTTTGTGTAACACATTTTGTCATGATTGTATCTTTCGTGCATTTCTTTATTGGAGCTATAATAAATAAATTTAAATAATTTATATTTTATTACAGCAACAACAAATACCTTTAAAGTATGGTCCGTCTAATTTATCAAAATATCTTTGCAGAACTAATTTAGCACTTGGCATATACGAATCACCGACAAATGGACTTCCAAAACAATCTCCTAATGCCGTTCCAAGCAAACATCCTCGAAATTTACTTTTTAAAAGTGTATTACTAATTGACATAACTGCGTACGTTCAAAATCCAAAAATTAAATCTATTTTTGACGTTTTAAAACTTAACATGTGATGAATTTACACGTTTGGTGAGAAATTTCCCCAGAAATTTTATGACATAACCTTACTTATCACACGTCCTTCACTACGGTTAGCAAAGCTTCAAAATTGTTTGCACATTTCATCATTTTATTTCCATTTTTAGCTCACAGAAAACGTAAAACTAGCAACATATTTAAAATCTAGTGTTTAATATGGCCCTTATAAACGCACGGTTTACTGCGAGATGCGGACAATATATTAAAGAATATTTTATGTTAAACTCAAGGTATGTTCACTGTTTAACTCACATATTTTATTTTAACGCTTGTCTCAGATTTATTAGCTCAACAAATACATTATTCAACACAACAGCAGCAACAACAGAACCAAAAACTGAACAGCCACCAGCTTCAGAAAATGATACAAATGCAAAGTTTAAATCGGAAATTGAAAACCTAACCAAAGAAGTCAATTCATTGTCAGAAAAACAGAAAGAATTAATGGTAAATTGTGTCTTTTTTATTGTCAGTGTCCATATTAATTTATTTTAGGATAAATACAAACGGGCATTAGCTGACGGAGAAAATTTGCGCACGAGACTAACAAAACAAATTCAAGATGCAAAAATTTTCGGCATACAAAATTTTTGTAAAGATTTACTAGAAGTTGCAGATGTGTTGAGTAAAGCAACTGAAAGTGTACCAAAAGATGAAATTAGTGATAATAATCCACATTTAAAAAGTTTATACGAAGGTTTAGTCATGACTGAAGCCCAGTTAAAATCGGTTTTCAAACGGCATGGTTTAGAACCGGTTAATCCTTTAAACGAAATATTTAATCCTAATTTCCACGAAGCTCTCTTCCAACAAGTAAGTTTTCAACATTTAATGTTATAAAATATTTAATAATTTATTTACAACAGGAGGTGAACGGTAAGGACGCAGGAACAGTCGTAGTTGTTTCAAAAATCGGTTACAAATTACATGATCGAGTAATAAGACCAGCGTTGGTCGGTGTAGCAAAATAATTTTTTTACGAAATTCCATAGATATTTGTAACAATTTTCAAACTCAAACTATCATTGAAACTAGATAAAGATAGATTTTTATTGAGGTTGAAAATAGTCACAATTATCTAGTCTTAAATAGCTGTTATAAGATTTTTTGTTAAATTTTACTATTTTGTAACAAAAATACGAAATTGTGTATGTATAAGAAACAAGAATTGTAAATAGAAATACTGAATTTTGTGTTATTATTCTACAAATAATAAATTTTATTTTGGGAACTTCTGGATATTGATTGTTGTTAGAAAAGTGGGCTTTATAGTTCCATGTTAAGTTTTAATATTTTTTTATTATTCGGACAAGTAATCAGTCTATCATCAGCATTTTTATAGTTATTTACATTATTTTTATATTTATTTTTAAAAGCTCACTTCTCAACAATCTATTTCACAAATAAAAATTGCGCAAAGTAGGCTGTTTTATGATGTAATTTATTTATTTTAATTTAAAATTTTAATTTTTTCTTCTGGTTTATGTTGGATTTTAGTTTCGTAAATTTATCCAATCAAAAGGTATATGATATTATATTTAGTATTGATGTTTGACATATCTTTGAAATGACGTGAATTTGTTTTGGTACAAAATTAATTTGATATCTGATTATTTTTATTTTACCATAAATTCAAAACAACACTCACAAACTGTCATTTGATATGAAATTTGAATATAAAAATTGAGTCATTTGATATGATATTTGAATATAAAAATTGATCAAATTCCTAGATTTGTAAATCATTTATAAAGAACATTTTTTTTTAAATGTTTATATTTTAAAATCTAAATCATAAACAGAAAATTCGTAAATTAAATCCATCATAAACCAGTTTTAAGATTTAAAATTTACGGTTTGTGTTGATTTATATTGAATTCTAATTCATAAATTTCTTAAATTCATCATGAACCAGTGATAACAGATATGTACAATTTATATATGTCAATTCGTAAATTTAAATTTGTAAATTAAGTCCCATCATAAACCAGCCCTTAAGTCACTAGTGACAGAAGTGACATTGAAAAATGTAAAGTTGTGTCAACATGTCTCGAATAATATGCCACAGATTTTTACAAGTATTTAAAAACTGTCGATTACCAATTCAAACAAATTTACAATGTAGAACAATTAATTTATTAGCGTCATCTTATATTTATAATCCAAAAATTTTAACACCTAACCTACAAATATACAGGTGCAAACATAACAAGAAAAGTCAAAAGCAAGTATGATTAACAATATTTTAATTTAAAATAGATATAACGATTATATTTAGGATTTAACAGAATCAGAAGATGAGGAAGGTGATGACTTTGAAAATGAAATTCAAGATAAACAAACTAAAGTCGTAACCGTTAAAGTTAATTCTCTCCGGGCAGATTTATTATTAAAAGCTGGATTAGGTATTGCAAGAAAGTATGTTTTTTATTATTAAATTTAAAATATATTTCATAAATTTTAACTTACAGTAAAATTGAAGTAATGTTCTACGAAAGTAAAATAAGAGTAAACGGCAAAAAGTTGTTGAAAAAAAGCGCAATGGTAAAACACAGTCTTTTGTTTTAAACTTTATTATTAATTTATTACATTTTAGTTGAATGTAGGTGACGAAATTGACATTGTAAAAGGAATCAGTATACAAAATCCAGATTTCTTAACAGTAGCGCGAGTTGAAATTTTATCAGCAGCAGAAAAAGGCGAAGGATTAAGCGTGAAACTTCGAAGAAATAAGAGTCTTACAATAGAAAATTACGATACATAAGGTAAAAATTACACCATTTGTGCTTTTATTTCTGTTAATTCGTTTTTCAAATCTGCTATTTCTTGTCGCAATATCTCCGTGTCGTTCATTGCCTGTTCGCTGCCTTTTTCTCGGAAATATCTTTGCGCTAATTGACTTATTATTACTGGGAAATCTTGACTTGCTCTTATATTTTTCGCTTTTTGCTAAAAATAATTAATATTAAACCATGAAATTTAATTTGGATTTAATATACAATATAGCAACAATGTGTAAGAGAGCACATTGCTTTTCGATCGGTATCCGGTTTAATTTTTAATTGAATCCATTGGATCATCGAACTAACACCAGCGGCTGTTGGAATTAGATTATATGGGGATGGAAGTGTTGTCTGCTCTATGTATTGTAAATAAACCTGTAAGAATACAACAAGTTATGTTGTAATTATATTTGGAGTAAAAAAAAACCTGAGTTCGTCCAAAAGTCCATTCAACGTCTACATTATCAGTAACTTTTTGTTGTGTGTTCGACATTGTTGCAATTAACATATTTAAAATAATAATAACACACAATACTTCAAAACCTAACAATGTTATAAAATTAGTTTTAAAATATAAATAATAGAATAGTATTTTCGAAAAATGAGCCGCATAATAAAATAAAAAGTTTTTTTACGATCACTATTGAAAGTGGCATTTTTTTCACATTATATAAAGCTTCAAAGTTAACCGACTTCGTATCTCTTACGATTCTCGAAATCCTCTTAAAACGGACATCCTATATAACACGAAGTAGAGACTTCAAATAAATATTCAGTGATCAGACAAAAGGAAGTACCGAAGTTTAAAATCTGTAAATTGTATTCCTATTTCATTTTCAAAATGTTACGGATTTGTCATTTATAAATCTGGATACCCTAAATTTAATATTTAGAAAGTCAGTTTTTCTTTAGATAAAAAAAAAGTTTTAAGGAACCGTAAACATTTGCTAAATAATTTCAGATATTTACGTGGTTCATTTTTCGAATATATGACAAATAAACATACAAGCAAAAGCGATATAACCAACAGCTTCAGTAAAAGAATGCTTGTTAATAATCGAAGTATTTTCTGTTTCTCCTGGTATATTTTCTATAATAACATCCGCTGATTCTAATGGAGCCATGCAAAATAAAGCCCAAAATAATGTTTTTAATGTATGCTCAAAATCTGTAAATGATGATACTTGGACTGTTTTTAAACCAGATGCTTGATCTACTTGAACCATGCCATCATAATAGTGATATAATCGACACAATCCTTCAAAATATTTACATTAATAAATTTTACTTTAATTATTTTATTTATACCTGCGCAAAATGCCATAATAATAACCGTAAAAATTAAAGTAAATTTGGCGATATCTATAGCCATTTTTCCTAGGGATATCTACAAATAATTTATTAGTAATTTAAATATTTTTTGTGTAAATATTCTAACTTGAAGTGGTCCTAAACTATAATTTAATTGGCAAAGAAATAGTAAGCGAAAAACAGCCATGATTGTAGCAATACAAAACATCCCTTCAGCTACTAAAGTTGGATCTAAATAATGCCAATATTTTCTTTCCAAATCTGGTTGTTCTAAAGATTTAGTTTCAATGTAAGCAGCCAACCAAAAGAAAAACGTATTCACAAATAAGAATAACATAAGTAGTTCATACCTACAATTGTAATAATTTAAAAATTGTAAATAAGTTTTATAGTTTCCTACCAGCTCCATAACATGCGGAAATATCTTACAGGGCCTTGCTTAATTGAAAGTCTCAAGACGCTCCAAATATATCCAAAAACATAGAGGATAATAATCGGTTCAAATCCTATTTAGAAAAATTTTGAATGTAAATTATATTTTGTTTTGATTCGAGTTCGGAAAATATGCAAAATAGATATTAAAGGCATGCGTGTATATTTTTAAGAAAATGCATACGTAAAATAAATAAGTGCATATTTAGCTATATTAGGGACGCCGAACAGATGCACTATTTAAATTAATAGGCAATGCCTAAATTACGCTATATAGTGTATTCAGAAGTCAGTTTCACACGTTACAAATTAAGAAATGGGAAACATTTCTATTTATACTTCAATTAGAAGGAATAGTTGAATTATTTTAATAAATATTATTTATAATATTAATATCAAATTAGATAATTATATGAAAACAACAAAAATATTTGACAGAGATACAAATGCAAACAGCAAAGTAAACGCAACTGCAGCTTTGTAAAAACAAGTTACAAGTATCAATATTTCTATTCAAATTTAGCGCTCGTTAGTGGGAGAAGTTTCTTGTGCATCTGTTCGGCGTTCCAATGTAAACTATGTTAAATTTTTATCAAAATAAATTTGCTTATCCTGGAGGAAATTTTATTTAGATAAAAATTGATTTTTACACAACATTGTTCGAACAAGTACTTCAGATTTTATGATCATGTTTTTCCAAAAACAAAATAAAATACGCTTTGGTGTAAGGAGGGTGATATAGGAATTTTATGTTTATGTTATGTTAAAAACTGCCTTTTACACAATATTGTTTGGATAAGTAGTTCAGATTTTATAATCATGTTTTTGCGAAAACAAAATAAAATACGCTTTGGTGTCAGCGGGCGACGAGAGTGTGAAAAATAGGAAACCATGCGTTAAAAAAATTAACAATGAAAATTTAATTGAGGACAGTGATATAATTTTGTATATACTTTACTGTTTATTTTATATTATAATATAAATTACTTTTAATTTATATTTGCATGCATATTTTTAAATTTTTAATGTATACTTTCCGAACTCTATTTATGATAAATCGAACCGGTTTTGGGCGGTCCTCTTTTTTGTCCTGCTTTGCTTGTATTTGATAACAAAAACGCAAAAATACAAAATATAAAATAAGACGCGGTGTGACTGATTATTTTGTTCACAGGTAAAGCCCACCGTCTGGTCAAATGATGGTTAGGAAGTACTATATTCATTATTGTTATTACTGGTAGTAACACCATGCGTATTACTACCAAATTTAATTTATATAAAATACTATAGGTTCTCCACTCATGCCAATTTCCATGCCAGGTTGTTTCTAAAATCTGTAAAGTTTGTTAGAATTTAAAATACTACAAATAATTGTTATACATGTTGAGTATTCGGATGAGCCACGAATTTCTTTTGTTTATAATCCATAGCTAAAACAAGTCGAGGAAATAAAAAGTGAACACTATCTATTCCTTTTTGTTGTTTAAGAATTAATTCCATTTCTTCTGTACTACGACAAAATCCGATCAAATCTACAGCAAAATTGCTGACTTCTTCATGTAGTTCCAAATAAGCTGTTCTAAATTCGGGCGCCAAAGCAGCACATCTTCTCAACTCGTCCGATAATAAAAACGCTTGTAAAATTGGATCGTCCGTAGAATGACAAATATAGGCAGGGTTTGATATTGCTCTGTATAAATTCAAACGTCGTGTTTCTGCATGTAATAAGTCATCATTTTCTAATTCTAATCTAAGATTTAAAATTTAATAAATGAAAAAATGTAAAGTGAAAATAAAAACCTGCATTTTTCGCAGTTACAGTCAGGTCTATGAGGATTAGAAATCCGATGTCCGCGTTCAATTAACATTTCTATTATTTCATAATGTCCACATTGGGCAGCCAAAACCAATGGAGTGATATGATCAGGAAAATCAGAACTTTGAGTATAACCAGTAAATTCTAAATCTGTTGCTGTTTCTTGAATATAATTCAAAATCAATTCTAAAATCTGTGGCAAATTTTCTCGAACTGCATGCAAAGCACAGTCACCGACGTCTATGTTTTTTTGAGATAAAAGAAATTCTACCATTGACTCTGATTTAATTTGTATAGCCAAATGTAATGCAGAAACGCCCTGAAAATTATGGGTTCGTATTAACCCACTTTTGTAATATACAGGGTGTTTTTATATTTCTGCATGAAATTTTAATAACTTTTATAATATGATATACTGATTATAGAATAAAAATATTTTGTGCGAAATTCGCACAAATAAGGGTTGTTAATTTCTAATGAACATTTTTAGTGCCACTCATTTAATAGCACATTTAATTATTTATAATTATGTTATTAATGAAATAAAAGTATAAACACTGCCTTCAAATAATAATTTCAGATACAAAATACAAAATACCATTCAAAAGTACTAATTACAACTCCTTGGAGAAATACATTATATTTTTTATATTTGAACTTAATATTGTATTTTAAATAATTTTAAGTATTTCAAATACTTTTGAGTATTTTAAATACTTTTAAATATTTCACATAAAATTAATAAAAACAAATCTAATTAAATTAAACATTTTTACAGAGTTTTAATTTTACACTGAAATTATGAGTTTCGTGCAGAGGTATAGAAACACCTGAATATGATCTTACTTGGAAATTAATGCAGTTAATATTAAATCCAGGATTTTCTTGTAAAAATTCTTTGACAGCGTTTACATTTCCCGATGCAATTAGCTCAAAATATCTTTTTTCTGCTGATTGTAAATGCGGCAAAATTACACTTGGTTTTCGCGTTACAAATGAATTATTATCTGGTTCTGGTAATAATTCGTATTGAGTTTCTCGATTTTTACTGAATCGTCTGCTCATTATTTATATTTTTTGAATTGTTTATCAATCAATGTACTCAATGAACAATGAACAATTGTACAAAACAGAGGCGCACCCAGATTTTTTTCGGAGAGGGGTTTAAAATAGATTGTTCATTTCAAATAGTACACTATTGCTATCTAGAGAACTAAAACAATAGTTGGTTAAATTAGTTATTAATTTCAATATTAAGAGATTATCTTAATTTATTTTCGGCTACCAGCTTTTGCCTCCTAAGTTAGTTTATTTTATACTGATGAAATATTTTTTTAAATATTAAACAATAGTACTTTATTACAAAACAATAAATAAAAAAAAACTTAATCGCAGGACAAAGAGCCACTGTATTCTACTTTACCGTTTATGATATTTTTTCAACAGTTGATAGGCTAATATTCTTTTCTAAGCAATATTAAATACTTTCGTCCTTATAGGTAAGTATCAAATCTATTTCGCATATTTTTAACAAACTTCACATCAATTTTCTGCAGTTTTTTTGCTGCTAAATTGAATCTGGAGAGTAAAAATTCCCGTATTATTTTTATGAACAAAATTACTATACTTTCCATTTTACTCCAAATTCATATTTTAGATGTCACTATCAATCTTCAATAATGATTAATGAATTTTTGCTTTTTAACATCCTGTGCTATGTGTCTACGTATTTGCGTACATTTTTACAATAACAATATATATTTTTTAGTTGTATATCATTTTTAAGATCGTCCAATCAATTGTTCAATACTTAGAATAAAAAAAAACAATTCGGAATTAGGAGAACATAGAGATAATATATTAACGACAACATAATAAAGTACCTACTTAATTTCGTAAAGTGTTTGAACCCCCTGAAACCTCCCCTTTAGATGCGCCACTGTTGTAAGAACAAATAATTGAATATGGCGCGCTTGAAAATGTGAAGTGAATTCAGCAACAGATTGTGTTGAACAAAGTTACTAGAATTTCTAACCTAATCTGTGTGTGTTTGACATTTGTGGACGTAGTACAAATTACAAAAATGAAGCTACTGATCAAAATAGTGCAAGGAGATGGATGTGTTGTTGAAATTCCAGAAAATTCAACAGTGTTAGATTTAAAGAAACATATACAAAATGAATTAAAAATACCAGTGTCTCAACAAACTCTCTTGTTAGTTGGAAAGACGTTGGTAGATGAAAAACCTTTAAGTTTTTATCCAGCAATTAAAGATGGAACTAAATTAAATCTTGTTGTGAAGAAATCAGAAGCTTTAAATGTTGTTATGACCCGTTTCCTCCAAAAATATTATTCAGAAGCACAGTCCAAGAAAATATGTGATGAGTTTATGAAGGTAGGTTATAGGATTTTATTTATAATTTGTATTGTAGATATATATTTGTTTATAGGACTTCGAACAAAAAGTAGGATGCTTAAGTTTAGACGATCTTGAGCGCATTGCAACGTCATATCTCAACGATGAGAATGCATAATAATTACTTTTAAAATGTATTTATAATTTAACATAAAATATTACTAATGTTGTGATAATTTTTCTAGAATATGTATATTATTAAACTGGATTTATATTTTATTTTAATTTGACATCAATACTACGAATATACATCATATTCCAGTAATTCTGTAATCTTAAATGTATTTTCTTTACAGAATAAAAAATTTTAATAAATTTATACTCCCGCCATTTTCTTTCATTACCCATAACCTCTCTTTTAAGTTGAAGTTCGTTGCACGTGTTGCAACGTATTTTGATGTGTGTCAGTAAAAATAATGTTTATGTGTAAATAAATACTGAAATATGTAAGTTATAATAATTTATTGTAAATAAAATATTACAATTGCGGTTTATTACAGAATGGTACGTCATAATAATAAACTACCCGATAATTTACCGCAATTGCAAAACTTGATCAAAAGAGATCCAGCTTCTTACAAAGAGGAATTTGATCAACAGTATAGACATTATCAAAATACTGTGGAAATATTTTTACTAAACCCGAGTCAAACTAACAAATCTCTCGATGAATTGGTGATGTTTCTTGCTCAGGTAAGACCAATTTTGTTTTTAAAAGTTGGCTTGGTAGAAATTGTATAAACAAAAATTGTTTTAGGATTAAACAAAATTCGTTATGGATTCGTGCGATATTTTCGAAGCGTTCAACTGTTTATCTGATAAACAGTTGAAATCTTTGATAACACAACAAGGGGAGGACGATATTGTTAATAGTTTAAGTTTAAAATTTCCATGTCGCAAAGCTCAAATAACAAAGCTTTACAATCTCTATCAAGACAATATTTTTGTTGATTCTGTTTTTGTTTATGGTTGTACTAGTACTGGTAAATCAGCTATTACTGCTTCTGTACTAAATGCACTTAATATCACTCATGTAGTTGTAAATTTAGTAGAATGTTATAGTTCGAAAATATTATTTGAAAAAATTTTAAATCACCTTGCAAATTTTGCAATTGACCCTGCTAATGGCCAACCATATAAAAAGTGCGATAATTTGATGGATTTTATCGATAATTTAAATCAATTGTATTCTAATTCTTATTTTGAACGATTCGTTATTGTTTTGGACAAAGCAGAACGTTTAAGAGACATGGATTTAAATTTATTACCAGCATTTATCAAATTTCGAGAATTGTGCCATTTGGAAGTTTCATTTATATTTATGTCGGAATTAGAGTTTTCTAAACTCATTCCTAAAGGCGGTGTTGCACCACCAATTGAAATACATTTTCCCCAGTATTTGTTGGATGAACTTGTTCATATACTTGTACTTGATTTTATTCAAAACGATTTCTTGTCTAGTGTTAATATTGTAAGCGCAAACGAAGAAAAGTTATGTAAAGATTACTTAAACGCTTTTCTTTCTGTTTATTACTGGATTTGTCGCGATGTATCCGAATTAAGATATTTAAGCAAAAAAAACTTTAGTAGATACGTTGAACCAATTTTAAGTGGAAAAATTAATGAATCTGATACCAGTAGTTTATGGAAGAATATTGTGCCTTATCTTAAAGCAGAATTAAATGCTGTTTATTTAAGAATGAATACTTCAGATTTAGAATTAAAAGATCAAGACGAAATTTCCACATTTCAAACTACTAAAAAGTTAGCTCAAAATCTTGAACTGCCTTTCTATGCTAAGTTTTTATTAATAGCTGCTTATCTAGCAAGCTATAATCCTGCTAAAGAAGATAAAAGACTTTTCATGAAATATCATGGGAAGAAAACCAAAACTAAAAAGCAAATGGACGCCAAAAGTAAAGTTTCTGAGCAACTTAATACTCAGCTCGGTCCAAAAACGTTTGCTTTTGATCGTTTACTCGCGATTTTTTACGCGATTCTAGATGATAAAGTAGGATTAAATAGTAATTTACTAGTACAAGTTTCTAGTTTAGTTCAGCTTCAATTGCTTTCTTCTGTTGGAGACAATACCAGTCTTGAAAATCAAAAATATAAATGTAATGTTAGTTTTGAATTTATTCAAACTGTTTCTAAAATGGTGGGCTTCAATATAAGAAAGTATTTGTACGATTTTATTTAATGTATTGTATTTTTTTATAATAAAGATTTTGTACAACGAAATGTATTTTATTTTCAGGTAGCACAATGCTATCCAAAAGAGCTTGCAACTTTTCCTCAACAATTAATAAACTTATTACAAACACACAATACTGTTCTTGAGAATAGTATGCGAATGACTTTTTGTCGTTCTTTAATTTTACTTCGAAATAAAAATTTATTAGCCCCAACAGATTTATTAGAATTATTCTTTCAACTTTTGAGATGTCAAGATAAGAATTTAAGAACTTTCTTACAAACTCATATAATCACAGACATTAAAAATTTAAACGCCAAACACAAAAATGCAAAACTTAACACAACATTACAAAATTTTATGTTTTCAATGCTTAAAGACACAAATCAAAGAGCAGCAAAAATGTCTGTTGATATTATGATCGAACTTTATAAAAAAAATGTTTGGAATGACGAAAAAACTGTAAATGTAATCGCAACAGGATGTTTTTCTAAACACACAAAAGTTATGGTTGCTTGTTTGAAATTTTTCTTGGGCACCGATCCAGAAGAAAAAGATTCAGACGATAGCGATTCTGACAATGAACCAAACTTAAAAGAAGCTATCATGGCTAATAAAGTCAATAAGAAAACTAAAAAAAGAGGCAAACAATTAGAAAAAGTTAAGAAAGCAGTAGTTAAAAGTCAGAAAAAGAAATCAAACGCTCCATCGTTTAATTTCTCAGCGATTCACTTACTTCATGATCCACAAGGCATGGCTGAAAAACTTTTAAAACAACTGGATGGTACAACAAAAAGATTCGAAGTAAAATTAATGACGCTTGATGTCATTTCGCGACTTATTGGACTGCATGATTTGTTTTTATTTAATTACTATCCTTATATTCAACGATTCATGCAACCGCATCAAAGAGAAGTCACAAGAATTTTACAATTCGCAGCTCAAGCCAGTCATGAATTAGTACCGCCCGATGTACTAGAACCGGTGCTGAAAGCTCTTGTAAACAACTTTGTTACTGAAAGAAATTCTTCAGATGTCATGGCTATTGGGTAAATATTGTGTTTTTATTTTAAAAATAGTACAGTCAATATCGTTTTATTGAGACACATTGGAACAATTAGACGAACTAATAACAATATAATTAGATTAAAATCATATGTCGATTTAAAATATATTACGAACTACCAATTTGAGAAATTCATTAATGTCACTGGGATTTAAACGCAGGGTCTTCTTATTGCTAGTTTGCGAAATAAAACTTTTAGAATATTCAAGCACTTCATGGAACTTTGCAGAGCAGTTTGTAAAAATAGAAAAGCCCAGAATTCAAATACCAGTGAGATCTAGGAATGTTTCAAAAATTTTATTCGTCATTAGTTATACTAATTTTTATTACCCGAAGAACAGTACTCACTTACTATGAAATACTCTAATTCTTGCCCACATGTAATTAGATCAAAATCAGCCTTCGTAAAAAATTAGTCACCGTATTGTTTACTACCTGAGTGAAGGAAGTGTCCTCACTTACAGTAAATTACTCTAATTCTTGTTCTAATTAGAGCAAAATCACCCTCCGTAAAAACCAGTCACCATATTTTTTATTATCTGTGAGAAGGAAGGGTGTTCATTCACTGTAAATAACTCTAATTCTGGCCCGAATGTAATTAGAACAAAATCAGCCTCCGTAAAAACCAGTCACCATATTGTTTACTACCTGAGAGAAGGGTGCTCACTCACAGTGAATTACTCTAATTCTTGCCTAATTACAGCAAAATCACCCTCCGTAAAAATCAGTCACCGTAATGTTTACTACCTGTAAATTGTGCTCACTCACTGTTAAGTACTCTTAATTCTTGCCCTAATGTAATTAAAGCAAAATCACCCTCCGTAAAAACAAGTCACCGTAATGTTTACTACCTGTGAAGGGTACTCACTCATTGAGAAGTACTCTAATTCTTGCCCTAATTACAGCAAAATCACCCTCCGCAAAAACTAATCACCGTAATGTTTACTACTTGTGAAGGGTGGTCACTCACTGTGAAATACACTAATTCTTGCCATCATGTAATTAGAATAAAATCACCGTCCATAAAAACCAGTCACAGTAATGTTTACTATTTGAGAGAAGGGTGCTCACTCACTGTGAAGTACTCTAATTCTTGCTTTAATACAGTTCAAAATCACCTTCCGTAAAAATTAATAATCGTTATTTTTATTACTTTAAAAACGGGGGCTCACTCACTGATAAGTACTCTAATACTTGCCCTTTTGTAATTAGATTTAAATTATTCTTTGTAGAAACCAGTTACTCTCTCAATTTAAGCGTTTCAGTTATATACTAGATTATTTGTTTGGTCAAAAAAATCGGCTGCAATATATAAACTTATTTTATTAAACGGTATCGTTTATAATAAATTCACTATTTCAGATTAAATGCCGTTCGAGAAATTTGCTCCCGTTGTCCGCTAGTTATGAACGAAGATCTTCTTCGCGATCTAGTCGAATACAAAAACTACAGAGACAGATCAGTAATGATGGCTGCCAGATCCTTAATCCAACTTTTCAGAAGAACTCGACCTGAATTACTTCACAAAAAAGATCGCGGTCGTCCAACAGAAGCTTCCGTTGAAATATCTTCCAAACAATACGGCGAAGTAAAAGTCCAAGACTATATTCCTGGAGCAGAAGTTCTTCTCAAAGAACATCACTCTGATGTAGAAGTCAATTCCGATTCAGAGTCAGATGATGAAGAATGGGTCGACTTACCACATTCTTCAGACGAAGAAGATGTTACATTAAACGAAACAGAAGAAATGGAAGACGAAGAGGAAAGCGAAAAAGAGGAAGAAGGCAACGAAGAAAAATCCGAGCGAAAAATCTTAAAAGCAAAACGACCAAGCAAGTCAGTTTCAAACGAAGAACGCGCGAAGAAAGTAGAACTCGCGAAACAAGTCGTTCTAGACAGAATCTTAACCGATGAAGATTTCAAACGCATGGAAATCGCCAACGCGAAGAAGGAAGTCACTTCAGCTCGTAAAGGAGTCAAACGAAAACCAGAAGACAACATTAAGATTAATCAATCCGATTTGGTTAAACTTGGAGACATAGAAAACATTTACAAGAAACGCAAACACGATAAACAAACTCGTCTCGAAACTGTAAAACGTGGACAAGAAGATCGCGAAAAATTTGGATACAAAGACGGAAGGATGAATATTCATTGCTCCAAAACCAACCGAGAAAAAAGGAAAAATAAAAATTTCCTCATGTTGAAGCATAAAGCCAGAGGAAAAGTCAAACGCAGTTTCAAAGATAAACAAATTGCCCTACGGAATCATTTAATTAAACAAAAAAGAATGAAATAAAACCTGAACTCCTCTTCCGATGAAAACTTATGTTATTATTTACTTTAATTTTCTGTTCTGTATGTTTAGGTAATAAAGAAGTCTTAACCGGGTGAGTAAAATAAACATTTAATAAAAAAATTAACCATTTTATTAAAAATCAACACAAATACAAACATTTAACATGTGATAAACAAAATGGCAAATACAAAAGCATATTCTATTTATTATAGTAACATAATAAATGTTTACGTATTTGAATAGTTGCTATTTGAATTGCTTCTTATAAATTAAAGATCACATCGGCTTAGAACAGCTTCCAGTATTGTGAAACTTTGTCGTTTTTGGGTAGCGTCATTCCTAGCGGCCGGTTAAATGTCAACGCGATTTCTTTGCTCCTTTTCTTTATTTCCCTGTCGAATATCTGAAAATAAAACACTAAATAAAGCACACATCAATAAAGAAACTGAAGAATCATTAAATGAATTATGTTTTGTTTTTTTATTTTATACTGTGTCGCATTTCCAGTTTTACAATTTTTTTTTACGGTACTGTATATAAATTTCATATATTTTTACTTATACGTCCTTTAACTTATTTTAAAATATGTGGACATTCTTATATTTTACAGTATTAAATTCAATTTTTTTAAAACGGATCTTATCTAATTATTATCCAAAATTTTTCAATTACCATTTTTTTGTTTCGTACTTGTAAAGATAATTTAAATTAAAATTGTTGATAACTATTAAAATTAAGATGATTGCGAATCTAATATTTTTAATGATTAAAATTTTATGAATACATTATAATCATTAAAAAATAAATAAGAAATTTATTGGTTCTATTTCGGTCAAGTGTGCTTTGGAAATAAAATCAAGAACATTGTTTCCAAAGCATATGGGGCTCAAAATTGTCTTTAATACTATTTAATACAAATTTCTTTTAATTAAAAAAGAAATGAGAAAATTATTGGTTTCATTTCGCTCAAGTGTGCCTTGGAAACAAAATTAAGAATCTTTTGTTTTTTATTTTGTTTCCAAGACATACTTGACTGAAATAAAACCAATAATTTTCTCATTTCTTCTTTAATTAACTTTTTTAATGTAAAAAAAATCTCTATTTTGAGCTCCATACGAAAATTGAAAGTTAGTATGAATTTCTTGAAAAATGAATGAACTACAAAATTTTTGAGGGGGCAATTCCACCTAAGAATGTTGTGCCACAGATGAATTATTTTTGTTAAAAATCAGGAGAATTCAGGATAAATTATTCCAAGTCGAGAGTTTTTAGATTCGGGACTGAATATATTTTTTTTAAATTTAGTTTTTTTGGTACGTGTTGTTTAAGTTCGATACTTACATCATTACTGGTAGAATCCAAAACTTTGCTGAGATCCCACTCAACGCTGGGCAAGGGATCATTGATAAACCTAGCAGCAGTGGCGATGTTAGGAACCACATGATTCTGCATCGTCTGAATTTCCCATAACGAGCTAAGCATCGCGTTAGACTTCATCGGATCCCTCTCCTCCATAATATACGGATCAGAGGAGGCCGAGCCACCCGTCGGGTGATTCAAAAGACATTTCAACCCCGGGTGTCTTAAAATAAGATTCCCTATGAACATACAAATAATAATAATGTCCTCTTGCGGTGCGACTAGAGCCAACCGCGCCAACCGCTTGGCAAACGCCGCGACTAACGTTTCCGGTAAGTGAGTAGAACTTAAAAATAAATCAGATAAGTAAAATAACCGCGCCTTGAACTTCGTATGAAATATTTCCGGCTCAAACATTGAATATAACTTAGTGAATATATTCGGATAATCGAGATTGTGAACTTGTATCATTGTGAAAACCCCTTGCAAAGCTAAAAGACTGACAGGACCACCCATATCTAACGAGTCCATCAAGAAATCAGTAAGTAGTAACGGTTTATCTAAATGCGGGAGAACTCTTTCCAGAAGAACGATGAGGAGTTGTTTATGTGTAGCTGCGGTGTGTTCCCAATGCATCACGCAACTCCAGACTTTGTTCAGACTTCTTCGAGCTGAGACTAATTCGAATTTAAACGCATTGTTGTCTTCCGTGTAACACAACAATATGTCCGGGTTGAAATCCACAGTTTTTGTGTCTGTTGGCGGTAGTCCTAATTTGTCAAGCAGTAATAAAAAATTCATGATGTATGTTTCGTCAGGATGAGTTTTTGGAGTTAGCGGTGGTAATAACTTCCATGTGTGGTATAAAACATCTGGATACGCTGCATATTCTTGATATTTTTGTAGTAAGTGAGAATTATTTTTTTCGTTAGACAGTAATTTCATTATTACATGCTAAAAAAATAAATATAAACATATGTTTGCAGGATAAATTAGGGATGACCAAAAAATTAAAAATCTAAACAAGAAATCGATTTACGATAAATATCAAATTTTAAAAAATTGTTAACAAAGTAAGTATTTTGTTGACTATTTATAATTCGACATATGTTTTTTATCCTTTTTAATTGTATTAATTTTGTACAAAATGTCATTAGAAAAATACTGAATATAAACAACAAATATATTGAAAACAATCGATGTTTCCCTTTTAAAAATCGATGTTTTTTGGTCATTCCTAGGATAAATATTTAACTGAAATCGTTCGGTAATCTGCCGTAAAATCGGCAGAGAAGTTGAATTTCCCTGCCTGTTATTTTTTATAAGAATGAAGTGTGGAGAAGTTTGATCAATATTATCCAATAAAAAAAAAAAACAAAATAAAACTGCTTCTATCTTTTCCACACTTCATTCTTATAAAGAATAGACTATAAGCAATGGTGAAATGCAATGTTGCCAGATATTTTTGACAAATAAATTTTATGTTTCAAAATCAAATACGATTATTTCTGATTAGTAAATAACTACTTTTAATATATTTAATAATTTGATTAAACCGTAGTTTAGGAATTACAATGAATGACTGTTCTACTTTTAAAATTCTTTGTCTGTTATATTAGGGCGAGCGAAGCGAGTAAGTTGGCTTAGGTTTTTTAATTTTAATAAATTCCTACTACCATTTTGATACTAAACTACGGTTTTACCAATAATTTATAATAATAATTTTTAGGGCCGGTTTTTCAATCTCTGGTTAAAGTGCCGGTTACCTTAACCATCGGTTAACAGAAAAATATCGCATCGAAATAGTAAATAATGTGTATTTTTGACAACTTACATCAGATTTTCGATGCGATATTTTTCTGTTAACCGATGGTTAAGGTAACCGGCACTTTAACCAGAGATTGAAAACCGGCCCTTTAATCTCTTAGTTTGATGTGGCTACGTTTAATTCGCTCATGCACAAAACAAACAATAAAATGTTGTCAACATAACTTAATTTGTATTACGGTTACTAATAACACGCAAATAAATTATTCAGTTAATTTAAATTCTTACACAATTTCAGAAAAAATACTTATCTCGTCAGTGAAGTTTCTTTTCGTGACTTATTTATATTAATTTCCATCTTCGTCATGAAAAGACTAACTTCACTGCCATGTTAAATAATGTTTTTTTTTTACCTTTAATCTATGCACTGGAAAATAATAATCACTATTTTTTGGTTCTAAAGGATATTTTCCTTCCCATGCTATTAACTTCATAGCTGTTGTAAAAGCCTGCATTTGCGTATTTGGTTTTGCATTGTCCATACATTGTAAAATTTTCAAATATGTTTCTTCAAAAATTTCTCGCAGCCATGTTCTATATTGTGTGTCTGGATTGTTACCTATAATATGAACTATAAAAAAAGTTCACGGCATGTTTATATAAAATATTACCCATTGGTTTTAACGGAATAATTTCTTGATACATTTCTCGCCGTTTTAAAAGTTCGATAAATATCAATTCCAGTGTTAAGATGCATGATGATTGATTTCCACCGGACTTGAAAGAAATGAGACAGTCAGAATACTACGCAATTAGTAAATATTACAACAATACAAATAAAACTGAACGTGTATAACAATACAAAATTGATTAAAAGTAACTATTTTTATATTCTTTTAAACAAGTACAGGAAATATACAGAGTAAATCGAAGTAAAACGTATGTACAATATTAACCTCAAAGAAAATTATGTTTAGTAATATCTAGCAGAGTAGTGCGAGTATCTTACCTCAAAATGGTTTAAAATATCCACAATATTGTTGGAATTTTTTCTTGAAGCCAGGAATTCGTTTGCTTTAGCGCGTAATTGTTTAGATATTAATTTAGATGGTTTTTCTTGAACTCCTGCCATTTTCAGCCATGCAAGTGACAGCAAAGGAGCAGAGAATTGTGGGTAATTTTAGTCCTTTAAAATAATTTTTTTGTTGGTAAATCTGGTTACGAATGAAATAATTTCACAACGGTTCTCTGGCACAAAGTGATTTGAGAATATTTTATTTGATAGTGCTTACTTTTATGATGTTATATTGTGGTTAATTTTATCGTTCAAGTTGATTTTATAGACATTTCATAATGTCATTGTTCAAAAAACCGAAAAAACATATACAACGTCGTGTATTTGGAAGTAATGAAGATGACGAGAACGGTGAATATGGCATGGAAATGGAAGATGAAAAAATGGAAGTTCAAGTTAATCAGAAAATTAAAAAAAAGATTCCAAAAGAACGCCCTCAGACAAAACAAACCCTACTGAGTTTTGGAGATGAAGGTAAAGTATTTAATTCAATTTTACTGTTGCTACTTTAATGTTCATTTCAGAGGAGGGCGAAGTGTTTCAAGTGAAAAAGTCATCACATAGCAAAAAAATAATGCGTTTGCTTGACAAGGAACGGCGAAAAAAGAAGGAGGATAAAGTAGAAATCGAAGAAATAAAACCAAAAACTGATGAAAAGCGTACAGAAATTGTAACTGGAGATCTGGTGGTCTGTGTCAATTCTGTTCTTCTCGTTCTGTGTTTCGCGTAGTTTTATACAATGTCACGATCATTCTTTATACTGCTTGGTTTCAATCTTCAGATGGTAGTAAAGAATTCGGAAACGCCGCAAATACTAAATGGGAGAGCTGCCTTGTGCGCTGGTCGCGATGACATGTCTTCGGAAGAAGAGGATGAGCCCTCGGTGCACAAGTTCTCACAGCCGGACTCTGTGAAGATCGTGCTGGAGAGCGGTAAGATCCCCGACGCCGCTATGATTCACGCGGCTCGCAAGCGACGCCAACGGGCGCGCGAACTGGGCGACTACGTCCCTCTGGAAGAGAACCAGGCTGAGAAGGACCGCGGACGGCTGATTCGCGAGGATCAGGACGATAGCGACGAGGAACGTATCGACATGAGCGTCAATCTCACCGCTCGCGATAGGGATAAACGACGGGAGCAGTTCTTTGCTGCTCAGGATGAAGGTATGTATTATTAAGTTCATAGGCTGTCCACCAGATTCATTTTTACTTCTAAAAAAACTATTTTTGGAAGTGAAAATGAATTTGATGGATGGCCTTTTGTTTAGACAGATTTTATTTTCTTGTGTTTTAGGATCAGAACCCGATACGGATAAGGAAATGGAGGAATGGGAAAATCAACAGATTCGAAAAGGCGTTACAGGTGCTCAGGTATGTATATTTATTTCATAAATCTCAGGAAATCATTTATAAAATATTTTGTCCCAAATTTTTATTTCAATAAACATATCAAATTAATAAATGATCAATTATAAGAAGCACAACCGCTAGTTTTCTCATAAAATTGAACTCTGAATTCTTTCCTGCCTGAATTTTCGTAGCAATTTTTAATTTTCGGGTTTCCCGACAGTACTTTAAAGTACAATAAAATCCGGTTATAAAATAATTGAAAAATTTCGCCGCTGTAACCAATGCAAGTAAAGTAACGTTATAACCAATTTGTCACTATAATTAGGGTCATTATATACTGATTTTACTGTATATCTAATATATATTTACTTTAAATATAATGATGATTTTTCTAAAATACTTTAAAATAATTTTCTTTAATTACTTCAACTTTGATAAGTATTAATTAAAAGTATAGATATTTTTTGTAAAATATAAAATGTGTTTTTGCAGTTAATAGCGGCTAGTCAAGAATCAAACTTTTCATCGTACGTTTCAACCCCTGCAGTGAAAGTAGAGTATACGGCAAGTACTATAGCACCTCCAGCTTCTGAACCGGGTGCTCCGCGTACCCCACAAGCTATCGCAGACAAGTTACGGCAAAGGTAATATTCAACCATTTTTCAATCAAACGTACAACTATAAAAGTATTTCTTGTTATTAAGGCCCGTTGTTTCATATTCAAATAAAGTTACTGTTTACTGTCTGCTACATAAATTATTTCCACTGATATAATCTTGCAATAAGCAGTTTGTGAGAGATACCACGAGGTCCTTAAAATTATGAAATTGTTTTCGAATAATAAATACTTAAAACGTACTTATCGATAAGTACTTAAATTTTGACATTCGAAATCTCAAAGAATTCTGATACGTTCCATTTTATCTACTATAATGTTACGGAAGAAATTAAATATTTCTTATTGTCATTCTTTTCTAATAAGAATATTACTAATTCTCAATTAAAAAATAAAAAATTTCCATATGTCCGAATATTTAGTTGCGTCATAATTTTTACAAATTAAACTATAAGTTCTTGTTTTGCTAAATATATTATTTCTTCTTTCAAATAATTTCATTTTAAATATGCTCACATATATTGAAGTAGCACTACTTCAAATTTATATATACAGATATAGTTAACTGACATCTCGAAATTTGACATTTCTGAAATAGTGCTACTTCGGATGTGAGAATATAGGCCATAGTTGTAAGAGAATGTTACAAAATACTTCATGTTTCAATCCGAGCTTCGAATCAAATTTTTTTCTTTCTGTTTTTGCCATTCAAAACAGTTTTTTACTGTTATAAGTTCAAGGATAGGATTTCATAACTCATAACAACTACAAATAATCATTGCTTTTGTCAAGTATCAATAAATATAAATATAAAATTAAAAACGATATACTGTAAGGTAATAGCAATTTAATTTACCACATTTTGGTATCATTGTAATCATTTGATTTAAATCAACTGATTTTTTTTTTAATAAAAATAATTTAATCAAAGAAAAATAATATAATAATTATAACAAAAATTTAATTATTTGCTACGAAACAATTAATAATAACTGAAATGTACAGAGGGTGGCCAAATTATTATACTCAAAGTAAAATCCATCATAATCTGTGAAAGTCGTGGCTTTAATTAACTTAATATCCCATGAACATTATTATTTCTTTATTTGTTGATTAGATGCAATACCTGGCAACATTTTCAGTCATCTGTCAATACGAAAATATCATTTTTGTCAAAATAGCGCACGTTATTCGCAGCGGTTGTACTTTGTGAGTCAGTGTTTGTGGATGACAAGTCCTGAAAACCGTTTTGTCGTAAGTTTTATAGGCATAATATTCGGTAAGTTTTTATTTTTTATGAATATAAAATTGTTCTAATATTTAAATAATAAATTTTGTTTATGTTTTGGTGTGAATTAAATTTTTAGACAGCTGTCAACTTACTTTTACAAAAATATTTCTTTAGCAGACATGGGAAAAGCCACAGACCTCACACCGAGGAAAAAAGCAAAGATTTCAACAATGTTACAGCATTGTCAATATACCCAACGCCAAATTGCTGATTTGCTTGATGTATCGCAGTCCAGTGTGCGCAATATTAAGCGAAAACTGGAATTAGGAAAACCGCTTGAGGCGGTTCGAATGGGTAAATGCGGCCGAAAGCGCATCACAACACCACGAACTGAAAGGGAAATTCGCCGTATAATACTTGAAAACCGTCGAAAGCCTCGGCAGATCATACAAAAAATTTTAAATGATACTGGAGTGCAATTATCTGAGAGGACAGTCAGGCGAAGATTTGTAGAGATGGGGTTTCAATGTTGTCGACCTGTAAAGAAACCAAAACTTACTGCTGCTATGAAAGCTAAACGTCTGACGTGGGCCAAAGAACACAAACATAGGACACAAGAAGACTGGAACAAGGTTTGTATAGCTAAAATGCAAGTATAAATTACAAAAAAGAATCCTTTAGGTTTGCTTCTCTGATGAATCGTCCATACAGATTCTTCAGGACAAAACTGAATTTGTTCGACGAAGGTCCGACGAAAAATACAAAGAAGACTGTATCGTAGAACGTGTAAAACATCCCACTTCAGTGATGATATGGTCCGTTATCAGCAGTAAAGGAACTGGACGGCTGTATATCGTCCAAGGGACCATGCGTCAGGATCAGTATAAAAAAGTTTTGGAAGAGAAGCTGGTCCCGCAGACAGAAGAATGGTTTCCAAACGGTAACTTTATATTCATGCACGACTCTGCGCCCTGTCACAAAGCAAAATCTATTACGAAATACTTAGAAAATCATCGAATAAAAACTTTGAACTGGCCGGGAAATTCGCCAGACTTGAACCCAATTGAAAATGTGTGGTCAGTTCTAAAAACTGAAATTTCACGTGATAAAATTATCACAAATAAAAGAGAACTAATCGAGAATATTATTAGAGTGTGGCATAATACTCCAAAACTGCAAGAAGTAGCCATAAAATGCATTCAAAGCATGCCACGTCGCGTAGAAGCAGTTATAAAAGCTAAAGGCGCGGTCACGAAATATTAAATAATTTGTATTTTTTTACAATAAAATCTTAAACTTATGTAAAAATGTTTAATTTTTGATCTAAAATAAATGTAATATTATTAAAAACATAATATAACAACCTATCTACATTATTTTGTACCTTAAACTTACTTAATATAGTATTTTTTGGCTTGAGTATAATAATTTGGCCACCCTCTGTATTCTGTATATAATATCTTAAAATGAAATGACATTTTATCATTTTAATTCTCATGTAACAGAAGAAAAATATAAGAATTTACATATGTAACTAAAAGTAAAAAATTCTTTGTTACTTTTTTTTAGTTTTATTCAGATAAATCATTTTGGTTTTATTACAGATTTCGTTTTCGTTTATTAAATCAAATATTCATATTACTTTTAAAAACAATTAAAAAGTGCAGTAATATTCAGATATCTTTAAAATTTAGAAAATCTATGATTTTCGATTTTTTTAAATAAATCATTATTTTTGCCAACCCTGGAATGTAGAGAGTTCTTTGTTACGAATCTACCAGAAATAATGATTACTGTAAGTTCAATGATAGTAATCAAAATTATAGAATCCCATTTCTGTGTTCGTTAAAAAATGTACGGTTTTTTTTAATTTCGTATTTTGATTCAGTTCAATTTGTAAGATAAACTATTAACTATTCTGTGGAGTGGAGTGTGTTTATTGCTTTGCTGTGCTTTATGAACATGTAGTGTATTTACTCGGTTGTGACCCAGGTTATCAGCGATCCGCGCGTCCCGCGTGCGCCACCGCGGAGAACTAGCGCGCGTCACGGCGGACCTGGGCGACACGGCGGCCGAGCTGCAGCGTCTCGACGCCAGGGCGCCCCGGGCGGCGCAGCGCTTCCGCTTCTACCAAGAGTTGCGTGGGTATGTCACTGACTTGGTAGAGTGTTTGGACGAGAAGGTGGGTCTATCCTTTGTTCTCGGGGGTCACAGGCACCATCCAGCAACACGCCACTAGGTCTAGTTGTGGATGTGATGCTGGATAAGTGCACATGGGGGGCTTAATCTTCTCTGTGTTTATCCTTTTAGGATTTGTTAGAACCGAATTAGAATTCTTTTTCAAAGCACTAAATCTTTCAAATGGATCACTCATTGATTTTTTAAATTTAATATTTTTTACTATTTTGTTTACATTCTTAATAATATGGAACTAGAACTAGAACGAATAGTAAGTTAGAAACTACTAAATTGTAATGTTCTAATTGTATTCTTATTAGATTTAAGCTGTAAATAGTTTTTAAAAAAGATGTGTAGTTTAAAAACAGTACAGACTCTTTTAACTTTAAATTATTTACATGCATTCGAAAATATTTCCTTACATTGCTAAACAATGTTTAATATCTACAAAATTAATTGAAAAAGCTTAATCAACATGCAAAGTAATAGTTTAATTACAAACAATTCAAATAAAGTTTGTTACTTGCATATTTTACAACAACTTTATTCCAATATTTTCTTTCAAAATTATCTGTACGTAATATAATAACTGTATGATCAATTTTTAATAAAAGTGAAATATGAAGTTTCATTAAAATCACTAAAGCCAAATTTGCTCTACATGTACATCTAGACAGAAATACGGACAGATATCACGTTAAAGAAAGTCGAAACTGTAAATATTAATTCGTGAATATCCGTTAAAATTTCGAAATTTGTTTTATTACAGTATTTTCGACCACTATGGAAAGTAGCACTTTTTTCACACTATATAAAGCTTCAAAGTTGCATATTCCCACAATCATGGATTAAAGTTTGAGAAATCATTTCTCATAGTATTTGTCAACATTGCGCATGTGCAGTGTGGGAAATATCTTTTCTCACAATAATTGCAAATACTGCGCATATGTGAAGGAACTCTTTGTGAGGTTACCAGCGACATATTGTTTTTTTTTTCGGTCAAATAGCTTTTGTGCATATATTTTTGTTCTGTAACGTTTAACAGTATAGTCGTACAAAAAGAAAATGTACCACTCGTGCAGAATCACCTGTTTCCCACGAGGTGCGATAGTTTCGGCACGAGACGAAGTCACACTTTCTACACTTGTTGCACAATATACTATTATCCGATACATTTGTATAATATCTCAAGAAATGCTTCACATGTTTTTATAAACGAGGATTAATCCTTTTCAAGATGTTTTAATCAAATTATCTAACTCTTTAAATATCTGCAAGCACCTTAAGTCCAAAAGTGTTCTTCGTCTTATCATTTATTTTTCTTTTTTATTTGATTTAAGTGTTCTCTAACTATAATAGAAAATAGAATATATTATGTGTTCGAAAGCACTGTATTTGGTTTAATTGTTTACAAAATCTTTGCAAACTTTAGTAAAACGGAGGATTGATTTTATTCGACTGAATGTTATTTAATAAAATCCACTAATACACCAACGTTTTGTTAAATTAGTTTTCATCAGGACATTAAAAAAATATCTGACATCAGAGTGATTAAAACTGATTACATTCAAAACGTTGATGGATTTTATGAAATGACTACAACTACAAATGTATCTTCCTTTTAGTAAAACTATTGTTTTGAATGCTGATTAACATATTTCACTACTTTCAATTGGTATTATACGCCTTTGAATTTATTTGAAGAGTCTGTACTGCAGTCAGTAAATCTCCGACTACAAATAACCCTTTCTCCGTATGTTCCCCAGATCCCAGTCATCTCTGGCCTGGAACAACGAGCTCTGGACCTTTTGGGCCGTCGTGCTGAGCGTCTAGCCGAGCGGCGTCGCCAGGACGTGCGCGACCAGGCGGAGGAAGTGGCGCTAGCGGCGCGTCCCGGCATGCGTCGCGGCGGCCCCGAGGAGGAGGCCCGCATCCGGCGAGCCGCTGAACGAGAAGGACGCCGAGCGAGACGGCGTCGCGCCAGGGAGACGCAGACGTCGTCGCCCGCGTTACCCAAACACATAGAGGGAATGTCCAGCGATGATGAGGAGCCTGATCAAGATATGATCACATTCCAAGCGCAGAAAGAACAAATCTTGTTGGAAGTTAACGCGGTTTTTGAAGATGTAGTGGAAGATTTCTCCACGATTGAAGCTATTCTTGATCACTTTGCAAGATGGCGCAATACTGATCAGTCTGCCTACACAGAAGCTTATGCTAGTTTGTGTTTACCACGAGTAATTAGTCCTTTATTGCGACTTGCGCTTATATTCTGGCAGCCATTAAACGACGATGTAGATGTAGATAAATGCGCCTGGTACGCTACTTTGATGCTCTATGGAGGCAGACCTGGAGATTCGGAAGATGTTTTGATCAATGATCCGGATTTACAACTTGTACCAACTGTAATTGAGAAGATAATCGTGCCAAAGTTGGTGCAGTTAGTTGAGCGGTGTTGGGACCCGATGTCCAGCTCGCAGACGTTACGGCTGGTGGGACTTCTAGGGAGATATATCCGCAGATATCCCAGCTTGGCACCTACTTCCAAATCGCTTCACACGCTGTTTAATGCCATTTTGGATAAACTCAAAGCCGCTGTAGAACATGATGTCTTCATACCCATTTTTCCCAAACAGTAAGTTGTATTATTGTTTATTTTACTTCTGACTTATTACAAATAGATCTAAATACTTGAAATTAAGAAAACATATACAAAAAAAGGCTCACATAAATTCATAATTTGTGTACATACCGGTGAGGTCTTGAAAGTCAAACAAAACAATTTAACATAGGAAAATCCTTTTTCCCAAATTCTTGCTCCACAATTTAACTTAGAGCGTTTATTATTAGCCATTACACAAATCGAAAGGAAATTATTTTTAAATCTGTTTTAAAAAAAATTTATTCATTTTTAACTGTAACTTTTTTTAATTTATTTATAATTTAAAACACTTCTAGTCAAATAACCATGTTTAGTCATGATTTGTTTAAAACATAATCGAAAAATTGACGAAAAATATTTACTATTGAGGAGAAGATTTTCATATGTAATATCATAAGTGGTTAGTTTCTGTTGGAATTTTTTATAGATTGTCACAAGAGCTTTGACAAGCGAGTGATTTTTAATCAATATCATGAAATAAATTAGCAATAAGCTCCAGTAACGCAATAGGAAAATTTGTCAGGATAAAATTTTAACAGATATATAAACAATATGTTTCAAGGCACTCTAACAAAACTCACTTGTCGAAATAAATATTGGTAACTAGGTACAATCTTGAATTTGGATTGGTTTATACATTTATGAATGAAATAAAAATATAAAATTTAACTTTAAACTTATAATTTTACATTAACTTCAATAATATCAATGTTAACATAGACCTGAAGATGGTTCCGATCAGAACCGAAACGTCGTCTTTTCAATAAAAAAATTTTAATTTAAACAAAGCCATAGTCTCCAATATCTAATTCCCTTCAAAATATCCAATTGTTGGCTTAATATTATAAAATTGAAATAAAAATATATTTTGGTAAGATGTCGTCATTTTTTGAATATGTTGGTCTTTAAAATTGTTAAATAGTGAGTAAGTAATAACAAAAATGTAATTGATTTACAAGATTGTTAATAGTTATTTACATAACAAGCGTGGAAAGTGGTAAATAGCAAGCGTGTGTAGAGATTGAAGAACGAGGCGTGTAGCGCCGAGTGATTTAATACACGAGCGTTGCTATACACTTTCAAGCGAGTTATGTACACTATTTTTCAGACGACCACAAAATATTATAATAAAAACAGGGTTTATATAAGTGTCAATGTCAAACACAACTCACGAAAGCATTGACGTTTGGGTTTGAGGTTAAGTATCACTAGTTAACCGGAAACTGATTTGAAAGTCTAATACGTATTATTTGAACAATTAATAAAACTATCATTACAATTTGACTCTTTATTTTTGTTATTAATTCACTACCAATTTTAAAATCGTAGTTTTAAGCAAATTTTCATTAATTTTGTTACATTTCATTATCAAACTTCCTTCTATTGACTACTAATCGTCATATCCGGTTATATAACACACTAGTGTGTTATAATAACACACGCCATGTGCTATGTTACATTTTCTGGCGTTAATTACAGTGTAAATATGGCTACTTTCATATGTGGTCGTCTGAAAATAATTTAACAAAATTGGAAGAAATGATATTTTCTAAAAAATTCTAATATGTTTTTTACTTTTTGTTTTACAGAATGTTAGAAAGTAAATCGCCGTTCTTCCAACGACAGTTTGCCAGCGGATTGAAACTCCTACGAAACGTGACAAGTTGGCAAGGAATTATCAATGATCAAATGCTCAAAGATTTAGCGCTTGGAGCTCTTCTGAATCGCTACTTGTTGAGCGGTTTGCGAATTTGTCAGGTAGTCATCTTTAAATGTAATAAATAAAGAAAATCTCATTTGTATAATAGTTGGTAGATGCGGTGTCCAAAGCCGGTTTAATAAACCACATTTTACCAAGAGCGTGGCTTCAAGGAGATTTGCAGCACCTTCAAATGTTTTCCAGTTTTGTATCCCAACTCGCTACTCAGTTAGACAAAGACAATCCTTTGCATTTGTAAGTAACAATGAATTATTACAAAAAATATATCTAATGTTATCCTTTTACAGAGAATCCGTTGATATTGCAACAAACATTTTGAAGTCTTTGCGCTGTACATAAAATTTTACTTCATCAGTTAAAAATAGCGGGTAAAGTATTTTCTTTTATATTTTGTTTATATTATTTTAACATTAGCAATAGCTTGTAATTAAGGTTTTATGTATGTTGTCTAGATATGAAACTTTTTATGTACAGAGTATTAATTAAAATAAAATGTAAAACCTAGTCTTGATATGTAATTTTTACTTTAAATATATTGTTACAGATATTTCTTCATTGACAGCACAAAGAAAATTTACAAGGTATGTACCATATCAAATTATGACATTTTTAAATATATAAACTCTTATTTAATTAAGCAAATATTTTTATAACGTATATCGTCTATAATTGTATTGAATATATCGTGCTGAATAATTTGATATGAAATTTGTTAATATATCATAAATATTTAATTTGGAAAATTGTATCAGAAATTATTCCTCCAATGGCATATGGAATTTACATTTATAAATGATATAATGAAAAAAGTGTTAATAAATTTATTATTAATGTGTTATTTTCAATCGATATGTTTATCAGAACGTTTAAATTTCAAATCAAAACACTCGTTTGATTGGTCATTTCGAAAAATCGATATTCCAATTTTGCACATGTCTTTATATTATTGTAAAATATTTGTATACGAATATAACTCCTATATTTATGTATTGGTGACAAAAGGTCGTGTTGGGTGTTGCCTAAAATTTAATTCGAGGGGAAACGTGAATTACCCCTAAACTAGGGGTTGGCGCACAAAACGGACATCAGATTCGTTACTTTGACGGTTAACTCTATATGATAGCATATTTGTTTTATCTAATTTCACTAATTAGTTGCATCTTCAAAAACCCTGGACTATAGCCCATGGTTTTGAAGTTGCAAAAAACATTTTTGTCACGGATTCGGTTCAAATTTGGTATACACATATTAGGTACATGGGGCTAACAACATCTGAAGTCAAATCCACCGAGGGGTTGAAAATAGGGGAGTTATTTAATAATAAATATTTAATTAGCGGATTACGTAAGAACTATAAGTCGTAAGGGATTTTGGACATCGGATTCGGAATCTGCGATATCGAATTAGGGGGATGACATGTTAAAATAACCCCCTTAATATAAACACCCTCATACTTATGTCAACTGTTAAAATAAAAATAATAATTAATATTATTAAGTTTTTCGTTGTAAAATGGATTCTAATATCATATTTCTTTTGTTACAGGTACAAGATCAACCCCTGATGTTCAGATGTACGTCAGGGATCTTCAGAATATCCCCGTTCACCCCCAAATATCCCAAATGTATTTATTTGTTTATATATTGTATCTTACATTGTTAATATTCTATGTAATATATTATCATTATTGTACATTAATTTATCAATAAATAACAAATATTATATATTGTTTTTCTTATAGAAAGATCCGTATATATTTATTTACAGGGTAGTTTAAAATAAATGTAGGGTAAAGTATATGGTAAGTATGTTTTCTCAACCGTTTCCTAGATATGAGCCTTAAAGGTTTTTAAGGGTTGATCCACCCTATTTTGCTTCTTTGAAGGGCTAGAGGGTTGAAAATTGCGTATTGGGAAGTGCTCTACCACCCCTAGTTTACAATATATTCACCCCTAAAGTTCACAGGAAAGGGCGTTAAGGAACTCCGGAACTATAAGGGCTAGAAGGGCCGAATAAATTTTATTAAGCTAATTAGAACCCCTAGAACACGAATCCAAGGTCAGATTTGCTCTAAGGGTCTTGGTTACGTAACCAAACCTTAAAAAAGGGGCGGAAAGGGATGAAAATATGAAATTATTATTGAAAGGGTACAGGAATAAAAGATATTATGTAATTTAAGTGTTTGTTTATTATATAACAATAAATACACATGATTATGTTCATATAAGTACAGTACTACATATACAAGTTAATTAATAATTATTTCCACTTGTGCCCTTCTAGAACTGTGGCTGCCGCATCCAGGATTGAAGTGCAAATCATTCATCCCCTGAACAATCAGAAAAATAAGAATTAAAAATTAAATAACAAGAATATCAGTAATAAATATTATATACATCATATTACATCATCAACTAAGGATGGGGGTGCAATTTGGACATCAGATTCGAAATCTACAGAGTCGAATTAGCGGGGTGACTGGTCTTTAACACCCTCTTTGTACTTTACTCTATATCATATATAACGGTCAAGTAAAGTTCCATTTTCTGGAAAAGGAAAAATCGGACAAGAAAATTTTTCAAATAAAAGTTACTTAGAATTTCATTCTGAACAAAAAATCCTAATAAAGTTTTTCTCTAAGATTAATATTTACACCCTTTCCAAAATCCCACTTTACAGTTTAATAACTCTCTTATCATCAACCCTTAAGGGCTCAAGTTATATTCCGCACTAAGTGTAGGTCCCTACTACATGTATGCAAAGTTTCATCGAAATCGGAGACAAAAATTTTAATCGAGAGGAAACTTGAATTACCCCTAAACTAGGGGTTGGCGCACAAAACGGACATCAGATTCGTTATTTTCACGGTTGACTTTATAGGATAGCATACTTTTTTCCCCGAATTTCACTAATTAGTTACATCGTAAAAAACCCTGGACTATAGCCCATGGTTTTTGACCTTGAACCCCAAATTTTCGGAGTTAGACATGTCATCCCCATAATTCGACCCTTCCGCTTCCCGTGCCGGTGTCCGTTTTTGGCGCTCTCGCTTCGTTCTTACGTAATTCGTGATGGAAGTTCCGCAAATAGAGCATTATTTTACCCCCATAATATTGACGTGAAAATTTTTAAACTTTAAATATGAACTAAACTTCCAGTACTACATTCATAAAAAAAATATAAAATTTTTAGTACAACTTATAAGTGTAGTTTATATGAAAATTTTTAACAAATTATTTTTTGTTGTCTATATTATTAGGGGTAGAGATCTCAAATATTGTATTTAAACTAAGAACTTGATGCTACATCTATAAAAATATTACCAATTTTATGGGGCACTCCAAAGTGGTAGTTCTCTTGAAGAAGTTTCGAACAGAACTTATCTTTAAGACAAATATGTACTTAAACAATTATCTTTAAAATGAAAAATCGGATAAGAAAATTTTATAAATAAAAGATGTTTAGAATTTTATTCCCAACAAAAAATTCTAATAAAGTTTTCCTCTAAAGTTAATATTTTCCACCCTTGTAAAATATATAACTGAATATCTCCCTTAATATCAACCCCTAGAGGCTCATATTTGGTTGTCTACTAGATCTATGTCCCTAGCTCATGTATGCCAAGTTTCATTAAAATCGGACACAAGAAAATAACACAATATATTATTAAAAAAAAAAAAAAAAAACAGAACTAAAACCCAAATATTGTCTATTTATTAATGAAGTACATATACTTATAATGTGTATAAGGGTGCTTTTATTAAAAGGGTGACATAAAATCAGTAAGGGTACAGAATTTAAATACATGTGTAGTAAGTACATGTGATATATAGAGCAAAATTACGTTACTTTTAAAATTTAATTTAGCGTTAATTGATGTTAATGCTTACATAACTGCATTCAAATTATATTTAAATTCTAAAATCGCTGTTCTATTTCAAGCCATAGTTGTTAATATTCTAATGTTAATATTAAATACATGCATGATACACATGATACATTTAAAAAAAAATGACCCAATTAACTATGAAACAAAAACACCAGCGTACAAAAAAGTGTTTCAAATAGAAGATGTTCAAAATGTCATTCTCTTTAATATATCCTAATAAAATTTTTCTTTAAACTTAATAGTTTTCCAGTTAATTGTAAAATATGTTTATTAAATTCATAAAAATACCGCACAAGATATGTGGAGGCGTTCGTGTTGAAGGGGTGGTTTTTTTGGTTTTATTCTACTAATTCGACATCGTAGATTCCGAATTCGGAGTTCAAATCAAAAATCGATTAATATTTTCAGGCAATCTTCAGAAGTAGTTTGTTAGAATACATTTTAGTATTTAAATATTATTTCTTTAGTACTTTTAATAAAAAATTCAGGACTAACTTTCTGGGATAATACATTGATAAAAAAAATATAAACATTATTTATTTAAAATTAAAAGTCAGATACATTTATACATCTCTGATATTTAAACTCTCAATAGGACTTAAATTTAAATGATTTAACAATAATATTTCTACACCTTTTCCATATATACAAACACATACACTATCTTTATACAATGTACAATTCATTCCTTGTATATCGGCAATACTACTACAATATTGCGATTTTAATTCTAATTTTAATATTTTGTCAAATTTATATTGAAATACAGAAATATGTTGGTCAATACCAGTTGTTATTAAATAAGAATCTTTGATGAAAATACCTGTAATTTGAGCACAGTGTGTTACAGAATTATTTAAATTGCATAATAAACTTGGAATTAATGTATTGTTTTTTGTAGTAAAACTAACAACATTTAAAACAATTGCATTATCATCACCTCCTGTTGCAAATAAAAATGTGTTGTCAACCAAATTTTGATAACAAAAACTATTAATACCTGATTGATTTGCTTGTAAAATATAAAATGGATTAATTGTTCCTTCAAAATTGGTACAAAATTCAGTAAAATCCCAAAATAATAATTTTCCGTCAATTCCCATTGAAATAACAACATGATGTTCAAGTATTTTCAAATACGATAATTTAATAATACAATTTGTTGTATGACAGAATTTACTTAAATATTTTAATTTTAATTTATCTTTTTTAACAGCATAACATTGTAAACTTCCATCTGATGTTCCAGCTATTAATAAAATTTTTGTATTTAAATTTATTGTGGCAAAATCCATTATTCTAGTTTCTGCTTCCCGTTCGTCTAATTTTTTATAATGTGAATCGAGATGTTGATAAGTTATTTTCCCATTTTTATTATCAATAACATTTAATTTGTGCATAATTATTTGTGCTCTTCCTCCCCCAGAAAAAATTAAATAATTTCCATCTAAATTACAAATTGAAATGCAACGAATACTAGACAAATGTGATTTTAAAGCATAAATAGTATTAAAAGTTTTATATTTTAAATCAACTAAAGACAATCGCAGTGTCGTATCTTCACCTCCCGATACAAAAATAAAATAATTTTGTAAATTAATAACAGATCCACAATTTATTTCTTTAGTATGAAAACCACTGAGTAGATCTCGTGTGAAAATATTAGTCCAAGTTTCAGAAAACTTGTGCAATCGTTTTTCTTTGAGGAAATAAAATAACAAATTTGTGTTTATCACCGTATCCCAAGATCGATGTCCCCCTCCACAATTCATTTCTAAGATTATTCTACGTTGATCTAAATTATAAATAATGAAATTAGATCCGGAGAATCCTAAAATTAGATCCATGTTGTTTTGTTTCATCATTGAGCAGAGCCATGAGAATGGAAGTTTATCAGTTGTAACTTTTATTAGAGATGAATCAAGTGAATATTTATTTAATATTCCATCGCGACCTGAAAGATATAAACTAAAATTGTAAAGACTATTTATTAAATTAGGTTTTTAGTTTTGCACTGCTAAGGCCCAGCATATTGAATATTTTTTGTGGAGTTATAAAAAAAATCAGTTTAGTTTCAAAGTTTAAGTTTAAGTAAATATTTCATAAAATACAACCAGAAAATATTATACTTGGTATGAATTACATGAGTCAAGTAATTCAAGAAAATTTTTTATTTTGTATCCATTGTGACCGCCGCTAAATTTTGGTAATTTTTTTATAGATGCCCCTTAGTATCTACAACTCAAATACTAAGTTTTAATTTTTTCTTTTCATGGGTGTGGGAAATAGAATATTAAAAAAAAAAAACCTTCAAGTAAACTATCCTTTATAGCCACCCCAAAATTTTGGTAATTTTTTTATAAATGCCCCTTAGTATTTACAATTCATATACCAAGTTTAAATTTTTTCCCTTAATGGGTGTGGGAAATAGAATTAATTTTTTGAAAAATTTTCAAATTAACTACCCTTTGTAGCCACCCCAAAATTTTGGTAATTTTCTTATAGATGCCACTTAGTAACTACAACTCAGATACCAAGTTTCATTTTTTTCCTTTCATGGGTTTGAGAGATATAATTAATTTTTCAATAGGCGGGCTGTGTTCCAACAAGTATTTAGTGCGTTCCAGCGACGTCCGAATGAAGCACTACATACTAATATTACTTTGGAAAATAGCCCTCGGCTGTCTTCCAAATTAATTTTAGTACACAGTGTAATACGTGTTCCAATGTTTTATTTAGTGTGTAGTGCAAGACTTTAAAAATGTATTACTAAACAATTTAGAGTAATTGTGAGTCCAGGATATTCTTCTACATTTAATTTTATGTATTCTGTGTAAATGTGAATTTTTTAATTGCAATAATAAGTAAGCAATGCAAATCATATATTAATATTTTCTTACCTAACGAATACAAAAAGTTGTTGGAAACGTGGAGACCAGTAACTCCTAAATGGCAGTGTGCTTTTTTAATTGTTTGAATGCACTCATTTTTATTTAATTCAAACAAATGTATATTTCCTTTTCTATCTCCAACAACTAAATAATTATTAAAAATTGTTGCACATGTTGCCCATCTTTCTTTACAAGGCGGTAAAATAAATTTCTGATTCGATTCCAATTTATAATCATTTAGTTTTTGCAAGTTAAAAATATTCATAACACCATCAGTTGTAGATGTTAAAAATTGTGCATTATTTAGCCAACACAAAGAATATATTCTCTGTGAATTAGAATCTTTGAAGGAACACAATTTTAGAAGATTGTTTTCCATTTCTTGGTAGATATGTATAGTTCCTTTAAATCCCGCTAATGCAATTAGTTTTCTATCAAACGATATTTCCAGTATACAATAACTTTTTAAATCTTCTAATTGCTCTATGTTTGTTAATAAATTTTCTTTGTAATATTTTAAACAACCGTTATTTGTAATAACAACAACATTATTACAAGAAGTTAATTTTAACGATCGCGGTATATCATTTTCAATTTCCGGTAATTTTTGAATATTTTTACAAATAGTTAAAGGGTATAAACTAATTCCACTGTCACCACCACCAGTAACAATAAAATCTGTTTTTTCGCAGAAATCTAAAGCCCAAACACAGCCTCCTTGGTGTGTTTCAAATTTACGAACAAGTTCTCCATTAAAATTCCAGATGTGAACAAAACTGTCTTCTCCAGCAGTTACTACAAAGTTTTTCGCTATTTTACACTTAAATACTCTAGCTATATGTCCATACATGGTGTGTTTTAAGATAATTTTACTGGAATCGTTTTGTTGTAAAAAATCGTTACTAAACTCCCATATTCGAACTGTGCGATCATCGGATGTAGTCACTATTTTATTTAAAGTAGATGAGTACGTTATGCAAAATATTGCACCCTAAAAATATCAACTTAGTAAAAAAAATTACACAAAACAAAACACTCACGTCATGGCCTTCTAGTCGATGTAAAACAGGAGCTAATGGAATATTTTCTGCCGGTTTCCATATTAAAACCTGACCAAATATTGTCCCAGACAATACTATTAATTTATCCCAAGTATCATTCACTAAACATGCACTATACAACGTACATATTTGTTTACATTCAACACTAGTAACACATCTTATAAGCACATCTTCAATAGACCACAACGAAATAAAATTATTCCCAAAAATTGTAGCAATTTGTGTATCAGAATCCAACCATTGAATTGCAAAAATCCAATCTGTGCATCGTTTTGTTAAAAGATCTTTTGTAACTTTTGAGTTGATAAAATCAAACTCAACTATTTTAAAGATATTCCCGCCAAAAACAACGATTTTATTTGATGAGTTTGGCACGATTCCATGTATTTTTTGACCGTGAAATATAGAATATATTTGTAAGAGACTTCCATCATTGGTAAATATGTGTAAATTATTTCCAATTCCTAAAATGATTAACATAACCTATTTGTTATACTTAATAAACAATTGAAATACCTGCTAAAATATAATTTTTAAAACATCTGACACACGTAATATCAGTTTTTAAAATTTGAGAAACAAATCCCATTGTTTTTGAAACATAACCCCAAAACACGTGCTGAGTATGACAGATACAACCATTGACTTCACCTTATATAGATTTACTCAAACATTTCTATCTTAGATTATATATACATCATTAACATATTGCAATTTAAATTTCAGTATGTTTCTCTAATAATTCAATGCATAAAAACTGGTTTTAATGTATATTTAAAATTGTAATATAATAAATATCTGTACATAAACCCGTTATAAAAAGCGCAAATGTAAATTTAATGGCTCAAGTTACTTTTTTCTAACGTTTGTTTGAAAATAAGATGGCATTTGCAAGTTAATACCGAAATATGAATCGAAATTACAGGATGTACCGGACATGTGGTGTATAATGTGTGCATAGCTGCAAATGTCATAAAAAGCCGCAAGATTCCTCCGTAAGAATCTCAAGACGCTACGTTTACACGGCACATACGAAAGCAGAAATACGAGTTTAACGGCAGACAGGCATTTATTAACCGACCAATATGTGATTTTCTTCACTCATTTTCATCTACATCTACTATGTTTCCATGGCACTTACACATCAACATCAAATTTTTCAACATAACATCAAAACACAAAAGATATTTCATTCTACTTTTTAAATTACAATATTAATTTATCTACATTTTTTTGCACTTCGTAACTTACAGGACTACAAAATTACCGATACGTTTAATAAAACTGGGAATGAAACAACAAAAACAAAATAAAATTAACTAATCTAAAAAGCTAAAAAGGAAAATAATACATGAAAAATAAGACTTGCATTAAGTCTTCTTGGAGGTGATAATTTATAACAATGTTGTATATTTATCGTTTATAAAATAAATATGAAAATGATACGGACATTTTTTCATATAGGTATCTAGACCGAAGTATAGTACAGATTTTGAGGCAATTTTATATTCGTTTTATTTCTTTTTTTTATTCGATGTTTGGTGATTATTTTTTACTTCCTTGTACGAAGTAAAGGAAGTATTGTATCGCGAAAAATTTCGGTTTTGAGGTTTCAAGGGAAATATCCATTTTGACCATCTCTGAATCCTCCATTTTGACTACTTTTGGCGTGACGTCTGTACGTATCTCTTAGAAATCAAAATGTAATTAATAAAATATCTAGTAATGCACCTCCATTTTTTTTGTTCCAATCGGCTTTTTCAAAGGGTAGTTTAATTTTGGTAGAAACTTAATAAAAAAAAATAATTTAGTTGGCTTTTATTTTTTGTAGGAAACATTTAAATGAAAACAATATCTCTTTCTTTGCAAGTTTTTGAGCGATAAATAGAATATAGCGCAACAAGTGCAAAAAGTCGCCTATTTCCCACGTGATGTGAAAGTTTCGGCACGAGACGAAGTCAAGTACTGGAATCACACAAGGCGATTCTGTACGAGTGGTACACTATAATTTTTCAACGACCACACTTTTAAACGTTACAGAACAAAAATACATGCACGAAAATTATTTCACATGAAAACAATATGACGCAGGTAACCTCACAAAGAGTACCTTCACAAAAGCGCAGTGCTGGCAATTACTGTAAAAAATTATATTTCGCACACTGCACTTGCCCAGTGTTGGCAAATACTTGCAACTTTCAAGCTTTAAGGTGAAATGAAACCCCTTGCGCGCGAAATTCAAATCACTATAAAGTATTTTTTAATTATTATTACAAATTATGAAACTTTACGTATTTGTATTATAGGTTGAAATAAAGAAACATAATTCTATTGTAAAAATAATATAGTTTTAATAAATTTAACCTTCATTTACACATCTTACTTAATTTTTTAAATGTTATTTTCAATATATCTCCAATACTAGACGAACAATTTTCTCTAAATTTGTAAAATAAATTTATAACAGCACAATGTTCAAAATACGTAAAAATTAAAAAAAAATGAATTTCAAACTACTAAGAACAATAAAAATAAAACTAGAACTAGAACTTTACGTATTTGTATTATAGGTTGAAATAAAGAAACATAATTCTATTGTAAAAATAATATAGTTTTAATAAATTTAACCTTCATTTACACATCTTATTTAATTTTTAAAATGTTATTTTCAATATATCTCCAATACTAGACGAACAATTTCTCTAAATTTGTAAAATAAATTTATGACAGCACAATGTTCAAAATACGCAAAAATTAAAAAAAATGAATTTCAAACTATTAAGAACAATAAAAATAAAACTAGAATTTGACAATAAGTTTTAAAAAATATATATTCTTATAGTACCTTACACCTTCCTACATACTGTGTTATATATTTAAATAAGTTTATGGTATAATACAAAAAGATATTTGCAATTATTGTCTGAGTTAAAAATAGTGCCCACTAGCGCTCGCCGCGGCCGTGAAACAAAATACTGAGCCCTTTCATTTCCCCTTAAATGGTATGAAAAAAGTGCCACGTTCTATAGAGGTCGTAGAAAAAAGATATAACAAAGTTGGTTAAAAATTAGCAAACAATTTATCAAAATATGGGATCCAATATTATTATTTTAAATATTTTAAAAACAGTGTTGGAAAATACCGTGAGAAATGATTTCTTACACTTTAATCAACGATTGTGGGAAATACGCAACTTTGAAGTATGAAAAAAATTCCACTTTCCATGGTGGTCGTAGAAATAATAATTTTGTGTAATATAATAAGGAATAGTGATAAACATTTTAACAAAATTTCGAAGGGAAGTTCGAAGAATGATTAACCGAAAATGATCTCACTTTCAACTGAAATTTTAAATGAAGTGCAACAAAAAATATGTAAAATTTAGCGTACAAGGAAGTCATGTGGTGTCCACATCAGATTTTAGTATTTGATTAATAAAGGAAAGATTGGAATGTTTTATAGCTAGCGGAGAGTTGAGAGACGAGCTGAACGGAGGCCAGGGTTGTTGCATCGTATGTAGTGTATGTCATGTGTACATAGTTTGCAATTCCAGTTTTGTAACTTTTTTTAATCGTATAGAAATACGCGACGGCGTTCAACAACGTTAGAAAAAATTTACATCAATATACATACTAACGACTAACTTAATTACAGTTTAGGTTTCGTATTTTTTATTGCAATACAGTAATTTATAGTTGTTGGTAGTTTATTCTACAAGTTCTATTTAATCAATTTTTCTGTGAACTGCTTTATGTTAGAAACATCTCTTATAATAAGACAACAAGAATTTGATAAATTATAGTATATAGAGTATTAGGAACGTTAAGAACTTCTTACCGATCGCAGATAATAATTATTGCTTGAGTTTGGTTTGGAATTCCTTACCCTTCATATGTTTTGCACGATCAAATTTAATTTTCCATCAAAATCTGTAAAAAAAAAGAATATAAAATGAATTATATCAAATTTTTTAATAAAAAATTAAAGTCCGTTCAATGGTATTTTTCAAACATTTGTTCCATTTTGCAAATTTGTGATGTGTTTTGTGACAGAAATAACTTCGAAAATAATTCGTCCATTATTTATCAATAATTTCTATTCATATGTATTAAATGTTTTTTTTTATATAAAGTTATATATAAAATCTATGGTAAACGTTATCACAGGCATTCAATACTAGCAGGCAAAGTGTACCATTAGTGAAATTTCCGTTTTTTATTCTATTAATGTCAGATATGACACGATTAACCAAAATTTAATCAGATCTAACTTAGTGTATCAGAATGTTATATCTACAATTTTTTCTATTCACTAGTATTTGAGTAATCGTAACAACAACATCCATCCATCCACACATTTACGGACAGACATTATCGTAAAAATATTAAAATCGTGTTTTAGGGACTTCAAAATGTGTTTATCCATTGAAAAATCACTATCAGATTATTAGAATAATTCCAATACATTTCATACAGAGTGGCAAGAGGTAAAAATAGATACTGTAGTGCACATTTCACTGCTTAAAGTGTCTATGAGATTCGGAAAATAAATCATTACTTATATGTATAATTGTTTTTTTATTTTTGTATTAGATTTAGTAAGAAATATACTGTTACATTAAAAGACTGTGAATATAGGTACTTATTTACGTTGTGCAAAGTGTACCACAAGAAAAATAATAAACTAAACCATCTATCAGATTTAAAATGTTTGTATCTTGTGTTGAAGCAACGTACACAATCCCTGATCCTCAATACTTGATTCCTCGATCCTTGCAGTAGTGCAAAAACTAGCCGTGGCGCGTCGATGTCGCCTCGATCAACTCTACAGCCACGACTGGGTAGCCCGCGGCATCGGCTCGTGTCAGTGACTCCTGAGCTGGTGATACCATCGACTGACGAACACAATCAATGCCTACATCGTGACAGATGCCGAGGAAATGCTACGCAGCAAACGGAAATCAAACATGTGCATTCGTCATGCAATTAGCGGGAAATTCAAATCAAACATGCTGTTTTAAATTTAAATTATACTTGTATGAAGATATATTTGAAAATGATTTACGAACATAATCAATGCCTCTACATCGTGACAGATGCTGAGGAAATGCTACGCAGCAAAGGGGAATTAAACGTGTGCATTCGTCATGCAATTAGCGGGAAATTCAAATTCAAACATGCTGGTTTATATTTAAATTATACTTGTATGAAGAGATATTTGAAACTAACTTATATACAGTTAATAACTTTTATAGAAGGTTGGTAGCTTAGTAGTCAGGCGTCATAAATTATTTCAAATCGAAGAAATGGACCGTATTAAATAAATTCATAACGAGTTTACTTTGTATAAATTTGTTTCTTGCTTGTACCCTTAATAGTATTTTTATTGTACAATAAAGTTGAGAAGACTATCTTTATTGATCTAGCGCCAAGTTGTGTCCTGAGATGCGAAGCAAATGAGGGATATAAAGCGCTGGTCAGCAATGCTCTTCTCAACCGTGGTATTACTAGCATTTCAATCCCAATCCTATCTAAAAAAATTAAATTGACAATAATAAAGATTTTGACATGAATATTTACTTGCTTTTTAATATTCACAAAAATAAAGTAGACTGTCTTTGTTTCTATATTTGACGTTTTAATTTGTCAATCTCACTTTTGATTTTTAATTTGTTTTATTTGATTTACTTATTTAATTTACATGGCATATTTAAATTGTGAGTCCATACTTTACACTTTTCTTGAGTTAAATGTTTCAAACAATATTTTTGGATTTGGAGATTTGAGTATCTTTAAAAAGTAACAGTTTTTATTATAGACTATGGTTAATAATAATTTATTATTGACCTAAGTGATCATAGTTACCAAGTAAACTGTAGAGAAAAACAATTTTTCATGTTAAATAAAAGTTAATAATAGTGGGTGTCTGGGCTAGTAGTGAAAACAAAAATTCAATAACTATTTGTATTTCTCTTATCCAGTAATATTTTAATTTCTTTTTAAATTACAAATTTAATTAAACTTAACAGGAAATATTATTAGAACACTTTAATCTAGCTTTAAAAGTACATAATGAAATTCTCCACTATTTAAATTTTTTATTTTTTAATATGAAAATATATCTAACTTGAAAGCAACTGGCTTATTTTACTATTATTTTCAAATATCTTGTACAATACTATACTAATATCATCAAAAGCAACTGACAGTCTTCTAACTTTTAAAATATGTACAATTTTGTATTATGCATATGGAATTTATTAATTCTATACTCCATTTAAAAACTACGAGGAGTGAATGCTGTAGCCACATTTACACTGTGATAGATCACAATAAAGTTTGAAGCACACAAAACTTGTGAAATATCACAAAGAAATATAAAATACAATAATAACGTGATAAGAATAATGAACTAAAAAAATTGGTAACCGTGAAACGAAACTTGAAACACCTTTTTACACGATAGCTAAAGTGACAAATATTGTTGAGTGTAAAACTGGCGTACCGTCAGCCAATCAGAAATATTTATTTTAATGCGCCAACTTCAGATCACTCCTCCTAGTTATTAAATATATTATAGAGCTATACTTCAAAGTAGTGAAATATAGCAGAAGAGAATAAACCATATGAGTAATAAAAAAAAAAATAATTCCTTAGATAAACATTACATTTTTTCTGAAATCGTTAAATTGTTAATTAATAATATAAATAAATAGCATGATGTGTTTGTAAAACGTCAGCTAGCTATTGAGATGGAGATGGCTGTGATAACAAACAGACTGTCAAAGTACCAAATATTTCTTTATAATATTCATTTATATTTACAACTACTTACACGTCGCTAATTCTTATTTCCGCGGAATAAAAATTGAGAACTACACAGGTGGCTTGCTATTGAACACCCTGTATAATAAATCATTTTTATTTAAAAATAATGGATTCTAAGAAATTGAAATATAAGATAAATAATTATTTTTGCAATAAAGAAGAACAGTACTTGATTTTATAATTTCTTTTCTTAGAAATGAAATGAAAAATAAATTATAAATGTATGATTACGACGAATTAAACGATTAAATAACTGTACCTTTTATATCCACCATGAAACAATTTAAAGCCATTTGATTAACCAATCACCATCCAGGAAACAATTTTTTGTCACTGTTTTTATTGCCTAGTCTGAAACAAGAAAATGAGAACATTATAAATCAGTTTTTTGTATATTATCGAATTATTCAATAATTAACAAGCTCATTATACCAGATTTGAATTCCCACAGGATATGGTACAGTTAGCTCCAACGAAGTTGGGAGATTTAACGTATAATTTGCTAATTGAAAGCTATATGACTATTAGGACAATTAATTGCACTCGTATGTAGAAGAGTGTTGAATAAACTTAAGTAAAAAATCGTGTTTATAATCTGTAAGCTGTAACGGTCGAATGGGTACCACTGGTCAAAGATCTGACGGACAGGGTTGGACTCAGGAATTTCTCGGATTTGGCGCCAAATTACTAATCATAATTTTTCATGAATTTCGTTATAAAAATATAAAAAAAAAATTGTATTTTTTTTCAAAATTGATACAAAAGTACATGATATCACTCTGTGAAGTTAGCCAAAGTACTAGCTAAAGTACACTTTACAGACTCTTATGTTAAAATTTTACTTTACGGACTCATCTGTCAAACTGAATTAACCTATATTTTAATAGTACTATATTTTTGTAGTTTATTTTAGCACTACCTAAAATAACAAACATATCATTCTATAATGTTATTGATGAATTTATTTATTATTTACCTTTGATAATAATTTATCTGATTTCATGCAGACGACGTCTAAGCAGATGTAAATATAAATGAAAATGATAAAGAAATATTTGATACATTGACAGTATGTTTACTATAACAGCCATCCCCGTCTCAATAGCTAGCTGAGGATTTACAAACACATAATGCTACTTATTTATATTTTTAATTACTAATTTAACTAGTAAAGTATAATTTTATATTACGCATATGGGATTTATTCTATGAGGCGATAGCCGAGGAGAATAAACCATGTGAGTAATAAAAAATACTTTAGTCTTTAGATATATATTACATTTTTTTCCGAAATTGTTAAATTATTAATTAAAAACATAAATAAATAGCAATATGTGTTTATAAAACATCAGCTATCTATTGAGACGAGGATGGCTCTGATAACAAACATATTGTCAAAAATGTCAAATATATTATAATTTTCATTTATGTTTACACATGCTTAGACGTCTGCATGAAATCAGATAAATTGATAAATTATTATCAAAGGTAAATAATAAATAAATTTACCAATAATATTATAGAATGATGTTACTTTTGGTAATGCTAAAATAAACTGCAAAAATATAATACTATTAAAATATAGATTAATTCAGTTTGACAGATGAGTCCGTAAAGTTAAATTTTGACATAAGAGTCTGTAAAGTTTATTTTAGCTACTACTTTGGTTAACTTCGTGGAATGATATCGTGTACTTTAGTATCGATATCGAAAAAAATAATATTTAACATTCATCATAATGTTACTGAATATAAATTATCGTGAAAAAAATAGTACATTTATCTCAGGAGAGATTTTTTTTCCTCATTCCTTTGTAATCCTCGTATATAATATACTATTCTTTACTTTATTTATATTAGTAATAAAAATGCATAAATGCATTATATGAATAATGCAATCCATTTTCAAAATTGCTGCATAGCGGAGAAAGATTAGAATTATATTTTTATGATCGTATTCATTATAAATTGCTGCCGGTAATGTCGGTATTTTTAATAGCGTTGTTACCGACTCTTTCTCACATTTATAAATAATATATGCACAGAATAATTACGGCCCTTTATAGCTGCCAATATTTCTTTTTGTTGGAAGAAATCGCAGAGAGTTGAACGATACGTCAGGCTACAATCGCAGAGACTGCAACGCTTGGTTAGACAGCATTCAATATGGCTTGTGTGTTTAATTATTCTCCCGACAATTCTTAGTAAACTGTTACTTTGAATGAATAAAGATTTTGTTGTATTTAAATGCAAAATAATATGTATGGCATGTATTTGTAACTGTATTTTTGTTTTAAGTGCTTATTTATTCAGAAAAATAAAGTTCAAAAAAAATTTATTAGTATAGATTTGTTATTTATTTTTCTAATAATTATTTATTATCACTTAAATATTTTAATTTATCTATAAAAGCGTGAGATCTATTTGATTTTCTGATCTAGGTATATTTATTTATTCCAAACTGTGATCTAATTAATTTAATTCCTTACTTATTTAACACCATATATTTTTGTTCTAATTTTTATAGTAATTTAGTCATGTTTGTCTAATACCTGATCTATTTATTGCCATATATTTATACTCTAGTTTTTGTTCTAATGTCTAAGTCTATTGTTCTATTTATTTGCTTAGTTATGCTCTAATTTCCTATAAAGTTCAGTTTCTGGATTAGTGATACAATAGTTATTTGTATCAATAGTGCAGAAACTAAACTTTTGCGAGAGCGAGCTTATTTTACCAGGCCGAATTGAAAGCGAGACCTGCAAATAATGCGAGATCTCGCAAAATGCGCCTATGACACTTTTAATTTATTAAAGAAATATTATTACTATTAAAAATTTTATACACTAGATTTTTATGTCAATAACATTTTCGGTTCACATGGATATATAAACAACAGAAAACCTACAAAATAAAACGAATGTGAATTAATATTTTTCAACAATTAATGTAATCATAATAACATAAGACGAGTATGATATGAACAATAAATCAAAAATAGTTGTTTTAATTCAAGTTTTACATTTTCAATAAAATAAAATTGAAAATTTTGACAGGATTTAATGCTAAAATATGTAAGTTGGCATCCCTAAATTTTGCCGCCCTAGATCGGCAAACAGAGAGTTTCTGGACGATTTTGAATTCTATAATATTAGTCATAATGCCACGGAGGCGCGAAAATAACTATTTCAATATCAATGACTAAATCACAATTTGTAAAATATCCCACATCACTCATTTTTATTTTATTTTTATGAATATTAAATGAGTTTATTGTACATTTACTTGTAGGAGTATTTTTATAAAAATTTATATACCAGTTTTTCCACCTGAGGATTCCATTTTTGAGATTATTTTTACTCTACCTCACACCCATTTCCAGGTATGGAACATGAATTTATTATAGTTTATTATATGAAATTAAAAATTAAATTAATTTTTACAGGATTAGTCACTATTGTCACTACTATACACTCATGTTTTTCAACCCGAGGATTCCATTTTTGAGATTATTTTTTCTCTATCTCACACCCATTTCCAGGTATGGAACATGAATTTATTATAGTTTGTTATATAAAATTAAAAGTTTTATAAATTTTTACAGAATTAGTCACTACTATGAAGAAGAATGATTTGAATTATGTTTGTGTTTGTGTTGTAGCGATGAGTGTTTGTGGGTGAGTCAGGCCCTGTGTAGACGCCCGCGAGAGCATTTTTTGTGCGTCTTGGTGGGGTTATCGTATCGTACTCGTACACCGTACTCCGGACCAAACGGGGCCCAACTTTCCCTGCTCTGGTCCACATTCACACACATATCTCCCATCTTTCATTTCAAATTCCTCAAGGGTTTTTAAATATAAATACTTATAATCAATTGAAAAACATAAATTAAAACATATCGTTACATATTTTCTATTCATTTGATTTTAATAAAAATAGTTCATTATTAATAAAGACGACTATGTATTTTGTCAATATTTAATATTGTTTTTTTAATTTATTATAAATAATAAAAATGCAATAATACAGGTGTATATTTTAAGTGATACACTATTGCTATCTCAAGAACTATAAGAAATACATAGTTGGTTAAATTAGCAAAGAATTCTTATATTAATAATTTTAATCATGGACTGAAAATTGTAGGGTCGGTCACAGTTAACGGATTTTTTTCTGTTTCTGTTATTTATTATATTAATTATATTAGAATTTTGTAAGAATACGTATAAAATTTATGATTAATATGATGAATTTAGTACAATATTTATATTTATACTAGTTTTAGTACTGATATTTTTTCAGTACTTTTCGTATCGGTTTTCGGTTTCTGTTATTATTACATTAATTCTTACTAGAGTTTTATAAGAATATGTAAAATTTATGGTTAATATTATCAGTTCAATGCAATATATTTATATTTAGACTACTATAATACAGAAAACATGTTTGCAAAATAAATTTTATTAGTTGATCAATGTATAGTTTTTTTATAATACCTCATAGTAGTAAAAAAAAAACTAGATAAGTCACTGGTACACGCCATATTGAGACCCCTTATTATAGTCGATATTTTCTGTATTATATTACCTAATATAAAGAATACTGAGAATTTCATTTAAGTACTGATCCAATAAACAATTTTTTTTATAAATTTTGTAGTAGGCTAATTAAAAAATATCAAGATTGACATATAAATAAAAAATGTGTAATGTCATATATTTGTGAGTGTATTGAATACAATATTTAAAAATAAATAAAATAATTTAAAAGTGTATTGTATTTTTCTGATCCTCTAACAAATTTAATCCATCAATTGCTAAACTATAAAACCATAGATTAGATCAAAACACTTTTAAAAATGTAAAGAATTTTTAAATGGGCTACCAAATATTTTAATTTTGCTCATAAATTTTTTGAGATTTTTTATGAGATAATTTGTAAATACAACACAAAAGTTTTCTTTATTATTACCCAAATAAAATGGTTGTTATGGTTTGTGGTGCACTCTCCATGTCAGCTAGATATCTGGTACACATCCTATAATGTATTTCAGATTAACACCCAAAAATAGATAATAAATTGGGAGCGATATTTATTTAAGTTAAGTTAAAACAATATAATAATAAGTGGTGCTCTCTCCTAATCAAATATAAGTGCTTGTGGATAAAAATACTGTTGAACTATGTTGTTTGTTGTATAGTTAATTGGCATATCTTGTAATGATATATTTTATTATTAAAATATTAAAATAACATTAAATGATTTTTATTGAAAATGATGTATGAATAGATAAAATAAATATGTCTTTATTAACAGTTAACAACTATTTATATCGATTATTTATTACTGAAAAAGCGTGAATAAAAACCACAGTTAAAGCAATTAAAACTGTATTTATCAATTGCAATCTATTACTAAAGTATAATTTGCATTAACCTACCAATAAAAAAATAGCAACAAATAAACATTTCGCATCAAGTTGCCGAACAAAAGAAGTCTGACAATTTTTTGTAGAAACAAATGCCGTCATTTTAAACAACGAACAAACGTATAGGTAATGTGTAACCTTCTTCAGCAGAACAGACAATAAAAATGACATTCGCGTACGACGTAAAGAACGTTAACTTAACGTTATCCATGGAGCGAAGACGTTGTGAGCGAGAGAGGAGATGGGAGAGAGTGTGCGCGAGAGAGAGACGGAGCGAGCAATGCGTGGTCAGTGTAGAGAGAGACGGAGATGTGTAATTACAATGATCCGATGTAGACGAGACCGAATGTCTTGAATGTTGGAAGGCCACGGACTACAGTCTGGCTACAGAGACTCTCAAAATGTTACCATTTTTATCACTCGCTTCCATGCTTTAAAACACAAAACTCTAGTACCAATAACAGCAATAGGTATTCCATTATAAATATGTTTTCCTACGACCACTGTTAAAAATAGTCTTTTTAACGGTTGCTTATCAAGTTAAAAATAATAGTTTATAACACAGTGAATACTTTTAAATCGTTGTCATTGACAACGAATTAAAAGTAAAAAACAAATTTACTTTTAACACTTGTGTTAAAAAGGAACTAAATCTAGTTACCTGTCATAAATGTCATTCTATAATGCTTAGTTTTTATTTACTAATACTTAACTAGGGTCGTAGGAAAAATAGTGTATGATATTTGTGTTAAAAGTGATTTTATTTCGTTCGTGGGGTTTGTTACACTCGACTTCGCCTCGTTTCAAACTTCCCCACTCACTCATAAAATGTCACTTTTAACACTTATATCATAAATAACTATTTTTTCGAAATCGATACTAAAGTACACGATATCACTCCGCGAAGTTAGCCAAAGTAGTTGCTAAAGTAAAACTATACAGACCCGTATGTCAAAATTTGAATTTACGGATTCATCTGTCAAACTGAATTAATCTATATTTTAATAGTATTATTTTTTGCAGTTTATTTTAGCACTACCTAAAATAACAAACATATCATTCTATAATATTATAGGTGAATTTATTTATTATTTACCTTTGATAATAATTTATCTGATTTCATGCAGACAACGTCTAAGCAGGTGTAAACATAAATGAAAATTATAAAGAAATATTTGTCACTTTGACACTACGTTTGTTATCACAGCCATCCCTGTTTCTATAGCTAGCTGACGTTTTACAAACATATAATGCTTTTTATTTATGTTTTTAATTAATAATTTAACGATTTCGGTAAACATATAATATATATCTAAGGCCTAAAGTATTTTTTATTACTCACATGGTTTATTCTCCTCGGCTATATCACTGATTTTAAGTATGCCTTCTATAATTCGAAATTTCTATTTTTTTTATGTTGATAATTACCTCATTATTGTAAAAAAGACCATGATGATGATGATATCAATGAAAATTATTATACACTAGGTTCATTTCTTAATCTACCGTTGAAATCTCCGTACCTGTTGTTAGCCTCAAAATATCAAATATCAATACACATTGCTTGATTTTAAAATTTTATGTAAAACCTAAAATAATAATTTTGACATTCTATCAACATCTTAAAAGAAATATGTAACAATATGGCCGTCCGATTTTTAAAGAAAATATTATATTTTGTATTTAATTGCACACCTCGTATATTGATTTCAGTATTTTATTCATCGTTACAGTCACTGTACATTATTTTGGTAAAATATTTATATAATTTTTTGTTACTTATAATATAATAGGGGAAGGTAGCCTAATTTGGACCAATTTTATAATATTCACTATATAAAGACACAGAAGAAGTGTCAATAAAAATTAAGTAGTAGAAAAGAAACTCACTAAGGGTACCTTCAAAATAAAACCATTTATTAAATTTTAAGTACTATTTATAATAGTAAAAAATAACTTCAAAAAAATCTTGTCATCGGTCCATTATAGGAAACCGGTTTCCTTATTTGGACCGCTAGCTTCCTAAATTGGACCATTAGCTTTCTTAACGAAAATTACAACAATAGAACCTTTTAACTACAGCACTAACTCCAGCACACTGAGAATGAATCCAAGTGCGACATTTCATATATTGTATCATATTTTCTTCCTTGGTTTCTTCACACAATGTACAAAACCATGAATCACAATTTTCTTTTTTATGTTTCGCATTTTGTCAGAGAGATGGGGAAAGGCAACAAATTTAAAGAGCTTATTGTTTAATATCGGATAGTTTCGTCACATCTTAGGGAGAGATAGGAGAAGTCAACAAATTTAAAGGTCTACACAATGTCCAAGGTCATAGAACTCAGTAGGGTAACATGAAAGGTACCGACATGTTGACGTGTCGCTTCTGTATGTACTATTCTGTGCCGTAATCACAATTTTTGTCGGTCCAATTTGGGCAACTGTTTTCGGTCCAACTTGGGCAACTTGAATATTTTATTCTTAAAATTATACAAAAATGTCAAAGTAACATAAACTCATAAAATTGTAACAGGAAATTATGGATAGATAAGTAAGCTTTGTGATGATATAAGAGGACTTGTAATTATTTACGTTTGGACGAACTAACGGCTTTCACTCTTATATCAAAATAACAAATTTTTTCGTAGTCAAACAAATAACCCTTCTCTTAATGTAACCATGAGACATTTTTTTCACAAACACGATTACATTAATTTGGTCTACCTCTACGTATAACAAGTAGTCTATCTAAAATCGCACAGATTTTACCAATCTTTGGATACCACAGCGGTCCAAATTAGGCTACGGTCCAAATTAGGCTACTCTCCCCTATATTTATATTTTTAAAATAATAAATAAATAATGATTTTTTAATTTTTTTTTTAAATTTTTTAACGATATCAGTGTTATAGCAATTTTTTAATTGTTTTGAAAGCAACATAAATATTTTATTTCATAAACAAAAACGGAATCTGTAATAAAATTAAAATTATTCATATGAATAAAACTAAGATGAGTAACAAAGAAACTTAAATTTTGTTACACATTAAAATATTGATTTATTATTACTATTAATTTAAAATATTATTATGTACCAAACATGTTTTAGTTGTTATTAATAATTTCGTAGCAAATAAATACATTTTTATTATAATTTGTATTTTTGATAAAAATCAATGACTTTTATTAAAAATTCAATGATTTTTATTAAAAAAAAATCAATTGATTTAAATCAGGCCAACCCTGTAAATAAGTACCTACATAGAAAATATTTCTAAAAACTGGGTTCAGCTTATAACTTATCGTTAAAATCTCCATATGCTAACAACTCTATTTAACTCATAACATTTTTTTAATTTGTAAAACAAAACATTAAATTATTTTTTAAATTTATTTAAGTATTAATTATTATATTATGAACAATAGTCATGAAATAAAAATGAATGACAAAAATACAATATATTAACACATTGAATTTACGTCTAGAACACTTCTTGCATTTATTTCTACAAATTTGTTTTCTGCTCGAGTGCCTGACAATTACTCCGCAGTCTTTTGTTAATCAGAGCAAACATAACAAATGACTGTTTGAGACACAGAGTGCTTTGATATTGGATGAGACTTTATTAAATTCCCGTTAGATATAAGTTGTTTTAATTAACATAACAAGTGAATAGTCAATGTGTATGACAGATATAGCATCTTTTCATTGTGTCGTAAAATTATATAAATACATGCAACGGTATCCATATTTTCTTAACACATATAATTATTCATGTATTCACATTTTTTAACAATAATAAATGTATATTTTTTTGTGGCATTGTAAAAATGCAATAATAGTGTAACAATAGGAAGGTTAGGATTTCACCTGTAGTAAATCAATATGTCAACAGTTATACTCTGCATTGAGGCAGGTCAAAAACTACAGTTCTAACCTATAAATTATAAAATGGTGCTCTTATAAAAATTGATTCTTGCTTCAAAAAATTATTATTATTTACATTTGTCTGTGGTTCCGAGAATCCAAGTTCGATACTTGTCTAGTATAATTCTTATTTGTTAATCACATTAAAATAATCTCTGGGTTACACTCTCCACGTTAGCTAGAGTGCCCGAGGGATGATATCTGATATACAGATGTCTGGAATAAATGTTATTATTGAAATTTTTAATTTATAATTGTTATAGTTTTATATATTTATTATTTTTTGTAATTTGTGTTGTAATGTTTATTGTTATTTATATATACAGGTCTGCAAAATGAGGAACATAGGACTTTAACACGGGATTTCAAAAAATTGCAGATACTCTCTCTCCTGATAGATTTAATACGAAACTGCAAGAGTACAAATTAAATTGTACGTCAAATAAGATCATAATTGTTGTAACAGCACGTCTACAGTTCTAGATATATTAAATATAAAATAGAAATTTTTTCGTTAAAAATCAGACAACCGTGAAAATAAAATAAAATATCTGTCAAAGAAGTCACTGATTATAATTGTAATGGTCTGTATTTTAATATTATTTAAGATGGATTTATTTATTTTTTTCTCTAACAATATTCCAATATTGTCATTAAATGTCACAACTGACACATAGATATTTTCTTTTATATTCTTGACTATTTGATTTTGAATGAAAGTGTTACATTTTATATATAATAAATCTTAACACATGTAGAATTTAATTTTGAACAACTTTGTATTCATGTATATTTCTTCTAAATCTATCAGGAGAGAGAGTATCCGCAATTTTTTGAAATCCCATGTTAAAGTCATATATGTTCCGCATTTCGTTGCACACACTATGTATATACCTATATATGTATTATTGAAATCTGTTATCTGACACACTCAGGTATAGCTACTTTATGTAATTAACAAACTTCACCATATTTTATTTTCATTTTATTATCTAATTATTAAATGTATATATTTTAATAATTTTAATAGCTATACATTAAATGAAAGAAAATTACTGGTTTCTTTTTATTAGATCATTAAACATACTAATTCTGTATAGTAAAAAATTATAATTAAGTTTTTTTATACATTTTTATGTATATTTATAAATTATTAATTTTTATTTACAATTTTTTTTAAATCAAAAATAATTTTTTATCTAGACGTAGCATTAAAATCTTCAAACACATAAAGTGAGTATTGTATTTTTTATGATATTTTCTACGAATATGTATTCACTTTATACGTGATTAGATTATAATATGATTGTATTATAATATTACTCAAATATTTTCCTGTAACTGTATACAATTTGCTATCATTTTGCACTCTCTATAGCAGCTATTAGTTTCTTGAAGGTAACATGTGGTAAAAGTTTTCTTTAGTAAAATATGTCATTATAAAAATTTTCATAATTTTTCAAATTGAAATTCTGAATCCCCAGAACAGTAAAACTGTCAGCGTAGAGATTTCAACGACAGATTAAGAGTTGAAACTAATATAATAATATTCAATGGTTTATTTTTTATTTTACTATATTTTGATATTCAGTATAATTATTGAAAATGTTTTTATTTTTGAGTATTTATTTTATGTGTACATTAGAAAAGTAAATATATATAACGCTATATAATAATATTTTAGGGATGGTTGGTATTAAGACTTGAACGATGGGTAAAGAGGACAACCCAATACACTGTTTGAAGTTAAAGCCCGTATTACTAGCGCTTTTGATAAAAGTCATGTCTGCTCTCATAAGATTATAATGTAGCAGCACTTCTCTTAAAAGCACTATTATTATAAAAGTAGAAAGGCCAAATGATGTATTTATACGTATATTTATTACGACCAGTACGGATTGTTTTAGGTTTTCAGTGATGGTCAGAAAAAAAAGACAATAGAAATTTCAAAACATTTTTGTATAGTACGTTTTCTTTTAAATTTAAGAAGAAAGCATAAATTGTATTGATATTTGTTCTTATATAGAATTAAATTAACCGAACATATTGGCTTAAAAGAAGGAATAACTGAAACTATTGTATTTTTTTTTAATTTAGTAAATATAAAAGTGAAAGATGTTACAAAATAAAGTGGTTTTCTGCTCAAAAATGTATTATTTTCTTTTTTGCTGAGACTTTTTAAAATTGACTAGTTTGCTACACTCTACAAACCTTACTTATTTAAGTGTTATTTTATTATATATAATATCATTCTTTGGCCAGCACTGAATGTTGTAAATAGCATTCCACGGCTTGATTCAATTTTGACTTAACTGGAAATGATCCAATTTTAAGTCTAGTAGTAATATTTCAAGTACTTTTTCAAGCATATCTTTATTTACAAAATTGAACCATAAAAAAATCTAATATGCAACATGTTCCTAAGAAATAAAATTTCAAGACAAGACAAGACTTTTTTATTCTAGTTCAAGAAGCAAGAGCAGGTTAATGTAATTTTGAAACAATCTAGAGTCTTCATATCCAGACAAGACTTTTTAATCTAGACTTAAAGTTAGTCCAATCTTGATTGTTCTTAAAAACTAAATTAGCAAAATATAATCGGCTAAAGGAAGCAAAAGTTAGAAATACTTTAGCCAAAGATTATTTATATCTTTACATCTTTTACTTAGGCAGATTACCACGATTCGCGTGAAATTTGATGCTCTTGTCTTGCAATTTTGATGCAAGACCAAAAAAAAAATACAAGACTCTCTTGAAACACTAGTTCTTGTTTGTAAATTTATAATAAATATAAATTTCAAATTAACATAAAAAAAACTGCACGAGCCCAAGAATTGAACATATAATTTTGCTATTCTTGCAAGGCAATTTCTTGCGTTGTCTTGTTTTGAAATTTGTAGCTTCTGTCTTGTTCTTGTTAGACGTAGACCAAGAAAAAAACAAGATTCTGGTGAAACACTAGTTCTTATTTACTAATTTAATTTTTACATTATTCTGTAAGGACCATAGTATATAGTAAATAAATATATGGTTGTGTAGTATGGGAGTAACCTTTATAGTTACTACATATTTTCTTAAATAGGTACTTTATTATTATAGAAAGATTTTTATTATTATTATTATTATAAAATAAAGTGGTTTTCCGCTCAAAAATGTATTAGTATCTTCTTTTTGTTTACTACTTGCATCCATATAATACTGCAATAAATTTTTACTGTTATTTAGTTATTAACAAAAATACTGCAAGAGTACAAGAATTGAAGATAATGTTGCTATTCTTGCACTTTTTTTGCAAGGCAATTTCTTGGCTTGTCTTGCTATGAAATTTGTAGTTCTTGTCCTGTTCTTGTATTGCAATTCTTGCAAGACTGATGCAAGACTGATGCAAGACTGATGCAAGACCAAGAAAAATAAAAGACTCTTGCGAAACACTACTGTTGTCTAGTTCTTGTCTTGTAATTTTCGCAAGACTGATAATTTTTAATAAATATAAATGTTAAATTAACAAAAAAAAACCGCAAGAGCACAAAAATTGAACATAATCTTGCTATTCTTGCAAGGCAATTTCTTGCCTTGTCTTGCTTTGATATTTGTAGCTCTTGTCTTGTTCTTCTCTTGCAATTTTTACAAGACTCATGCAAGACCAAGAAAAATACAAGACTCTGATGAAACCCTAGTTGTTATTTGCTAATATAATATTTCCCTGATTCTCTGTGAGCACTAGTGTAGTGGTAGTGTAGTTGTGGGGTGTATGTTGCAGGTGTGTTCGGGATGTCTGGGATGCTGGGCGCCTGTACAGAACCACTGGCCGCGAGAACCGGTCCGGGTTGACTTTTTACCGCGGACCACACTTTTATTTTCATTCCAGGCGCGGGGCGGGGGCCGCGGGGCGGCGGCTGCTTACCTGGGCGCGCGAGCCTTCTTACCTGCCCAGTGCTGTGCGCTGCTTCGTCGCTAGTGCAGTGTTACTAACTAGGAACAACCGAGCGGTAAGTCGAACAACCCGGTCATTCTATAGCAATATTAACACCGGCAAAAATCTCAAACTCATTTACCGGTAGCTTTAATTATTTATTTTCCAAGCGGTCATATACACTTGTTCACACCTTAATTTTATTGCGATTATAATACCGGTAAAAATTTCAAACTTATTTACCGATAAAGTCATGCTGTATAACGATAGCATTAATTTCTTTTCTACTACTTTTAATTTTTCAAGCGGTAAGACATTGAAGCGGTCAAACACACTTGTTCACATCTTAATTTTATTGCGATATTAATACCAGTAAAAATTTCAAACTTACTTATTGGTAAAGTCAGGCAGTATATAACTATAGCATTAACTTCTTTTTTACTAGATTTAATTTTTAATTTTCGAAGCGGTCATATACACTTGTTCACATCTTAATTTTATAGCTATAATAATACCGGTAAAAATTTCCAATTTATTTCCCGGTAAAGTCATGTTGTATTACTATAGCATTAACTTCTTCTTTACTAGCTTTAAATTTTCCAAGCGGTAAGTCATACAACAGGTCAAATTCTCTTGTTCATACCTTAATTTTATAGCGTTATTAGTAGCGGTAAAAATTTACAACTTATTTACCGGTAAAGTCATTCTGTATAACTATAGCTTTAACTTCATTTTTACTATTTTTAAATTTTAATTTTCCAAGCGGTAAGTCATTCAACCGGTCGTATACACTTGTTCAAATCTTAATTTTATAGTATAATAATACCGGTAAAAATTTCCAACTTATTTACCAGTAAAGTCATGCTGTATAACTATAGCTTTAACTTCATTTTTACTAGATTTAATTTTTAATTTTCCAAGCGGTAGGTCATTCAACCGGCCAAATATTTGTTCATACCTAAATTTTATAGCGATATTAATACCGGTAAAAGTTTCAAACTTATTTACCGGTAAAATCATGCTGTATAACTATCGCATTAACATATTTTTTACTAGCAATAATACCAATAAAAATTGTAAAATATAACCAGAATATACCGGTTAGATGATATTTGTACACGTTTTACCGGGAAAATGGTACTCTAATAACTATTAATATTAATTTTTTTTTACTACACATTTTGGCGCCCTTTTACCACACTTAACTTGCCGTACCTACTGTATAGCGTCCGCCATAATTTGTAAATATTTCAACCAAATGTATTATATGTTGTAATACTGGTAATAATACCAATAAAAATTGTGAAATATAATTTACCTGCAGCATAATTTATATACGTTTTAACCAGTGTCCATTATGGGTAAATACTTTCTTAAACATAACCCTACATTTTTTTATACTTATTTTCTGTCTCGGTGTTGGAATGACATATTCTTATTTAATTTTCAAACGATTTTTGATTGATAATCGACGGACAATATATCTGTTATCAATATAATTACTTTCTCAAAAATTTTCTTAATTTAAAATAGTATAAAGCACTCCGTACAAAAGGCAAATTAAGTACTTGTTTGTTCGTTTCTTCGCCGCTGTGCGGCTCATGTTAAAATTTCAAACTCGCGCCATAATAGCTTACTATCTATAACTTATATTTTAATGTACTATTCTAGCCTTATTTTATAACTATACGGTTTCGGTATTAAACAAATAATATCAACGGATTTATTGGAATATTATTTATATATTTACTTTTAAAAATACTACCATAACTTTGATCAACAGTGGTTTTGAATAAATTAAAAACCAGATCTAAATAATATTTGTGATTATTTTTATGGTATTTTAAAAAAAATACCGCCCCTAGATTTTGCCGCCGTTGAACAATAGCCCCTATTGTAGCTTTTTAATTAATATCGTAGTAATAATAATAATGTTCTTCAACTTATAACTTGTTTAGAAATGTTCTGATATTACTGATACTATACCAGTATCAACAGATACTTTTTTTATACAGATATTTGAATGTCGGTGCAAATAGTAGATTTAATCTAGTATTGGAAAACTTTAATTTATTTAATCAAATTGAAATGTCTCTTTTTTTTATTAAAATGTTTCTATGTTTTTTAAAGTCTTAAAACTTTTACTTCAATTCAATACTAATATCGATAATTTTTATTTGATTTTTTTGATAGTCATGTATTGCATATCCCTAGACTTATTAAATAAGTATATTTTTCTTTCGATATTTCAAAGAGTGGATAATTTTGATTGGATATTGGTAATTTTTTTTTCGATGTCGATACCAATAGTAAAGTTAATCTAGTATTGGAAAACTTTAATTTATTTAATTAAATTTAATTATTTCTTTTTTATTAAAATGTTTTAAACATGAAACAATTTTTTATTATTTTATTACCCAAAAGTATGAAAATGGCTTACTAAACTACTTATTTATGCTGTCAAAGAAGAGTGAAGAATTTATTTTTATTGTAAAACAAAAAAATAATAATTTTTTCTCACTACTTCTATATTTTTTAAAGTATTAAAAGTATTCCTTCGATTCGATACTAATAACAATAATTTTTTTTTTATATTTTTTGATGTATTGCATATTCTTTCAATATTTCAAACTATGAATTTGATACTGGTAGAGTTGTATCGTGAGTGAATATGTTGGCGTGGTGGTAGAGGGCTGGCCTCGTCAAGGTCAGGCTGGGCGGCAATGCCCCTGGTCGTGGCGGGAGGCGCGACGCGAGAGAGGCGCGAGGCAAGGCAAGACAACGCGTAGCATCCGCCGAGGCCTCGCACGGCCCTACACGGCCCACCTGTCTCGCCCTGTAGTGTGAAGGTCAGTACCGGACCAGCGTTCCCAGCAATGTCTTCCCAACAGAATGAGAAGTAATGTTCCAAAATTAGGAAAAAAGAGCGCCATATTGTAATCATTCTGAATAAGAACTAACGTTCTTAAAAGTACAGTAACAAAGAGGTCATTTAAAATTAAATAGAGTAATACCGGGAGAGATAAACTAAAACTAAAAATCTGATGTGGATAACACATGACTTCCTTGTACGCTATATTATACAAATTTTGGCTACATTATTTTACATGAAAGTGAGATCATTCTACGGCTAATCATGCAGAATCGCCTATTTCCCATCTTGTGTGATTCCTGTACTGATCTCGTGCCGAAACTTTCACATCTCGTGGGAAATAGGCGACTTCTACACTTGTTACACTTGAAAAGACCGATTAGAACAAAAAATGGAGCTGCATAACTAGACGTTATAGTAATTACACAAATAAAATATCAACATTCTACGGCTAATCGTTTTTGTTATGTGAAAAATTAAAAAAAAAAGCACTACAAGCAAAATGCCCTTTTTGAGTTATGCGAGATAGATACGTATGTACAGACGTCACGCCGTCACTAGTCAAAATGGATATTTCCGTTGAAATCTGAAAACCGAAATTTTTCGCGATTACAATCATTCTTTTACTTTGTGCAAGGAAAATATAGTTGTATGAAGAGATATTTGAAACTCATTATATAGTATAAACCGATTACCCCTTATAATAAAGGTTCTTTTATAGACAAGTACTTTCTTCTGTCGTATAATACTATGATGGACTGTATCTTAAATTTATTGTGTTTAAATTTAGATTAAATGGCACATTTTCTGTAGTATAAAAAACCAAAACTGTTTTATGAGTAAACAATGAATTTTTAAAAAAATCTATATTTCACTTATGTTGTTCGATTTTAGATGAATCAGAGGGATAGTGTGTAATTTCACAGACTAGTGTTTTAAGAGTTTTATTTCATACAACTTGCAATATTAATAAGGTCTTCAATCACCATGTACCTGTTTTTAGAAAACGTTTCTTTCTAATAATGTATATACATGTAGATTTAATATCTAATGCACCACAATTATTTTTACAATAACCTAATCTAACCCAGACATATTTAAGGTACATTTGAGCATTTAAAATTATTATTTTATATTAAGTAAATTTTGTCGAATATATGGTAAGCGAAAACTTTTTCATAATTGCCAATGTGAAACTAAGTTTTTGTTAACCTGTACATCCTTCGAATCCAGTTCTGTAGAGGCGTCGAACAAGTGAACAAGTATAATTACAATTGCAGATCGGAGTGCATTGTATTTTTACCTTATAGGACACTTGCAATCGCAGACACAGTCGCCAAGCCAATGAAATGAACAATGAGGATTTACAATGTAACCAAAACGAAACTAGTAGACCTTCACAACCACTGCCCGCATACAAAAAACCGTTAAAATTATCTACCCTTATAACCTTAACTGCTGTCGCTTCGCTACTTCATCATCGTCTCTCAACCTCAAATATATAAATATTAATATATACATCATACAAAAATGATACTGTCTTTGAAAAAAGTTTATGCGTTAATTTTTATTTACATACATTTATAAATAGTTATTATTCAGTACAAAATTAGTAGGCGTATGTTAATTAAAAAAAAGGCAACTGATTTTCGACAAATACTATACATATATCCAAAAAAATGCAGATACTCTCTCCTAATAAGTTAAAAATACTACAAAATACAAAGTTGTTTAAAATTAAATTTTACTTAGATAAAATTATAATTGTTGGAACAACGCATCTATAGTTCGAGATATATTAAATAGACTGTTTCTTGTCCTAAAGAAAACTAATATATTAGACGAAACGTTGACTTGAAATAAAACTTTTCAAAAATAGACTGCTAGTTCGATTATTTTCCTGAAACCGTTAAAATAATTATGTTGGTGATTGTGATTATTTTGTTCGTTATAGTAGAAGTAGATGTATATGAAACTGACTTATATGGGTTTTACAACCTTTTTTATTGGAAGGATGGGAAGCTTTGTGGTCAAGACTTATAATTTGTCCCAACTCAAAGGTATCACTTGAAAAGTAAGAACAGGACCCTATTAAAGAAATTCATACTATACATACTTAGTATTAATTTTGTAAATTGAAAATAAGTAATTAGAAATAAGACACAATAAATACATAATTATTGTTTCAGCATGACTCACATCCACAAAATTATATTCCCAGGATCTCCACATATTCGTAGTAACAATTTTATGCACACACTTATTTAAAACTGCAAGCAGAGAAATAACGTTACTTTTTGATGAATTGTCCAAAACTGACCGTGTACCTCTAAAGAAAATTTTTAATAACTGTAATAATGGAGTTCTTAAAATACTTGGAAATCCAATGATTGCTCAATGAAAAATCTTAAGATTGAACAACTTGATTTAGTCACATCTCCCTTGATCTCTCTGTTTATCTCTTTTAGATTTTCCTACTACTGTAAAGATGTTTAATACTAAGTTTCTGCCTTCGTTCTTCTATGTATAAATACTAAACATTTTGTATGAAGTATATTCATTAGTATTTCCTGATAATGGCCTTATAAGTCAAAATACGAATATAAATAAAATTCCATATATTAGAACAACCAAGTATTTCTTATATTTATATCAACTGTTTGTATTGAACATTTACAGTTGAATTTATTTTAATAATGTAATCTCACTTAATTTAAAAATTGAAATTAGAAGACGTGCATTTAAAATGCATTATTATTTGAATATTTTAATCTAGATTTAAAAGCACATAATTAGGAAACATTTTGAAAGAAAATTTCTGATACGGCCCTTAGCATCATACGACAGAATAAAATACCTGTCTAAAAGAACCATTACCGCAAGTCCCATAAAACTTTATAAGGGCCAATCGGCTTATCCAAAAGCGAATTTCATATGTCTATGCTTCTACTATACTTAAATATTTTGTACATGTCATTTTATCACAGAAACAGAAAAAATTTGAATTTGAAAGTTGAATTCATTCAGAACATCATTTTCCTATACAATATAAAGTTGTATTGTTGGGTAGATGTTGATTTATAGGGTAAGCTAGACCGGTCGGCGTATAAAATTCCTCCCCTCGCCAGGTTGCGAAATACCTGGGGACAGGTAGCAGGTGCAGGCACCTGGCGGACAAAGGGAACTGTGCCAGCGGGCCACGAGACATCCTGCCCTGCCCTGCCCTGCCCTGCCCTACCCTACCCAGCCACATGTGCATGTGCATGTATTACCCCTCAGTGTCTATGCATTTCCGTTACTTCCTGGGAAAACACTTTAAAACTGTCTTGAAAAAAACTTTCTTTAACTTATATAATAAGTGGAAATATAACGTAAAAATACTTGCCAAATTGTTTAGCTATATTGTTTGATTTGTTGACACTGTCATCTTTGACATTTACATGGCTGTCCGTTTCTACACAACAACTAATAAAATTTTTAAAAAAATCCTAGCACTATTTACTTGAGGTCGTTTTAGACTAGTCTGTATATGGGACAATAAATAGTACAAGAAATTGCTAGATTTTAATAAAATTTTGTATGATACTAATACAGTTTCTTGTACAATATATTGGCTCTGATTTTGCGCACTTTCGTTTAATATGTCTGTATGTAAAATTCATTTATATTTAAAGTTTTCAATACTTACAACTTTACCAGTAGTAACACTACGTTTTCTATAAACACACTTCATACAATAAAAACGAATAAACGTTAGAAACGCGTGAGATCACAAAATTTTTATATAAGAGCATGCAATGCATGCTCACAGCCAAATTGATTGACAGATTGTATAAAAATAGAACGTATTCTATTTTTTTAACAGATTTACGATCGTATACAATATTTCAACCAAGTTGCTGTTTGAAATTTAAATTGTACCAAAAATGGTGCAAGTTTTTGTATAATTTATAGACTAGTTTAAAACGGCCTTTATAGGATTATATATAAATTAAAACTCCCATATCTCTGAAACGGTTCATTTTTTGACACATGTTGTATAATACTTTTTGATTAGTGATTCGGGTGAGACAAAATATTTTTCGAATCGCGCTCGTCTCGTCTTGAGCGAGACGAGAATGATTTTACAAACAAGGCTTCAAGACGAGAAAATAAAATCGAGATTCTCGAATTTTAATCATTTCGCTCGGCGAGATTTTAAAATTATTATATCATAAATGTGACATATTTTGTGACTTGATTCACAAGGTAGAAATTAATATTCTGTGCCACCGATGTAGAAATTGTAGAAGAAAAATAAACAAGTGTCCGTAGGAACTATGTAGAATCAGCGAAAAATAAATAACTTGTACAATAGAAAAATACAATATCGTCTTAAATCTAAAAAAAACTAGGTAACTTTAGAATGAAGTTACTAAAAACCATCAACAAACTGACAGATTTAAATTGATAACCTAAAAATGCAATACGCCACGAACAGTATTAACAGTGTACCAATAAAACAAAATTATGTCTAAATTAAAACTTCTATGTCTCTGAAACGGTTCATTTTTGGACACATGTTGTATAATACTTTTTAATTTATTTCGATTTCTTCTCCGTGTCCTATAAATCTTAAACACTTTTTTTTTAACACCTTGTACACTTATAGGAATGTTGTGCTACTGATGCTAATGATGATCTTATTTATAGCAAAGATCTATGCCATTTTTATGTGAGAAATATGTGGTAAAGAATTTAAATGGACTGGACTTAAACTCAGGTTTGAGTTGATGTTCAATTTTATGTATTATATTTTGGTAGGTGAAGAATGGCGCATCAAAAAGTTTTAAATATAAAGTTTACAATCATAACTAAAACTATCACTACTCGTGCAAAATGATTCGGCATGTACATAATATGTGTAGATTTGGTTATGAAACCCGTTTGCTGGTTTGGCGGCCATGTTGTTCTTGATACATGAACTTGGTGCCATTTACCTCGGCCATGAAATCCTCGGCGAGGCCACGAGCCTTTCACGGGCTCCGCGACAGAGAGCGTTAGACGACACGCACGCTGCCTCCATTGCCGCTTGCCGTTTGTTATTTGTTGTTGTTTAGTGACAGGAGGTGTGGGTGCCTTGCTTAATACCCGGGGTTTGTCATTTGCAACAAGTAATAACGGTTAACAGCATATCAAGTAGCTAATATATTTATCTTACATTGATGGTTTCCTTATGACAACAGGAAAATAAATATGTATGGTTAAATTAAAAAATATATGCTTTCGAATAGGCATAAAATAGTATATTGCGTCATAAGGGAAGATATAGGCATATTACATCCCAAAGATTTCTGATACACGAGCGAACGTAGTGAGCGAGGGCAGTAAAAGCTGAGGGATGTAATGTTGCCGTTAGATTCCCGTAGGGCATAAGCTATTTTTCCGTATCCTTGAAAAGAATCTTTTAAATAAAATAGTTATTTTTTTAATGTAAAACACAAAAACGTGTGTCGCTTTCCTATTTACTACTGAAACCATGGCGACAGGTAACAAAATATCTAATGTAAATGTCATTTCAAAAGATTTTTTGACATACAACCTCAAATTATAAATGTCTAATTTTGGTTTAAATGATAATTTCTATAATACATTTATGCGAAAATTGAAAAATAATTAAAATTATCATGTAATTTGAAGTTAACTTGAACAGTATTTTGTTGTAATCAAATTATTATAATTTTAAATGTTATTGGTAGATGGCATGTCGTATGCTTGCACCGCTAAAACCCACAGCTGTTCATATCATCCCGCTTTTAATATTTACCTGCCATTGTTAACCTCAAATGAAGTAAACAATTTGTCAATTACCTACATACCATGCATACGGAAAAATATGTATAATCCCATTTGAAAAAATATAACTATGTGTTGTAACTTGACAAGCAGTGGTTTCAATAATATTTTCTTCTCTGAGAGGATGTCTCCCTTGGTCTCCTACAACCATCGTAGACCCTTGTCTCGCCTACCAATTGCTCTGTACAGTACAGGGATAGGGTAATAGTAGCTGTACCTTCCCAAATTAATGTTCAAAACTGCACCGGGTTTTTTTTTACCGGTTTCAGGATATTAAGCCTTTGGTTACATAAACAAAAGTAAACAGGGTAACTCAGTGATAATTGTATCCCATGTAATTCTGACAAGTTAGTATGATAAAAATATTACTGTACAGGAGTGGGATTCTATAACTCATAACAACTACAAATAACAACCGTACTTGTTATAATATCAATTGCTATTATAGAATAGCAAGTATACTTTGTAGTTGATATTTGTAGTCCAAATGATATTTTGAGAAATGTTTTGAATTTGAATTTTTAATTCATCTAAACTTTGAAGATCTCCCCTAGTACAAACTTCTGATTTTAAAGGTCACCAATAAAAATAATCTAGATGTGTAAGATCGAGTGATCTAGCAGACTGTTCTACTATTAATTCTTATTTTTATATAATATTGAATTTAAAATTGTTATACTTGGTGTATGCTTGTCAGAAAATTTTATAACCCAAAAAGCAAATGTCAACTTCGCACCCTATGTTTAATTTTAAATAAGACAAGCAAGTATACATTGCTGTCAATTAAATATCAAGTAATCATGGATATAATAAATCCCATGTTTCACGTTAAAAAATACTTATGGTACATTTGCGATAATATTTAACTGTACATATAATATTTAGCAAATTAAGAATTGGTTTCTCAAATTACATATCAAAAAAACGCGTCTTTCACGTAGGTCCTTTTCTATATGAGACACACTATAGCAGTGTTGTTTGAGACATAAGTTCTTCACCTCAGTTCATACCTTCTCGAATGTTATAACGTACTCACATCCCTTGCAGTTAACTTAAACTTCTTTATTTATTACCGGTTTAACACCATGTTTCATTTTCCTGTGTGTATTTTTTCCAATCACCAATGATTACATTTCTACAAGCAAGTTTATAATCAAGTGTTTGTGTTCTTTACAGGATATTCTTCGGTACGTTAATCTGTAGTTAAAAGAGCTAATTACTTTTTTATACATTTTTTACTGATTGTCGTCATCATAACATAAGATTCATACTAACAAAAAATTGAAGAATGTTATGGTTTAATCAAATTTCCTGTCAAACCATTTGTCATCAATTTCCTTACTTAGTAACGGACTGTTATTCATTTTTATAATCAAAGTAATAAGAGAGCCATGAATTCATCGACAAATGAATAGTTGTTCCTTACTGATAAACTGGAGTGATTTAATAGTATATTATATACCAAGGTTGAGAAGACTATCATTATTGATCTAGCGCCAAGTTGTGTCCCAAGATGCGAAGCAACCGAGGGACATAAGGCGCTGGTCAATAATGGTCTTCTCAACCGTGGTATATATATTATTATTTTCACTATTAGCATTGCAATCCCAATTCGACTTAAAAAAATTATATTGACAATAACAAATATTTTGACGTGAATATTAACTTGTTTCTTAATGAATAAAACAACTTTTTTAATGTTTTAGTTTTTAGTTACTTGTTTGCTTCCTTTGTTGTAATTGTCATTACTCTGAAGAAGGCAGCAGTTTATGCTGCCGAAACGTTGGGTTTAATAAATAAATAATTACAATACTAAAACTAAAAAAATGATTTATTCACTAACTATGAGTTCTGAAAATTATTTTATTGTTTCTTAACATTCAAAAAAGTAAAGTAGGCTGTTTTTGTTTTTATATTTGATGTTTCAGTTTGTCAACCTTACTATTGATTTTAATTTGGTTTTGTTTGATTTATTTATTTAATTTAGACAACATGTTAAATTGTGAGTCCATGTTTTACACATTTCTTGAGTTAAAGGATCCAAACAATATTTGTAATTGGAGACTTGACTTTCTTTAAAAAGTAACAGTTTTCATTATCATTATCAAATTTTAACACAGAAAAAAAACTGGCTTCCACCATCAAATGAAGCATTTGGGTGAAAATTACATGTGTGGAACAATAATAAAAATAATAAATAAGATTCATTTACTTTTATGCCATTTTTTTGGAAATTAACTACCGTGGAAATCCAATAGAGAAACTAAAAAAGTAATAAATGAAATACTCGGTAGGTTCCAAAAATTAGAAAATTTATTCTAAACGTATTTCGGCTTACTAGGCGATCGTCAGGAATACAATCGATAAACATTTTTTATGTGTCTTCCGGGCACTCTAGCTGGTTTGGAGTGTGCACCACAAATGACATTTTAATTTCTTAGAACTATAATTTAATCATTTATTTCGCAATTTTGAATGCAAAAGTAACAGATATATTATTATTATTGATATACTTATCATAACGTTTATACACCTGTGTATATTTATAAAGTTTTGATTAATATATCGAAGTGTTACAACACAGATTCCAAAGTTACACACCCATCGCTTCATCTGTATTCATTACATCTTCCTGTTCGAGACCTTGGGCTTCAATTTCTACATCCCAAACTTACATTCCAATTTACCTACTGATACACGTACCATAGAATTCCAAATATATTTAAATCGCTTATAATATAATATACAGGGTGATTTATAATGAATATATCAAACTTTAACGTTTTATTAGGGAAGTCATCTCGAATAAAAAAATGTCATATGAACATAAGTTCTAATCTATCTATACGTAGGTATCTACAGGTGTCCTTTTAAGAGGCTAACGATTGGAATCTCGAGAACTGTAAGAAATACGAAGAGGTTAAATTGGGGCAAAGTTGCTGCATTAGTCGGCCATTTTAATCATGTTTTTGTTTTAGATATAAGCAAAAAAATTTTGGCCAATATACTCTTTGATTTATAACTTTCTTGTTTCAATTAATAAAAATTTCTAGTTTGCACATTTACAGACACTTTTTACGAGGAATTAACAGCGGTCCTTAAAATTTTTGTACTCGAGTACTTTCAATTTTCACATGAGGCTCAAAGTTGTCTTAAGTACTATTAAATATATATATTTTTCTTTTTCGATATAAAACATGTACATTAAAATGAAAGTAAACTAAGAAATGAAAAGTATTGATTTTATTTGTTTCGATCAAGTATGTGCTTTAGAAACAAAATTGAAAATATATGGTTTGTAACAAATTTTTAACATTTAAATTCAATATTCGCCTAAATTTCAACAAAACAGAAGTAAATACTTCAAAAATTACAAAAATTACAAAAATTTAAAAAATTTCAATTTCTTATAAAAATAAGTGTGTAGAATGTGCAAACTAGAAACTTTTATGAATTGAAACAAGAAAGTTGTGTCAAAAAGTATATTGGCCAAAATTATTTTGCTTATATCTACAACAAAAACATGATTAAAATGGCCAACTAATGCGGCAACTTTGCCCCAATTTAACCGTCTTCGTATCTCTTACGTTTCTCGAGATCCCAATGGTTAGTCTCTTAAAATGGACATCCTGTATACAGGATGATTTATAGTTTATTAGGGTGGTCATTTCAAATAAATATGTCATATATTACATAGGTCTTTATAAGAAAATAATAAACTCATAAATTTACTATGCATCTGCCACTAATAAAAAAATTCTATAAAAATAATATTCCTATGAATTGTAGTTATTTATATATACCATATAATTTATGAGTCAAAAATAATTATATGTCATTATAAATCGTTTTTCTGTGCGTAATTTTTTTTTTAATTCACAAATTGACAGACATACTTATCTGTAATTTATCTTAAAATCATATTTATCAATATAAACACTCTTTAGGTACGATATAAAATTTAAAAAATGAGTTAAATAAATATCGAAATGTAAGAAAAGTAAAATATTCTGAAGAGCGACTCGGAGATTTCAACGATACATGTGAACGGAAACCTTCAATGCTGTTATTTTCATGCTATATGGATACAATTCCTCGTTTCGTTTTTTGGTTTATGAATATTTAATTTTTGGTAAACAATGGAAAATATTTTGACTTTGATTCTATCTTATTAATTGTACCATTTATAATATAATTTGTTCGTTATGAAAAACAAAGTATATCCGTTTTAAAATATAACCTCATTTTCTAAAAGATATCAAACTGATTTTCTCAATAAAACATAATTACAGGATCTATATTTAGTAAATAAATTACAAAGTATATTTGTTTTAAAATTTAACCTAATTCTCTAAAAGATATTAAGCTTATTTTCACAATAAAACATAATTGACAGAATCTATTTTTAGAAAATCAATTACAAATTTGGAAAAGCTATAAACTACGGCCTTCAGAATATGAAAATCAGAGTGCATAAAGTCACTAAACTCTAAATTTACGAGATCTTGGCTTGTGAACTTGGAAGGACGTTGTCAACAAAAAATTCCACAAATGCCATCCGCTTCATAGCTACAAAAGTTGTTTGGGAATTTAATGGCTGCGTTAGTCATAATAGTTGTTAATTTAGGTAAAAGTTATCACAAGGAATTTTGAATATAAACTATACAAATTATTGTAACCATTGCCAATAATAGAAAATGTATTATGATATATTTTTAAATATTTACAATTTATTAATGAATTAACACTATGTACTAGAATGGAAAGTGCGTTACAAACAATATTTCTGATAATTTCAAAAACTTTTCACAACTTTACTTTGTTTATATTGTGCATTTATTTATTTTTTCATACTAAAATAAATATTACCTAGTTTTACAACAACAAAATATAATTGGGACTAAAAGATGTGTCTTTTTTCTTATTATTAATAGTATTAATTCTTATTCTTATTAATAATTTCTTAATTTAGTTATAATTTCTTTGTGATTTGCGTCAGACAAATGAAATGTATAGAAAAGATTTTTAGAGAAAAATGTTATTAGAAAAAAGATAGATATGTTACCTGTCAGATGATAAGATTACATGTAAGAATATGTGTGATTTTTTTTTTAATGAAAATCCTTTACATAAAGGATCTATTAAAAAAAGTATGGTATTTGCTTATTAAAACCAAAATTTAATGAAAAAATCAAAATTGAAAATAGGATAATAAAAATAAAGGATAAAAAGGATATTTTTCAAATCATCAAATTTATTATATATATTTCAAGATAAGTTTAAAATGGAAGTTCAAATAAGAACCATCTTATAGTTTGTAATTTCGTTTTGTTACTAAGAATTAAGTTTTGTAACTAACGCAACAAAGAGTTGTAGAACACTTTTTACTCTCATGCGAGTGCCCTAAAGGTGAAACAAATAATTACCTTATTAAAATAAAAATTTATTGATTGTGATTCTGAAATCCGATTTCGAGAAATTCTGTACCATATATTTCTCACCTAAAATACGTCTTGTGGTACTTTCTCCACGTCAGTTAAATGTCTAGCACACAAGCCCTATGTTATATAGCAATACAAGTTTTTGAACAAAGCAGATTTGGAAAGCCAGCGATGGGTAATAACCTATGAGTGATACATTTAGTTATTTTATTTATTTATTTCACAATATCCTTGTCGAGTGACGCACGCGACAAAATGGTGCTAATCCGGCTCTGGCAAGTCAGTGACCTCGCTCAGGGATCGTTTTCGACGACCTTGAACCAAGAAGCATTCGCAATCAACCACCATCTCCACGGCAACGCGAAAAAACAAGCGCCCAAATTAACTAACAAAAACTAAACGGTTTTTGTTGAGGTATTACGCACATTTTTTGCGGTTTTTTATTTCCTAGATCGTTTGGATTCAGACTATATTCAAGGCTAACGAACTTTAATAATGATTTTTTTAATTTAATAAGTTGATGAGATGTAATCTACTTTGTAATTTGAAGGGTTATTAATTTTCTTCAGCTACTTTAGTAGACTCAAATTTAACTAATTTTCCATTACGTACTTACGCACTTTTAAATTTTCTACGACCACTTTGGAAAGTGGCACTTTTCTCACACTATATAAAGCTTCAAAGTTGCGTATTTCCCCACAATCGTGGATTAAAGTGTGAGAAATCTGCGCATGTGCAGTGTGGGAAATATAATTGCCAACACTGAGCTTGCGTGAAGGTACTTTTTGTTCGGTTATCTGCGCCATATTGTTCTTTATGTCAAATAGCTTTCGTGCATGTATTTTATTCTGTAACGTTTAACAGTATGGTAGTAAAAAAGTATAGTGTACCACTTGTGCAGAATTACCTACTTTCACACCTCATGGGAAATACGCGACTTTCTGCACTTTTTGCACAATATACTATTTCCAATTTTTATTTTATTGTCATGATAACATTTCATATAACATACAGGGTGGAATCGAAAATTAAGATTATGGTTTTACTCGGAAGTTATTACAGATACAAAAATATACTAAATGACAAAATTGTAGGGAATCAAGGTGGCCATTTGATTATGGAATAAAATATTTTTTAAACCAGTGTGGTTCTCAAGTTTTTAAAATTAATTGTCTGTAGGCTATGGATGAAAAACAATACCAAAATCTAGCGGCTGTAAGTAATATTGTTGTTCTAGTTTATGTTTATTAGATAAACAGTTTTTATTGTGCCGCAATTTGGCGTCGGTCACCAATTATATGAAACGATTAGTTAGTGGTCCCTTACAGCTCACAATATAGTTTTCTGAAATACAACATAATTACAGAATAAAAATACATGCACGAAAGTTATCACACTTTACTTCACGATTGTACGATTATGGGAAATACGCAACTTTGAAGCTTTATATACTCTGAGAAAAGTGCTACTTTCCATAGTAGTCGTAGAAAAATTATTTTATATTATTTGCCGCCCTTCAAAGTCTTTTGACGGGATTTTGAGAAGCCCTAATACCCCGCTTGAAACGGCCCTGGTTGTAAAATACAATCTACCACGCTTAAAATGTAAATAACTGTTATTTATTATTTAAACAGTTTTCTAATATTGTAGAAAATAATATTTTACTTCCTATCAGTAATGGAAATCAAATTTTTTTGTAGTAAGTGACTAATGCAATCAAGTATCTGTAGGAAACAATTAAATTGATATTGTTAAACCAAAAAAATATCAGTACAAGGTGTGGTGTGTATATTTGACGTATTAGCAATTAAACGTATATTATTGCATAGAACACATTTATCTATTAGTCAATCAACAAAACCTAACTTTTCTTACACCGATTGTCACTTGTCACATTCACTCAGGAAGTTTTATTGCATTTAGAATCAATAATTTTTAATGAACAAAACATTTGAAATATGTATCATTAATTATATAATTGTTAATACTGAATAAAAAGTTGAAAGCGACAAGTTTTTGATAATTGACCTATTGTTGCTAAAAAGTGACGTCAGAAAATTTTCATAAGTGTATAAATGATAAAAATTGTTGCTAATTGTAGAATTATAAAATTTATTAACAATGATTTATGCAATAATGATCTACGATGACAATAATATAAAAAATGAGCATAGCTAATTCATAGGATAATTAAAGAAGTATTCATTTTCAATTAATTTACATTCTTGTCTTCACAATATTTTTTTATTCTATCTTGTTATTTATTTAATTTATTATATACTTATATACTGTTACAACATTACAATATAGATAGATACTAAAGTACACGATATCACTCCGCGAAGTTAGTCAAAGTAGTAACTAAAGTAAAACTTCACAGACTCCTATGTCAAAATTTAACTTTACGGGCTCATCTGTTAAACTTGAATTAACCTATATTTTAATAATACCACATTTTTGCATTTTATTTTAGCACTAGCTAAAATAACAAACATATCATTCTATAATATTATCGGTAAATTTATTTATTATTTACCTTTGATAAAAATTTATCTGGTTTCATGCAGACGACGTCTAAGCAGCTGTAAACATAAATGAAAATAATAAAGAAATATTTGATACTTTGACAATACGTTTGCTATCACAGCCATCCCCGTCTCAATAGCTAGCTGACGTTTTACAAACACATACTATTTATTTATGTTTTTAATTAATAATTTAACGATTTCGGAAAGATATACTGTAATCTAAGGACTAAAAATATTTATATCATACATATCATGTCAGCATTTTTTTTAAATAAGACTTAATGAAATATTCATTTAATTATACTTTGAGTAATATTTATTTTTATATCTCAGTATATAATTATAACAAAAGAACTGACAGATTGTACAACAAAAAACTGATAAGTATTTTGCTATGATATTTAAAGTTCAGTCGTTCTGACATTTGGCTTTAGTTATACATGTTTAAATGGCGTAAAATATTCATTTCTTACTTTTAAATTGAAATTCCAAATTTTATAAACCGGAACTATCTACAATGAATTATAATTTGTAATTATCATTGACATATTGATTTAAAAATAATTGGAACATTTGTATTTTAAATGTCACATACCAATATTAAAGTTTTTTTTGGGTATTATTATATTATAAAACTTTAATGAAAATATAAATATAACCGTTAAGAAAATACATCACTATTATAATTAGATTCTCCATTGTTTTCACCACAGTATAACAATTAATAATTAGATATACCTCTCACTTTATTGGAGACATATTATTGTTATTTAAACATCAACAATAATTATTTAACATAATAAACTAATATTTTATTTTCTGTTTTTAGTGGGTCATGAATTAGAGAATTTTAAAGCGTTTGCTCTAATTACTAGCCTACTGAAAACAGAGCACATTCTGGAGCAGATTAAGCTACTTTGGATTATGCTCTGGTTTCAGAGGATCAGGAATTAGAGCACTTAGAAGTGGTTGCTCTAATTCTTGGCCTAATGAAAACAGAGCACATTCTGGAGCAGATTTAACTGCTCTGGATTGTGCTCTGGTTTCAGTGGATCAGGAATTAAAGCACTCAAAAGTGTTTGCTTTAATTCTAGGTCTGCTGAAACCAGAGCACATTCTGGAATAAATTTGATTGCTCTGGATTGTGCATTAATTTCAATGGACCAAAAATCAGAGCAAGTATTCAGTCTGGTTCTTAGCCTGCTTAAACTAGAGCGCAATCTAGAGCACTGTTGTTCTGGATTTTGCTGTAGTTTCAGTAGTTTAAAAAGTAGTTAAAATACTTCAATATTTACTTTTTCTTGCAACTTTATCTTTTGATTTTGGTCATTATAAGAAATTTTGTCTCAAAAGAAATTAAAGCTGGCGCCCGTACAACTACGGTAGATCTTTATCGAATTTACTCTTTTCGACTATCTCTGAGCAAACAATTATTGGCGCGCCAATGGAATATCTTTGACAGACTGATGTCACTCTCTTTCATTTGCAAACGGATTATAGCTGTCGTAAAGAGCGCACTACAGAAACCATAAAAAATGGTATAGAACTACTTTTGATAGTAGTAGGGAACGGTTAGATTTTCAGTTTAATTTCAGCAGAGACTGCATGACAGGTGAATTCACTCTTATCGTATATCGTAGATAGAAATAAACATAAATTTATTTTATCTTTGAAAAAATGTTGAGATAGTCATGCACTTGTAAGGTTATTAGATTCATAATGAAAATAAAAACATGTTTAATGTATGCAGTTCCCTCAGTAATTTGCATGCAGAGCTTCTATAATAATTCAATTATCTCAGTTTCTAATAAAATACGTAATATAAATAAGCAGTTGCTGACTTTATCGCGTTGATCTTGCACTTGGTTAGCGCGGAACATAAATTATAACGCTTGCGAAAATCTACTAATCACTACAATCTATTGCTATTCGAAAATTGCTGTTCTCTTCATATTACTTACACTAGGAATGCTATACAAATACAATACAACTTTTTGCAAGTAATTAAAACAGTATAAAAAAATAACTATTTTTGACTTCTGTCTGTCTATAGAACTATAGACAAACTTAAAATGGAAAATAATAGAAATTAATAAATTATTGTCAAATCATATAACAAATACTTGATAAATAAATGTGTAAGGCTTGTAAATTAAACTGTTCCGAGTTCTAATTTGTTACGGTATTATATAGGGTGTTTAATTGCTATAACTATAAGAGATAAAGAATTGGTTAAATTAACAAACAACTTCTGTATTAAGAGACTATTTTACTAAATGAACAAAAAAAAATCGACCAATGGTTTTCAAAATATGGAACTCAACTCAAGCTCTATTTTCTTCTCGCGGAATAGTGAGGAAAATTATTTTCCCTCTCTCGAGAGGAAAATGTACAGTGTTACCAACAGCACTACATAGTTATTATTGTAGAATTAAATATTGAAATAATTAATTTTTATATTAAAATTTCCTATTTAATAATGATATTCTTTTAAAAAAAATTATGGAACTTGAACTTGAATTGGCATATTGGCAATACTGTAACATTTGCACTGCTAAACGTCAAAGTTTACATAACTAAATTTCTAGTTTATCGGTCGAGCTTCGTCTCATGCCGAAATTTTTACACCTCGTGGAAAATAGGCGATTTTCTGCACTTGTTGCACAATATACTATTTCTATTCTTTCCTCTCTAGTTTGAGAAATAAATATTTTATTATTTCATTCAATAAAGTTTCTTTTCTGATTTCAACGACATTCGATATATTTTTATAGAAAAATGCATAATTTATTTTATATAAATTTTATTTAAATATGTTTATGTACATAAATACCGTCATGGATAAAACACAAATTATCACTATTGGTACATACCTATCTTCTTATTATATGAAAAAGTATTCATTTTGTTAATAATATAAATTGTTTAAACCATTATTTAAATAGAAAAATACCCAATTTGTGTTTCAAATAATAAATACTCTTAAAAAATAACTATTTTTATTTATAACTATATATTTTATTAATATTCTTTTCTTTACAGATGTAAGAAAAAAATCTGCAAGAACCGCTCCGGTTAAGAAGAAACGCGCACGAGGTGTGGTAACTCCACCACCGTTGGCTTGAGCTCGGTGTCAACGGTTGAGGAGTTCCTTTGCCTAGTCGCGATACCTACAGGTCTCCTTCGTAGACAATCATATTTTAATAAATTTAAATACTCGAATTGGGTATATGACCAAATTTTAATTTTTATATGATACTAGACAAAAAATAAAATACCTGTTTTTATTAAATTCATTGTTCGTAGTTTACGAGAAAATAAATATTAAAAATCGTAAAAGAAGACAGATTAGGAGAGAAAGAAACAGTCTACCTATCTTCTTCTACGATCTTACCAGGGTTATATTGCTAATAACTATATTATTGGAAAGTAATGTTTAGTGTTTATTATTGTAATTGTAATTGGAAGCTATACTGGTTAGTTTTTATATTTTATGACATATTCTGAAATTCGTTTATGGTCACATACAAATACCCAATTTTCTTTGTACAATGTATTTTATTTCATAATATATTCAACCTATTTGTCATATGTAAATAATGAAATTTTACAGTGTATTAAATAAGCCCACACAATACCAGTGGCGCCTCATGTGGGTGTTTTGGGGCACCTGAAGTATTTAAACACCTACGATATTTACAAAATTGAATTTTTTATACCCATTGTTTATTTTGTATTACTTCATATGTTAATTTAAATTTGAATTTGTCAAATAAAGAATTTAAATCTGTCTTTTATTTACGAACAAACTATAGCCAAAAATGTGTAAAGAATAAATTCAAAATATAAAATATTTATGATAAAAATAATTAACAATTTTTATGTTTATATAGCTAGGATTATTACTGATACAACAAAATAATAAAAAAATATATTACAGTTAAATTACCTCATCTATCTTGTCAGCAACCCACAATACACAAATGTTAATCTGGTTGTTTAGTTATAAATATTTGTATTGTATATAAAAAAACTATAATCATTTGAGATTATAAAGCTTATCTGTTCAATAAAGTAATTTCCCAAATTAAAAACAAACCTCTCCATGTTAATCCTTTCAGATACGACAATAAAACAATTGGAAGAACATATGCAACACGAATAACATCACAGAAATCCCGAAGATAGGAACTGGCATCCAAAGAATCAAAATTCAAAGGAATGTAGTAACGAAAATTAAATACATACATACATACTGTATGTCTCTCTAAATAAAAAAGCACTTATGTTAAATTTTTCATATTATCTTACATTTTTGTTCGTACGTTTTTTATAATTTTTATATACAGAGTGTTCCACAACTTAGGACAAAAAAAATAAATTGTACGTAGGTACTGTACGATGAGTTGATTATAAAATAAAAATATTTTTTTAAGAAGCAAACATTTTTTTTTTCACTGATCTGTAGTTAATTTTATTTTTTTTTAAATCTTCTACAATGAAAGTAATTGTTTACATAATATCTAACAATAATATATATCTACTAGTAAACTACCCTTAACTTTGCGATTTTTTAAAACATTCTTTGTTTCATGATCAGCGTCATACAGTATATGCCTATATTTTTTTGGCCTAAGTTGTGGAACACTCTGTATAAAAAATATTTTAATTATAAAAATTATTTTGTTTTACTACAGTAATTAATAAATAAAATCACAATTCCAACTAAAATATTCATATATCTTTATTTCTTAAACTATTCCCCAATAAATGCAGCAACGAAAAAGAATAATAAAATCTCGTTTTTAAAATTCAAAATCAGTTTAACGGTATTTATAATAGACTATTTTTGGAATATTTCATCAATACAATTTTCAAATAAAACTGTGAAAAATCTAATTTATTTTCTATTTCATAATTTAAATAATTTTTATAAATAAGAAATTGGTAGGTATATGAACTGCATGTTTATAAAAAATATACTTAATTATTATAATGATATATAAAAAATAATATCTATTACTATGTCTATAAGAGTCGAAATAAAATATTTAACTACCATACGCATTAAGCATTATTTATTCTATCTACCCTTCTAATAAATGTATAAAATAATAGATCAATGTATGTGTTCCACAATACATTTATGTATTTATAGCCGAAGCATATGGCGTAAGAATTTTATCATTTTCTATACCGATTGTTTACGGAGATAAAAACATATTTTTAGGTCACGGGGGAATTATTAGTTTGTGTATATGACTGCATGAATAATACCGCGAATTGCAACCGCAACAACAATGAATTGTGTTTATGTCTCATTATTTTCCGATGTCTATTTATAGAGGAAATTTGTCGGTAATAAAATTTTAGTTTATATACAAATTTAGAAACGTGAAGTAGTGCTAATTGAGAAGGTGAGTGAACGATTGTTTTTTATCATTTGTTTTATCTTCTAAGAATAATCGTAAAGTGGTATAGCAATATTAACATAACAAATGAAAAATAAAATAAATACTAAGACAGCTGAGAATGTGGAAAACAATATTCAGTTGTTTGCATAACATAAAACACCTTGCTTCCTATTGACAATGTGGTTAACGCGTTGTTAACTCTACCGCTAAAAAAAATTGATGTTAGCATAAATTGATAATTTTAATGACAGAAATACTGCTGAGTAATATTTTGTCTTTATCTTCAATTCTTAAACAATGACATTTATATTTTCATATTTCTTCAACTAATGATTGTAGTCGGTCTGTTGTACTGTGGTTTCCTCATTGTAATATTTTAAACAACAATTTATTTAAAAAACAAATGAACAGTAATAAGACAACGTTTATTGTATTTTTTTACTGATTTAACATTTATCGAGATTTAGTTCTTTAGTGTTAACGGAAACGGAAATGTGCGGAACAACTTCGGATATTAATCCGGAAGAATATAAAAGGAGTAGAGTATATCTTCCGGCTGCAGGATCCGAAGGACTATCGCAGGACGAAGGATTAAAACGGTAAGAAATTCACAATAATTTTGATTACAATACAAGTATGTTTGTAAACATTAATCATATTCAAATTAAGATTCGATCTTTCATATCAAAGTAAAATTAGAAACTGTCAATAAATAGTCATCGTTGTTTACATAATATTTACTTACAAATTTTATCAATAAAAATCCAATCTCAAGAATATTACTAGACTTTGAACTCCTAGACATAATCATAATTGATACAAGAAAATAAAAAAAATGTCGTAAAGTTCACTCACTTGATTACATTATCCTTATTCTTGTACAATTTACTAATTAAAATTCCTAAATATTTTAAACAAACAACATACAAACATCAACATACATTTTAAGGTTATGTACTTACGTATTTCACAGGTTCCAAGATGTTTTGGGTATTCTTGAACACAATAATGAAATATTTATTCCAATAATGTAAATAACAACAATGTATAATTTAAATAAATACTATTAACTATATTGTACAAATAAATACACACTAAAACACTTCACAAAAATATTCGTACCTGTACAAACAATTGCCAGTTCACTAATTTATTTATGTGTGAATATAATTGGGTAAAATTAAAAAAATTTCTACTGCAAATAACTTCACTATGTACTTTTTAATAAAAAAAATATAATTATTGCCAGTTTACTTTCAAAATATATTTTAAATAATATGGAAATAAAAATATTTTACAGAAAAATGGATGAAATGATTGGATAACTATTTTTTGAAGGCAACTAAAAAAACAACCACGAACTATGTAGTTTAACAGTTAAATTATTTCATAAAAAACTTTTTAAGTAGCTCGCTTCGTTCGCTCTAATAATTACCATCACTGTATTGTTGTTTACATATTCTGTCGTGCAAAAATGAGTATGTCCAAGTCTATATGGCTTAAAAAAATACTTATTTGTTATCTATTTCCGAACTGAAACGAAACTGTAACCAAAAAACCGTACTGGTTTTTGACTTATATATTTAAACCATAACCGAAAACCGAAACCTACATTTATTTTTTCAAATATGGAAACCGAAAACTGATACGAAAAATAAATTTATATTGTAATTGAAAACATAACCGAATCAAAAAAGTATCGGTACTAAAACCAGTCTAAATATAAAATTCTAGTGTAAGTAATGTAATAAAAATTAACTAGTTATATTTTAAAGCGCTATTTTTAAAGTAACTACACTTTTCTTAAAATAACTTACAAACCGTAACGAAAAATAATTTTTTTTGATTATTTACCAAAACGAAAACCAACATAATATTTTCAAAAACCGTTACAGATAACCGAAACCTAATTTTTATTAATGTACAAAGTACAAACCATTTACCGTAACCGAACCCCAAAACTTTTCAATTGAAGTCCCTGTGTATAAATTATATTAAGGTGAAAATAATATTTAATTTTCTGATTTTTATTATCGTAAAATCAAATTGAAACTTTAATATATTTTAATAGAGTGCGTAAAATTCAGTATCAGCCATATTTCTGATAAGTGTGCTGCTGACGTTTTACTTTTTTTTGTTTGGTTCTAAGCAGAGGGACAAGCCAACTTCATACTGGTTGTGGTCGAACAAAGAACGGGAAAGGTGAGAATTTTAAATCGATGTCAGGGAGTTAACATTTAATTTTTCTATGCGTTCATTGTTTTTCAGTTGAAATAACAATAAACACCCAGAGAAATTTAGACTACGAAGCAACGCAATAAAGCAAAATGGCAAAAACTCTCTGACGTCTACTTAAAATTCCCGCCATTTCTGCTCTTTGCTCGATCACAACCAGTGTGAAGTTGGTTGGAACCAAACAAAACGACAGCAGCACGCTCATGCTCTATTGCCTGATCAAATGCGCCATAACATTTTTATTTTCGCACTGGTTTGCTATTGGCTGTTGGCTCAACGTCGGCGATGACGTCACACATATTAGGATTTAATTTATTAAAACTTTAAGATTTTTTTTGAAGCATATTTGAAATGTGTTGGTACAAATAAAAATACGAGATTAATTTATGTACAGATTAAAATATTAAAAACGAAAAAAACTTGGAAATCCTTATTGTATATTTATGAGTACAAGAAAAAGAAATTCCATTCAATTATATTTTAAACAAACACTTTTTACGTTATAGATATAAATAATAATGACAATCATAAAATTTTACAATTAAAAAAAACCCAAGCTGCAAGCTCATAAACCTCAAGTACTGTAAAAACAATTACACATAGCACATAGCTAGCCTTCCTAGGAACGAATAAAATTCATCACTGGTAATAGTCCTACATGCCAATCCGAACAACCGACAACTTTTTATTTCCATGCGCTTCCACGTTCTGCTTCCCAACATGAGTAGTTTATCCGCAGGTACGTGGAAACCGAGTTCCCAGAAGCGGCTAGCGGTTCCGCAGTGTACAGCGTGCCGAGAAAGTTTACCGAGCGAACTGAGCTTCAGGCGAGCCGAGCAGAACACGCCGTGTTCGAGCGATTGAGCGCCTTAGCAAAGACCAGATTGGAAGGACTCTGGTTGCTGTTTTTCCACGGCGCCTGCTATGCGGGACATTCTTACCGCAATCAAAGAGTTGGGAAACTTATGATTCGGGAACATGATTTTGTTGTTTTTGCCAAATACAACGGTAAGGACTACAACTTATAACTACATTAACTTAAAGGTTTATTCCTTAGAACGAGACAAATTTCCGGTCAAATAATGCGTTAGTTTCATAGATGGAAGATATTATATTTAATATAATAGGCCTAAAATGGGTTTACGGAACACAATCATTGTTTGTTTAACTGATGAATTAGTAAAAAATTAAAAATTATAATCTTTTAAAATCTCCAAGTTATTTCCAATAATAGTTAGTCGAAATAATCCAAAAATATCCTTTTTTTGATCCAAAATTTTGATTTTTGAAACTAGTCCATATTGATAGACGCCGATACGCTGATTTGAATTTTTCAAACCGAATTTAATTATCTCTTTTGGTTCTTGAGATTTTTGCTGTCAAAGTTGCACCTCAAAAATGTGTGTTTTTTGGGTATATCTCTAAAATACGTAGAGATACAAATTGAACGATAATACCAGTCGATTCTACGGGCAAAGTTACATAAAGAAATGTTTTCTCCAAATATACGTTCTTTGGAACGATTCAATGAAAAATGAGAAAAACGAAAAAACCGGAATTTCAGTTTTTCGTTCGAGAACTTTTTCTCTCCAAAAGTTTTCATTTTCTGGACTTAAGTAAATATGGATGCGCTGATTCCAAATTTTCAAACCGAATTCAATTATCTCTTACCGTTCTCGAGATATTTGAGTTCAAAGTTAGACCTGAAAAAATCGGTTTTTCAGGAATAGCCCTGAAATGAGTCGAGATATGATTTTGACGACCTCACCAATCGATTCTACGGGCAAAATTACATAAGTGTACTAATTTTCAGATTTTTATTCCAACATATACAAGTTTTATAGTGAAAAAACGAAAATCGTCAAAAATCGAAAAAAATGCCTGATGAACCCCTTACGATTTTTTTCGATTTTGGCCATTTTCAGTTTTTCCTGTCTAAAAATTGTATCCATTGGAATAAAAATCTGAAAATTGGTACACTTATGTAATTTAGCCCGTAGAATCGATTGGTGAGGTCGTCGAAGTCATATCTCGACTCATTTCAGGGCTATTCCTGAAAAACCGTTTTTTTCAGGTCTAACTTTAAAATCAAATATCTCGAGAACGGTAAGAGATAATTGAATTCGGTTTGAAAATTTGGAATCGCCGCATCGATATTTACTTAAGTTCAGAAAATGAAAAATTTTGAAGAGAAAAAGTTCCCGATCAAAAAACTGAAATTCCGGTTTTTTCGTTTTTCTTATTTTTCACCGAATCGTTCCAAAGAACGTATATGCGGACAAAACATTTCTTTATGTAACTTTGCCCATAGAATCGACTGGTATAATCGTTGAGATTGTATCTCTACCCATTTTAGAGATATACCCAAAAAACCTACTTTTTTGAGGTGCAAATTTGAGAGCAAAAATCTCAGGAACCAAAAGAGATAATTAAATTCGGTTTGAACAGTTCAAATCAGCGTATCGGCCTCTATCAATATGGAGTAGTTCTAAAAATCAAAATTTTGAACCTAAAAATGGATATTTTTGGATTATTTCGGCTGTATATGAAAATTTTCTGAGTGAAAAACTAAAAATAGTATCGTTTTATGTTTAACTAATATTGGAAATAATTTGGAGATGTTAAAAAAAAATTAATACTTTACTGATTCATCAGTTAAACAAACAATGATTGTGTATCGTAAACCAATTTTAAATTCAAAAAATGTCTCTAGGCCTGCTATATTAAACATAATATCTTCATCTTTAATATCGGTTTTCAAAAATAAATGTATATGGTATTTTCGACTTAAAATTAGATACCTAAGGAATAAACCTTTAAGTTAGGCTGTCAAATTGCATACATCTATACATTGTAGTTTTTTTTTTTAGGTCGCTATCACATTCTCCTGCTAGAAGTCAAATCAACACATTCCTCTTCACTCCTTCCAGTGTCTAGCGATGCTAGAGTAGTGAAGAACAACAAACGATCAGCTCAACATCAACTCCGAGACCACCTGGAGGTTCTGGAACACGTGGCAGCTAGATGGGGCCGCTCTGAATGCTGCTCCAAGCTACAAGCCTATATCATGTGGCCCTTTCTTACCTCTGTCACCAGAGATCCCAAAGGACAAGCAATGAAGAGGTGGAGGGAAGATGGCGACCTGCATGTCTTCCAAGATGTGTTGGAAAGCGAACAAATGTTCGAGGAATGGTTTGGGACGGTTTTGGAAAAAGAAGGAATGAAGGGACATGAATTTCAGATGCTCCTAAATCGGTGAGAAACATTTTTCTAATACCCCAAAAGTAAAGACAGCCATTATTAAAAATATATGTAAAATAAAAAAAAAACTGTAGCCACATCACCCACATTCATAAAAAAGATTAGCCACTAAGCCGGATTAGTTATACCCATTGTTAACATCCTGAAATGTTAAAGTAACTTCAATCCCAATTCATAAAAAGAATAAATATATAATTTAGTTCCAAAGATAACTCCACTAGTTTGGTGGAAGTAGCAATATTTGTACATGATTATCAGCATTTCTAAATAATGTAGAGTAATATTTGTAGTGATATTTGACAACCTAGAAGTAAAATACTTTGATTACACGCATGCGCAAAGCATTCATTGAAGTATGGTTGTAATCATTTTTTTATTAAATTCGTATTCCATGAACAGACAGGTTAAAATTCATCATTTTTTATTTTATAATATAGTATATTTTTTTTATTTTTAACGTTCATCTCGATCTTCCTCTGGACGTTGTAAAAATCAAATCATTTTGAACTGAAATAAATACAAATATTTCATTTAACGTTTCTGTTACATATAACACAAATATAATAAAAAAATTATAAAAAAAAATTCATACTTCGATGAATGCTTTCTGCAAGCATGTAATCAAAGTATTTTACTTCTAGATTTTCAAATATCACCACAAATCTTCAAATCATGCAATTGATTTCAAACTTTTAAATAATAAATTTCATTAAAGACAGATTGACAAAAATTAATCTAGTAAAAATATATCAAAACTAGTTAGATTACAATACATTTCTTATACGGCGATATTTTCTTTTTTCTAGATTTATAATATTGAGTTGTGGAGTATTTATGGATGAAATATACCAAAACATGTTAGCACTATTAACTCAAGAGCAGTTAAAATTATTAACAGCTAGCAGCAGCGGTCCAGGATTTTGGGGGGAAAGAAAAAATGGCCCTCTTGTTGTCCATGGAGCAGCCGGAACTGGTAAAACTTTACTAGTTTTGAAAAAACTACAATTGTTGCACGAACAAGGAGAACTAAATGATGAAAAAAGGGCTTTATATATTTGCTATTGGCCAGGAATCAGGTATGAAAAAAAATTATAAATAAATAAGGGAAACTAATAAAAAGTATTTCAGATGTGACTTCGAAAATAAATTAAAATATCTAGGTCTGGATAAATACGTAGACAGTGCTAGATTTTATATTTCCCAAACTGGATTTTTACTGCGAAATAAATCAAAATACAAACATATTTTCATGGATGAAGCAGAAGCAATTTGTCTGTCATTTGAAGATACAATAATGTTGAAAACAATGTCTTCCATTTATCAAAAATATCATGACGGTAACTGCCAGATTCAAAGTTGTTCAAATAAAATAACAAATTTCACATCTTTGGACGAAAGTGCGAAAATTTTCGCAAACCACCCAATGGATAATTGGGGACAAATATGGTTTTTGGTAGACATTAATCAAGCTTCATTTTTCTTGCCAAAACATTCCCCAACTATTTTAAAAACACCAAATGTTGTTCTTAATCGAGTGATGAGAACAACTTGTTTTATTTTTGATGTTTTTAAACAATTTTATTCAAATCCAATGCCTTTTCTTCCCAAACCAATTTTAGATAAGTTGAGTCTTCAAAATATAAATATGGGACACGATATTTCGGGTCCACCAATTTTCTGGGTAAATTCCAATTCTCAAAAAATAAATCATGAAAATTGCAGCCAAACTTTGCATACTTTAGTTTGTGTTATAATTGATTTGTGTGCGACAAAAGGAATAAAACCAAATAATATTTGTGTCATTCCGTTTTTAGTAAATGATAAACTGACACCAAAATGTTTAAACGAAGAAATTGCTCTTCATTTTGTAGAAAATGGATACAAACCTCAAGCAACAGGAAGTGTAGAAAATTTTATAACAGAATCCTCATTGAACGATTTTTTGATTTCTTGGGCTTTGCGAGTAAAGGGCTTGGAATTTAAAGTTGTGATCGTTGTTTTAGAAGATGATGATTTTGATATAAACGACGCAGAAGATCGTAAAAAGATGTATATAATGGCATCGAGATGTACTTGTTTACTTATTGTAATTTGTCCCGAAGATACAAAGAAATCTATAGATTTGAATGATGTAATAAAGAATTATACATTTGGTCTGCAATTTTAGATTTTATACATCCGTGTTTTCGACATAGAAGTATAAAACTAGAGTGACCATTTGTTTTAATTTTGTTTTTTACAGGACTGATAAATATTTTGAAACATAGTTTGTACTAATTTTTTACATATCGTACTGAATGTACTGATTTTTTATAATTATTTAATGTTACGTATTTATATATTCTTGTACAATTTTAATATTAACTAAAATTTCTGCCATCTATCGACCGACTCCAGTAATAAAACAATTGATTTAACATTTCATTAGTGATTTGGTAACAATGCTTTTGAAAAGAACTACCAATAGGAGCTTACAATGAACGCTAGTGTTCCATACCCAAAGAATTTTTTTTTTCACGTCTTGCATAGAAAGCTATACTTTTTTCTTGCGAAATAGTGAAGAAAATTATTGTTACGACCACTATGAACAGTGGTACTTTTCTCACACTGTATAAAGTGTGAGAAATTGTTTTTCACAGTATCTGTCAACACTGCGCAAGTGTGAAGGTATTGTTTGTGTGTCAAATAGGTTTCGTGCATGTATTTTTTTTTCTGTAACGTTTAGCAGTGTGGTTGCAGAAAAAGTATAGTTTGCCACTCGTGCGGAATCACCTATTTCCTACCTTGTGTGATTCCAGCACTCAATTTTGTCCCGCGCCGAAACTTTCACACCTCGTGGGAAATAGGAGATTTTCTGCACTTGTTGCACAATACTCTATTTGCATTCTTACTCGTGCTTCTTCTAATACCTCAGCTGTAAGCGAAGTGAAGTTAACGCCGCAATGCGCGTTAAATTCATAAGCTGTTATAATTTTAACAAATTTAAGTTAATATTTTTAAATGATTATTTTTTTAAATGTGTTTATATTCAAGAGAAAACTATTTAATTCAAATCATGTAAGTAATTCTTAACATTCAATTAATAATTAAATTTAAGCACAGCTACCGTATTTGTAAAAAAAAAAATTCTACTTTACTTTTGGGAGAAGAATGGGCTTCTCCCCCTCATGTGAGAAGTAGGGACTTCTCCCACTAGTAAAGTAATGTATTATTAGAACATAAGTTTTGTAGTGATGTCACCAAAAAAATAAATGGTCACTCTAAATAAAACGATTGTGATATTTTGCTTTAAGGAAAGTAAAGATTAAGCAATATATAATGAATATATTTGTTATCTATATACATATTTTATATCAATTAGCCTAAGTTAACAAAACTGCAATAACAAGTTACTTGTGAAATTACTGAGATAAATAACAATCAGTTACTTATTAGTACTATATGAATTGTAAATAAATAAATATAATAAAATTTAAAAATGGCTAATAACTTATTGAAAAAGTAGCGAGAGTAGAATTAATAAGTCCTCCGGAAACTAAAAACGCCCCTATATTTGCAATGAACTAACTACCCCAGTTATGCGCGCGAATGTTCATCAAAAGAATGAGATCAGCGCATCCTTATCTTAAACTGGTGTTACAAAATCTATTTGAGCAAAATCTAGCAATAAAATCTCCACTGCCCTTATGTAAATCACAAGAATTTATTGAGAAACATGAACAGAACAGAAATGGGAACTTACCATTTGTACCGGGATTGGGGGTGGAGTGTAATGTTTAAGAGTGTGTGTGTGGCTAGCTCGTGCGACACGTGGGGATCTCGTGGATGGCCTCGAGGGGCCCCCCGCGCACCCGGTACCCCATGTTGGCCAGCATCGTCTCGAACGGGTCCATGGAGATGCGCTGCTGGTTCGCTTCGGCCGCGGCGCCCGGGTCTGTCACCACGCGCATGTTCTCAGAACCGTCCTAACAAACAGAATACAAATTAGTTTAACAATCTAAACCGAACTTGCCATATAGTGATCGCGCAATTAAAAGTAAAATAATTTATTATCTCCAAGTTATTCCCAATCATAGTTATACAATTTTTCACTCTAAAATTTATTAAATAAAGCTGAATTAATTGGGTCTAAATTTTTTTTTCATGAGAATAGTTGATATTGATATGCGGAGAAAATATTTCTTTATGTAAAATCGACTGATATAACCCATTTTAAAGATATACCCAAAAAAAACACTCATTTTGAGGTGCAACTTTGAAAGCAAAAATCTCAGGATCAAAAATGTTTCATTAAATTCTGATTACGAATTTGAAATAAGGGATTCGACCTCTATCAATATAGACTATTTTCAGAAACAAAATGCGTATTTTTTGATTATTTCGACTGTAAATGAAAAACTATTGAGTGAAAAACTAAAAATTGAAACTTGGGAATAACTTGGAATATTAAAACAATTTAAATTTTTAATTGAAAATATGGATTTTTAATTTTTTACTAGCCCATCAGTTAAACCAATAATGATTATTAACCGTAAACCTGTTTTTCTATGACCACTATGGTAAGTAGCACTTTTCTCACACAATATAAAGCTTAAAAGTGGCATATTTCCCACAATCGTGGATTACAATAATTGCCAACACTGCGTATGCGTAAAGGTACTCTTTATAAGGATATCTGCGCCATATTGTTTTTTTTTTATGTCAAATTGCTTTCGTTCATGTATTTTTGTTCTGTAACGTTTAGCAGTGTGGTCGTAGAAAAAATGTATGCCACTTGTGCAAAATCACCAATTTCCCATCTTGTGTGATTCCACACCTCACGGGAAATAGGAAACTTTCTGCACTTGTTGCACAATATACTATTTTATTTCAAAAAGTGAAAGATTTTATGAAACCGTACATAGAACATGATCAATCTAAACCATATTTCAATTTAAGAACATAAAAAAGAATAATTTTATACTTTTGGAAACTAATCCACAAATAAAGCAATTTAAGAACCTTAAACCGAACCGTATTTTAATTTCAACAACTTGACAAAATACAATAATCAATGTATACTTTTGGGAACGAATACAATTATTATAATTTAAGAATCCTTCAGAGAAATTTATCGGTAATTGTTTTGAACTGTGATTTACCTCTGGTCGTGGCGTCCAAAGTTTGACGACAGGATCAATTCCACTCGTGGCAAGTACACAACACGTCGGATGAGGCTGAACACAATTCACTATTGAAACATCTCCCCACATCGCTCGAACAATATTTGTTGTTCGGCGATCCCAAATAAAAAATATCCCATCATCTGAACCTGCGATTATAAATTGACCGTCTGGGCCAAAGAAATTCGCTTCCTAAACAAACATTCAATAGGAAACACATTAAAAATATTGTATAAATAAGAATATACCTTTATATCTGTGGTGGTGTTACAATGGCCAAGATACCGACTTTCAAAATCAATCGCCGCGTCCCGTAATTTAATTTCTTGATCAGGAAGTTTAGGCGTATCATCAAATTCAGTCTCTTGTTTGTCGGGTTTAGTTAAATCAGACTTTAAAGATAACACCTGAAAATTTTAATAATTATCGCGAATTTTCTTTAGTTCGAATTTTACCTGTGCACTGTTGGCATAATCGAAAAACCGTTCTCTGTAATACGTCAACCATTCTTCAGCGATGCTGTTCCACTTTAGAGTAATAAGACATCGCACTAGGCCTAGATATGCGTCTCTGGTATTGGGCCATTGTTTAATTACATGCAAATAGTCCCTAGTCGCAGCGTACACATCTCCTATCCACTTCCTTTCCAGGAGAGTCGACGCCCGGCCAAGATATTGACAAGAACAAGGATCGTTTAAGATGCGGTTGTTGTGGAGAGATAATCTGCGACAGGATTTCTTCGCGTTTGTGTCCTACGCGTAGAAAAAACAGTCATAGTTAAAAGAATAAATTTACGGTTACTCAAGAAAACATTTCCTTTAGCGCAACATTTTTTTTACATCAATAATAAAGCTTTGAATTGTTATTATTTTATATAATTATTGTACATTCTTTCATTTTTTAGTAACTGACTACTACCCTAAAATGGGTGTGAGTTACACCCTTAAAATATTACCAATGAATTCCTCGCATTAAAGTACGTATGTATACAAATTTTCATATTTAAATTCCCACTAATACAGCCACAATTACAGATTGACTGTTAGCCAATAGGAATCCACATGACAGATAATAATGCGCGTCTCAGGATATACCGAAGATCCTGAGACGCTAGCATTCAGTCCCGCTGTGCAGGGCGCCGGGGAGGCAGCAGGCCTTTGGGCCTCCTCCCCGCCTGGTGGTCTGGCTAGACCGCCTTCCAGGGCATCCCGTGCCCTGGAGGTGATCTAGTTGAGCCGGCCGGGAATTGGAGCACGCTTCGGCATGTGCTCTAATTTTTGACCTGCTGAAACCCGAGCACATTTTGGAGCAGATTTAGCTGCTCTGAATTGTGCTCTGGTTTCAGTGGGTCAAGAATTAGAGCATTCTAAAGTGTTTGCTCTAATTCTTAGCCTGTTGAAACCAGAGCAGATTCTGGAGCAGATTTAGCTGCTCTAGAATTGTGCTCTGGTTTCAGTGGGTCAAGAATTAGAGCACTCAGAAGTGGTTGCTCTAATTCTTGACCTGCTGAAATCAGGGCACATTCTGGAGCAGATTTAGCTGCTCAGGATTGTGCTCTGGAGTCAGTGGGTCAGGAATTAGAGCACTTAGAAGTGGTTGCTCTAATTCTTGGTCTGTTGAAACCAGAGCACATTCTGGAGCAATTTATCTGGTCTAGATTGTGCTCTGGTTTCAGTGGTTCAAGAATTAGGACATTCTAAACAGTTTGCTCTAATTCTTGACCCACTGAAACCAGAGCACATTCTGGAGCAATTTTAGCTGCTCTGGATTGTGCTCTGGTTTCAGTGGGTCAAGAATTAGAGCACTCAGAAGTGTTTGCTCTAATTCTAGGTATGCTGAAACTATAGTACATTCACGTATTTTTCTATGATACCAGTTTTAAGCCAGTTCGCTCCTCTATACAGGCTGTTTATGTACCTGATTTGGAAAAGTGAGTTAAAGCACAGGCTGTTTATGTACGTGATTTGGAAAAGTGAGTTAAAGCTGTAGATAAGAACTATTTTCCTAAAATGCCAACAGAAAATAACTTTTGTAAGCGGTTTAAATATATATTTTTTCTACTCCTGCTTTGAAAATACAATTTTCTGGTTTGTTTTTCATGCTGAAAGTGACTCTTTGCAGCACGCAGTTCTGCAAAACTTTGCAGCACTAATAAATGTTTGTTGCATTGTTGCTGCCATGGATACGCATCATTTGCGCATCACGATTACAAAATTTGCAATAAATGTCAAATTATGTTTAAAAAATATTTTTTTATTTCCTTATTTTTTATCTTGCAGGAGTAGAAAAAATAGTGTGTATAACACGTGTTGAAAGTTCTTTGTCGAACACAAACGATTGCAACCTTCGCTTCGCTCAGGCTGCAACTTTCGTTTTGGTTCGACAAAGATAGACTTTCAGCACTTGATATACAAATAACTATTGTATTATTTTATATTCTTGATATTACAAACCGCACGTTTAAATTTAAATTTGCACACAATATATTTAACGTACGTGATTATATACTTAAACAAACTGTAAATAAGAACAATTTTACTTATGTACCAAAGGAATATATTTCTTATATGTGTAAACTAACTGTTTTTCAAAATTATTTTTCTTTAAAGACCGGCTTATAATATTTCTAGCGAAAAACAAGTTTTTTACAATATAAAAATAAAACTCACCCCGCAATAGCACTCATCCTCCATGTACCGCTTGCCAAACTCCTCGGGCACTTTAAGTTCTTGAGCAGGGCAGTCTCGAGTGGAATTGACATCGAATAAGTAGACCTGTTCGCCGCCCATGTTGACGAGCAGCTGGGTGCCCGCGGGGTCGAAGGTAACGTACGTGGCCGCTAGTTTGTAGCGCATGTCGCCCCCGCAGCGCGCGAGGTGGCCTGGGGCGTAGTACTGCACGCAGCTCGCGTCGATGGCCGGGTCTGGCCTGGTTACACTTCGGTCCCGGTGCTCCACGTGGTGGTTCATCTGAAGGGAGAAAGTAATACCCTTATTTACTTACCTCTTTACACAAAAAATATCAAACTGTGGTTCTCATAACCAAATGATTCCTGCGAGTCAAATTGTTTATCATGTATTTCTCATATGAAAATGGCACTTTACTCACTATAGTCTATTTTTTATAAGAACTTAGTAGATGTCGCTTCGGAGGCAACCGTTTTTGAAGGATTAAATATGAATTTTAAATTTTGGTGAGAATTTGTGCATTCTTTTGCTATATACTACTACGTTATTACTCAGAAATGGGTATTGATGTGAAAACTTTTTTTTTGTAAACATAACTTTTGATTAAAAAAAAATACAAATGTGAACCTTTTTTTGCTTAAATCGAACCTACAATGTCTAATTTCTTGCTCTATATGATCTATTTTTTTATTTACATTTTATGTTGTATAATATAGTTTTAAAGTAGGTATCATACTAAAAAAAAGTCGCAAAAATTGTAACGTCCGTAGGTTCTGGTGTGAAGTAATAAACATGTGAATGTCAGATCACAAATATTGTGGTTTGGCGCTTTGAAAATGGACAGTCTGTGATTTAAAGCATTGTAATGCTTTTGTGTGCCACTATATTTGCACAAGATTATTCAATTTGTTAATTTGGAAGTTAAAAAAAAAATTTGACGTTTGAAACGAAGTGAAGTTGAGTAGGAACATTGCTACGTCACTTTATAAGGGGGAAGTGGATATTATTTTTAATAGCAGCTTTTTCATTATTAAAAATCAATTTGGGAAAAAATGAAAAATACGGGTCTAGTAATTTTTATTATTCTATTAATTAAAGCTAAAAATGAAAAATCGTGCAAGACCTCATTATTGTTGACAGAGATTTTAATAAAACAAATGTTGTTCATTTGTTGTCAAAATTTGACAAATAGAGTTGTCAAATTTGAAGTATATCATTTAATATGTAATAATAGTTAAATATTGGTAAATAATATGTTGTATGCATCAGAATTTTAATACCAATTAGCTGAAATTTTGTACTTACTCGGTAAGGCGTAGTTTTGACCATTCTTCGGTCGTAGACTCTTACAAAACAATCATTAGCGCCAACAGCAACCAAATGGGGCTGCGTGGGGTTAACTGCTAAACATTTCACTTCAGCGGCCCAGCCCAAATTCCGTGTCAAGTCCAAAAATACCGTACTCCCGCTAATGCACTGATGTGGTTCACGAAGATCGTACTGCCTACAATTTAAAATTCACTACTAAGAAACCTTAAACTAAAACAATAATTACATAACAAGCCCATCTTCCCCAGCTGACCAGAACAGCTGAGGCTGATCTGGCGGAGTTGCAATGCGCTTAACACGACCAGCGTGACAAGAACAGTTTAAAATTGGCAAATCTCCAGGTTCTTGGTCAACGGATTGAACTACAACGTGACAATCACCAGCTCCCGTTACAATCAAAGGGTCATTTCTGCCTCCTAGGAACTATAAGAGTAGTTAAAGATAGTGAGATACATTTCACGAACGTACAACCTTAACAGAGAAAATATTTCCAATATGAGGTGTTTGTATCGTTTGAAGTTTCCTGTGGCGAAATGGGTCCCAAATAATGACTTTGGTGTCATCTGAACCTGATGCCAGTCTCCTGATAATAACAAAAGTAAATATATAAACGCGTAGGATTGTTTTGTGTTTAACCTTCCATCTCGACTCCACTCAATGCAGTTGACGCAGCCCCGGTGGCCCTCTAACTCATAATCTAAGCCAAGGCGTTTGATCAAAGTTTCGGTAACTTGTGCGTGCCGTTGGAGTGACGCAGCTGCCGAAAGTTTAAGCTCTCGTTCACGTAACAGCTTCACCACATTGTGCTTTGTAATGCTGTCACTGAACCTGTCCTCCATCTACATTACATAAATCTGTTCTTAATACGTTTTATCTTTATTTTATCTTTGTTATTGAAATGTCAATTTGTAAAACAACATTGGTTACCATAGACAGAATCAGCTGATGGCAAACTTACAATTTACGGAATAAAACGCCATAAATCGATGTAATCATACATTATCTATAGATAATCATAAGTTGTGAATACAATGTTTTCTTCAATCTGTTTAATGTTATTTAAATTTTGTTATGAATACTTTCATGGTGACATTTAATTTTCTAGTCAAATCGAAATAGGGAATTGTGTTATTTCCTAATTTACTTCACACTAGTGTCACGTCAAACGACAATCGGCTGACGTGTATATTTCAAAATGTTTTCCAAAATACTTTTGGCGTTTTTTGTATTATACACAGGCTCTTATGCCCAGAAAAACACTCTAGTTCTGTTAGATAATTTAGCAATACGAGAAACTCATTCTTTATTCTTCAAATCTTTGCAAGGTAAGCCAAATAAACATTTAAGGTTATGTATCACCGGCATAAAACATGCTTTTTAGATCGAGGATACAGCCTTACATACAAATCAGCAGACGATTCTGGTTTAGTTCTGTCTAAATACGGCGAATATTTATACGAAAACCTCATTGTTTTCGCTCCTTCGGTCGAAGAATTCGGTGGCACTTTGAACGTGGATACATTGACAGAATTTATTGATGATGGAGGCAACATTTTGATTGCCGGCAGCAGTGTTACAGGCGATGTTCTTCGTGAGTTAGCTTCTGAATGCGGATTTGAAGTCGACGAAGAGGGCGCGTACGTTATTGATCACTTACACTACGACAAAGTTTCGGATGATGGCACACATACTACAATTCTTGTTCCTGGATCGAATTTAATCGATGCTCCAGTTATTGTCGGAAACAATAGAAACTCGCCACTTATTTACCGCGGGACAGGACTTTTAGCGGATGAAGATAATCCATTAGTTCTTCCTTTATTAACGGCAGAAAGTACAGCTTACAGCTACAACCCAGATCAATCTATCAAAGAATATCCTCACGCGGTAGGAAAGAATACGGTTTTGATTGCCGCTTTACAAGCTCGCAACAACGCCAGAGTTGTATTCAGTGGCTCTTTAGCTTTCTTTTCCGATGAATTATTCAGCAGACAAGACATCGGCAACAGAGAAGTGTCTGAAGCTATCAGCCAATGGGTATTTGGCGAAAAGGGACAACTTAGAGTAAAATCTGTAAAACATGGACTAGCTGATGATCTTAAAATGCCTGCTTCTGGTGCTTACACCATCATGGAAGATGTTATGTACGTTATTGAAATTGAAATGCTCTCTAACGGAAAATGGGTCCCGTATACTGCCAACGACGTCCAGCTAGAATTCGTAAGAATTGACCCCTTCGTCAGAATTAACTTAAAACGCGGTACAAATGGAGCATACACCGCCAAATTTAAAATTCCTGATGTCTACGGAGTTTACCAATTTAAAGTTGACTATGACAGAGTTGGCTACACCAGACTGTCTAGTAATACCCAAGTTTCAGTTAGACCTTTGCAACATACACAGTATGAAAGGTTTATTTACAGCGCATATCCGTACTACGCAAGTGCTTTCTCAATGATGTTTGGTGTTTTCGTATTTACTTTTGTGTTTTTGCATTACAAAGATGAGCCTTCATCGGCCAAAACCAAATCAGAATAAAGACTGAATGTTATTTTCACCGAATTACTGTAAAATGTACGTTGTACTTTTTAAGTTGTGATTAATTTCAAATTTTCTAAAAATACACAATTAAAAATATTGAGAATTCATTTATTATTCCTGGGCTGCGTTCCAAAATTTCATTTCAGAATATAGGTGTCTATACTCTGTTCACGTTAAGATCAGAGTAGATGTCGCGTCGATCTAAGCCAGTTGCAAACACACGAAATTTAGATTACCACGCATTGTGACTGTCGAAATTTTAATATAAAACTATTGTTTTTCTATACTACCTTCATGTGTAAACTTGGTTTGTATTTCAATCGGTGCTGATATCGTAGTCCTGTATTAGCCTGCACTCTTAACATGAACAGAGTATAAAGTCCATTTTTTATAAGAACGAAGTGTGAAGAGGATAGGAGCAGTTTGACCTAGTTTTTTGATGGGGTGTTATCCAATCAAGAAACAAGATTAAACTACTATCTTCACCACACTTCATTCTTATAGAAAATAGACCAAATAAAGAATAAAGTGATTTATGCCAATCCCAAATAAACTCACAAGAAATGGAATATACATTTGCAATTATTATTAGAAATAATTATTAGAGTAAAATAAAAAAATAATATGCATTCTGTACCATTTTCTTTTACGGATCTATTTACTCTACACTACGTAAGATTTTGGAACGCAGCCTAAAGTTCGTTTCAGTTGCCGGTTCGAAGATGTCATGTGTATAAAAGTAAGGTTATGATGAATTTGTACAAATTTATAAGATTTATTTATTAAATATATCAGTATTATCAACAAAACAAATGTTTGAAAAGTATTTTATTAAATAATAATTTCCATAAAAGTGCATTTTTACTGTTAGTAGTTATTATGTAAGATGCATTTTTATCCATGAATATTATGATTGTTTACATTCATATTTCATCATAAAAGGCTGTTTAATTACTGTTAAACATTTAACAATGTACTTAAAACTAATAAAACAATTACACCGAAACCAACAAAGTGTCTTCAAAAGATTTAAACATTGGATTCGACCAGAAGGCTACGACACAAATATAAAAGTTTACAACTGTATAACTAAAGAAAAAGTTCCATTAATCGTTCAAAATAAAGATCAAGTTTCGTGGTATACTTGTGGACCAACAGTTTACGATTCAGCTCATATTGGACACGCAAGTTGTTACGTTAAATTGGATATTATTCAACGAATCCTCAGACAATATTTCAAATTAAATTTGACTACTGTAATGAACGTAACAGACATCGATGATAAAATAATAAAACGAAGTTTAAGTTTAAATGTATCGCCAGTTGAATTGGCAAGAAAATTCGAAAACGAATTTTGGATAGATGCTCAAGATTTGAACATCGCAAAACCTGATGTAATTGTTCGAGTTACGGACAATATTCCAATTATTTCTGACTTTATTAATAAAATATTGAAAGAAAATAAAGCGTATATTGCTTCAGATGGTTCTATATATTTTGATTTGAGTAAATGTAAAGACAATTATGGAAAATTAGTACCAGTCGTGAATGAAGAATCAAAAGAAAATGGAATTAAAAAATCCGTCGGTGACTTCGCAGTTTGGAAGAGTTCCAAACCAGACGAACCTACCTGGGATACAACTTTGGGATCTGGAAGACCTGGATGGCACTCAGAGTGCTCTGCTCTAGCTTCAGCTGTTTTTGGCAACCATATAGATATCCATGCCGGAGGAATAGATTTAAGGTTTCCTCATCATGAAAATGAAGAAGCTATTTCGTGCGCTCATCACAATAAAAATCAGTGGGTGAATTATTGGCTGCATACTGGGCAGTTAAATTTAGTCGGCGATGAATCAAAAATGTCGAAATCTTTGGGAAATTGTATTTTTATTCGGGATATGTTAAATGAGAGAAAAAATGCAGGGGATATTTTTCGAATGGCTTGCGTTATGTCACATTACAGAGCAAATATGGAATATTCTAATGAATTAATGAATACAGCTGAATCACAATTAAATAAATTTATTACTTTTTTAAGTGACTGTAATGACTATGTTACTAGGATTTTACCACCGGGAGATATAAATGTTAGTGAATTAATATCAACAATAACAGAAACTAATAATGAAATTAACAACGCACTAAAGGACGATTTTAACACTGCTAAAACTATAAAGGCCGTGTCTAAATTAGTTGCAACTACAAACAAAATGATACACTGTAAAAATCCAAACATAAATGCAGATTTAAGTGACTGTGCAATTGTTTCATTAGTGGGAAATTTTGTTAGAGAACAATTTAAAATATTAGGGTTTACATCTATAGAAAAAGGACGCAGTTCAACAGAAGAAGATCGCACTACAAGTATTTTGGATGTGTTAATAGCATTTAGACAAAGTGTACGAAACATTGGTCTACAAAATAAAGACCAAGAATTATTAAAACATTGTGATCGTTTACGGGATGAACTGAAAATGTACGGAATCGAAATAAAAGATCGCGGAAAATTGTCGTCGTGGAATAAATTATAAAGTTATTGTATTGTTTATTTATAAAATAAAAGTGTTTTGTTTTTACTTTCTCTTTAATTTAAGCTTCAATTTATTTGAAGTGACACGCAGTAGCACATAACCTTGCTATTAATAACCTTACAAACATGATACGCATATTTTTAATTCTATCACGTTAAATAAATATTGAATAAATTAAACGTCAATTGTAATTGTTAAATAACATAAACGTTATCTGTTTCAAATTACGTAAACTGCTGTGATACCATTATGTTAAGAAGTGCAATTATTCTAGAAATTAATAAGATTTTACCTATTAACTCATTTAGAAACACATGTAAAATCACTGTTTTATATTACAATTGCAAATTGCGTCAATTCCATTCCTTTTCTAAAAATATTCCTTGTTTTAAAAATACGTACTCTATAGGAAACGTAGTAAAATATTGTCAATCATCTGACAGCATTTTATACGATGTGTTAAAACTAAGAGATAAAGATACAAGTAATACAATAATAGATGTGAGTATTGCATGTTTTTTTAATATTTTTTTATTAATTATAAAACTTTTCAGGGATACGTAAATGAATTATGTACTTACTACAAATGTTTAAGCAAAAAACAAAAACAAGATTTCATCATAAAAGTAGCGTGCAATTACTCAGTTTGTAACAAAGATGTTTGTACTTTTGCAACCACCTTAGTTGGGGAAAATTGCAATGAAGCACAATCTATTCGATTACAAGAAAAGTTAAAAACTGCCCTTACTCCTAAATACAAATGGCTGTTTGTTCATATCGGCCGCCAGGAAAATGGAGTTAAATTTCTTGTTGATATGAGGACTGATGTTCTGGTACACACAAATTTATTTTAAAACTTTTCCTTTCCAAAATCTCAATACACAAAACAAGTACCTTTGGTACTTATGGCCCTATTCTAGGGCTACAGATGTTTCTCAAAAATTGTCGCGAAATCTTAAAAAAGTAGCATTTTAATAAAGCACAAATTACAAAATATCCAATCTCACATTGACTTTAATTTTTAAATAAAAATTAATTTTAATTTGATGGCATACCTATTTCCTTTTTATAATTTGATTATTTTTAAATTTTACGTCGGTTGCAAACATTTGGATAACTCAGATATAGAAATGAGAAAAATTGTTAATATAATTTTTGTTTAATTTATTTTTTAGGGCTCAGAAAAAAAGCGTAACCGGTTACTAATTGGTAATACGGTTAATATGCTATCAACGTTTATACATTTTGGATTTAAAATTAATCCAAATTTTTAATACAAATTATCAATTATCCGATTAACTGTAATTGAGTTAATCTTATATCCGCATAATAATCATTCGGATAATAATTGGTTAACCGATTAATACATTAAACTTGGGACGCCGAACAGATGCACAAGAAAGACCTCCCACTAACGAGCGCTAAATTCGAATAGAACATTACTATTGGTTACCCGTTTTTATACAGCTGCATAAATACCAGTACTGAGATTGGTAATAACGGAATCGTTAATATATTTTTGTTGTTTTAATACGATTATCTTATTTGAAATTAATATTATAAATAGTATTTATTAAAATACTTCAAATATTAACTTCATTGCAAATATAAACAGAATTGTTTCCAAATTCTTGATTTGTAAAGTGTAAAGCTGACTTCTGCGTACACTGTTCTGTGTAATTTAGGCTCTGCTCATTAATTTACGTAGTGCAGCTGTTCGGCGTCCCAAGTACATAATCGATTATATTTTCGAGCCCTACTACATAGGTGTACCACAATATTTTTCTTTGGAAATTGAAAAATGCTGCCTTAGATGATAATAAATATTTTAAATGATATTTTACAGGAATTGCTTCGTGAAATGAACAAATCGGAAGACTCCAGTTACGCTTATATACAGCAACTGAACAATAATTTACGAGAATTATTTTTGTTGTGGTTTTCCGTAGGTTTTTTGAATTTAGAACGCGTAACTTGGGCGTCGTCTTGCGAAATGTTGGAAAAGGTACACTAAATTTTTGAAATGTTCCTAAAAACTCATGATTTATTAGATTTCAGATTACGAAGCAGTTCATCCGGTGAGGAACTGGACAGATTTGAAGAAAAGAATGGGACCAGATCGTAGATGTTTTGTTTATACTCATAGTAGCATGCCAGATGAACCATTAGTGATACTACATACAGCATTACGTCAAGAAATAGCTACAAGTACTTCCAGTATTATTACCTACAATTCCAACAATGAGGAAGTACAACATCACAGAGATCAATACCAACCAGACAAAGTCACCGCAGCTATTTTCTATTCCATTAGTTCTTCTCAAGTTGGTCTTCAAGGAATAGAATTGGGGAATTATTTAATCAAACGCGTAGCTACAGAATTGACTAAAGAATTTCCTAAGTTGGATCAATTTTCATCTTTGTCACCAATTCCAAATTTTAAGCATTGGTTGTTTTGTGTTTTAAAACGCGCAAACAACGATGTTGATGTAGCCAAAGAATATTTCTCGGAAGAAGAGTTAAGTGAACTTAAAGAAATACTCGAAACTGAAAATGTTTTTACAGATTTAATGAAAAAGTTAAATAGTAATAGTTGGTTGCAAATTCCTAATTTGGATAAAATTTTGGAACCAATTTTGATGAGAAGTTGTGTTAGATATTTGTATATTGAGAAGAAAAGAGGATATGCTTTGGATGGAGTCGGTAAGAAATATTTAAATAAATTCTATACTCTAGTGAAATTAATGTGAATTACGGATATTGGTCTGGGGTTCAAATCCAAGCTTCAGCTTCATCAAAAATTAAAATATAACTATGTCCGTGTTGTTCGAAACGTACTATAAGCTGTAGGTACTTTGCTGACAACCTACACCACTGAAATGCAAGTAAATCTTGTAACAGAACAAGCACTTTAGGTACTTCTAAGAATGTTGTGCCATAGATGATTTTTTTGTACTTAGTACTCATTTTTCTTTAATATTCATTTCAATTTTCTTTCACATTTTATTTGTTAGTGTTTTACAACTTGATGTTAGGAATCATGAAACAATAACATTTCAGTAATTATCTTTTTCTACGACCACTATGAAAAATGGTACTTTTCTCACATTATATAAAGCTTCAAAGTTGCGCATTTCCAACAATCGTGGGTTAAAGTGTGAGAAATCATTTCTCACAGTATTTGCCAACACTGCGCATGTGCAGTGCAAGATATATCATTTCTCAGGTTCTCTTTGTGAGGTTACCTACGCTACATTATTCTTTATTTCAAACAGCTTTCGTGCATGTATTTTACTTCTCTAATATTTAGTCATAGAAAAAGCATAGTGTGCAACAAATGCAGAAAGTGTGTTTCCAGCACTCGACTTTATCTCGTGCCAAAACTTTTACACCTGGTGGGAAGTAGGCAACTTTCTGCACTTATTGCACAATATACTATTTCTTTGATACTATATTCTGTCTTCTACAGTCTTTTTTATGGTTCGAAAATTCACTGAAAATTTGGGCCAAAATAATAAAAAAGAAGAAATCATATCTTAGTACCAAAGATAAGATTATTAATGAAGTGATTTGATATGGTTTGTTGTTCCAACTGAAATTCCTAAAGGTTTTTTTTATTGGAACGAATTGCGGACTGATTTTCAATCGTCAATGTTACTTTTCCAAATAAATAACTCATTTTTAAGTTTAAATACAGTTTTGACTATATTGACTTTAGAATCGGTCAGAGTTTGCATTTGAAGTTAGTTGGAACGATCTTTACAAACTGCGCATGCGTCGTATAGTTCCAAACTCTCTTGAGGTTAATTGGAACAAATGAATGCAGTTGCAAAGAGGATTGAAAGGATCATCAAAGCGAAAGGACGATTTCAAAAGTAAAATTTGTAACTTACGAACATTTTAAATAATAAATTTACTTTACCTGTTCTTCACATTAATTTGCACAAGATTGTATTTATTAAAATATGATATATGTCTACTAATAAAATATTTTTAGCAAATTTTCATTTGCGAAATGGAGCTGAAATGTGGAGAATAAACTGGATGGCGGATTTGTCTGCTAGAGGATTGTCATCTTCTTGTGGAATAATGGTAAACTATAGATATTATCTGGATGAAGCAGAGAACAATAGCAAACTATACATAGAAAATAAAGAAATTGTGATATCACCACTCGTTGAAAAATTATTAAAAGTTCATAAATTGTGCTAAGTATAAGTCCAAGACTGGTATATTTCTACATTAAAATAATATACATTATGTTACTTTTTGTAAATAAAACTGTTACTTAAAACTTATCTTATTACATACAAACTTAAAATATCTAAGATATCAAAAAAGCGATATTTTGAAGTAGTTTGTACTGTCTCATAATAAAATTGAAATACTATATAATATGGAGTGAACTTTAGTGCTATATGATGACTAAATGCTATGATCAGGTTCGTAACACATTAACTTTCTAAATTTGAAACGTACCAAATTGATAGAAATGCTCTATCGAGCGGGTAGATCTTCAAGTAACTTACCGGTAAGTATGTTAAATATCATTTATATCTAACTCAAACTGATCTTGCTCCATCGGTTTCTTTATCCAGTGGCCCAGGTCCGCTTTGGCAAACGCGGAATATAATGTTTGTTTCGCAACCTAAACAATCAGAACATTAACATTTATAAATGTAAAATCACTTTCCCGCAGTTGATCCTCACGTCATTAACTTTTATGTTTTATCTTTGTCATATTCGCATAACACTTTTTCATGTACTGTAACGAGCGTGACTCACGGCCGATGGGTCATCGTGGTTGACCTGTCTAATCAGGTAGTCTTACAACAGGGCATGTAACCGGTTAAAAAACCAGTAACTAATATTTTAAACAAAAATTGAGAATTTTAACTGACATTTTTAACCAAAATAAAATAAACCGGTTTTAGCGAATATTAACCTTTATTTTAATAATATCATTTAGCGCGAAAAAAAATTAAATATATATTTTAATATGAATTATATTTGTATTTGAATAAGACTATATCAGTCATGTCAGTTTCTACAATTTATATTTTATTGGAGAGTCATAAAAGTAGGTAGTCTCTCTGCCAGCTTTAGGCATCAAGTTTACAATTAAAAATGACTCATATTTCTCTGGATGTATTATAGGAATTTTTGTGAATATCCGTGTTTTATTTTGTGTGCACCACGAAACATATTCACTTTTTATTGGTTCATAATTATTTTCTTTTATTTTTTGATATAATTTTTAATTATATTTTTTATTAACCGATTTCCAATTATTAAAATCTGGTTTTCGAACTAAAATCGTTATTTTTATAACGTTCTTAATATGAGTTAACCGTTAACCAGTATTTTAGTCGGTTATATGCCCTGCTTACTAAAGATCAAGTAAGATAAGAGCGACGCCGCTATTCATCGGAATTTTGTAGTCCGGAAGACTCTAGAAGATTCGAGATTAATTACCCGCAGCTATAGAAGTGTCGCGCTTTGAAAAATTTAGTTAGTTACAGCAGTCAGTAGAGGAGAGTGAAGTGAGTTGAGTTGAGGCAGTCCCGAACAGCGACATGTAAAGTAGAAATAGATATTGATAAGTTGTAAAAAATAAATAGAGTAGAAATAAATACTGCCATGTGAAAAAAATGAATATTAGTCAATAATAAGTGAGAATTACTAATCGTTCAGATTAATTGTGTTATTTTTGTTTAAATAAGACTGTTTGTTATTTTTTTCGTTATTTAATAAATTTGTTATATAAATATTCGTGTTTTGTGAGTTTTGTTACCCACTATTATATATGTATAGAATACTATCAGTTTTGACATTTATTTACTTCGGAAAAGATACGATTTCACCCGACAAAATGATGTCATCAATCCCCTTCCCCTCAACGATTTTTTTTTATTCACACGGTTTCAAATGATGACGTGAGAATCAACTTTGGAAAATAGACTATATACTTATCCGCGTACATTATACGTATCGACAGCATTCTTCACTTCACTATACATGATATTGGATACATCCAGTTTGGTGATAGTATCCAGTCTTTTCTGTAGGAACAAAAACCGGTGGAAGAGTGACGCTTTACAAATACGACTTTGCGCGCCAGCTTCAGTTTTTCCAGTCAACGTATTGACTACTTCGGGCCTGTTTTGACCTATAGTCCAGTTCACGCAGAAATTAGGGGCTTTTAATGGGCGACGCACCTCTGACGACGTTGTTAGAGACAGGAGAGGGCGGTTGAGACGATATGGGGGCGGCAAACCTTGGACTGTTGTCTCGATACGCCCACAAATTGCCCTGAAAGGGAAAATTAATTATAGTTATAGTTCATTTGCAAGGGTAGGTAACATATTATTGATTATGATTCATTATTACAATTATTATAAAAAATATATATTTTAAAGTTGATATAGATAATCTTTAACTTTTTGCTTTAATTACGTTACACATTTATTGTTTGCTTAACTGATGAGTCAGTAAAAAATTAAGAATTAAAATATTTTAACATCTAAAAGTTATTTCCAATCAATGTTAAACATAACAAGTTACAACTTTTAGTTTTTCACTCTAAAATTTTTAATATACGTCCGAAATAATCCAAAAATATCCATTTTTGGGTCCAAAATTTTGATTTTTGAAACTAGTCCATATTGATAGACGCCGATATGCTGATTTGAAATTTTCAACCCGAATTTAATTATCTCTTTTGGTTCTTGAGATTTTTGCTCTCAAAGTTATACCTTAAAAAAGTGGGTTTTTCGGCTATATCTCTAAAATGCGTATAGATACAAATTTAAGGATTATACCACTGGATTCTACGGGCAAAATTACATAAAGAAATGTTTTCTCAGAATATACAGTGGCTCACAGAATTATTCGTACACCTAAGTTTTCTATTTAAAAAGTGACAAATAGAGTACTTTCAAAAATAATATTGATATATTACTGAAGGGATCATATTCTCTCATATTCTAGTAATAAAATTCAATAGCCAATTAGGAAAAAAATATTATTTCTCTTATGTAAATTAAATAAGAACAAAATGCATACAAAAAACAGGTACACAAAATTATTCGTACACTTATGAAATCATACATATAACGAGTCAATATTAACAGTTATAAATATAAAACATCTGCGATTACATAATTATCATTTGTTTGAGTATTTTGTAAAAGGTTTTTTCAAAAATGGGTCGCAAAAACAAGAAATTACGGTAGTTGAAAGACGAATCTATGTGAAATGACTTTGCCAGTGTAAATCTTTAAGGGAGGTTGTCAAAATTATATGAATATTGCTCTCAATTGTTAACAACATTAGAAGTAAATATAAAAATGAGGAGTAGTTGAAAAATATTTGCCGTGGGGACCGTAAGAAAATTTTTAATCAGCAGAATGAACGATTTATTGAGCATTAAATGAAATTAAATACTAAAAACTCCTGAATAAATTAACAAAAAATATATATGAAATTTTTGGAGAATATATTGAAACATAGACTATTCGAAGAACTCTAAGAAATTTTAATTTTATTGGCCATATAGTCATAAGGAGCTCCTACATATCCCCAAACTAATATGATCCTGCCGCCGTGTTTCACTGTACTACATAAATTGCAGTTATTAAGCTCAGAATTTGGATTTCTCCAATCAAAAGATTTGCCATTCCACTCAAATCCGCAAAATTACCAATTTCCAAAAAACAATCCGTGCTAATGTACTATTTCCAAGTGCGAGTCTCTTTATTTTATTTTGTTTGGAATTATAGGACCCACTTTTTACTATAAGACCATTAGAACCAAAATTTCTTAAAGTTCTTTAAATAGTCTATGTTCCAATAGACCCTTAAAAAATTTAATTATTCTTAATATTAATTTATTCAGGGGATTTTTAGGATTTGATTTCACTTAACGCTCAATATATAGTTTATTCTGCTGACTTAAACATAATTTAAGGCCTCCACGGTGAATATTTTTCTACTGGTTCTCATTTTTATATTTCCTTATATGGTTCTCAACATTTAGTGCGATCTTCGTTTAATTTTGTCAACCTCCCTTAAAGATTTACACTGGCAAAGTAATTTCAAGCAGATTAGCCTTTCAACTACCATAATTTCTTATTTTTGTGAACTATTTTTTAAAAAATCTTATACAAAATACTCAGACAAATGATAATTATGCAATCACAGATGTTTCATGTTTATAAATATAAATATTGACTCGTTATATGTAAGATTTCATAAGTGTACGAATAATTTTGTGTACCTAGTTCTTGTACACATTTTGTTTTTATTTAATTAACATAAGAAAAATAATATTTTTTTCATAATTGGCTATTGCATTTTGTTTCTGGAAAATAAGAGAATCTGATCCCGTCAATAATACATCAATATTTTTTTGAAAGTACTCCATTTTTCACTTTTTAAATATAAAACTTAGGTGTACGAATATTTTTGTGAGCCACTGTATGTTCTTTGGAACGATTTGGTGAAAAATGAGAAAAACGAAAAAACCGGAATTTCAGTTTTTCGCTCGAGAACTTTTTGTCTCCAAAATTTTTCATTTTTTGGTCTTAAGTAAATATAGACGCGCTGATTCCAAATTTTCAAACCGAATTCAATTATCTCTTACCGTTCTCGAGATATTTGAATTCAAAGTTAGACCTGAAAAAACAGGTTTTTCAGGAATAGCCCTGAAATGGGGCAAGATACGACCTTGGTGATCTCACCAATCGATTCTACGGGCAAAATTACATAAGTGTACCAATTTTCAGATTTTTATTTCACAGGATACAATTTATACAAAGGAAAAACGAAAATCGTCAAAAATCGAAAAAATCGCAAGGGGTTCATCAGGCATTTTTTTTCGATTTTGGCCATTTTCAGTTTTTTTCTTCTAGAAATTCTATCTGTTGAGATAATAATCTGAAAATTGGTACACTTATGTAATTTTGCCCGTAGAATCGATTGGTGAGATCGCCGAGGTCTTATCTTGGCCCATTTCAGGGCTACTCCTGAAAAACCTGTTTTTTCAGGTCTAACTTTGAACGCAAATATCTCGAGAACGGTAAGAGATAATTGAATTCGGTTTGAAAATTTGGAATCAGTACATCAATGTTTACTTAAGTCCAGAAAATGAAAAATTTTGGAGATAAAAAGTTCTCGAGCGAAAAACTGAAATTCCGGTTTTTTCGTTTTTCTCATTTTTCACCAAATCGTTCCAAAGAACATATATTCTGAGAAAACATTTCTTTATGTAATTTTGCCCGTAGAATCCACTGGTATAATCGTTAAGTTCGTATCTATACGAATTTTAGAGATATAGCCAAAAAACACACTTTTTTGAGGTGCAACTTTGACAGCAAATATCTCAAGAACCAAAAGAGATAATTGAATTCGGTTTGAAAATTTCAAATTAGCGTATCGGCGTCTATCAATATGGACTAATATCAAAAACCAAAATTTTGAACCCAAAAATGGGTATTTTTTAATTATTTCGGCTGTATATGAACAATTTTTGAGTGAAAAGTTAAATATTTTAACTTTTTATGCTTTATTGTGATTGGAAATAACTTGGTGGCCACAAGAAATTTAAAACAATTAAATTTAATTAGGAAAAACTATTGTTACGCAAATATAGTATTAAATACGGTAACAAATTTGTGGTTAGAATTAAATAATCAAAGAAATATGTTAAAAATACATATTATATAATCATTACGAACTCATTATTACATATTTCTGACATTAATCAGGTAAATTTGTGAAAGTTTTTAAGACAAAATTTGCACTTGCATTAAAATATGCAATTACTGTTGCACTTTCGTAAACTTTATAATTAATTCACAATCTGTGAATATGCTTGCAGGTGTACCAAATTAAAAGATATATTGTTCACAAAGTGGGTTGCTCCGAACCCATAATTCGACAACGTCAACTCATTAAATTATGTGTTTGGAAGAAAATTGTACCCTACAGTTCATTGTTACACATTTAATGACACGATACAGTATTGTTGTTTGCTTTCAAAGATTGTAAAGGTTAAAATAAATACAAATGTTTATCTGTCCGTAAAATTGATTGTAAACTAGATTGAAAATATGACCACATTGTTGCTATAGGGCGCAATAAAATTATATTTCGATACCATTTGACATGAAACATTTTTTATAAATACACTGTATCTTATGAATATAATTTCCTGTAACATGTCATGTTCAAAAAAGTAAATTTATATCCTATATCTAGAAAGTGCATATATGTTTTATTAACATACCGCATAAAATTAATGAATATATATCAAACAAAACAAAAATTGTTACACATGTAAAATGCCTTTCATTTTAAGCTATATAATAATTTATTGTATTTCCTCACATAATTCTTTACAGTTAAAATCTTGTAATGATTAGCTTGTCTCCCTTGTTAATTTATAGAACAAAATACAATTAAATTAATTAAAAATAATTACCAATCGAAACAAACAGTATCAAGTTCTAATCTACAATATATCTAATAGCTTTATTGAACCTTTGAATGTCACAGAACAGAACAATACTTGACAATAATTAACGTTGGTGTTTGCAGAAAAAAAACTTAGATCTTAATCTTAATTGAGAAATCAATACTGTTATTTAAATTAATGTAATTTGAGAACTCGAGAAATCCACCCATATTTTTGCAACGTCCCCAAAAGAGAATTTTGACCCATTTCTGGGTAAAACCATCAAAAAATAAATTTCCATTTTTTATTTTTCTCGACAAGCTGGTTCCAAATCCTCAAACCCAATTTAATTATCTGTTTAACTTCTTGAGATATTTTCGAGAATATAATTTTTCCTTTGGGTGCTGTCATACAAAATGGTTAAATATATAAATCTAACAAAAGAATAAAATATTTTTTTAAATAAAAATACATTATATTGTAAATTTTAAAGATTTTTGAACAAGTATTCACATCTTTAAATAGAAAAGTTTGAGATTATGTCAGAAATTTTTTAGATATTTCCATCTACGAAGTTTAAAATAAAAATACCAGATAGATAGTAGGTCAAATGAATAATTAAATAGTTAATAAATTCCTAACACCCTCACATAACAATATAACTATTAATAAATATGACAGACCAAATTCCGTAACGTCATTTTTATACAACAAAAAGTTCAATAACATTTTTGCGGTAGAACCTGTACCGTTCAATAGAAACCTTCACATGTTTAAAAACAAAAATATAAGAGCACGATCTGTAAACAGTTGAATGAACAAAGGAGTGCCTATTGCCCTTGATCCTACCAAAGTGAAAACAAGACGTTCACCTCTGTCATTTTTCAAACAAGATAGAATATCTCAGCGAATGTCAAGATAAAACGGAAACTATTATTATTTGTTGTTATAATTTTCAATAATCCATCCGCTATTTTAGTAATATGAAGGGAAATTAAGTATGTCGGTCTGTGAAAAGTGTTTCACGGCTATTAAAAACTTGCTTTTTTTAATCCATGTCATTTCTGTCCCTATAACTGCTTTCACAATACTACGATTTATAAGAACACGTTGTCCCATTTTCTGAATTGCACATAATACGAAATATTGATATGATTCTAGTTCTTGAATTATAAGTTTACGGTGATTATAGTAACTGTAACAAAACTAGTATTCAATAAATCAGTTTTTATAGCGGTATAAAATAACAATTATTTCGTGCAGCGCTTAATGCAAGAGAATGTAAAAAATTGAATTTTAAATATCGGTAAATGAGCAATAAAAATTTTAATGATGTTACGCATGAGTAGAATACTTATTATCAAATAAAATTGTTTACATACTTGTCAATTAAAATATGTCACATATGATAAATCAAATAATTGGCAAATTGGAATTAGTTATCACTGTTTGCTTTTTCCCATAATGTAAGTTATAATTAATAATGATTGACAACATAATAAATTCATTTAACACCTAACATAATTAATGCAACCCATTAGAAACAATTATAAATTCTCATACGTTCCTTGAATAATATTAAATGCAAAATGTAAAATTAAATTTTAAGTAAATTTTGATCGGATATCAAAGAGGTTAACAATATTTTTTTTTTAATTTATTCAACTGAATTTTTCTAAACATGTCCACATATGTACAGACAGATTGATTAAAAAACGTTACGCTAAAAAATACTCAAAACGTAATGTAAAGATCTGAATTATTATTTATTTCACTGTAGTCTATTTTTTTTAAAATCGTAGTGTTTTCTCCAGGTATACAATAGTAAATTACGTCATAAAGCAAGAAATAGGCATATTACATCCCGAAGATTTCTGATACACGAGCGAAAGTAGTGTGAAATTACATTCGTATATCATATAATTTAGAGTTAACTTAAACAGAATTTTGTTGTTTTGTTGTAATCAACTTATTTTTATTTTAAATTTTATCGGTAATGTCACATCGTAAGCTTGCACCTCTAAACCCACAGCTGTTCATATCATCCCGTTTTTCATATTTACCCGTCATTGTTAACCTCAATGAATTACACAATTTGTCAATTATATACTATGGATACCGAAAAATGATGATTAATTTACTTTCATATATATTAATATAATGAATAATAACATTTCATTTTCCCATTAACAAAGTAACAGTAGGTACAGTTATAGTATCAGAATTCATAGATACCCATCAAAATTTAAAATATTTAATGCTTTTAAAAAACTACAAATAAATTTGCAAATTAGAAGAAAGCAGAAAAATAATCATTAATGCCCAGTTGTACCAAGAAGACTTGAAATTTAAGCAATACTTAAAGAAAAAATTTGAAATATATTCTAGAAAAAAAATTCTTTAGTTTATCACATATTTAGTTTTAAAATTAATTTGTTCAAAATATTTTTAATTTCATTCATATCTGAACCGAACAAACGAGTTATATTTGGTGTAAGTAAATCTATTCCTTGTATATTTAAAAATCTTAAATAATTATAAATCGTTATGTTTAATAATAAGGTAATTTGAGAAAAACTGGAATTTAGAAGTATCTTTTGGGAAAAATTGTTTAATGCTTCACGTAAAGTACTACTTGCGGTTAACAAATTGTAGTCAAAATCTAATCAGTTCATCATATATAAATAAATATAGCTATTAAAAACCAAATATTATATTTTTACATGTATCGTATTAGAGTTATCGTGAACGAAAAATCGTCACAGACACACACACAAACATACAGACATTTATGGACCCTAATTCATGCTCATATTTGAAAACTCACATTCGAGAAATTTGACCAAAATGAGACTACCTACATAGTGGGCGGGAGGTAAAAATGCTAGTCAAAATTTTGACAGCAATGTGCAATAGATTATTGATATTTTACTCCTATGTGATATTTAAGTAATATTGGTGCAAACGACCATAAAAAAATATAAAATTATTTTTATGTAATGGCCACAAATATATCTTTTATAGACATGAAAATCCAATTATAGGAATCAAAAAAGCTGTTACATATCTGTGTCTATGATTTCAATTCTGTGGTAAGTAATGTGAAATAAGTTTTTCCAACATTTCCGAATAAATGTGCAACATACATCTGCAATATTAATTTGCTATGCTGCCTGCAATTATACAAATTACCAATCTATATTTTTGAGAAGTGCGCCCTTGCACGGCTATTTAAATTACAAAATGATTTTAGCAATTGTTTTAGTAAGAATTGCAGAATGCATTTGTCTGAAATGCAAACAGTTGCAGTTCCCCCACGTTGTAAACAATCTCGCACGCGGTTTCCAGCGAGACGGCGTTTTGTTGATGTTTTTTCTGGGCAGTTTCGAAGGCAGTTTTGGCGAATGCAAGTGGATTAAATAAGAGTTGTGGATAGTGTGGGCACAAGACTTCAGTGGTGGCTAGTTATACGAACCGACGAGGAAATGATTGGGTTCCCTTTGGTCCTGGCTTGCTTTCTTACTTCGCTTCCTGGTACGTTTTTATTTTCAATTGTATAAAGAGAAATTAAGCTCATTTTAATTAGATCTAAGTATTATGATAACTTGGGCGAGATTTGTTAATTGGATATAAATTATAACAAAAAATTTGATATAGAACTAGGAAATACATAATTTCATTTCATTTTTTCAATTTAATAAAATTATTTGTACTAAATAAATTTAATAAAAACAATTCCTTTATAAAAGAAAATAATAGAACAGAATATGTATTTATTTATTTATTTACTACAAATCTTAATAAAGTATTATACATGTATACGAGAACTCTTTTTATAAAATTCCCTTTACTTTTGGATCAGATCAAACTCTTTTAAGTTACTTGTTAAATTTATTAATAAATATGGATCTGTACTCCTTTTTAATTTCTGACTGATTAAAGAGAAATTATTCCAATTTTAATTGGATCTAAATATTACGACTTCTTGTCAATTAAATATAAATTATTACAAAAAAATTATTGGCTGTTATTCCTTAGATTTGTGATTTCTGTTATACAAACAGGGTTGACCTGATTTAAATCAACTGATTTTTTAAACAAAAATCATTGATTTTTATCATGATTTTTTCAAACATAAAAAATAAAAATTATGATAAATATGTATTTATTTGCTACAAAACTATTAATAACAACCAAAATATCATCTACGTATAATAATATCTTAAATTTAAATGATATTTTATCACTTTAATTGTCTTATAACATAAGAAAAAAGTAAGTATTTAAATGTGACATAAAAATTAAAAATTCTTTGTTACTTGTCCTAACTTTCTCTACGTGAATTGTTTTGAATTTTGATTATTTATTATTTTTTTTAATTTATTAGCAAAATATTTATCTATATATTTTTTAAATAAAGTCGTAAAAAATATTTATTAAAATATTTTTATAAGTATAAAAAAACCTTTTCATTTTATGTACAAGACTTGTATTTACACAACAAATAGAAAAATCTCTTTATCTTCTAAACAAATGTTACAAAATTAACATCCATAAAATTCGACGACATGGTATTTTATTATTAATTAAAACCCTTGTACGAAACACTGTTCTTGCCCATAAAAATAATGTAATTCTGTATTTTAAATACTATTACAAAACACTTAATTTGCATTGATAAGATTAGGAGAAAGTACAATAAGTTACACTACATGAGTAAGATCTTTTAATTGCAACATATCATGTTCAGTAATGATATAATTTACAGTAGTTGAAAGTCAAGATTTTATCGAATATTAAAATTGATTGCTTCTTTAATAAGACAATTAGCATATTGTTATCGTTTTTAAATTTGCAAGCATTAATTCTGAAATTATCCGTTTCAAAATACTTCCATTAATATATCTGTCATAAAAAATAGTATTTGATATCATACTTCAAGTATAGTAGATAAATATAATTTATTACCAATAAATTATAAGCGTAATAAATCTTACAATTACTACTGTATTGTTATCCATATTATCTGTTTCATATTTTATATAACATTATTTGTGTATTAACCCGTATCCATTTCATTTACCAGTTTATACATTTGTCCCATTAAAAAAATAAAACAAGTTTCATAAATATCATGTCACCTCAATTTTTTCAAAATTGTCCTACTTCGGAATGTGCAAAATATTTATCTAATTTATGTTCTAATATATGTTCTTTTGCTCTTATTTACTTGAGTAACTAACTATCTACCTTTAAAGAAATGCGTTGAGGTCGTTGAATTTCCGTGTCTGAGAAATTATGTTACGAGTTTATTTAGACGTGGTTACTTTTACTGCACATGCAGTAAACATGGTTTACACTGCAATTTAATTGCATTACATATTAATATATGCAGGATTCCTCTGAGATTTTCTTTGACAAGTTGTTATTAAATTACTATTTTATGTAATTAAATGAGGCTAGATGATCCAATTAATTAATAAATGAATTGTAGGTGTGAGATTTTTTGTAATAAATATTTCATTATTGCAGATCGCAATATAAATATTATTTTGAAATACCAGTAAAAATCAGTCATAGTATAGTAACTTTTTTCAGTAGAATTGAGTTAAACATTTATCAATTCGTGCCATTTTTATTAGAGACTAAATAAGAAGTTTTGTTAAATTATCCACATATATCCAGACTGACAGAGCGACAGATATTTCGACAAAAAAATAATAATAAATAAATCAAATATATCGTTACACCTCATTTCCAATTTCTGAGTGTGTCAGATCTGCTTTATAGCAGATATCGATAATGATATATTTCTACCGTAAAGGGCGTTTACTAGATTTTTCTGATATGGAGAGATATCAGATGCAATTTTTTTTAGAAATAGATAATAAAGGATTTAAACTATTTTTTTTTATTTTATCAATAATCTGTTTACACATTTTTTTTATATGAATATTTTTCTTACATTCATCTATGTTTTAAAACAAATAAGCGCCGCAGTGGAGATTTGTGGTACCTCAAAACAAAAAAATACTTTGTTCAAATATTAAGTGTCCTTTTTTTAATTATATCCTAGAATTAACACTTTAATGGCAGCTTTTAATATATTAGGAAACCCCTATTTTTATTACAGATTCACAAAGCATCAAAAACTTAAGCCCAGTTGCACTATCAAGGCTTAAATTTAAAGCAACACTTAAAGAAAAAAAATGCTTCTCCAAATTTTGTTAGTAATGATGAATAGTTTAATATTTAAGGAAACTTAAAATTAATTTTCTATATAGGCCATAATAAGTCGCATTTAAATAGTGATAAAACTTAATAATTTATTAAAATATATACTTTTTACGTGAAAGTCTACAGGGTGGTGACTCGAACACCCGAACATAGGGATTAACATGTAAGATTATATTTTTGTAATTTCATTCTTCCTTTATTATATTAGGTAAAAAATTACAAATAATAATAAAAAAAAACTATCGCATCTAACTTGACAGATAAACCGTTAAACATTTGTTATTTTTGTCTTAATTTCATGGCTATTGCTATCTTAGGGGTGGTTTTCATCATTTTCATACTTACTTTCTGAGCTTACAAGGCACTTAAAATTAATTTAAATGCAGAATTTCATGCTCTACAATTTTTATTTGAATGTTTTTTTATTGAAAATAATTAGGGAAGCAGAACATTTATAATATGTTAGCAAAACATTTATAATATGTTAAATTTGAATATTCGAGAAAAGTTCATTCATTGATTTTGAAATGTTACATATAAATTAATATTTTAATACTTAATATTTTTATAAATTTATGAATGAAAATTTATTTTTTAGGCCCCCCAGGGGTGAGGATCGAAGACGCCTACGTTCAGCTGTTTCCCATCAACCGATCCAAGTGTCCCACGATAGACAGACGCAGAGACATCCTCTACGAAGTGTACACCCGGTAACTTATCACTCGTAGGGATAGCAGCGGCCGAGAAAGTAGATAATTGTAGCGCATTATATAACAGCATGCATAGCACCGCATGAAAGCAAAAGCTGCTTGAAATTGAAAGTAAACACATGTACGCTCCAACAGAATTATTACTGATACTGTAGTTTTTTTCTGTGAAATGTAGATGCCATTTACTCGCACAATGTCTAGGAAGTCATTCACACGATAATTTCCAGTAGAAATAAACTTATTTTTTATTATTTTATGAGTTCTATTTCCGCATAACAATAACTCCTGTAGTACTCTCTCCACTCTAGCTATAAGTCTCTGTAGTATGATTCTTTACCGGTATCTTTGATGAAGCTAATTGCCACACCTAAGAATGGGTAATAAATTTATGACATAAAAAGATGTTTAATTTCTTGTGAAAGCGACCTTCAATTGTCTGAAGAACAAGGTCATTGTAAATTCTTCTTTACATACCCTTGACTTAAGAGGATTAGACAACACATTTAAAACAATAAATTCTCAAAGTTAAAAAATCATTCATTACATTAAGTGCTTTGTAAATATTTAACTTAAATATGAAAATATTTGCATGCATACTTTCAATTTTAAATTTTAAAAGTTCTATTTCTATATTATTATAAAAATATTGTAAATGTTACAAAATTATAAGATATTTGTAATGAATAGTTTCTTACAAATGAACTAATAAATACAATTATGAATTATGCCATTCCGATAACAATAGTCGAGTAAATGGTCCTTTCACAAATTGTCATATTATTGCATGTTGCAAAGATTGCAACAATCACAAAATGCATATAACTACTCTTAGATGAAGTAATAAGAAATAGAACACTAATTCAGAGATAAATAGCATGTTTAATGTCTGTAAAAATTATTAATGTTATCGTAATTCACCTTTACTATCTTACTTTCATTTATTAATAAAATTATTAGTATTAACTCTGTAATAACACCGTCAAGCCAATAAGACAGAATGAGGTACGACATCTATTAACAAAACCGTGTACTACATTTTAAAATAGTTCACGGCTTTGCCATTAGGCGTCTGAATTAATTTACTTTATAAAACAATGGTGTCCTCCACTATTTTTTTTTAATTTTTTATAGAAACATTATCTAATTTGAAAGCGAGATCTAGTTTCAGAAAGTACTAATTCTTATTTGTTAAGCCATAATATTTTTTAAGTGTTCTGTAAAGTAGATGTTAATGTAATTCGGTTCTCAAACAGTGCGATTCGCAAAAAATTTCAATTACATAAATTGATCTATTTCAACTGATATAAAAAAATAAATATGTTTTAAATAACTATTGTGTTCTTTACTTGGAAGTATGCATAAATAGTAAGCATGCTTTGTATTTTGTATTTCATTACCAGCTATATATACATTGTCAAATATGACATCTGACACTGACAGTAGTATTGGAAGTAGCAAGAATTTGGAATTTGGGTAGACGTGTGAAAGAAAAAGGTTTAATATTGTGACGAAGATGTTATGGGCACTAAAAACTCAAATAACTTAAAAACGAATAACTTTTTTAAACTTTGATAATTCCTATCATATGGAATTAATGTCTGGATTGTCTATAAGTTATGAATTTCATAATTTACTTCTATGGTGGAGGTCCCAATTCACATGAAATAATTATTTAAAGCTTAATTTTAAGCAACTGTTTCAAATATTATTTCTTAAAAAGAGCATCCCTTAACAGGGTAACATCTATCAAGAAAACCTTCAACTACAATTAATGATAGTTCACGGCTTTACTGCTAGATGTCACGCCCTATTCTATTTCATTTATTTTGTGAACAATTTAGTAGTAGGTGCTTGATAAATAAATATATTTATTTTTTAACAATTATTTTAATATTTTCAGGCGAAATCCAGTAGAAGGTCAACCTTTAGAAACTGGAAATGATCAACTATTAGCCCGATCAAATATGAATTTTTCAAATCCAACTATAATTTATTTTCACGCATTTTTTGAATCGGATATAGCTACAAGTGCTACAACTATTCGAACCGGTAAGAATACCCTGTGTTGAAAACTGCAGTTGTTTTTTGAAGACGTCCTATTTGTAATTTTTTTCTTTGCTAGTATTTTTACAACGACCAGAAAACTACAACATAATACTTTTAAACGCCCAACGTTTAGAAGCAGGTCCGTGGTATGTTACTGCAGCAAGTAATACTCGAGTTGTAGGACAGTATAGTGCACAGTTCATTGATTATCTAGTGTCTAAAGGATTGCAATTGAGTCAGTTGCATCTTATTGGTTTGAGTTTAGGTGCTCAAATGGCTGGGGTTGCTGGAAGATATATTACTAGCGGCAAAATATCCCGAATTACAGGTAAAAGTATTTCAAAGAATCAAATTTAAGATATTTTGGATGTTTTCAATATTTATTTTATTTATCTGTGACATATAATAGCGTGTATAGAAAAGGAAAAATAAGATGAGAGAGACAGACACACAATATAAAACATAACGCAAAAAAAAATTATGTTTTGTTTGTAAACACAAAAAAATGTTTCCATTATCAATACGTCAATAGGGATGATTTGGTTGTTATTTTTACATATAATACAGTTAAATTTATTTTAAGACCGTTTTAGACTAGTCTGTAAATTGTACAAGATCTTGCACCACTTTTGGTACAATTTAAATTGGCTAGTATCAAACATCAAATTAGTTGAAATATTGTATACGATTGTAAAGGTGTTGAAAAAACAGAACACGTTCTATTTTTCCAACACTCTGTCAGCCAATTTGGTAGTGAGCATACGTATATATTAATTTTGTGATCTCACGCGTTTCTAACGTTTATTTGTTTTTATTATATGTAGTGTGGCTATAGAAAATTTAGTGTTACTACTGGTAAAGTTGTAAGTATTGCAAATTTTAAATGTAAATGAATTTATGGTGAATTTTACATGTCACATTGACATATTCAAGGAAAGTGCACAGAATCAGAGCCAATATATTGTACAAGAAATTGCATTAGTATCATACAAAACTTCGTCAAAATCTAACAATTTTTGGTACAACATATAGTACCATTTCTTGTACTATATATTGTTCCATATATAGGCTAGTATAAAACGGCATTTAAAGTATATTTTACTTGTTTTGTGGTATCACAAATGTGCACTGTGGCGCTGTCCAAACGTCAAAGGCTAAAGTACGTCACGAGTAATTTTAAATTGTATGAAATATGTACCAATTTTTTTGCACATTTTTTACAAACAGAAATAAAAACAAGAAAAATTTTCTTATATGAATTTCTATTAAAAAAATATATATGGAAAAAGCCCATTAAACTTTGAAAAATTCATGGATCTTATTGAGCCCAGAACTCCCCAATGTTTTATCAACTGAGCTAAAAAAAAATCAATTTTAAAAAAATAATTCTTCATTATTAAAAATATTAAATCGTCATATGGTTATAAATGTTATGACTTTATCATAAAAAAAACAGTTTCTAAGTTAATTCTTGATGTTCCTGTTAAAGGTCTGGACCCAGCAAAACCGCTTTTTACGTTTCTTCCACTAAATCTCCGTCTGGACAGCACGGACGCAGAATTTGTAGACGTGATTCACACAGACGCAGGAATTTTTGGTTACCCCACACCAATAGGTCATGTAGATTTTTGGCCCAATGGTGGTATTTCACCTCAACCTGGTTGCTTAATATCAGAGGTCAAACAGAGAAGTCCTGATTCCCTCATAGAACCAGGTATTGCGACATATGTATTTCTAAATACATATTATTATTACACAAGTATGAGTCGTAGTTTACTTTCCAAAAAATTGATAAACAAATTAGTTATAATTTAATACATTTACGTTTTAGTTAAATATCAATATAATTTATAATAAAACTTTAAAATTGTTTAATGATTTTAAGAAAGCAGTCGTACAGGTGAAGCAATTTTAAATGTCATGACATTATATTTTAGTGTTCTGCAGTCATTGGAGATCGTATCAATTCTTTGCCGAATCTGTCATCTATCCAAACTCATTCTCATCTCTTTCCTGTCGATCTTGGGACGAATTTAATTCTGGGGGATGTCAAATGGAAAGCAGAGTTAATATGGGGTTTGCAGTTCCAAATAGGTATCCAAAATTGCTTTTCATTACATAATTTTTAATGTTTAAGAGATGTCACCTTAAATTTATCATTTGTAGTTAAAATTTAGGAACAAGGGCTCATTTTATCGCTAATGTGTCCTCATAAAAATTATAGCTTAATTTTAGAATCATAGCAAAAAAAAGCAAAAGGTTAATATATAAAATTCCAAACAAAAAATTATTTATATTCAAGTTTTTGCACAAAGCAAAAAGTTTTTTTTTTGTAAAATTTCGTGACATTAAAATAGTTATTTTTATTGCAAATGTTTAAACCTTTGTACAAAGTATACGTCATAATTTATTTCTTCTACGACCACTATGGAAAGTGGCACTTTTCTCACACTATATAAAGCTTCAAAGTTGCATATTTCCCATAACCGTGAGTTAAAGTGTGACAAATCATTTCTCACAGTATTTGCTAACACTGCGCATGTACAGTGTGAGAAAAATCAATTCATAGCATGCGTAAAAATACTCTTTGTGAGGTTACATGCGCCATATTGTTTTTTTTTTATGTCATATACCTTTCGTGCAGGTATTTTTTTCTGTAACGTTAAGAAATGTGGTCGTAGAAAAATTATAGGGTGCTACTTGTGCAGAATCACCTGTTTCCCACCTAGTGTGAATCCAGCACGTAATGCACCTGGTGGGAAATAGGCGACTTTCTGCACTTATTGCACAATATACTATTTTAACTTTGTTAATAATTATTTTCAGTGCGAGAGGCAATTATTATTTAACGACAAATCCAGAACAGCCATATTCAAGAGACTGATTGTTTCCTATTTTGTATTTTTATACTTTGTTAAATATTTAATGTTTATATGTTTTTAAAACTGTACTTTAGAATAAAGTTACTTATGTACAAGTATTTATTTTATTGTAAACACCTTTTGTATTATTTGACAGCATTTCTCGATGTAATTTTACATTATTTTTGAAGGACATGTTTTTTTAATAATATACCTAATTGTTAATTTGATTGTCATACTTAACAATATTTTTTTCGCGTTGCACGATATAACAATGTTATTTCTTTGAGGGCTTGTTATCATATTTAAAGTCGAACAATAAATTTCTTAATTATAAAAACAATATGATATTGTAAACCCCTCCACAAGAACTGAACGTCACTATGCCATTGAAATAAACATTTAAAGCGCTAGGCAAATGCAAATTAGCCAAATATTACGGCGATTCTTCTGTTTATTTTGTAGTCAGTTCGAACGGAACATGCTTAGTGGATAGTGGGATTTGTTTCGGCTTTTGTGTGTCGTTCTGTGAGTCTACAATGCTTGCAAATATATTTTCTTTTTTGTGTTTGTATACATCTGTTGCAGGTAATTTTTGTCAAACTTTAATTTAAAATTAAGAAACCTTTTCTTTTACATTATTTTTAAATTTAAATTATGTTTTCAAATTTCAAACGAAACATTTAATAGCTTTATTCAAACTTATTATTTTAACTGTACTTAGTTTTTGTTAATGTATAACCAGTTAGTCAAATTATTAAATAATAACAACTTTATCTTTCTTTTTTTAAAAAAATAGTGACATAAAAGTATAAAAATTGTTAAAGTTTTTAATTTTACATTTAATTACTGTAATTATTCACATTATACTTTAGCTACGAATTACATTGATAATAAATACTATATTTTAATCGTAATATTTAATATTTTAGGCCCACCGGGATTTTATTTTGAAAACAACGCTTATATGGCCCTATACCCAATAGAGAAGACCTTGTGCCCAAATGTAGATATAGAAAAAGATATCATATTTGAATTATACACTAGGTATGATAATTATTAATAAAAATTCTATACAGTCGATGTATTATAAATAAAATATTAATCTATACTCTTTAATATCCTATTTAAAATTACGATTACTTCCAAATAGAATTATTTATTTTTATTGACCCATTTTGCAGACAAAAATTTATATATTAAGACTATTCATTCCTAAAACTGAATTACTAAGGGCCGTATGGCATGCCGTTTTACTTTTTATTCTATATTTATTCCTCGACTTTAAATAATGTGACATATCCAATATTCATTTGGAAATATCTCTAAATCAATTTTAGATATCTATAATTCAATTCAAGATATCTCTAATTTGATTGAATTTAAGATATCTCCAATTCATTTTTAAATATCTGAAATTCTATTTAAAATATCTTAAATTCAATTAAAGATATCTAAAATTCAATTGAAGATATCTCAAATTCAATTTAAATGCTTTTCTATATGTAATTTCAGATCTAAAATTAATTACAGATATCTTAAATTGAATTTCAGATATCTAAAATTTAATTGCAGATTAAACTATATCTGAAATTCCGCTCAATTTAAGTGGGAGCACGCTAATCTAGTGAGTCACCGCTGCCTGTTATTTGTTATAATCATGGCATGTAACCGAAAAAAATACTGATTAACGGTTAACCCATAATAAAAACTTTATAGAAATACGGTTTTAGATCGAAAACCGGTTTTTAAAAATTGGAAACCGGTTTAAATCGTATAATCAGTTAGGTAATAAAAAAAATAATCAAAAAATCAATTAAAAATTTGAAAAAAAATTATCACAATATCAATTAAAAATTTTAAAAAGTAATATTATCGACCAATAAAAATAGATTATATTTCCTACTGTATACAAAAATTTTAAAAAGTAATATTATCGACCAATAAAAAGAGATTATATTTCCTACTGTATACAAAATCAAACACGAATATTCACAAAAATTCCTACAATACCTTCAGAGAAATGTAAATCATTTTTTAATTGTAAAAAATGTAAATTTTAGAAACTGTCATAACTCATATAGTCATATTTAAAATCAAATTTAACAGATATATAAATATATTTAATTTTTTTCCCACTAAATTAAATTAAATTAAAATAAATGTTAATGTTCGCTAAAACCGGTTTATTTTATTTTTGGTTAACGGTTACCGATTTTAACCGGTACACGCCCTGGTTATAATAATTTATTTTGATGTGTCTTTGTCTCAATCATAAGTGAAAGTTATAACTATAAATTAAAAATTTGCTCTAATTTTTTGTGATGTAACATTTTTTGTTCTAAAATATTTATTGTTTTTTATTTTTAAAAGTACAATTAGTATTTTATTGAATGAGAACTTACTTTAATTTGTCTTTGAATTTATAAGATAATGATTCGTTTTCAAATAAAACTAACTAAAATTAGTTTTATTTGAAGAAGTTATTTTAACAAACTTAATACAAAAATTAATATTGTACATATAATTAATATTAATTTATTTTTAATTTAAAATTTCTTAATTTATCTCTAAACCAAAAAAGTGAAAGTTCCTAATATTGTAATTGCGTGTGCCCTAAAATTCCTTTGTAAATAATTCATTAAATATTAACACATAATTTCGTTGCACGTTACCAAAACTTTTACATTTGTAGCAAAAATCCGTCAGAGCCTCAAATTCTTGTACTGGAGAGTGAAAAATCCATAACATCATCATTTTTTAATTTCTCGCAAATTACTGTTATTTATTTTCACGGATTTATGGAAGGCAGTACTCATGGAAGTGCTAACGTTACTCGACAAGGTACAAAATTGTAATAAATAATATACAGGGTGTCCGTTTTAAGGGGCTAACCATTGGAATCTCGAGAACCATAAGAGATACGAAGTCGGTTAAATTGGGGCAAAGTTGCCGCATTAGTTGCCCATTTCAATGAAGTTTTTGTTTACTCAAAAAAAAAAAACTGATTTTGACCATTTTTTTCACATATAACTTCTTGTTTCAATTGATATAAGTTTTTTCAAGAAATTCATACTAATTTTTAATTTTCATATGGGGTTCGAAGTTGTCTTTAGTACTGTTAAATACAGATTTTTTTTCTCTTTCCAATCATATAAAACACATGTACATTAAAATGAAAATAAATTAAGAAATTAGAATATTATTATTCTGTAGAATGTGCAAACTAGAAACTTGTATGAATTGAAATAAGAAAGTTATAAATGAAAAAGTAAATTGACCAAAATCAGTTTTTTGCTTATATTTAGTGTCCTATGCATTTTTCGGGAAAACAAAAACATCATTGAAATGTTTAACCGACTTCGTATCTCTTAAGGTTCTCGAGATCCCAATGGTTAGTCTCTTAAATAGGACGTCACCCTGTTTGTACCACCATTATAGATATGTTTTTACAGCTTATATGGAACGAGGAAACTGTAATTTTATAGTAGTCAATGCGCAAAGACTTTTAGCTGGTCCATGGTATATTACTTCGGCGAAAAATACACAAGTTGTCGGGACATACAGCGCCAAAATGGTGGATTTTTTGGTGGAAATGGGGTTGAATTTAAGTGCAGTTCATTTAATAGGACACAGTTTGGGAAGTCACTCGGCTGGAGTTTGTGGATTTAATATTGAAAGCGGTAAAGTCGCCAGAATTACAGGTGCGTTTGTTGTTTTAAATTTAAATTATTTATAAAACAATACTACACTATAAATTATAAATAATTATTAGTTAAAATTACAATTAAAACAATGACAATAAAATACATTAAGATTCTTGGGGGCGTATACATTTTATCCTCCACACATGTTATATTGCTTGACATTGTACCTTGCACTTTTTCAATCTTGCATATCTTTTATTGTGCACACTTTTAATCCGCTAAAAAAGTTATCTGACACACATTTTATCTTCCAAATCATTTTATCATCCACAGATTTTATCCTCCACTCATTTTATGTTCCACACATTTTATCTTTTATACATTTTATATTCAGAAAAATTTAATACTGGATATTTCATCTAATTATAAATATGTTAATTGCATGGGCAACAAAATGAAAGGCAGCTACAATTACAATGTTTTAAAGATCAAACGTTGGCGAAGATAACATGTGTGGAAAATAAAATGAATGAAAGATAAAATGTGCGCAAGATAAAAAGTGTGTTAGATAACTTTTCTTCGTGGATTAAAAGTGTGCACTTTAAAAAGTGTGCAAGATTAAATATTTGAAAGATTCAATGTCGAGCAATATAACATGTGTGGAGGATAAAATGTATACGCCCCGATTCTTGTACCGTAGCACTCTAAAGATCACTTAAATTTTTGAATATATTTCTCTTATAATTATAAATTCGTTTGTAAAGGATTGGATCCAGCAAAACCGCTATTTGAAAACGTATCAACAGATTTAAAACTCGATGTAAGTGATGCAACATATGTAGATGTTATACATACAGCTGGAGGTACTTTCGGAATAGAAGAACCTCTAGGACATGCAGATTTTTATCCCAATGGTGGTTCTCATCAACCAGGATGTGGAAAAAAGGAATTGTTACTGGAGGAACAGTCAATGTCTGTTTTAAAACTTAGTACGTTATACATATTTAATTGAAGAATTAGAAAATACTTTAAATTGATAAAAGTAGAAATACTTGTTCAACTTTTGAAACTTTATCTGTTTAAATTTTGGAGAAAAATTAGTTTTAAAACCAAAAAAAGATGGAAAAACTTTCTTTGAAAATACAAACTTAAGTACTTTTTGATGCGCTCAATTCAAAATTTCAAATAAAATTGAATTGTCTCTCCGTTTTCAAAGATTGGCCCAAAAATATCCATAATTGGGAACTCAAAAATGAGGCGAGATACAAAATTGGTTATAACACCAAACGATACTTAATTTTATAATTTTTGAAAAACGGATACAAATTCCAAAAAGGAAAAAAATTAAGTAGTCATTCAAACTCAATGAAAATCAAAATTTTTATGTAATTTTGTCTCTAGAATCGATTAATGTTAGTTGCCAGATTTGTATCTTAACCCATTTTTGAGTTACAGCCCAAAAATTGATGTTTTTAATATCCAACTTTAAGAGCAAATATTTCAAGAACTAAAAGATAACTAAATTGTTTTGAAAATTTGGAATCAACAGGAAAAATACCTAAAAATATGAATAATTACTTAATCAATTTTTTTCTAATATAAATATTAATATTCGATTAGATATTTCGTCATTAGAATCTACAGATATAATTACAACATTAAATAAGTTTTCATAAATTTAAGACAAGGATTTTATTTTTACAAAGCAAAACATAAAATTTTGATTCTCCAAAATTATTCATCATTTATTAATTTATTCTCAATTCCAGTTTTCTGTAACCACTGGCGTTCATTTCTATACTTCGCCAAATCAGTTTTAAGACCAGAAGCTTTCCCAGCTGTGAAATGCGAATGTTGGGAGCACTATTTACAAGGAAAGTGCCATAAAAGACACTCAACAGCTGAAACCACTACCACGACTTCTACAACTGAAACAACGCATACAACTACAACCCCAACAACAACAACGACAACAACTGAAACAACTACCACAACTACCACTCCTACAACTCGTGTTGTTACTGAAGCTGTTAAGAGGCAAGAAATCGCACATATGGGTTGTGGATGCGAAGACCCTCCGTAAGAATTGTACAATTTCAATATTTTATTTATTAAACATGTTTTTTTTTAGGGCCCAAGGAATTTATTATCTTGAAACGAACAGATACCCGCCATATTCAATAGATTAAGTATTTAAAAAGTGTTTGTATGCATGTGTATTTGTATTTACCAAATATGTTACCAGTATTGTTACTTTTAATTGTTCAAATTAAAAATTAAGTCAGTACCTAGTTACATTCTTATTAAATTAAATAGTAAATTAAAAATTCCTACCTGTACATGTGAGCAGGATGAAGCAGACTTCCTAAAATAATACTGTCCAGGTAAATTGGTTCAATAAAATGAGATAACAATGATCCTTGCATTCCCAAGACATTCCAACGAGCGATTTTGTCTGAACATGACATCGTTAAAAGACGTTCGCCCTGAAATAAATATAAATATGAATAGTAATATCCAAATTTTTATGTAAAACAAATTTTTTACAGCGAAATCTTATTGAAATATTCTTCATTATATTTAATGTTCAAATAAATTCTAATGCAAACTTACATTTAAAATAAGTACCATCTTGGAACCAAAATTATTACATTATATAAATACACAGGTCTGTATTTACCAAACGACGCGACACAACTAAATTATCTGTCTGTGACTATGTAACTTTTATTCGTTTCCCCCACCCATATTAATTAGCAAAAATTAATTAAAATTATAAAACTACTAACAGCACCCTCAATATGGTTATTTATTCACGAAGTGTTGAAGAATAAACATCTTGTATCTCCACTAATATAATGTAAGTAATTTTTTTTTGTTTTAACAGATAAATAATGGAACTAAAAACTATCTTAGGGAACTAATCCTGGGTACAAGTAAATAAAATTTAATAAGATATTTGAATTAATAATAAGTACTTAAATATTTAAATTACTCTTAAACGATATTGTCTATCGTATCGAAACAAAATTTTAGTCATAATATTTTGTTTAACAAATATAACATTAAAAATAAATATTTTATACCAAAGCGTTAACAACTGCTCTATTGTTATATCGAAAACGGTATAATAATATGGGATATTGTTAAACAAAATGCAACAAAGAAATTTTCAATATTTGTTCGTTTCGTTTGCAGCAAAACAGTTTTTTATAATGTAGAGTAACTTCGTTATTAATTTTATAAATACAACAAATTGTTTTTTTTAATTTTCATTATTATTCTATATATTTTTAATTGAAAATAATTTTTCCGTCCTACCTGTAGAATGCCGTCCCAGGTCTGTATATAATTGCTACTTTTAACCGGAATAGTTCCTTCGCCTGATTCTATTTTAGTGCGAAGTTGTCCCCTCGCTTTCCTATTCGGATGTTTATCCACAGCAGCAGTTTGATCCTCATGTGGACTGAATATTCTAGCGTCTCCACAGGGCGCTGTGTTAATATACAAATGAAATTTGATTCCCGGTTTTAATTTATATCCCGGACCTTCTGGTCGCGTTGTGAAAATAGATTCATTTGCTTTATCTGAAAGAATTATTAGTTATATCTTATAGCTATTACAGTGTTCCGTGACTCCATAGCTATAGTTTAAGGGTATATTCCTTTGATTATTTTAAAACGAAAATATTTATTTATTTTTAACAAAGTTAATTACTAAAGTAATTGTTCAAAATGTCCTCCCTGTTGTATACACATTCCAGCCCTTCCTATGAAGAGCTACAGCCATAATGATATGAATTTATTCATTCCTGGTTTGGGATTTTTCTGGATAAACTAAACTCTTTGTGTCCTCAAAGATAATAGACGAGAAGCGTCGGTGGTCAGAAAACTGGATCTCCTCTTCCAATCCACCAATAACAAATTTATTCTTTTAGTAAGTTCTAACATTTTTACTAAAATCAGGCGCTGCGTCGTCCTGTTGAAAAGGACCCTAGGACGAAATACGAAATAATTCTATATCAATTGTCGAAAGCATTTTACCTACAAGCAACGTGTTTGAAGAATAAAATTATCAAAGGATATTCGATGAGAAATTTATTGATATTTCAGAAAAACATTCAGATCTTGAAAATACAACTTCCGGTTGCACAATTAACACCAAAATCGAATCAGATCTAATCTAGAGTGTGAGGATGTTTTATCCAAAATTTCAACTTTTTTATTCATCCACACACACACGGACAGACATTATCGTAAAAATATTAAAATCATGTTCCAGGGTACCTATTCTGTAACTTATATCACTAGTGATAAGCGTTCAAAATTGTTATAATCTGACTGCCATCTAGCGGTTTTTGAGTGCAACAGGGAATATGACGTCACTCATTTTGTAAACGATTCACTAGCGCGAAGGATAGTGATATATTCATTTCAATAGTGTTATACTGACGTTTGGTTTGTGCGCTTGGCGGGATTGTTTGAAATTTGAGTGATGATATTTTGTGAAATTACTAAATAGAATCTTGAAATTATGCACATGTACGCAATTCACAATAAACACAATTTTGAACAATTTGACAGTTGTGCCAGGGAGTAGTGCCAACTTAAAAATTATTTTACTAAAACTTTCAAATTCAAAAGTTCCTAAGATTACAACATTGAACATTTGACACGAGACGTCAAACAATATAACAATTCAAATCGTTGAAAAGTTATAGAATAGGTACCCAGGAACTTCAAAACGTGCTTATTCATTGAAAACTCACTATCCGATTTTTAGTATGAATCTAATACCTCTCATACTGAGTGATGAGAGGTAATTAATTCTTGTCAGATGCCAATTTTTTTTTTTTATCTAGCAATCTTATATAATTGATAATTGCTCAGCATTTTATAGTGGGAGAAGCACGATCATCTTTCATTTTATTTCTCCCACAGTTGGAGAAGCACGCAATTCTCCAACCAAAAACAGTGGAAGAAGTAGTCACTTCTACCGTACACGTAAGAAAAATAACGTTTTACCACCTGCCCGCTCTATTAAATATTATATCGCTGATAAAGCCTATAATATTAAGTTTCGGACGTAATCATAAAAGAAATACACCCTTAAGCTATGGCTATCGAATTGCAGAACACCTGTATTTAGAGATATGCTGTACCTTGTCTGGTAAGCAGCTCTAGTTGATTATACAAGAACTCGAGAAAGCATCTTCTCGCGACTATCTCGGCATGCATGTCATTGAGAGCGGTGCCGTGCATGCTGATATGTTCCCCGGAGACGCACTTGGTGCCGGTGGTCACGGCGATGACCTGCGCGTTCTTGGCGCTCGACACCAGCACGTTGGTGTCGGAGTCCGTGCAGATCATCACGATACCCGCCAGCACCTTCCGCCGAATGTGCAACGGGTCGTCGGCCATCAGAGAGTTGAACTTTTCATTCACAAGGCTACAACAGGCCTGATTAGATCAAGAGCGCATCTGTGTCAGAGTTGAATGGAAACATTATCCTGCACTCGCAATAAAATTCAGGTTTTTTTAATATACACAAACATGCAGTTTATATCAATATGAAATTTAAACCAGATTAAATATTTTAAATTGTTAATCTTTTCATTCAACTCCCACATTTGTGACATTAATTAGCAAATTAAAATTCTTTATTTATAATGTTTAAATAAAATAATAAGCCTGGTTTGGTTATTCAATTGATTAATTTTATTCTATGGTACATCTAACATAAATACACTTAAAAATTATTAAAAAAAAAAAACGACATAAATAATTTGTAATAAAAAAATCTTGTTTTATTTATACGGGAAATGGTAAAACCAAGGGGCTAATCAATAATAGCGAATACTAATTTTAAGATTGAGAAGACATACTGACTACCAGATGGACAGAACTTCTAAAAAACTAATTCGAACTGATTATTTGATTTAAAAAAAGAGGAAAACATCGACCTCTCGCCAAGTATCTAGAAATGGAATCTCCAAAAACCAAATTTTCAATAGCAGAACATTTTGAATGTTTTCTTCACAAAATTATTATTAATATGACGAAAATATTAACGCATAGATTTAATGTTTGCAAGACGGCTGCTACCGAAGCGACATCTACTACGTTTTTTTTTAAATTAACTACATATGTGCTCTATTTGGTTTAAGAATACAATAATGTAATAATTTTCACGACTTGTGATTGGTGCAAACACAAAACTGTTTAACTACTTTTTACTGCATGTGTGTAATAAAGCTAACTAACTGTAATTGATATTAGTAATTTTAATATAAAAATAAATAACTAATGAGCGTCAAAACTGAGGTTCGACCACCAAATGATGTATCTACAGGTCTTTTGTTAGTTAGGTCAGATCAGATCACTAAAATAATTTTAGTTCAGTTAGATTTCATTTTTTTTTTTGTATTTCGGCAAAAGTTTTCTGTAGAGGTTTAACTGATCGAGTTAAATGAAATGAAGTGAAAAACCCAATTGAGTATAACATTGATTAACCCTTGGAGTAACATCTAAATCTATTTGTAATACTTCTATGACTAAACATAGTACTTGAAATTTTCCATAGATGATCTATTTGATGCTAGTATTATGACTATTATTTGAAAAGCTGTGAATTAATCAATTAAAGTGTTTAAACCAAACCAGTATAAATATAAAAGCTTACACTGAACAATTACATATTTGTCATACCATGATCGATTTATGTCAAGATAATGATCATACAAATGATTCTATACGGTGACATTCAACTCATATCACAAACCACGAGCATGCAACAAGAATCAAACCAAATCACTGAAATGAAAAGTGCTTGAAAACATGAATTCACTCCACAGCAAAATACGTACCTAGCGGTAATGAAAACAAGGTAAAGTTGAAATCTATCTCACACTTATTACTGTATTATTTCTAATCCAGTAATTAGTTTGAAATTGAACTTAGCGAAGATTCACACAATTTAATAAAAATCAACTTTTCCTCTGACCTGAAGTAGGGGCAACACGTCTGCTACCTTTACAAGTGGTTCCACTTCAGAATTATGCCACAGGAAAAATTTATTTTTATTAAACTGCATAAAATATCAAAAATTAGTTGCTATATATTAGCACTACATAAAAGCTTATTAGTAATGATAATTTCCGTACGCAAAACTACAGCAATTTTATTTCATATATTTACATTGCGTACGAATAATCAAATGGAAGACATGATAAAATTTATGGTGTTAAAATACTTCAATGTTTCAAAACAAAATCAAATATCATTTCTGAAAATGCAAAACCTGCCATGTCTTTCATTCCATTTATATTCTCTTTTATTTACTTCAAATAACATTACAAGTTTGGCATTTTTAATGATAAAAAAATTGTAAAATCTCAGTACCCAATCCAATTTATAAAACAATCATGTCATCCAAAAAAATGACAAAAATTTCATCAACAACTGAATGTTACCTTCCAATGCAATCTGCGATTTCCTGAGGCAGAGAAGAGTTTGGATATGGCGGTTTTATTGAAGGCAATGGTACTACCATGTTTGGAGATGAGCAAGCATTTAAGCTCAAAATTTTAGATAGAGCAGCTTTTGCTGCTGCGCTCTTAGAATTTTTTTTACTCGATCCTATATTAATAAATATTATTAGTACCAAAATTATTTAAAAACGACAAAATATGTATTCATATTGTCGAGAAAATTTTGGTATTTATCCGCAATTTTTTACTTCCGTTTAATAAAAGGTTTTTTTCTACTTCTGTTTAATATATCTTTATTTCTCTTATTTCAGTTAGGTTATTGATTCTATTATTTCACTAATGAAATAATGAGATCATATTTACAAGTAGACATATATAGAAACATAAACAGCTACAAAATAGAATATTTAGTTCTTATTATCTTCACAAATATTAATAATATAGTTATTACATTTCTTTGATTCACAGAGACTCGTATTTTACAATTCAAAAAACTTAAATACTAATTTTATTTTATATCGTTCATTTGTTTACAACCAATAATTTTCTTGTAGTAACTTAGTAACGCACAAAATTAAGCAGTCCTTGTTGTCTGTTTTGTTTATTTTGCAAATGTTATCAAAATGTAAAAAAAAATCATAATTTCAAATACATTTTTGTTCTTATCCAAAAGGAAGTAGAAAAATATTATATGAAACACGTAAGGAAACTGGGTAGTTATTTAACTTCTGCTCTTACAAAACTCGCCTTCGTCCCGTTTTGTAATTTTCGCATGCATTAAATAACCTTCCTTCCTTACTTATTACAAAAATACCTATTATTTTACTAATTTCAGTTAGGTTGTTAATTCCATTATTTTACTAGCGAAACAATAAAATTATCATTTCACTTGAAATCAATTTGGAAATGATGAATACTGAAAACCATGACATAGGAAAAAAAAGTTCTGCCCCGCTAAATAAATATATTTTATTTTGACAGTTACCCTTTATATTTATAACAAACTTTTAAACAAAGGGCTCCATAGCCGAGTGGATAGAACAATGGATTCATAATATGAATTGACTACATAATACTGGTTCGAGACCCCACCACTATTCATTTTTTTTTATTTATTTAATTTCATTTTACAGCCTGAATCTCTTGTTATTGTATAAAAAAGTAAGTTTTGCAATTTTATTAATATACGCTGATATAATATAATAAAAATTGTTTAAATATAATTTATATAAAAAAAATTAACCAAGGCGGTCTTGAACCAGGATAATGTACTCAATTCACATTATGAGTCCATTGTCTTATCCACTTGGCTATGGAGCTTTTTCTTTTAAAATTTCTTTTTAGAAAAATATGAAGGGCAACTGTCAAAATACAATTAATTTTACCAAATATTTTAGTTATAAAAGGCCATATTTTTTAAAACAGTGGCTCTCAAAATATGAAGTCTAACTTTCTTATTTTTAATGGAACATTCAATATATTTTTACATATTTCGAATCTATTATATTAAATTACAAATCCAATGATATGTTTGGAGTTAATTTTTAGTTCAATTATAAAATTTCTATACGTTAATTTAATTAAAAGAACGGAACATTAAATTCACTAGATTCATATTCCACAATTCAAAAAAACTTGAATGTAGCCTTATTTATATTTTTTTATAACCAATAATTTTGTTATAGTAACTTAACAACGCACAAAATTAAGAAGTCCTTGGTATTGTCTTTTGTTTATTTTATGTTCTTATTAAAATATCAAAAATTTGTAATTGTAAATACATTTTTGTACTTATTTAAACGGAAGTAGAAAAATATTTTATGAAACAAGTAAAGAAATTATTTAATGTATGCGAAAATTACAAAACGAGACGCAGGCGAGTTTTGTAAGAGCAAAAATTAAATAACTACCCTTGTTTTTTTACTTATTTCATAAATAGCTATTATTCAATTTTCTTATTATTCTTATCAACTATCAATATGAAGGTTCTTTTAGTTTCGCAATAACCAATCATCTTAAAGAATTAAAAAATATTGCACAACAAAATGTCTATGAAAGGCAATAACGATAGTGCAATTCTTTACGTTTATTTTGCATGTATTCAAGTGATATTTGTACGTATTGAGAATATTTTATTATGAAACTTACCTGTTCCAACGTATACCTCGCCTTCGATTTCGACGGTTGTTTTAAAAGTGCCGTAAATATCACCTTTAACCTGTGTGACTTCATATTTCAACCCAGGAAACATTTCATTCAACAACATCGCTGGACCTTTGGTCAAATCAGCGGGTTTTAACTTTGCCGCAGAATACAAAACAGGATTAGATTTTTCAATAGTGGAAGGAGTTTCGGTAGTAACATCAGCGGTAAAGTCAATGTTTGATTTTATTATTGGTGAATTCATTTCGCTTGAGTTAGGAAGCTGAATGAATGAGCGCAAAGCATTCTCTGCTGCTTTGGCTTTTGCTTTCTTTTTTGTGGTGCCTTTACCCTCATAGTCTTGATTGTCTATTTTGACGCTGATTGTAAAAATTGGAGCATGAACTGGGCCACTACGGTCTATAACTTTATATTCAAGCCCCGGTCGCATTTCGTTCAACAGAGCAACTGGATTTTTCTCGTCAAAATTAACAGGAACATCTTTAATTTTTGGCCGTTTAGTGGCCGAAGGCCCAGTTTGCTCAATGTTGCCATTAGATCCTTCGGATTCTAACGGTCGTTTTGTTTTTTGGGGCTTGTTTTCCGCAACATTTTCCATGTTTGTCATTGTTTAAAACTTTTCCTACACAACTGCTACACACAAATCAACCATTAGATTCTTAATATTATAAATTTAAATACAGGACACAATGTAAAATCTTCTAAAACGACATTAACATCTAAGGTTATAAACAAACGAAAAAAACCTATTTTAAAGCAAATGCGACTTATTTGCTTATTTATATATTTTTAAACTTACTTTAGAGTTAGTACTTCACTAAATGTATGTTAGTAAAACTTATTGATCAATAAAAACTATAAATTACATGCAAAAATGATTTTATTTAGAACAATCGATGCTCGATGTATAATTATTTTTGACGTTTCATAAAAGTTGAAGAAGAGATGCGTCAGAAATTTCAGTATTCTTAGCGCGGAATTTAAAATTTTCGTATTAAATTAATCCGATTATAATGACCAAAACATCGGATTTTAAAATTAAATAGGATAGCGTTTAAAATGATTTGTGTTCGACTTTGTAAAAAAATTCCCCCTAAATAAATACAAAATGTCATCCGTCACTTTCCTGCAAAGTAAGCAGATAATTTACGCAATTTACTTTTCTACTTTGTCTTTTTCAGATTATAGAATACTGAACAAAATCGGAGAAGGATCATTTTCAGAGGTACTGAAATGTCAAGATTTAAAATTAGGATCTTTTGTAGCCGCCAAACGTTTAAAGAAAAAATTCAACAGGTAAATACATCAAAAACATTATTTTTAAATTCTAATTGGTAATTTTCTAGTTGGGACGAGGTAAACGAATGTGCAGAAGTAATTGCGATGCATAAACTACCGAATCATTCAAACATACTGCACATGACACAGTTCCACTTGTAAGTTTCTTGCTATATTTAATTTATTTTTGTTTAATTCTTTTTTAAAATTAGTGATTCATTCTCTGGCAAAGTAACATTTTTATTTGAATTGATGGACATGAGTTTGTATGATTTTATAAATGTTAGAAAGAAACATGTACATGAATCAAGAGCAAAATATTATTTGTATCAAATATTATGTGGTTTAGACCATTTACATAAAAACGGTATGTTTCATCGAGACATTAAACCCGAAAATATTCTTTTAAAAATACCTGTCGATGTCGATAACGCGAAAGATGTTAAAAAGGTAAAAAGAATAATTATTCGCTACAAACAATAATTAGCGTTTTCTTTAGTATGAAATAATAAAAATAGGAGATTTAGGATCTTTGCGAGGAATTTACAGCAAACCTCCTTTTACGGAATATATTTCTACTAGATGGTATCGCTCTCCAGAATGTCTTCTTACTTCTGGATACTATGGACCTAAAATGGATGTTTGGGCAACTGGATGTGTATTTTATGAATTACTCACGTATTTTCTTTATTATAAAATATAAATTTCAAAGAATAATTTATTTATTTCAGTTTTAAACCACTGTTTGCTGGGTCGAATGAAGTCGACCAACTCGCGCGAATTCACAAAATACTTGGTACTCCCAGTAAAAGAACTTTAACGAAATTTTCTAACAAGTAATTTATTTTATTGTGGTGGAATATTTTTTAAATTTGTTTATTCTGTAGCAAATCTTGCAATTATGAATATTTTCCCAAACAAGTTGGTAAAGGATTGAGTTATTTAGTACCAAATATGTCTCAAGAAGGACAATCAGTTTTGAAATTAATGATAACGTACGATCCTGATTCCAGATGCAATATTCGACGATTGTTAGACCACAAATACTTCAAACATCTACGGTATTTTATATATTTGCTTAAAAATTGTTTTAATTTAATAATTTTTTTAATTTAGTGAAAACGAACTTCTTCTCAAACACAAAAGATCGGTTCCAGTTGAACCAGTTGGTGATTTTAAAGATTCTAGTTTTGTTAGTAGTAATAAATCTCATTCTGTTCAACTTATACCAAAAGAAAAAACTCTTAAGAGAACTTATAATGAAATGAATAACATTCAAAAGAATCCTTCCACCCCGAAAGAAAAAACGAGAAAAGAAGTAAAAATTTATACCTCATTTTTCGAAATTTTATTTAATTTCTTTTAGGCTGAAAAGCGACCGAAAAAGTCGTCCACTGAACAAATTGCTCCAAAGAAATACAAACCATCTGATTCGTTTAAAAATTTAATAAAAGAAATTATAGAACCAGAACCATCCAATTCAAAACCGGCGAAAAAAGTAAGAATAGAATACGAATCACTACCTCTGTGTAAAGATTCGACGATTAAAGACCCTAAAGTTAAAATACCCTCCTGTGAAAAGTCGCACGATTCATCGCAAAAACATCTGCATTCTTCTTCGCTTTTGCGGAAATATGTCAAAGTGAAAAAAGAAGTTGGGAAATATAGAAATACTACTGGGTAAATAACAAATATTAATCTTATCATATTTTACTTACCTGTCCATTTTAGGGACATACCGGAAATATTCGGTAGCAAACCCGCAGAGAAAATAAATTTAAGTCCAGTATCAAAATCGTTCGTAGAGAAAAAAACTACGAAATTTTCTAATGTAAATTTACATTCTGGAAATGAAGCGAAGTTCGTCTCGAAGCTGCCATTAATTGAACCTGCTAAGGCGATTAAAAGGAATAAAAGAGTTTAACAATATAAATGTTTATTAAAATGTGTTCCCTCCAAACAATCAATAAAATACACACGTGTATTGTTACAAAATTACTTCTTTAACATTAAGTAGGAGATCAATTTATAAAATCTCTTATAAAATACAACCAATACTACATTTACGTATATAAATTCTAAAAAATATATGAAATAAAACAAAGTATTGAATCTTATTTGAACTTAATTCTATTTATACTGATTATGAACTCTATAAGGCAATATTTGTCAGCAAAATATTTTTATAAAAAAAATATTTTGCTCACGAAAAAGTAACGATTAATATAAAATAAAACCTAATTAATAAGGCACGCATGATCAGTATCATTTGTACTATATGAAAAAATAAACTACAATATATAAAATAAACTTTATCACATAGAAAAATATTTCACTTAATTCTGGTAACACCTTTAAAATGTCTTGATGTAAAAATGAAAATTTATAGCTGCGTCACACAATAAAATCACAATATGGGAGAACACAAGAATTTACTTCAAATCATTCGTCATAACTGAATGTTTGTTTACTGTTACCTTCAGAAACCCGGGGTTCACTTGCTCGAAGCTGCAAAAATAATATTTATTAGAAAATAGTTATTTATGTATCAAGTGCAGAAAAACAACCATATTCAACATATTGATAAAAATAATGAAAAAAAATAATATTGATATTCAAATAAAAACTGTTTGAGAATAGCAGTGGCGCTAGTGATGCATTTAACAAATTACACATAAATAGGTAATTTATGCACTAATCTCGTAAATAATACTGTCACAGTTGTAAAAGAAATAATAAAAGTTATAAGACACAAATTCAATTAATAACATTTTAAAAGTATACAACTTAAGTTTACTGTGACTCAAGGTCACGCCCGTTGTGTTCTTCAAGCTCATTCGTCAGACTTGATTTCGGGATTTTTCACTTGTCAATCAAAACATTCGCGGTCTTTTAAAGTCTCTAACTGTGGTCTCTAATCAAAATATAAATGCAATTCTTATTTTTAACAAAAAGCCCCCGTTTTTCGAAAATATTTTAATTATATAATTTTATTTCGTTATTAATATTCATTATTGTGCATATTTTATATATTTTTTAAATTAATTTCTCTAAATTCGATTGAGATATAATCCCCCATTAACTTTTTGACTTACAACCTTCTTGTTTCAATTCATACAATTTTCTAGTTCAATTTTCATATGGGGCTCAAAGTTTAGTACTGTTAAATAGATTTTTTTTTCTCTCCATAAAATGGGCAACTTTGCCCTAATTTAACCGACTTCGTATCTCTTACGATTTTCGGACACCTGTATAGAGTTTATTGAATTACTGCAGTTGTGCAGAGAATTTACTTTTTAATGGTTGCAGAAAATAAATATTTTAAACATAAACTTACTTTAGTCTCCGTTCTTTAAGATGTCTCTTCACGACGGGTTTGATGTGCGAGATTCCATCTTTGCTATTTTTTCCTCTTCCAGTAATAACGTAAAGTATTTCCTTAGGTTTATTTTTGGACTTCAAATTTGATATATGCTCATCTATAAACAAAGCTAAGGCTTGTTCCGCCTCTTTTACGTACAGGTAGTGCAAATCTAAAGTTCGTGAGTTTCTTATCTTAGAATGTGCTGCGAGAAAAGCTGTAGCTGCTAAATTATTCGCTTGCTCGTATTTCTGTTTATGCATTTTAGCAATTTCTGAATAGTAAGTCGCTACTTCGTGTAGACCTTTTTGTATAGCTGCTTGGGCTTTGGTGAAGCAACATTGCCTCATTTTTAAGTGGTGTGCGGCTTCTTCTCTGTATTGGTCCGCAGTTTTGCGTTGTGAACAACAAGCACCATCTTCTTCATCGTATTCACCTTTTACAACTATTTTTGGCAGTTTTTCTTCATTCTAAAAATTATACATAATTAGGAATTGAAACATAAAACGAAACGAGCGTGTTTTTCTTGAAACGCGATCAAAAGCAGAACCACAAAAAACTCCGTTAAAATTATTGTCAATAGCTTATAAAAATTATTCAACAGAGTTTTCCAGGGGACTATTAGAATTAATAAGGTGTAAAAATTATTATAAAATATTTTATGTTTATAAATAAATATTTAAAATTTTAAAAAATAACGTACAGGTTTTACAAAAGAAAAATTAAAGAAAGTAAAAATTAAAAAGTCAACAGGAATGCAGTCAGAAAATTTTAACAAATAAGTCTTAAGGCTGGTTTATGATGGAGTTAATTTACGAATTTTCAATTTATGATTTAGATTTTAAAATATAAACAAACTTAAAAAATATGCGGTGGTTCATAAAATATTTACCAATTTAGAAATTTAAAATTTAGATTTGGAATATAACTAATTTTTATATTCTACATTCTAAATTTCTTGTATTTATTTTGTTATAGTTTTCTTTGTACGTTATTTCGTTTTTTTTTTTTTCGAAGATATGATTATTATTTTATTATCGTTTATCTGAGACTGTTAGTACAAATATGTCAAGTTCAAGATGAGTCAAGATCTCATTACTTTAATTTATAGAATTAAGACAACGACTTATTGTACAATTAAAAAAAAAAGTAACGTTATTTTAAGAGAACAGGACACATTATAATAGAACCTGTTAGAAAAAAATGCTTCTTTAAAAGATTACTTATTTGATTGAAATTATTTGTGTCATTTGAAAGGTGATATAGATAACTAAAGTCTTTAGTGAAGATAGTGGTTCGTATTCCAAGCTCACTTTTGAATGCTTTTTTGTGATTGTAATGTAAATTAAGGCTTCTCAAAAGCGATTTTATTATAAAAATGAACTCGAAATATGAGCCAGTATCTCCACAAAAAAAATTTTCTAATAAATTGACAGTAAGAAAAACACTACACTTCGTGTTTTTAACTAAATTTTAACTTAACTACTTAAATTTCATTTTCGGTTACGGTTTTGGCCGAAACTAGAAGAGGAACCGAATATTTGATTATGGTTTAGGCTGAAAATCGTGTTTCGGTCAGACTAATTACAATTAAACGGAAACACAAAATAGAGTCAAAAACAAAATGATAAGGAATTACAAACAATAGCACAAATTTTATATTTGTAAGTAGCCAATTATGAATTTCTCTTATCTCGACGATTGAACTTTATTATTTAATTTGTTTGCTGATAGTTATGTTATAAAAATTTTATTGATTTTTTTATTTGTTTACTATTGGATTTTTTCTAAATATAACAAATACATAAAAATAGAAATCTGACACTACCGAACCATGTGAAAGAAAAAAGGGGAAGTCCAGTTCGTATAATACAGAAACTATTATCAAGAAAATAACATATGACTCATAAATAGCGATGATTATTTCAAGTAATTTTTATGCTGAGTAAACATCGATAAAATATAAATACATTTAGTAATAAAGAACCGATTATAGAACAAAAACAAAATATGTAATCAAATTCAAACCGTTATTTCTTGCGATTCGAATGTCGATATTAGTAGATAAAAAGGTACTCCAAGTGCAATAAAAAGGGGAAGTACCTTTTTTTAATCAGGAGCATTTATCTAGAAAGAAATACACGATGATACATACATATTTCTTCACCTTATCTAATCTTAGAACTAATATCATGTATCACGCCAGTTTAAAATTATTTATTTTTACAAGCGCATAAAATTACAACGGAAATCCTATGCGCTGGAAAAATGACCTTGACTTTTATCAATTATTCTCCATGACCACGAATTACTCATCATTTAATGCATTTTGTATACATACCTGCTTAGCTTGCATGTATTCTTGTTTTGCGTGCTCAATAAGTTCTTTCTGTTTTTCTAACTCGGTAGTTGGAGATGATTCTTGATCCAAAGATGCTTTCAACACTTCGACAGTTTGATCAAAAGAATTATTGCAAGCCTGCATTATTTCCACTAAAGCACCCTTATCGAATGATGGAAACGTTTCAAACAGTTTTTGTCTTTTCATTCTTGAAGCTAAATCATCAGGAGTTTCCTTTTTCCACTGTTCTTGGTCGGCTTTGTAAATCGCTAACGCGATTTCCATGTCGATGATTTCCTGCATGTTTGGGACGACTGGACCGTTTTGTTGATGTTCTTGTTCTTGTAGTTTTCTTGCAAGGTCTTCGTCTTCTTTCATCATATGTTCTAGGATTTGGGTTTGGTTGTCCATTTGTTGGTAGACTGATTCTAACCAATAGGTATGCAAGAGACGAACCATACTGGCTGGAAGTTGCATAACTGGTTGGAATCCTTGAGGATATTCCAAATCAGGATTACCGAAATTCTTTTCTAGCTGTTCTACAAAGTCTAGGCCAACGTTCATTTCGATTATTTCTTCTTCGCAGCTGTCTTCTGAGGATTCAAACTCTTCAACTTGGTTTTCTGTGTCAATATTTATTGACGGCAAACGGTCTCTTGATGTTGAAGGGGTTGGTTCTTCTCCATATCGTTTTTTACGCAGATTTGAAACGTGTTCAGAATAATGTGTATCATCAATTTTAATTTGTTCTATCAAATGTTTTTGAAGTAATAAAGACTCTTCCGAGTTTTTATTTTTTATTTTTGTTGGACTCTTTTTAATTTCTATTAAATTTTGTTGTTCCACAACTGGTTCTTGAGGAATATAAACTTCTGGTTCATAATCTGTTGAGCAATTACAATCTAAAGTATGGACATGATTATGATTAACTACTTCTGAAATTTGCTCTGCTGTTATATTTGAATCTTTATCATCTAGTAATAAATCTACAGCCCAATTTATATCTCCTTGGCATTTTTCAAAAATATCTTTTAAGACATCTTCACCGACACTTGGGAAAAGCTTTACAAGTTCGGAAAAGTGTTGATCTTCATTGCTGCATCTCGCACGAGATAAAGCTGCGTTTAAGACGCTTTCACGACCCGTCATTGTACTTTTATCAAAAGTTGAAACTTTTAGCGGATTTTTTATGATTTGAGTTGTTTTATTTTCTCCAATTGTTCTGCTGAATGTTGGAATTATTTTCAATTCTGCGGTGTTTATAAAATCTCTTCGCAATAGAGCAAAATCTTCACTAGTTGTGTTGGTTCCGACTTCGTTTGGATTTTCCTGCGGTTCTTTAGTTCTTGAAATTTGTCTTTGTGGTAGTGGAAGATTCTTTTGTTCTTCTTTAACTTTTGGTTGATCTACTAGTTCCCATGAGACAAACGCATCGTCGGTTAAATTCCAAGAAGACAAATCTATTTTCGGATAATCAGAAACGGATAAATTTTTATCCATTTCCTTTTTATCCTTCAATGTTGTTGCGTTGAATAATTTCACACACGAATCAATTATTTGTTGAGTTTTATCTGCAATACTCACATTGGTATTTTCTGATAAACTGCGTTCAAAATTTAGCATTTCTGAGTTAAATGTGTTTTGATTATTATCATCGAAATTGATTAAATCAATCGTATCAGTAGTTGGTTTGGTGTAATTTTTCTGTTGCGTATTATCATCGAGATTAACCAAAGCATACTGATTAGTTTGTTTTGAACTACCTTTGTCGTAAAATGCGTCACGGTTACTTAAACTGTATCCATATTCAGTTTTTTGCAATTCGTTTAATGAATCAATATCACTATCGCTATCATCATTTGATAGGACACTATATGTGGAATCTGATTTACTTAAACCACTATTATCGGAATTTTGATCTTCCTGTTTCTTCTTTCTCGTGCGTTTCTTTTTCGGCTTTTGCTCATTTTTATTGGCAGTATTATTAGAATTTTTTAAAATGCTTGCCGGAATATTAGCGCATAGAGGGTTTATATTTTTGCTTAAAGGGGGATATAATCGAGGTTGGGGGGGATGATTTCGCGGTGAATATTTTAAGGCGAACATCGAAAATAATTTTTCAGGGGTAATATTTTTTTCGTAGCGATCTAACATGTCCTGTATTTTATTTTTTGGGACATTATGAGTGCATCTACGTGCAAGTTCAGGAGGATTAAAAATCCAACAAGTCGATGGTTCTAAAATTTCTACTGCGTAACCGAACTGAACAGCTGTAGCCGCGTAAAATCTCATCTCCCACATTTCAGTATTTGTGTTATCTACTATAACAGGGCTAATACCTAAAAGCATTGCTTCTGAAACTCGTTTTTGGTTCCAATAATGTGCATCGCTTAAAAATGTAGGATTGAAATTATAAACGCCATTTCGTTCGAAATATTCGTCGGTACTAAAAATAAATCGGCGATAGTCCTCGCTTATTGTTGTTTGAACAATCATTCTCGCCAAAGTGGATTTCCCGCTGCCAGGTAAACCCCGTAATAAAATACAAACTTTGGCGCCCGTAAGAATGTGCTCCCGAACTCTATCATATTCAATTTCGCGTTTTGATTTATTTTGCACAGATTTTTGAACTGGTTTTTCCGTAGAAACTTTTCTAGGAGCATTTTTATTTGCTTGTAAAGCTCTCATGTAGCTATTTTCTCCTTCTACGTAAACATCTACGTTGCTATCATCATCTCCAGCAGATGCATAGCCTACTGTGTTTAAATTAGATGAAGATTTTTTCGGCTTTTTATTAGTAACTGTATCATTACTAACACTAGCTGTTAATTCAGCTAAAATGTTGCTCGCAGCCTCCACTTAAAACAAAAGAAATATTTTAATTTTCTGTTTAGAAACAAGTGAATTTAAATAAACAAAACTGCGAGGAACATAAAATCTACTTGTACAGGAAATAAACAAATGAACAATAAAAATAAATAAAAACAGCAAAAATAAATGTTACAAGCCTCCACTTAACAAAAAAATATTTAATTTCATTGTTTAGAAACAAGTGAATTTAAATAAACAAAATTGCGAGAAACATATGTACTTGGACAGAAAATAAACAAATGAGCAATTAAAAATAATTAAACAAGAAGCAAGAATAAATAAGTTACAACTAAAAAAATTGTACTTACAATGCCAGTTGCAATTTAATGCAACGGATTTAATTATGTCAATATGAAGTTCATCACCAAACAAACTTTTTAAAATCTCCAAAACTTCAGGATTTGAATCACTATTTTTAGAAAATTTTTCTTTTCTTTGGCTTGCCATTTTAAAAAATAGTTTTATATAATTATAATAAAATGCATATCAATTAACTATTATCTATTAATTAATGTAACACTAAAAAATACATGAAACAATGTTAGTACAAGAACTGTTTGATAAACAAAAGTGAAATTTGAAGCGCAATTTCCCATACTTTCAATATTTCTGGATTTCAAACAACAATATTGTGCCAATTGTGTAACTAGTAGCACATATTTTCAAAATATGTTAATCCTTTATCATGAACAATATATATTTTGATAAAAACACAAAATATTGAGCACAACAATTACACTGCATGACAACCAAAACGAAACTGACATTGATAAGAATAGATTAGGGTTAGGTTCACGTCACTGTTCAAGGACTCGCACCTGTAAAAATGAAAGCAGGAAGAAAGCTATAAAATGTAAGGTAACTATTTTCTTTCTACAATAATTTTGCGTTATTATACGACAAGAAGGTCATAGTTAAACACTTTCAAAATATAACAATGTATAGCACCATAGGCGTACTTTACACAGAATAAAATACAAATTAAATATTATTGCATATCAAACTTTTTTGAACTAGTAATATTTTATATTTAGAAAATAATACACAGGTATAATTTTAAAATATGTAAAAAGTTATTGTTTAATAGATAAAATATAAGTAATTCGTTTAACAAGTTGTTTAGAAATTTTTCAAAATGACGGCTATGTTTGTTGCCAAATTTAGTACGATATATAGTTCATAGGTGGCAAAACAACAATGAATTTTATCTTAATGTTACTTACTGAACAACAAACATCGTTTATACAAAAACTAATACCATATCATTAAGTATATTATATCATTTATAAAGGTATATTTATCTTTTTAAAAGTGTTTTAAATTTTGCCTAATAAAAACCCTAAAATCAGTACAGTCTGTATCTAATTTTGTGCTTGTCTTTTTTCTGTACAGTCCGTCAAACATTGAACACACAAAAATAAAATTCTTTTGACAAATTGTGTTTTTACATATTTGGAAACATTTTGTAGACCAAATTAATTAATTTTATGTAGACCAATAAAAGTAATTGTTGTAAATATAATTGTGAAACTATATTCAATGAATTTTACTTAAACAAGTGAATAAATTTGACCTCTACAGCATACAAAATTGGGAGGAGTTAAATGCAAATTTTAAGCAATTAGTATTTTTGGTAATCATTTTTATTTGTTTAGTCTTTTCTTTATATATTCGTAATTACTTTTAATTTGAACACATTTCTTTTATATCGAATCTTTTTACATATTTATTGAACATAACCTAAAAGTAAAATAATCATTTTATTTATACTTTTGACATATTGATATTATACGTCATTTATTATTATATTTACACTGTTTTCTTATGTTGACAGATTTTTAAATAAGTAAAGTAAAATTCTACCAAAAATAATCAAAATACATACAAAAATTCAGTGAGAGCAAAAGAGGTGCTCTTTTGCTGCCTGTTTGCCATGCCACGCAGCAAACGTCGAGCCACAACAGATATGGGCCCCGGAGACGATGACAGACACTGTTCAAAGCGTTTACGAAATACTACGAGGCAAGTTTCTCATCTTTGCAAGTGTTTTTTTACAAATATTTCAACCCATCGCATAAGTAACTGTTTTGTTTTTGTCATCTTGGTATTTGTTTTCATTTCAAAATGATCAAAATTGATAGTGACTGTGAAAATAATTGTCGATTTTTCATTTTTATAATCGTTTGTGTGGTATTTTATTTAAAATATCGATATTGCGCACCTCAACAATTGGAGGAATTGAAGGAATTACTGTTAGCTTGTAAAACTCTCAACATGTTTAGGTGTTTTTTTTCCTAAAATATTGGCTACAAGTTCATTTATTCTGGGCTTGAGAAGGTGATCTATTTTTAGTCTTGGCCTTAATTCTTTCGTAAGTTGAAAACAAAATTAATAATTTTTAAATGTTTCTTAAATAATTATAAGAAAAAATTATATTTTTTATATTTATAAATATTGTTATTGCATGGGTGATAAAAGGTAAATATAATTTTTTTTGTATCTGAGTGCACAATATAACCTAACGAAATTTGACGCAATTTTGTTTATATTTTATATTTATTTATACGTAATTGTCTTCATGTTCAATGTATACACATATGTTTTTTCTTTTGTAATATACAATTTATTTTATAAGGTATAATAGTATTAATTGTATTTTGTTTTTCAGTTCTAGACGTTACTCAAAATCAGATGATGCAGCGTCATTTAGTCAAAAACGTTGTCTAGCATGGTTTAGAGAATACACAACCCCAGATGAACCAGACACGCTGGGCCCAGAGGGCATGGAGAAGTTCTGCGAGGACATTGGGGTGGAGCCCGAGAACGTAGTGATGCTCGTGCTCGCGTACAAAATGCAGGCGCGGCAGATGGGCTTCTTCACGCAGTCAGAGTGGCTCAAGGGGCTCAGTGACATGCAGTGCGACTCTATTGCCAAGCTGCAGAATAAACTCGACTACCTGCGGAATCAGCTGAATGATCAGCATGTGTTCAAGGGGATATACAGATACGCTTACGACTTTGCCAGGGTAAGACATTCCAATTCACCAAAATATCACACTTCTAGTTGTTCGCAACCCAAAAGTTACAAAAACCGGTTTGGATTTTGTTCTAGATGTAATATTTTAGGCTTCGGTTACGGTTAACGGATTTTACATTAATAAAAATTCAGTTTCGGTAGTCGGTAACGGTTTTTTCAAAATATATTAATTTTTGTTTCGGTTAAAATAAATAAATTTCGGTTGCGTTACGGTTTCGGTTAAAATTATAAGTTGTTTTAAATAAAAATTTGTAATAACTGCGCTGTAAAATATAACTTGTTAATCATTATTACATTAATTACATTAGAATTTTATAAAAATAGTAAAATATTTATATTTATACTGGGTTTAGTAGCAATACTTTTCCGGTTCGGTTATATTTTCGATTACGGAATTAATTTATTTTTCGTACCGGTTTTATAAATAGGTTTTTGATTACGGTTTCGTTACAGTAATTGGTACATATAAAACAATTTAGGCTCCGGTTTCTAGTGTAATTTTATTTAAAAATCTATTTTTCAAATTCAAGTAATAAAATTTATAAAATACGTAGTCCAATAACTGGTTGTGGTTTTTAAAAACATATTTCGAGTCCCTTCGCCCCATTAAGTTCATTACCATGGCACTCTCCACGCCAGTTAGAGTGCCTGAGAGATGATGTATGCGCACAAAATCTAGGAAATATAACGATAATTTCTAGTAGAAATAGAAAAAATGTAGTTATAGTTTTGAAAAATCTATTTACAGTACCGTCGCATTAAATTTGTTGTCATTGCACTCTCTATGCTAGCTAGAGAGCCCGACAAATTATTTACACATACAATGTCTAGGAAATCATTTTCTTCATACGATAATTTCTAGTATAAACAGAAATAAATGTGATTATAGTTTTGAAAAACCTATTTTGAGTTCCGTTAAATTTGTTATCATTGCACTCTCTGTGCTAACTATAGTGCCCGAGAGTTTATTTACGCGCACAATATATAGGAAATCATTTTCTTCGCAACATAATTTTTAATAAAAGTAGATATAAACCAAATCTTTATTATTTATTTTATAAGATCTATTTCACAAATAAAAATAGCCCTTGTGGTGCACTCTTCACGCCAGCTAAACCTCTGGTAAACATCCATTACTGTATAAATATATCATTATTGATATTTGCTAAAGCAAATCTGGCATACTAAGCAACTGGTAATAAATTAAATGATATTTAAAATATTTAAATGAAATATTTTCACTAATATTCATTAATTGGTGTATATTTCATATTCTTCTGCAAAATGATAATATATCGACAATGGTACAGGACCCTATTATTGAAACAATAGAGATTTGGGGAGTGTTAACAATTGGGAATTTTCAGGATAAAGACCAGCGCAGTATGGATATGGAAACGGCGAAAGCAATGTTACAGTTACTCTTGGGGAAACATTGGCCCCTGTACTCACAATTTAGTCAGTTCCTCGAACAGTCAAAGTACAAAGTAATAAATAAAGATCAGTGGTGTAACATTTTAGAATTCTCAAGAACGATTGCACATGATTTATCAAATTATGATGTAGACGGCGCATGTAAGTTGTAGTTATACAAGGTGATTTGCGTGATGTTAATCAATGTATTGCCACAGGGCCAGTAATGTTAGATGAATTTGTCGAATGGCTCAAAGCATCGAGAACGGAGTCGACCATCAGTTGAGAGATCGGGGCGGTTGGTGCCAGCGCGACTACACCCACACGTCTACTTTGTGACAGAGTAGAGCCCAGTAACTATAATTGCTTGGTTGTAAGTGACATCAACATTACTATTGTAGAGCGACATCGTGTCGCATCCATGCCACGATGTTTTATAAATTAATTTTGTATACTTTCAAAAGAAAAAAAATATCAATAATTGTTCTTTAAATGTAAAATTTACATCTTTTTTTGCCAAATACATAAACATTAAGTAAATTAATTATTGTAATAACTACAAACCTTTAGGTAGTTTTAGCGAATTGTTTCTCGTTTATTATTTTCATTATACATATTATTTACAATACCGGTCTGCTTTCATTTTGCTACGGCGATCCAAAAGTGCTTCGTGGAACGACCCGTCGTTCTTGGCTTTCTTTAACTGTTTCACGTCGTCCGTACAAATACGTAATCGCTTGTCTTGAAACTTCTGGAACTTCTTCCTGGAAACAACTCTCATTTTATTTTACATGACAGCACCTTGTTCATTTCTCATTAAGTTAAAATGTAAGATTAGTTATTAAATAAAAATTTTGTACATACACGTAGTTGACTTCTATTTGAGAAAGATCTCCTTGTTCTTCTTTCGGGATTTCTTCCGATTTATCCACTTCCCTTATGATCTGCGACCTGAGTTGTAGGATTTGATCCGATCCGGCTCTTTTACTTAGGGCTACTACTGTGTCATCCTCGTGGTCCACGGACATGAAACAATTGTTAAACGCCTGCAGTGCCATCTTTCCATCTTGGAAAACTGGTTCCCAGTGTTCCATCGCTCCAATCGCATCCGATCTCCCAGTAACAATACCATTTTTGTCCACATTTAGGTACTTTCCATACCCGGATTTCAGTGCGATTTTAGTTTCATTAATAGGCACTGCTGTTAAGATTTCTTCAGGTGATGGACCGTCGCCTTCGTCGTGTGGCGCTCCCAAGGTAAACAAACCATTGTCTAACGCTTTTACGTATGTGTGTTCACCAAATTCAATCGCTACAGCTCCTGTTATATCTTCTACTTTGCTTACTTTCCACCATCCTCCATGAGAAATAGAATCTTTGTCAATAACTTGTACTTTTTCTGTTTCTTTACTTTTATGTTTGCGTTTTTTTGCTCTAAACAAAATTTCTTGTAAGATAATATTATTTTATTACATTTAATTACCTACTTTTTCTTTTCACCCTTTAAAACTAATTTTCCTGTACGAACTTTCTCATATTCTGACATTTTGTCACAATATAAACATAACCTAACAAAAAAAATGCCGCCAGAGGTCTACACTGTCAAATAAAACAACAATAACAAATGAAACATTTTTATAAAATATTTCAAATTAGTGAAATAGTTATCAAATAAATCGCTTCTTTGTTGTACCTTATAATTATTTATTTTGTTTTAATATAAACATTAGATAAAAAAACTATTTCTGTTTTTTATAAGACTGAAGTGTGGGGAAGGTAGGTATAATTTTATCTTCTTTTTAATTGGATAATACTGCAAAAAATTAACTAATCATAAAACAAGATCACACTTCTATAAAAAAAAATAGAGAGATCTACATGGTCAAATAAAACAACAATAAAAAAATGAGAAATCTTTATTAAAAAACTCAAAACAGAGAAATATTATTAATCAAATAAATCGCTTCATTGTCACAACCACATAACAATTTATTCCGTTCCAAATCTAGAGTATTAACTGGTTTATGTAAAGTAGGCATCAGATTAAAAACTTCCAATTTGTTTTTAATACTTTCATTGCTAAACCAGGGATTGACTGGCTCGGAATCAATCGAAATTAATTTATGTTTCGACTGATTAATCGTGCTCCAATGCCATAATTCTCCGCTGTTTGAACAGCTGAATAAATGGTCTGGATTATTTGGATGAAATTGCATTTCGCTTACGGCACTCGAATGAGCACTGAGTAAAGTCACTGGGAAAGTATTTTGTCTTAAATCCCAAACTGTTAAAGATCCTTCTTCATCTCCTGCTAAGACCATATGCCTTTGAGTTGGATGGTAAGTTAAACAAGTCGCAGCTATTTGATCCCCGTTTAACATAAATGAACTCGCCGGTTTGTCATCTGTTTTGCGCAGATCCCAGATTTTCATTTGTCCTCTCAGATTTCCCGTTAACACCTCATTGAACTTTAAAAATGTTACACAGTGTAAAGAACAACTATCGGCATTTGCTAAAATTGGAAACTTTAATAAGAATTTGATATTAATTCAAATTAATTTACCGATTGATCGAATTAAAGTTTCTCGACGAGAAGTCAGCAAATTTAAACAACCGTCTTCTCCTATTGTAGCGATGTCTTCTTCGTAAACAGAAAGACCTGTACAAGGACTTGGATTTCCGTTACTAAACTTATGAATCTTTTTCCATATTACTTGTTCTTTTAAATCGACAGATTCACTAGATATGTCACTAATTCGTAGTAAACTAACTGTTCCATCTGAAGTTGATGCTACTAGTAAATCTCGATTTATAAACTACAATTATTAAATATTAAAACTAACTACATACAAATAAAATGTATTACTTTTATTTCTGTCACATCACCACCAGTTAAATAAGATTTTAATTCATAAGGATAGACATCCTCATCTTCATTTGTAATGCAGTTCCATAATTTTATAGTATTTTCATCATTATCCCAACTACCAGTAACAAAACTGTGTGCATTTTCAAATTGATCTGGTCTCCATCGAATTTTAGATATTTTTTCCGAAACAAATGTACCACTAACGTTTTGAGACATTTTACACTTTTCAAATGTGAAACATTGAGGTTATAAAGTTCAAACAAATGAGCGACGGTGAGGACATCTGTTTATTTGTTTTTAGTAAACAATAAAAAATGAGTGAAGGACAAACAGTTGACAATCTAGATAAATTAAAACTTAAAGAAATAAGAAAGCAAAGGAAATTACAAAAGAAAATTATAAAGAGACAAGAAAAGGAACAAGAAAATGAGAAAAAACAACTGCAAGTAAAACTGGGGCCTAAAGATCAACACGTAACAATTATATCTAAAAATGTAGCAGAAAATATAAACAAATCACATGTAAATACCACATCTAATAACAATTATAACTTAAATATCGATGACAATTTTCCAAATTTAAACGATACTGCTAAAAGCAAACCAAAACAAACAAATCCTTCGAATAGTTTTGCAACAAGAAAACAAATTGCATCAGTTCCTACTAAATCAAAAACCACAACATTAACAATAAATTTAACTGAAATTTTGATGAAAACTAGACCAGTAACCACTCAAAAATCGCCACGAGAAACAGAAGAAAAATACGAAGGAAATTGTCTTGATTCCAGTAAACCAAAAAGATACAAAGGTAAACAACGAGAAATTCCGAAAAGGAAACCACCATCAAAACTAAAATCTCAAATTATTTCCGACATAAAAGATTGTGATACTAGTAAGACTTACAACGTTTGTAATAATGAAATCACTGACGAATTAAACTTAAAAGTTAAAGAATTCTTATCAAGTATTGTTAGATTTCAAGAAAATTTATTCAAAAGAGATCCAATCAAAGGAAATGCCAAAAGGCGATATGTTACTGGCTTTAGAGAAGTTAAAAAATATTTAAAAGTTAAGAAAATAAAATTTATTATTCTCTCGCCTAATAATAAAAATCTTACGGAAAATGGTACGTTATAAAATTGCTTTAAATTTTTGTATTAATATTTTTTAACAGGGGCCTTAGATATTCTTATTCACGATTTAATATCGTTAGCAACTGAAAATAATGTTCCTTATTTATTTGCCTTATCAAGAAAAGAATTAGGGCAAATTACACTAAAAAATATTCCAATAAGTTGTATCGGAATATTTTATTACGATGGAGCTGAGGTAAATATTAACAAAAATAAAATAAAGGTGATTACTTTTTATTTATTTACAGCAATTATTCAATGATTTATTAATATTATTGAAATCATTGCGAAAACCAGAAGAGGAAACAGAGGATAAAGATGGGGAGATATGCAATAAATTACTAGAAGTATTAAGTATATAAATATTGTAATCAGTCACAATAATATTTTATATATTTCTCATAACTAGTCTACATTTAATATTGAATAAAACAGTCTGTTAATAAAACGCTATTTAATAAATATTTTTACCTAATATATCTGAAGTATTTAAATTAGTAGTTATTGCAAAATATAAATAATTATATTACAAAAATACTGATAAATAGAGTAAGGCACTTGGAAGCAGGGCTGATAACCGTTTCAATTACAAATTTTAATTTTTGAAGGGGTACGATTTTAAAGAAAATATATTGAATAATCTCTTCCCTCATTTTTTTATATGTATTTCAAAAACAAAAGTTTGTATGTGAATATTATCCATTCTTTCATTTTAACAAAAATAAGCGAAAATAAGTTCAAATTAGCTCGTGACGTAGTTTAGCCTTTGACGTTTATGTTTATGAATATCAAATAATAATAAACTCTAAGAATAAAAATAAAACTATAAATATACGAAAAAATAACAACTGATTTCTCCATGTTGTCAATGAAAACAAAATTGTTTCTGTTTACAAACAAAACGTCAAATTTTCTGCGCCATGTTATATGTCTGTCTCTCTTATCATATCTATTGTTTTCTATGGAGGCTAACATACATCACAAAGAACTGAATAACGGCAAAAATTTCGTACATTTAATAATTTATAATAAGTGAATTATACTGGGTGTCCCATTTTAAAATATATCCTGGAATATCTCGAGAAATATTCATCAAATAAAAAAATATATCGAATCAAAAGTTTTTTTTTTCATTCTGGTTTTTTTTTTTCCATACATATTTCCCCAGATATTCCGGGATATAATTTTAAATTGGACATCCAATATATATTTCACGTAAAATTTTATATTTATTAACATAGTTTTATTGCAAAATATTGAAAACAAAAATATGTTAAATTTGAAAATACGGGAAGAGTTCATTACAATGTCATAAAAATATTTTTGGTTTTTTTGTCGGTGATCAGTCCTGAGCGTAAGGCACTTGGAAATGAGGGAATAAAGATTCAGCAAATCTTATCGGGAACGATAGTGATAGCGAGTTTATTTTCCGGCCAAGAGAAGGTTTTAGGAAGAGAGAGAGTTTCAGGATTTGTGAGGACTTGGAAAGTAGTTGCCATGTCCTGCGCCAACTCATCCGAAATGAGCACTTGTAGCCAGGAGCCCTGCGCTACGTACGGGTGCTCCGCATCCACCAGAGTACCAGTCACGGAACTGGCTACTAATGTGATGACGGTTTCGCTTAGAACGGATTTAAACGTGAAATGCCTACCGTGTTTTACTCGCCCTCTATAATTTTTTATTTGTAAATACAGCAATAAGCGAAAGTTTTCACTTACCTTATAGCAAGAGGCAGCAAACTGCCAGCTTCCAAATTGAAAGTTAAATGCAGTCCATCTAATTTTTTAATGTTTAATAATTCTGTTGACTCTAACACATTTGCGTCTTCTAATTTAAATTCTTGTTCATTATCTTTCGAATACCGCATGACATTTTTACTTCCAGGACAAGTGTTTCGAAGTCCGCGTTGAAGTGTGGTTCGAATTTGATCTGTTTCTTCTGGAGTTATATGCGGGCCGTCTAATCTCGGATTATTTTTATTTCGATCGCTAGAAATGTCTTGTTCTACCCAAGAACATCGAGCACTTACACCACTTAAGTTTGAGCCTTCAGTTTCAAACCCGCGTTCGACTTCTTCTTGGGCGTTTAAGTCAATTTCAAACATACTTTCGCCTCTTCTCATGTCTGATATTAACCAGGGGCCACCCGCACTGTGGACCAAAAAATGTAGTATTTAAATAGTTATTTATGTCACAAGAATGCAAAATAGCAAAATATAGTTGTAGTGGAAGAAACTAGATATTTAGAAACGAACATAAAATATAAACTTGCTGTAAAAAAATATAGGTGACCAAAAATGAATCTTAAAAAAAACAATTTTTAAATTTTTAGCGTAAAATTGTGTTTATACATTTGAAAAAACCAAAAATATAAATATTTTTGTGTCCAAAATTTTAGTTTTTGAAAATAGTCCACATTGATAGAGGTCGTTACGCTGTTTTCAAATTTAGAAACTGAATTTAATTATCTCTTTTTATTCCTGAGATATTTGCTCTCAAAGTTGCACCTCAAAAAAGTAGGTTTTTGGGGTATATCTCTAAAATGGTTAGAGACACAATCTCATCGATTATACCAGTCGATTCTACGGGCAAAATTACATAAAGAAAAAAAAACGAAAAAACCGGAATTTTAGTTTTTCGCTCGGAAACTTTTTCTGTCCAATATTTTTCATTTTCTAGACTTAAGTAAATGTCGATGCGCCGATTCCAAATTTTCAAACCGAATTCAATTATCTCTTACCGTTCTCGAGATATTTGCGTTCAAAGTTAGACCTGAAAAAACAGGTTTTTCAGGAATAGTCCTGAAATGAGTCGAGATATGACTTTAGCAACTTCACCAATTGATTCTACGGGCAAAATTACATAAGTGTACCAATTTTCAGATTTTTATTCCAACGGATACAATTTTTAGAGCAAAAAAACGAAAATCGTCAAAAATCGAAAAAAATGCCTGATGAACCCCTTACGATTTTTTTTGATTTTGGCCATTTTCAGTTTTTCTTGTCTAAAAATTGTATCCATTGGAATAAAAATCTGAAAATTGGAACGTTTATGTATTTTTGTCAGTAGAATCGACAGGTGAGGTCGTAGAGGTCATATCTTGACCCATTTCAGGGCTATTCCTGAAAAACCTGTTTTTTCAGGTCTAACTTTTAACTCAAATATCTCGAGAACGGTAAGAGATAATTGAATTCGGTTTGAAAATTTGGAATCAGCGCATCGACATTTACTTAAGTCTAGAAAATGAAAAATTTTGGATAGAAAAAGTTTCCGAGCGAAAAACTGAAATTCCGGTTTTTTCGTTTTTCTCATTTTTCGCCGAATCGTTCCAAAGAACGTATATTTGGAGAAAACATTTCTTCATGTAACTTTGCCCATAGAATTGACTGGAACAATCGTTAAGTTTATATCTCCACGCATTTTAAAGATTAAGCTAAAAAACACACTTTTTTAAGGTGCAACTTTGAGAGAAAAAATCTCGAGAACCAAAAGAGGTAATTAAATTCGGTTTGAAAAATTTAAATCAGCGCATCGGCGTCTATCAATATGGACTAGCTTCAAAAATCAAAATTTTGGTCTCAGAAATGGGTATTTTCGGATAATTTCGACTATACATGAAAAATTTTAGAGTAAAAAAACTGAAAACTGTAATTTTTTTGTTTAACTATAATTGAAAATAATTTAGAGATGTAAAAAGATATTAATTTTTAATTGGAAATGTGAATTTTAAATTAATAATTATTTTGTTGAGCGTGTAGAAAAAACATTTTAAATAATTCGTAAACAAACCTGGGCAAGCGGCTAAGAATATCCAAAACTCCGAGTCCATTCCACTGCTGCGCTGCTCTGAGTTCATCAGCACAAACACCAACAATTTGAACAAAATTAACCGTACCAAACGGTGTCTGTGTGGATCCCAACTGCACGTCATTGGCCATGAGCATGTGTTGTATACGCGACTCACTATTATCTAAAGCACAATGCCACGAAACGTGGTCGCCTGCACACAGAGTGTTTCCAGATTGGAACACGTACTTCGCAAGAGACTGCATCAAAGTTGCAGGCCATGTTGGGGGCGCAGTCTCCTCCGGCTCTCGACGCAATCGGAATGTCAGTTCAAAACCAAAACCAGAAGGGGAGTCTGGACCAGAGGAAACTTCATGCACGCGGCTGTCTCCGTGCAAATCTGATAAACCGAAACTAAAAAACAATACTTCATATACAACTTTCAAATAAAATATTTGCCGTATATATTCCCAGGAAAGGTTTACGTAAAGGTGGAATCACACAAGGTGAGAAATAGATTATTTTGTACAAGTGGCAGGGGCGTATACATTTTATCCTCCACACATGTTATATTGCTCAACATTTTACCTTTCAAACATTTAATCTTGCACACCTTTTATCCTCCATCCTTTTAATCTGCGAAGAAAAGTTATCTTACACACATTTTATCTTGCGTACATTTTATCATCCACACATTTTATCTTTTATTCATTTTATTTTCCACACATGTTATCTTCGCCAACGTTTAATCTTTAAAACATTGTAATTGTACCTGTCATTCATTTTATTACTCATGCTATTAACATATTTATAATTAGATGAAATATTCAGTACTAAATTTTTCTGAAGATAAAATGTGTAAAAGATAAAATGTGTGGAACATAAAATGAGTGGAAGATAAAATGTGTGGATGATAAAATGATTTGGAAGATAAAATGTGTGTAAGATAACTTTTTTCGCGGATTAAAAGTGTGCATGATAAAAGGTGTGCAAGATACAATGTGAAGCAATATAACAAGTGTGGAAGATAAAATGTATACGCCCCAAGTAACACACTATACTTTTTCTATGACCACGCTTCTAAACGTTGCAGAACAAAAATACATGCACGAAAGCTATTTGGCACAAAAAATAATATGACATAGTAAACTCACAAATCTTAATGCATGCATCACACAAGGTGGGAAATAGGTGATTCTGCACTAGTAGCACACTATACTTTTAACTACTCTGAAGCTTTATATATTATGGGAAATGTGTCAGTTTCCATACTTGTCCCAGAAAAATATGTTTTCATCGCTGTGTGTAATTAAAAATGATTATTGAATACAACTTAGAGACACCTTAAAAAACTTATCCTCAAATATTCGTTTTTATGTAATACGTAACAAAACTATATAAATAATATATTCGTCAATCATTCTGTAACTTACTATAGGGCTAGTTCAATTCCAGATGTTCCTAGGAACCTAAGGTGTTTCTATAGAATTCTTACAGTTTTTAAAGATGTTTTTTTAATGTGAATCTAATATTATATTAGAGAAGGTTGAGAAGACTATTATTATTGACCTAGTGCTTAATTGTGTCCCGAAGTACATAGCAACTGAGGGATATAAGGCGTTGGTCAATAATGTTTTCCTCAACGGTGGTATATATATAATTTTTTTCACTTCTAGCATTACAATCAGAATCCTACTGAAATAAACTATATTGAGAATAACAAACATTTTGACATGAACATGACTTTGCTTCTTATTACACAAAAATAAAGTAGACTGTCTTTGTTTTTATATTTGACGTTTCAGTTTGTCAACTTCACTTTTGATTTTTAATTTGTTTATATTTGATTTACTTATTTAATTTAGACGGAATATTTAAATCGTGAATCCATACTTTACATTTTTTTTGAGATAAATGATTCAAACAATATTTGGATTTGTAGATTTTAGTTTCTTTTAAAAGTGACAGTTTTCATTATCCACCGTGGTTAATAATAATTTGAAAAACAATTTCTCATGTCAAATAAAAGTTAATAATAGTGGGTGTTTAGGCTAGTAGTGAAAAATTAATCTTACAGTGTGTGATGATGTTTTTAAAGTGTCTGTTAGGGTTCCCTAACATGTATTAAATAATAATTTATAATTACTCTCGCTTACACACAGCGATGTAAACTTTTTGTATTAAATGCACCTTACAGACAACTTTACGGAAACCTTCCCTGGAAATATACACTTTTCTAAAATATTTAAATTACCTAATGTAATGCCAATGTGGAGGAATTTGTTGATTTGGTATTCCTGGATTGGCATACATACTAATATAATCTAAAGGATCGGGACCGCCCAACCTAAAAAAATATAAAAGGGCTCATAATCTATTTTTAGTTCCGTAAAAAAACTTATAAAAAAAACAGGAAGTAGGATATATTTTTGATTCTAAAAATAATGTAAGAAAAAAACTACAATCCAATATAATTATTTACAATGTAAAAAATTACGTACCAATATTTCAAAAGGGCTGTAACCTGTAAAGGGTTTATCTGATCAGGATAAATTCTCCTACATAGTGAATATAATGCCTCAAGTCCTGCAGGAGTCGGAGGCAACATATTAATCGGTGGGACATGTCTTATTCCTGCACTTTCATCCATTGTTTCATTTAGCCTAAAATTAACACACAACTTTAAATAAACTATCACTTTTATTTAACTTTAAAACATTATCTATACTTACAAATAACAGGCAATAGAATCATTTTAATTAAAGATTAATTTAAAAAAACAAAACAAAAACAATTAGATAACTTTTTCGAACTTGGAATGGAAAAAAATAAAAATCAACTTCGAAATAGTTGACAGTTTTTAAAGAAGGTTAAGAAGACGTGACACTCTGACACTACTTTATATTTTCCTACATTACCGATAAAGCAAGTAGTTGACGATTTAAATACAAACAATGAAAAAATTTCAAATTATTTAACAAGAATTAAATATCAATTATAAGTTAAATTATAACATTCTACACACTGTAAAGTGGACTTACTTACTGACTTTTTTATTGTTAAATATTGTCAACCAATTCAAAAGCAAAATCTTTTATCAATTGTTATCATAATAAAAGAGGTTATTTTTATTATTCATATTTTTATTACCATACTAATATATCTTTTGTTTTAGGCATTAGCATAAAATAATTACATATAATGAATTCAGAAACATTAAAATTAATATGGATTATGTTTAATGTATTTGTTGATGATTGTATTACACTTTTAACGATCTGCAATTTTAGAATAAATCGCAGTAATTATCCATTTCATATTATGTTTGCAATAATGTTATTAATATATATTCCACTTATGTTTGGCATTAGAGGATTTATTATTTTTTATTGTATTTATGTCTTTATAAAATTTCATGATTTATTTTATAATCAAGCAAAAACAATAGCAACAAGGAATACAAAAGCTGTTAACAATTATAAATATAAAAAAGAAAAGAAATATAATGATACATCTCTTTGTTTACTTTGTATGGGTGAAGAAAGATGTATAGTAACATTGCCATGTATGCATTTAACAATGTGTAATGCATGTACAGAAAATATTATTAAACACAGGAAGAGATGTCCTATTTGTAATCAAATTATAAATAATAAGCTTAAAATTTATTTTTCATAATATTTGCGCTAAAAGTATTATAAATAGTGTAATTATATTTTTATAAATATTTTAAAACACTTTTAAGAATTGCCATGTAATAAATAAGTAAAAACTGTTTTAGTATCTTTTTATTTGAACTATCCTCTCTTCCATAATTTTTTTTTTATTTTGACGACACGATTCAAAGTCTAAATAGTTATTTATGTTATAAGGATAAATAAATATGGTACTAGTAGATAAAATTATCATACGTGGCGAAGAATTTAATTTTTAAAGTTAAATTATAACATACTACACACTGTAAAGTGAACTTACTTAGTGACTTCAATATTTTTATAGTTATTAAATATTACAAACTAGTTCAAAAACATAATCTTCATCATTTGTTATCATAATAAAAGAGGTAATATTTATTATAAATTTTATTACTTTACTTATATATCTTTTGTTTTAGGCATTAGCATAAAATAAATGAACATTATGGGTTTAGAAGGAATCAAAATAATATGGTATATGATTATTTCTCCTTGATTGTCTCAATGAAATTTTAGCGATGTTCGAAATTAGAATACCTCGTATATATTATCAATACTATTTAATTATTGCTTGTTGTTTTATTATTGTTTCATTAATATATGTTCCATACATATTCGTTAGTAAAGTATTTTTGATTATCTGTAGCGTATATATCTTTGTAAAATTTCTGGATTCATTTATTAATCAAGCAAGAAGACTTGCAAGAGGCTACAGAAACAATTACAAATATAGAAGGAATAATTATTAGATCCGTGTATTTTATTTTTTCTCCAATTAACTTTTAATAATAAAAAAAGACCTATTAAAAATGATATCCTTCAAAACGCGGCTGAAGTACCTCACTACCCCTCTTGACCAATGACGTATCAAGGTTCTTATCCAACTTCACTCCGTTTCAAAAGTTTTAACTTCCAGACCAACAAATTAAATAATTTTCTGCAAATATAGTGGCACACAAAAGCCTTACAATGCTTTAAGTCACAGATTGCCCACTTTACCAACTTTCAAAAGCGCCAAACCATAATATTTGGGATCTGGCATCCATTCATGGATAACTTCACAGCAGAACCTATGGACCTCACAATTTTTGTAACTTTTTTTTAGTATGATACTTTAAAACAATATTAAATAACATAAAATGTAAATAAACATACACCATACAGAGCAACAAATTAAACATTGTAAGTTCGATTGAAACAAAAAAAGGTTCATTTAATTTTTTTGCAAAACCTCATTATAAAAATGAAAAGAAATCTTTATTTATACCAGAGAAGAAAGGTGTATAGTAACAATATGTAAACGCATGTACAGAAACTATTAAACAGAGAAATAGATGTCCTATTTTATTTTTTATTACTCATATGGTTTATTTTCTATCGCCTCGTATAATAAATTCCATATTCATACCTAATAAAAATATTATACTTTAGTACCTTGACATACAAGTAACATATATAAATAATGTAATTATAATTTTGTAATTATTTTAAAATGTAAAAATTGCCAAGCAAGAAATAAAAAAAATACTTTAGTAACTTTTTATTTAAAATGTCCGCCTTTTCATAGTTCCTTTTTGCTTACCAGTTCCTTGGGTTCTAGTTATTCTCTTCTTCGTGTCGCGGCGTTGTTAGTGGTCCGCGTGGAAACTTTAGTTACATTAATAAGGTAAATATGCTGGTATTATTTAAGTTTTTTGATAATGTGCATGTTTTTTTGCTTTAATTATTAACGAATTATTAACTGAACGTGTTAATTTTGTATTATTTTAAATATTTTCAAACATGTGTTGTTTGTAGGTTATAACGTGGTTTTATACTTATCAGTGTCAATATTCTTTTAATCTACTTTTTATTGTAAATACGCTTTGCTTTTTGCTTTCATGTAGTTAATAAACACAAATATTGCAGCGAATGATAAAAATTTAATTGTAAATAGTTCATTCACACATTCAGATTCTTGGTGACCATGTTGTCTTTGTTGCAGTATTTAAAAGATGGGTCGTTACTCCCGAGAACCTGATGTAGCAAGCAAAACTTGCAAAGCTCGTGGCTCAAATTTGCGAGTTCACTTCAAGAACACTCGCGAGACAGCGATGGCTATCAAGAAGATGTCTCTTCGCCGCGCTGTCGCGTACTTGAAGAACGTGGTGAACCACCAGGAGTGCGTACCCTTTAGGCGGTTCAACGGAGGCGTCGGTCGCTGCGCGCAAGCCAAGCAGTTCGGCACCACCCAGGGACGTTGGCCCAAGAAGTCCGCAGAGTTCCTTCTGCAGATGTTGAGAAATGCCGAGAGTAATGCCGACTACAGCGGCCTCGATGTTGACCGTCTTGTCATCAAACACATCCAGGTCTCACATTTTATCCAATTTGGTTGATAGGGGCATTTAATGAAATTTTAAAACCAGTAAAAATATATTACATTGTTCTTGCAAAAAAAAACTGATTTTCTTAATATTTCTAAGAGAAATTCATCTCATTCAAAATTTAAACTCAAGAGACGTCATTTCCTTATATTCGGAGTCCTACTGGACGTATTTGGTGTGACGTCACTCGCCATGATAGGTACCTGCTAATTGGTTTGTTGCTTCGATGTGGACTATGCTCGTTATCGCGGGTAATTTAAAATTGGTATTTTAAAAATTATGTTTAATGTGCTCAGAAGTCTTAAAAAACCTTTTTGTATTTTTTTTATAGCTAAAAGGCGGACATTTTAAATATAAAGATTAATTTAAAAAAATATCCGAAAGTCTTGCAATTTATCAAATAATTAAAAACTTAATATTTGTTTCACAAAAATATAAATAAGACCATTGCAATTTCGACTTTTGCCATCATAATACAAATCATTTGTATTTATCTCTTTATATAAGTTTAGCGTTATTGAAATTACATATGAAATATTTTTAATCGTAAATATATGAATAATTATAACTTAAGATGTAATTCAAAGTTAAAATTATGTTTCCATTTATTTATAATTAATGATTTATCATCGAACTTTTGTGACGTCACAAGTGGTGGTGACACCTGACTTTTTGAATGTAGATCGTAAATTGAGGCAAAACTTACTGTTGCTATGGGAACCCAATGCGTGTTGTTACAACCATAATATAAAAAAAACGCTAAACTATTGCAATATTTATATTTTTTAATTATTTGTCAAAAAATACTGCCAATTTTTTATTTATCTTATTTTTATTTTGTTTCATCGAGTGCCGACAGCGTCTTGTACTAATTTTATTTTATCGATCTAGGTCATATTGAACTAATGTTTTTTTTTTTGTTTAGGTGAACCGTGCCCCGTGTTTGAGGCGTCGTACGTACCGTGCCCATGGTCGTATCAACCCTTACATGTCCTCTCCATGCCACATCGAAATGTGGCTCACCGAATCCGAAAGCGGTGTAGATGGAGCCAAGCAAAAGCAAAAGAAAAAGAAGACCGATGGAGGTGAAAAAGCCGCCGCCAAACGTCAAAAACAATAAATTTTCTTTTTCATTTTGTATATAACATCAATAAAATACATAAAAATATATTCATGTCTTTTGTATTCAATATAAACCTATCCATCATAAAATACGTTTGAAAATTTCAATTTCACACTGATGTTTTCATCCTAAGTTTTTTTATACCCGTTTCTGGATTAAATAAAAAATAGCTTGCTTGATCGAAATATTTTACGGATTCTTAATTTTTTTCTGCACATTTTTTTTAATCATTAACATTATTTTAATCAAATCTTGCATAAACAATATGGAATATTAAATTTTTGATAATGATTTTTCATTGTTAAGTAATCATAATATGGAATATGATTATCAATAAACAATAAAAGCTAGAGTAATAATTTTAGGAAATCAGTTTTGAAAGGCTTTATTTTGCCTCCGATCAATATCGACCTTACATTAATTAAATCAAACTTTTACTTAAATTGTATAGAAAGCTTTTAAAGCTCATCTTAATCTTGTACTAAATTCAGGACAAGATGATATTAAGTATCGTGTAAAACAGTAAATTAAATCATTACTTATTTAATTTTTTCCATTTTCTTGTGCTTAAATTGCGCGAAAAAGATGCGCATTACATTTTTCAACGGTACTTTAATATCATCTTGTACTGATTTTAGCATGAAATTAAGTGCCGTGTCACACGGGCTTAAACAAAAACAAAGATGTAAAATTTATACCAAAAATGTTAGCAATAAGTGAGAAAATATTTCTTTTGGTAGGGAAAATTTTTGTTACGTGAGAATTTGATTTTCGAGAAAGTTATAAATTACAACATTTATACAATTCGAAATACATGCAAACATTCATGAAATAGTTTTTGATTATGTTCTTACCTAATAAATGTTGTTCTTCTTTGTTGAAGCTTGCAACAATCAGATAAAATACAATGTATCCATTGTTGTATCATACATTGTTAAAAAAATTAAGTTACCTCCAGGTACAAATTATATATCAAAATATATCTCCATGTTTCGCTGAAATAAAATGTTTATAAAAATTACTTTCTATGTTACTGTATTTTATATTATTTGCACTAAATATTCCGTTATACATTTTTGTTGTTCATAAACAAATGAATTAATGCGGTTGTTCAGGATTGGTCAGAATGTACTACTTTAATCAAAATTGTATCAACATGAATTAAAGTTTTGAAAATTAAATAAACATGTTATATTTTAATATTAATGCGATTTGTTATAATTTTTAAAAATTATTTATTTATAATAACTTTGTTTTTATTTTTTTTTGATTTGATTATTCTACAACAAGGATATGACAATCCGCCAAATGTAAATATAACCTCTATAGTGAAATGTAATAAATTTTAATTAAAATGTTTGAAGAATATGTATTAAATAATCATAAAGAAGAGTTAAAACAAATTTTAGAACATCCTGAAATTGATAAACATTTTTCAGTAAATATTAAGTAAGTTATAAAGTTTTTTAAAAAGTTTTATAAACTTTTTTGTTTTCAGTTTTGTGAAATTATTTGAAAAAAGTACTGAAATTGGTAATAACATATTAAAAGAACCTATTAGAATATTATCTGAATTTGATCGATCATTGTATAAAGCCCAACAATTATTAAAAAATGAAATACAATCAGACAATACAGAAAAACATAAAGTACATGCCAGAATATCTGGTCTCCCCGCTTGTCCCGAATTACACAGAACTATTTTCCCATCAAGTCACGATTTGGGATCATTTCTGCAAGTATCCGGTACGGTAGTTCGTATAACTACCTCAAAAATGTTAGAATATCAACGACAATACATGTGTTTGAAATGCAAACACGTAAGTTCTGTTGAAGCGGATTACGAACAGAGATTTATTTTGTACCCACCTCGAAAATGTACCAATCCTGGAGGCTGTGATGGAAAGAATATTCTTCCAGTGAAGGCAATTGAACATGATAATTGCAAGGATTATCAAGAAATAAAATTACAAGAACAGGTATCAAAACTTTGTATTGGTTCCATGCCAAGTTCTATGTGGGTGACTTTGGAGGATGATTTGGTTGATTGTTGCAAACCAGGAGATGATGTTACCGTTTGGTAAGTTTAATTGTATTCATCGCAAACGGATTAATGATTTAATTTAATAAAAAAAAAATACTCGGTAACTTCCAAATAATATAATAAGACTTTCTAAAGGATAATTTTTGACAAAATCCAACTATTTGTATTAATTGGGGTAACACTATGAATGTAAAATTTATGTGGATTGTATTTTTTATTTTACTCTCTGTTTTACTACTATCGTTCAAGTTCCCGTACTTTTCTGGTCCATGGCCATTGAGGTGATTGGGCCTTATAAAAAAATTGTAATTTCTTTGGGTAAATGTAGACGTTTTAATGAATATTTCTAGTCATTAAATTATAATAAACAATATCAAATGTTGCTAAATATTTTTTGTTTAAAAATATTCATATTAATAATTTAGATGTTACAAATTTTTGTAATTATATATAACTTACCGAGTATTTTCAATTTATTAAATTAAATTAAATATATTTCAACGAGTACCTACAACTGATTCTTTGAATTTTATTAATAATTTGATTGTTATGTAGCGGTGTAGTAATGCGTCGATGGAAACCACAAAGTAATGGAAAAAAATTAGACATAGAATTAGTTTTAAGAGCAAATCATGTTCAAGTAAACAATGACCAACGTTCTACCACACTTATAACACCAGAAATAAAACAAAACTTTCGTGTATTTTGGGACACATATAAAAACAACCCTCTTGTTGGTCGAGACACGATTTTAAAATCATTTTGCCCACAGGTATATATTTTAAATGCCCAATTTTAAATTACTGAGTTAATTATTTTAGTTGTACGGGTTATATTTAGCAAAATTAGCTGTAGCTGTAATAATAGCGGGTGGTTCCCGCACCCAAAAATCATCAGACACGGGAATTCGGGTTCGGTCCGAACCCCATTTGCTATTAATTGGGGATCCGGGAACTGGAAAGTCTCAATTGTTGAGATTCGCGTCGAAGATCATTCCCAGGTCAGTTCTCACCACTGGTATTGGTACAACGTCAGCGGGTTTAACTGTTAGTGCAGTTATGGAAGAAGGCGAGTGGCAATTGGAAGCTGGAGCTCTGGTTTTGTCTGATGAGGGAATTTGTTGTATTGATGAATTTAATTCTATGAAAGAGCATGATAGGGCTAGTATACACGAAGCCATGGAACAACAGACAATCAGTGTCGCAAAAGTAAGTTTCTTTTAATTATTTCTTTATTTTAAGAATTAATTTTGGCTTTTTTGTAAAAATTTAATAAGTTGTTTAAAAAAATTGCGAACATGTATTTTTATTTAGTTTTAAATGTAGAATTGAATAATAAATTAATAAAAATTCAAAATGTGGAAGATTGTGACATCTACTAACATAACCATGAACTACAGTTCAAGATAGTTCGCTGCTTTGCCGTTAGATGTCGCACCCCATTCTATTTCACACCCATTTTTGGGAAAAAATCACCAAAAATTTAAAATATTCAATTAAAACAATTTGAAGTATTTGTCGATGAGCTAATTCCGGAATTTCAAATAATCTGAACATCTTTCTTCTTCTTCAAAAAGAGGATTTTCAAGAATAGAATAGGTGGAAATACATATAGTATCCAATTTTCAAATTTATATTACAACTAATTGAATTTTTAGAAGCAAAAATGTGAAAACTGGAAAATGGCCAAAATTTTTTTTGTGATTATTCGCTATTTTCAGTACCATCCTTGTAGAAATTGTACAAAAATATAAAAATATATTTAATTTTTTCCGCTATATCCAATGGTAAAGTCGCCGATTTTATATATCGATCCATTTTTGGGCTCCAACAGAGAAATGGGTATTTTTGGTCCAAACTTTAAAATTCAATATGTCTAGAACGGCTAGAAATAATTAAATTCAGTTTGAAAATTTGGAATAAGTGAATCAAGTGGTACTTTAGTTTGTATTTTCATAAATATTTATAATTTTTGATCAACGTATTCAAACTTTACAAAATTTTTTATAAAATATGAATCTCATATTAATCGTTACATCAAATTTTTTTTTGTTTTGAAAAACAATTCGGATAATTTTTAGGCAAGTATGGTTTGTAAACTTAGTACAAGATGCTCAGTACTTGCTGCAACTAATCCTAAAGGAAATATAGACCCATCTCAACCTTTAAGTTTAAATACAACAATAGCAAGTCCTCTACTTAGCAGATTTGACTTGGTTTTACTGTTACGCGATTCACAGGACAACGAATGGGATGATTATGTTTGTAATCACATTTTGGGTCAACAAATATCAGACGGAGACAGGAACGACTCAACTGCTCCTTGGACGGTTGAATTATTACAGGTATTGTTTTCAGGAATTAAAAACTTACGTTATGTCTTGTTGATCGCTGAATTTTAACTGACAGAAATGTCTGCCATTTTGTTTTTATTAATTTGTAAATTTGTATGTTTGATTACGTGTATTTTAATTGATTATTTAATGTGCTGGGTATATAAATTCTGTCATGAAATTTTATTTGTCATTTTTTAATAAGTTTTTAGGGAATTCATTTCGTGTTTTTTTTTTAGGCATATTATATTATAATAAAAAATTTGCAACCGGTATTGACCGAAGAATCAAACGCAATTTTAAGTGCTTATTATCAAGCGCAAAGACAAGCACCTACAAGGAATGTAGCGCGAACTACAGTCAGACTTTTGGACAGTCTTGTTAGGTAATAGTATATTGTGCAACAAGTGCAGAAAGCAGGGCATATAACCGATTAATAAAAACGAGTAACCGATATTTCAAACGAAAATTGCGAACTTTAATCGTATTTTTAACCGATATTTTTAAGGCCGAAAATACCGGTAACCAAAAAACAAAAAAAAACCGGTTTTAGCGAACACTAACCTTTATTTCAATATCATTTAGTACAATTTTTTTAATTGTATTGTATCTATTTGTATTTTAAAATGAGTCATGACAGTTTTTACTATTTACATTTTATTAGAGTCATAAAAGTAAGCAGTCTCTTTGTCAGCATTAAGCATGTTCACAATTAAAAAGTGACCTGCGTTTTTCTGACGGTACTACGGGATGTTTTGTGAATATTTGTTAATTAAATTGCATTCTTTTATTTGTTATATTTTTTTCAAACGGTAAAAAACCGTTTTTTGAAGTAAAACTGTTATTATTATAACTTTCTCTAAAAGAGTTAACCAGCATTTTTTTCGGTTACATGTCCTGTAAGTAAGTCACCTATTTTTCACGAGGTGTGAAAGTTTCGGCACGAGACAAAGTCGAGTGCTGGAATCACACAAGGTGGGAAATAAGTGATTAGCACTTCTTTTCAGTTTGGAAACAAAATAAATATTATTTTTAGATTATCTCAAGCCCATGCGAGACTTATGTTCCGTTCAGAAGTATTAGTAATGGATGCAATAATGGCAATAGCTCTCATAGAATCATCCATGCAAGGAGCTGCTCTACTTCTTCCAACAGACATAGATACTCTCCACGCTCCATTTCCTGACGATCCTACAGTAAGTTATTCACAATTAGTAAATACAGTCCTTACAAAACTAAATCTAACCGAATTATTAAAACGAGAACTATATTCAATTAACACAAAAACAAATAATGATAATAATATTCAAACTACAAAAAGAAAAAACGAAATTGTTGATGTTACTTTATCACAAATTAAAAGAATAGTAATCAATGTCAACGAAAACAAAAATACAAACAGTACAAAAAAAGTATCTAATTCTGACTGTACAAATACTTCGAAAACCATAAACAAGATAAGAGAAGAAAACAATGATAAGAAAGATGACAACAAAAAAAACAAACGCAAAAGTGATGTAAAATTAGACAAACCAGAATCAAAGAAAACTAAAAATAAGGACAACAAAAAAGCAGCAAAAAATAAAAACACAGATTTAAATTTAATAAAAATGATTCCAAGCATAAACGATGTGTACTCCTTAAACGATTTAGAAGATTTGTCGCCGTTAAGTGAACCATTTGTAGACGAAAAAGAAAATGAAAACGAAAATGAAGCTAATGTACCGACTACACAAGATCGAAAATATATCTTTCAAGAGAAAATGAGTAATCTTCATTGTAAATTTGCTTTTAAGAAAAAAACTCCAGAAAAAAATAATACTGAACCACAAAAAAATACAAATGAAGATACTTTTAATTTGTCAAACGCAGCAAACTCGTTTTCGGAATTTAAAAATCAACCTGTGATTAGTTCAACTCAAGAAAAGCAAGAAAAACTAGAAAAGAAGTTTTCCAAGTTCAGAGAATGTTTTGCTTTTAAACCAAGACAAAAATCGCCAGAAAAAGAAACGGAGAAAAATGAGGAAGGAAATTCGCAGTCGTCGCAATTATCATCGAAATCTATATTTCAAAATGATATCGACGATTTAGATTTAGAAATATAGGTGTAAATAAAAGTCTGTAAATAAATTTCTATAATGTATAATTAAGAATAGTGTTGGATTACATTCTACAATCAATTAAATTATGTGTAAGAAAGAATATAATTTAAATTATTCTAACTCATATTTACAATATTCAACATATCGAATTCAACAGTACAGTTTGTACATTTTTATCAGTGTTGATAAAAAAGCAAAGAACTCATTTGTGTGCTTTTATCACCATTTCAATAAAATACAACTTCATAATACATAACTGGAAAATTGTAAGAGGGAAGTTTAGCTTTGAGGCTTATAAAAATAAATCATGATTCTATAAGATCTTTGTAGTAACCCGATGCTATGTAACTTGTAATCGTACAGTTCAGTCAAATTAGCCAAATAGAAAATAATCCCAAAGTTTTGAAACTTGACAGTTGTTGATTCTAGTGTCCTGAACAACAAACTAAAAGTCCCCATAAGTGGGAGATGAGCCACTTAAAAGGTCCATTTTCTCACTTTTACTTAAATATCTTGGAAACTATTGAGTAAAAGGAATACAATTAAACTAGAGTATAGTATACTGTGCAGCAAGTGCAGAAAGTTGCCTATTCCCCACGAGGTGTTCTGGCACGAGACGAAGTCGAGTGCTGGAATCACACAAGGTGGGAAATAGATGATTCTGCACTAGTGGAATAGTATACTTTTTCTATGACCACACTGTTATACGTTATAACAAGCGTTAGAACAATACGGAGTACGTAATCTCATAAATTGTACCTTCACGCATGCGCAGTGTTGGCAATTATTGTGAGAAATGTTCTAGTGGTAAGTAATGATAATTAACTGAAATGTGAATTTTGGTCTCAAAATGACCTCTCACACTTTAAACCCACGATTGTGGAAAATATGCAACTTTCAAGCTTTATATAGTGTGAGAAAGTGCCACTTTCCATAGTGGTCTTAGAAAAAAATTCTTCGCACCAAAGTTCCTATTATTTTTTTCCGTATTGTCATTAGTTTTGGAGATAGAGTTATTTCCATTTGCCACGATCCAACTTACACTTTTGAATCCGGATCACTTATTTTTCATTCCATTTGATTTACCCCTTCTATTAAACGAACTGAACCTAAAGTAATCCACTCGTCGAGGTCACGTGACTTTGCTTTTTTAAATATTTAAAAAAATATGTAGAAATTACAAATTTATGATCCTAAATCCAACATCCAACACAACTTATGAGTTACAGTTACCATCGGAGATGATAAATAAGACAAAATCAGCTACAATTTAACTTATACAGTGTAATAATAATAATAATAATTATCATAATAATAATAATAACAAAATTAAAAATATAATCTCAATTTTAAATGCTCAAACATTGTTGAATAAACATTTAAACAACGATCAACGAAAAACACGAGCTAAAATGATCCAAAATGGTATTCCATTTGCATTGAATAAGTGAACTGATTCAACTGATCTGATCTGATTCGACTGGCAAAGGGAATACCACGATTGACACTACGAAAAAAAAGATAAGACCTTTTTGGTACTGAATTTACTCTAGTTTAATTTTCCGGTAAACTCAATCAATATTTCTCAAGATATTTACAAAAATTTAAGAAAGTTGATATTTAAGTGGCTCTCCCTTTTAAGCTTATTCTCCACCCGTACGGACTTTTAATATGTTGTTTAGGACACTCGAAATAACCACTTGGTCAGCTTTCAAAACATCGAATTTTTTTTCTCCTATTTTTGTCTAATTTAACTGGACTATAGTTGAGAAATGAACAATCCGCGAGAAATGAGGTAAAGTCGCTAAACTTCCCAAGAATGCTGTGTTACACTGCGTTAACTCTGCACGCGCCGTTCTCAATAAAGGCTTCAGCCTTATAACTAGTAATCATAGATATATCAACAGTTTAAGATCTATTTGTTTATTGATATTGAAAATTGTTCGCTGCAAATATTACAGTCGTGCCGTCATAAAGTCTTCAAGAAAATACGCATCTAACTGCAATAAAAAATGTATTAACGAACAATGACGAAACGAGCATATTATTTGAGTCAAACCGCACCAAATGTACAATTTCGTAAGTAAAAAGCAAGTTGGTATAAATAATAAACATCTGCATTTATTACAAAGGAAAATAAATAATGACAGGTGTGCGCCGTTGTTACGTTATCGTGGGATAAGGTAGCAGCGACGGAACATGGTCTACACGTTATATTTACAACTGAAACAAAGGAGATTATATGAATACATTGAGAAGTAGTGTAACTTACAGCGTGGAGAAGCGTGTTAGTTATAGTCTAGGTCGGTGTTGGAGCTGCTGGAGCCGGTGGTGAAGCGGTCCGAGGAGGCCCCCGAGCTGGAGCTGCTGCTGGTGGAGCCCGAGTCGCTGGCGCCGCCCGTGTAGCCCGACGACGTCGACGAAGTGTGGCTGCCGTTGCCCGTGTCGTGCACTGCTTGGAAAAATTCTTGGAGTGTTGTAAAGTTACCTTCAGCAGAAATAATTCCCACGTTAACTTCGCATTTACTTCTACACACATTCCGATAGAGGCCTACATATTTTATCCTCCACACCTTTTATCGTACACAATTTTAATCCGCGAAAAAAGTTATCTTACACACATTTTATCTTGTCTACATTTTATCATCCACACATTTTATCTTTCATTCATTTATTTTCCACACATTTTATCTTGGCCAACGTTTCATCTTTAATACATTGTAATTGTACCTTTCATTCATTTATTGCCTATCCAATTAATAGGCCAATTCTGAACAAATCTTTAAGTCTTTCAGATCTGTAAATCTATAAATAATGAACAAAATCATAACGAAAACAACACTCTCATGTATAATTTTATATTAATCAACAAATATAGATGTGTTTTTGTCAGTTTTTTACAGATTTACAGATCTGTATGACTTACAGATTTGTTCAGAATTGGTCTATAACATTATTACTATTAGATAAAATGTTCAATGTTAAATGTTTCTGAAGATAAAATGTGCAAAAGATAACATGAATGGGAAATAAAATGTGTAGATGATAAAATTATTTGGAAGATAAAATGAGTGTATGATAACGTTTTTCGCTGATTAAAAGTGTGCACGATAAAAGATAAAAGGTGTGTAAGATTGAATATGTGCAAAATACAATGTCCAATAATATAACTTGTGTGGAGGATAAAATGTATACGCCTCTTCCGACAAACTTCCAAGAGTTGTTAATCATAATTAACGCTACCCTAGGAGAGTAAACTTCTCTTGTTTCATGACAAATTAACTTGCATTCTGGCAAGATATCTACAGCCTATAATGGATTCCAAACATGACTCCACTGTTTTGAGTTGAAACGCGTTTACTAAGTGAGACATCGCCGCTCAAAATAATCACTTTTTGTTAATAAATTCATGTCCGCAAATAAAGGGTTTTAGCAGATTTTTAATATTTACCAGTTTTAGGATATTAAGCCTTTGTTTACATAGACAAAAGTAAGCTGGTAACTAATAGGCCAATTCTGAAAAAATCTGTAAGACTTACAGATCTGTAAATCTGCAAATAATGAACAAAATCGCAACGAAAGTAGCCACTCTTATGTATAATTTTATATTAATCAACAAAAATAGATGCGTTTTTGTCAGTTTTTTACAGATTTACAGATCTGTAAGACTTACAGATTTGTTCAGAATTGGCCTATAAGTCACAACTGTTTATCTAAACAGTAATATTATTACCGTACTGACTTGTCAAAATAACGAAGAACACTTAGATAATATAATATAACTGTAATCATGGCGTTATATCAACCTATGCAGACTTGTTCACGAAAACGTGATAGACGAGAAAATATTTTAAAATAATATTTATTAATAACATCTCCATTTTCTGAAACCGGTGGACTATTGAACAAATCACGGATGTTATGAATAATACTAGGCCTTCGATATCTTAAAATCCTCGCTCTACGAACTCGGAACATCTATAGCGGTTATGATAATCATAACAATCCAAGGTATGTTAATAGGTATAACATTATAAGTGTGATAGGTTGGGCGAAAGTCAGTCAAAATAATTAAAAATTTGTATTTTTTTACGACTATTGAACGATAAAATGCGGTAAGTTGCGTTTTTGTAGTCTCTCCTTATTATTAAAACTAAAAAAATATCGAATTACTTTCCCACACTGCGATGTGTAAAACCGCAACTTCCGTAGATATCATTGATGTGTCATTATGTTGACACTGCAGGAGGTAAAATAAATATTTCCTTAGCAATTAAATCATTTGAATTTGCAGGTTTTTTTTTAATACTATTCGTTTCAAAACATTGTACTGTTAGTTCTTGGATTTACTGATTATGATTTCAAAATATTTTTTAAAACGTCTCCTTGGTAATACTTTTACTCGGCAAACAAAGTAAAATAATGTAAAAATGTTAATTAACAGCATTATTTGCTTTTTCAATAATAATTCCAGGCGGAGTCGAGAACATTTTTCTTGTAATTCAATGATTTGACAGTAAATAATGAAACAAATAATCATAAATAAGAAAACAATATATTCTACAATAATTAGAAATGCTGGATAAGACAGATTTTTTTTTTTTTTTTGAGTGAGCATTTTTAACGATTTTTATTTTCTATGTTTGAAGAGAAAGTGTGTTATTCGCTTCGCTCGTCGGCCAAAAATACATGCACAGTGCACAAGGTTTCACGTTCACTCCTTATAACAAAATATATTATTCTTTTTAAATCATTCATTTGCGGAGATGTGTTTATTAACAAAAATAAATTGTTTTGATATCCTTTACAACTTCTGGAGGTTTTTGAAACACGCTGTATAAATTCACGTCATTTGCCACGTTATAGCTTGATATTATTCATCCTCCTTTTTCTCTACTCATTCTAATTCAAGCACACTTCAATCGCTTCGTCCACATTCATATTATTCTTCGCTTATGACTCGTTCTCACTCTCGACATTAAAATTTGCTTCAAAGGCACCAAGGCGTTAATACGTCACAGCGTAATGTTTTATGGAATATTACACCTACCGTGAGTATTTTTTAACGTGAAATATGGGATTTACCATTTCCATGGTTACTACTTGATATTTGATTGACAGCAATGTATATTTGCTTGTCTCATTTAACATGAAATATAGGGAACGAATTTGATAATATAAAATTTTCTGAATCATTAATAACTTTAGAAGAAATGGTAGAATAGTAGATCTGCTAGATTACTCGATCTTATATTTCATTAGTGACCTTTAAAACTAAAATTTTGTATTGGGGAAATCTTCAAAATTTAAATGAATTAAAAGTTCAAATTGTAAACATGTTGCTTAATTATTCATTATTATATTTTTTTATTGTGTAGCAAACCATTCTATTTTGTACCATTTCCTCTAAAGTTATTAATGATTCTTATAATTGTTGTAGCACTTGGTGTAGGACTGTCAGAAAATTTTATAAAGGTAAATATCAAATTCATTCCCTGTTTCATTTTAAATGAGACAAGCAATAGTACATTGCTGTTAATCAAATTTCAAGTCGTAACCACGGATGTGATGAACCTTCATGTTTCACGTTAAAAAATATTCACGGTATATTTGTTAAAATGCAGATGAAAGCATGAACATTTTAGAAAAAAAGGTGGAAAGTAAGGGAAAAAATAAAACCAGATAATTTAGAACTTAAATTTTAATAAAATTAAATTAAATCCAAAAAACCTTACAAAATAAATACAAAGGAAATCATAATGATGCGAGAATATGTTAAAAGAAACTGTTGTACATATCTTCGAGAAACGAGTCATCTAGTTCGGCGCGGTGTCGCGTGGAACTGGGTCGGAAGCGTTCGCCCGGCCGGGTGTACATACCTGTGTTGTTCTGGGCGGCGTCGGGGTTCTGCGCCTCGCCGCCGGGCGCCAGGTTCTGTCGGCAGATGGGGCACGTGCCGTGCAGCTCCAGCCACGGGCAGATGCAGTTCTCGTGGTACACGTGCTGGCACGGCAGCTTCCGCACGCTCTCGTTCAGCACGAAGTCTTCCCAACACACCGAGCACTGCACTTTGGCGTCTACTTGTTCTTGGCTTATAGCGACGGTGGGAATTGTGTCTATTACTTCTTTTGATAATGGGGGTGGTCCTGTAAAGGTATAAATGTGTCAGTTCTATTCATACGCGATTGTAGTCTCGTTTACAATCAGAAGTTAATAGTAAGTTGGTTTGGTGTTTTTGTTAGCGCACAAGATTGACAAGAAAGGGTTTACAAACTCCAACTTTATCTTTCGTAGAGTAGAATGAAATATAAACATTAGAAAAATAAATAGAAGTCGACATTTTGACAGTAGTGAAAATAAATAGAAATCATGTGCTTTTAAAAATAAATTATTGTTGAGCACGTTGTAAATATTATGAATCTATATCAAATGTGTATTCTTCAACCTTTTCTCTACTCCTATATAAATATATCCCCAATATTTCGATTTGTTTTTTATTAATTATAGTAGCCATATTTCAGGACAGGGAAATAAGATTTATAATTTACTCTTCTGGGCCAATCAGAGAACCAAAAATAAATTATTCACGTTTATTTTACATGCGGATCACTCTTCGACCGTCTGACAGCTTACGATATAGTCATTTGTCATTGTGTATTTTTATGTTCTCATTTTCTAAAATATTTATGTGTTTTTCCGAATTTATAGGAGTAGAAATATCACATTATAAAACGGATTATGGTCATTATTCACTCAGATGATTTTATCACTCTACGAAAGTAGATCAAAAATACACTTTATTTAATTTTTGACATGAGAAACATGGAAATGTTAATTTTATTCATTGTTATGGTTATTACGTTTGTTTGTTTAAAGAAAATAATATTTTATGCAACAAGCGTCGAAAGTTACTTATTTCGCACGAGATGAAATCGAGTACTGGAATCATACAAGGTCTGAAATGCGTACCATTTCATGCTTGTTGAACAATATATTATTCTCACACTGCACATGCGCAGTGTTGGCAAATACTGTGAGAAATGATTTCTCACACTTTAACCCACGTTTGTGAAAAATACGCAACTTTCAAGTACCAGTTTTCATAGTGGTCGTAGAAAAAACCTTTTAGTTGTGCCAATAGAGTTCTGAGAAGTTGCGAATAGCTCAATTTAAAAAATAGAAAATAGCAAGAAGATTTGGACATTCTAATTGAAGAATTTAGCTAAGACATTTATCAAGGTTTTAACACTAATTACTAATTTCTGATTGCTAACGAGGCTTAATGTCTACGAACACAAAAACAAAACTTACGTTGTGAAACGTTTTGTTTTCGTGGCGAATATTGAGCGTCATACCTGTGCCATCCATTTGGTTTAAAAGTTGTGTGACTATTGCATCTAAACCTTCGCGGCCCCAGGCGTAGTCGCCCGGGTTCCCAAGAAACAACATATTACCCGTAACTTGATTTGGCCCTCCCCATCCGACTCCTAAATTAAGTATGAAATCTTGGATCAAGTTTTCAAACGGTGTTTGTTGCCTTACGCCCGGTATTCGCGTACCTAGAGCTCTGAAAAACATCAAAACTCATCACACACTTGCTCCCGGACTTATTTTCAACAGACAAGAGACATGAACCCAGAGGTGCTCACAAATTAACGCTTAAAATACAACTTGTAATTTACTTATAAAATATACAAGTCATGCAACTAATGGATCAACTGCGTCGCTAATTGAAGTTCATGGGGCAAAAAAGGGGACAAGTTACATTTTTTTTGATAATAGAGATTTGTGCAGAAAATTGTTCGAAAGTAGTTTATGTTTATAAGCTGTAACCTGCAAGTACGGATGTTCCGATACTACTTATAACATACTAATACTGACACTTTTCTTTCGATACCGGTATTTTAATATCTATAAGTATTGTAAAACTTTAATTTATGTACATAAATATATGTATGTTTCTCTTTGATAAAAATTTTTTGAATATGAAAATAACTTTTTGCGCCTCCGTCCAATATGATTATTGTTACAAAACTCAAAATCGTCCAAAAACTGTTTGCCGGCCTAGGCCGCTAAATTAAAGGGATACCAACTTAAAATATTTTAGCATTATATTGTCAAATTTTTTTATTTTATTTCATTGAAAATGTAAAACGTTAAGTAAAATCACTACTTTTGATTTATTATTTATTAAGATTACGGTAATTGTTGAAAAATATCAATTCACATTTTTTTAGATTAGAAAAAATGTCTATTTTTTTTTTTTAATAAAACAACTGAATTATTTTTATGTCCATGTAAATCGAAAATGCTGCCATCATAAAAACCTGTAGTGTATAAATGTTTAAGTGATATTTCTTTAATAAATTAAAAGTGTCATCGGCGCAAAAAATCTTGTGTATCACACGCAAAGAAACTCTTTTGCGTGATATCGCATTTAAGCTCGCTCTCGCAAAAGTTCAGTTTCTGGACTAGTGACACAAATAACTATTGTTATCACTTCTAGAAAAGTGGCTTACTAAACTACTTTTTCTTGATGCATGCAATAAAGAATAGTGCAGCATTTAATTTTATCGCAAAACATATCAGAATAAAATATTTTTACGTCTTTATATAAAGAATTATTTTTCCTTATTAGATAATTCCTACATTTTTCTTTCGATACTTGACAATATCGATATTTTTCTTTCGAACCGATAATGGTATCGACAATTTTTATTCGATTTTGATACCCAAATTTTGATACTTTCTCAGTATCACATATCCCTAGTAGTAAGGATATATCCCCTAAAAAGGAATCTTCAATTTTCAGAAACATATCTCTGTGATTTTTCTTCACGTCTCACTTTTACACCCTAATTTAGTCTATTTTATTCCAAATTATTCCATCACATTTAATGTTTAACATGTTCTCTTTCACGAAAAAAATTATACTGTACAAATCTCCTTCATTAAAATCACATAACACAGGGTGTTTGGCAAAAGGTCTGCACCGAAAATATTTTGTTTATTTTGAAAGATACAAAAAAATGTTAAGGAGCAAAGATAAACTAGACAATAAAATTATCGTAGTAAGAATTTTGTGTTACTTCCGATTTTAGCGGAAATATACATAAAATTTTACAACCAAACACCCTGTATAGTTACAATACGAACTACGTTATTATGAAAAAAAAATAGTATACTAGAAAAAAACATTAAATTTGTAATAAAAAACCTAAAAATTGAGGAAAAACAATTTTTTTCGGGCATACAGCAAAATTTAAAAAATGTTACTTGTCTCCTTTATGCACGGTCTCCGTAGATTTGTAAGTTTGAAATTTTGAGTAGTTTGCGAACACCTGTAGGAATTTGTGAGCGATTCAAGTCTCTGTATAAGAACCCGTTAAAGAAAAAGCTAATGAGGGAAGAGTTATAACCGCCAGTTTGCATGCAGAAACGGACGATCCACACACAACTCATGCAGGAACATGTGATTGCAATGCTGCAAACCTTGGTCTACCAATCCTTGGTATCCGGTAGGTAGGTTGAACTGACGCATACCTTCTCCTACGTGATGAGAGATCATGCGATAGTCTTGGTCGCGACGCCCGCCTTTCCAGTTCCACCAAAAATGCATTCACTTCGTTTCCCCATGTTGGACTGTACTATTACATCATCCAAAATTACAACGCTATTTTTTTATTTGTGGTAGCAACTTACTTGATCATCATCTTCTTCTACGTCAATTACTTCGTCAGAACCTTCTGCATTTGCTTCAAGTTCTTCTATAAAACCACCTAGACAGTGAGGACACGTATATTCCTGAAATTCATAATTACAATATAAATAACAACTTTTGTATATCTGTCTTTAAAATAAAAATATATATCTCATTTCCGTTGCTCGTTGCATGACCCAATGGTAAATAGATTAACAAAATATTTATCTATCTTTATAAATTGTATCAATTAATCAATCTACGTGGAATTTCTTTAATGACTTGATGAAATATAAAAGTAGGAAAGTGTGAACAATGGTATTTAAAATGTTGTTTAAATCATTACAAAAGAAATTTTAATGGCAATTGTTATTAGTAAATTAGAAAATGGTAACCCCCATTTTTGGAAATCTTAATAAAATTTTCTCATACCGGTGATGCATGTTCAAATTCCACACTGCATTTATGACAAAAAAATCTTGGATTTGGTGGTCTTTCTTCAACTGCAGCTTCTGCCATTTCAATATGTTTGTATAATTTCTCTGCGTTACAACTTGTGTCACCAAATTTACGAAATATGTTTTGGCAACGCCATTACTTCCTCCCCACTTTTTAGCACTTGACAAAAATAAGATAATTTACAAGCAGCCAACTTGATAAAATTATCACTGGGTATTGCTGATGAAAAGTTCCTACAAAAATTTTGTTCGGAGAGTTCTTTTCAAACACGTTTTCCAAACGTGAGACGTATGTTCTGTCAATAAAAACAAAATGCGTATTGAAACGTGTTATTTTTGTTCATCTCGGATATATCCAGGACACGGGATCCAATTCGTAAGAAACGACTGTAAAGTAAGTAGCCAACAATCTTAGAAACACAAAATATTGTATAATATTTTTTCACATAACCTTTTAGATCTTCAAATTTTGTCGCTCGAAATGTCACGCAGCGTTTAAAAAGAAGAAAAATCCGCGTAAAGTCAAATGGACAAAAGCGTATCGTAAAACAGTTGGTAAGGAACTCGCTGTTGATCCTTCCTTCGAGTTTGAAAAACGCCGTCACGTTCCTGTGAAATATGACAGAGCTACTTGGAATAAGGCTGTGGAGGCAATGAAAAAAGTTGAAGCAATTAAACAAAAACGACAGAATGCACACATCATGCAACGGCTTAGAAAAGGCAGAGAATTGGAGAACGAACGCGATATCAAAGAAGTACAAAGAGACTTGTCTCTCATCAAATCACCTGCAGCCGGCCTCAAAGAAAGAAAACAGGAAGAATCTGTGTCGGAAGATATTCGGGATAGTGACGAAGAGATGGAAGTTATCGAAGACGGAGGCGAAGTTACACTGTAACAGGTTTTTATTTAATTTAATTTTGAAGTTGTATATTGATTGCACCATACGTTATAATTTTATAAATTGTAATATTTTAATAATAATTTCATTTATTAGTACATTTGATCAATACTGTTATATCATTTTAATTAACCTAATCCGTTTAGTGAAATCTTATAAAAGAGCCCATTATTTCAATATTTCATCATTCTGTGTATTGATTCCGTGATGTTACCTTGTCGGACGTACTGTAAGTAATGATTTAAATAATTGTTTAATACACTGAATTTTAGTTTTAAAGGTTTTACCATATATTTTATTTATTATATCTGTTGTTTTGTCCATTTGGATATTCAATGAAAATAAGTACAAAACAATATCAGATATTGAACAAAGTTATGATTATATTATCGGTAAGATATTCTCTGTCTTACAGAATTATTCGTACATTTAAAATTTTATAATTGCTTGTAAATGTTTTGGCATAGAATTTATTAATGCTGATATTTCAATTGTAATTTTCTTTCTTAAACATGTACTAGAAATCAAATTCTGTCCTTAATATTTCTTTACCTGAAATTTATGTTTGGAGACTGATGAAGATTTTTTAATTGTTATAGAACATTATACAACAATTTGTGTCCGACCGAAACAAGATTTTCAGCCGAAACCGTAATAGATTATTCGGCTCCTCTCCTAGTTTCGGTTGAAAACGTAACCGAAACCAAAACTTATGTACATAGATTTAGTTAAATTTTTATTAAACAGGGAAATCTAGTGTTTTTTTTACTTTTTAAGGTATTATTCGATTATTAAATAAAATAAGACTTCAATTTATTAGAAAATCACTTTGTTTTTGTATAGAAATTATCGTTACTGAAGTAGTAAAGGCCCGTATTTAGTGGTCACTTGTTAAAAGTCTATGTTACAATAGATCGTTAAAAATGTCATATATTTCCAATAACAAGTTTATTACTGTTTTTTTTTTACAAAAAAATACGGCCCAGATCGTCAATATTTTTCAATTGGTCCTTATTTTCATATATGATATACGGAACAGTTGAATAAAATCTTCATACAATTTCGATGTTTTTGTTTGAGATAAATTGGTGATTGAATTTTATTTCTGGAATATGAATATGATCACGTACATTATTTTTCAATTTTTAAATAGAAAACTTATGTGAACGAATAATTCTGTGAGCCACATTAAATATAATTTATTATTTTTTAACAATAAAAATTATAGTAGGAGCCGGCACTTCAGGTTGTGTTCTAGCAGCAAAATTAAGCGAATCCGTAAATAAATCTGTATTGCTAATAGAAGCTGGAGACGAATTTAATTTCTTAGCATCTATTCCTTTACTAGCAGTATTATTACAAGGAACTAAATATGATTGGGCATTTAAAACAACGCCTCAAAAATATTCTTCATTTGGACTACACGATCAGGTACTTACCATTTTTTTTATATCAGTGAATACTAAATGTAATTTATTTAGATTCAATCCTTACCCAGAGGCAAAGGATTGGGAGGATCAAATAAAATTAATTATATGGTTCATGACACCGATATGAAAGATGAATTAGAAATATGGAATTCAAAGGGCATCAAAAATTGGAGTTTTGATAATTTTCAGGCAGTAGTTAATTCAATTTTTTATGCATCTAATTCTACATTTAATACAACACAAAATGAATCTGAATTAAGTAATTTATTGAGACAAGCTGTACTTGAATTTGATGCAGATGATCTGAAATATGCTGCGCCTATAAATACAATAAATTTTGGGAAAAGATGGACCAGTTATGACAGTTATCTAGCATCAATAAAAAGAGATAACTTAAAAATTATTTTGAATACGCAGGTTACCAAAGTATGTACAAAATAAATATAAAAATTATATTTCATTTTAGTTTTTTCAGGTAATATTTAATAAAAATAATCATGCAATAGCCGTTCAAATACAAGAAAAAAATATTTATAGTAAAAATGAAATAATATTGTGTGCTGGTGCATTTAATACACCTCAAATTTTAATTCTGTCTGGTATTGGTCCAAATTATGTATTAAATAAATTAAAAATACCAATAATTTCAAATTTATTTGGAGTTGGTAGAAATTTACACGACCATTTAAACATGCCTCTATATGTTTCTATTGAGAAACAATTAAGTTTAACTTTAGATAAAGTATTAAAAGTGTCTGAGTTTTGGAATTATTTAATTTATGGAAAAGGTAATACATGTATTTTGAAAGTACATTCTTTAAAATAAATTGTCTTAGGATTTTTATCAACAACACCAAATTCTGGTTTTGTTAAACAAAATGACGTTGGATTTCTTTTGTTTGGTATGGGATCTACAGATGAAAATATGCTAAAACAAATTGCTAATTTAAAAACAGAGGTGTGTAAGAATTAAATTGGGAAAATAAAATTACAAGTTTTGTTTTTAGATCTTTGAAACTTTGTTTCCATTTCATAAAAATCAAAGCCAAGAAGGTTTTGTGCTTCTTAATACTTGCTTAAAACCTCGAAGTAGAGGACATATTAAATTGAATAATAACAAAATATTAATTAATCCACAATATTTATCTAAATATAAAGATATAGAATGTATGATTCGTTCTGTGAGACTAGCAAATGATATAATGATTACAAAAACTTTTAAAAATATTGGAGCCAAAATCCACTGGCCTAAATTTTCGAATTGCTTATCAACAAAATTTTTAAGCGATGAGTATTTAGAATGCATGATTAGAACTGCGGCCTTAACTGGCTATCATCCTGGAGGAACTTGTAAAATGGGAATTGATGATCAGTTTGCTGTAGTGGATGATAATTTAAAGTAAGAAAATTATTTACATGAAGGTAAGACTTTAAAATGTTTCTTTTAGAGTTAAAGGAGTAACAGGATTGAGAATTATGGATGCAAGTATTTTACCAGAACCGTTACCAACTTATCCAAACTCGGTTCTTGTTGCCATGGCAGAAATAGCCGCAAAGATGATAAAAACACAAAATAAATAATAATATGTTTATTACAAAATATTACATAAGTCAGTTGAGTATAAATTATGGATTAACATGGTCAAATTCTGAAATAAAAATATGTTTAGTCGATAATAATTGAAAGATTTTATTTTTTACCTAAATATTTAGAGATAACAGTAGTTGAGGCAAATCCTACAGCTACAGATACAAACTGTACCAGATTTGCAGAGGGGTGAGTAGATTGGTTGTGCCATCGAGCTCTTTCTCGTGGTAACACTTCAGATACGGTTACATATAAAAGAGTTCCTCCTGCCAAGCCCTAAATAAAATCATAGTTTGTAAAGTTGTATGTAACATTACTAGTATGTAATTAAATTACGATCTTTTTCCATTCTTAAATGAGTAAAAAAAATTTAAGAAGTAGTCTTGGACAGTAATTTATAGTATTTTAAATTATTAGCAAGATAAAACAATTTTTACTGCTAGTAGGAGAAATTAACTGACGAATCGTTTTCTTTTTTTTAAAAGAGAAACGAAAAACTACTGTCTAATTTCGGGATACATAATTGTCCTAATTTCATATCCGAATCAAAATTTAATATTTATCTATTGACATTAATATTTATTTTATGATTTAAATTAAAATTAACATATAAATTGATGAAAAATCTTGTGACAGATCGATGTATTTTTAAGGCTTCCGAATTTTAAGAACAAACTTTTAAATTAGAAATTCTCTGTAATATTTTTTTTTTGATGTACCCGCACATAATGGAGAAGTAGTTTTTTTCTCTAATAAATATTCAGTAGTCAGGCAAAAGAAATCGTCTAGATTTATGAACTATGAATGTTATTTTGCGAATGAAAATAGTATAAATTTAAAAATGATTTATTTACGTCCTTTAAAAAATGTCCCAATTTTGTGATTTATAAATTTGATCTTTATTTATTTACCTGTAAAATAGGTTGCGAAGTGTCTGCCCAGTCGTTGGACAAAGTTGTAAAAGTCATTCCAATTGCAATGCCGGCAATTGAACCTAATGCAAATACCGTAATTGCAATAAAATGTTTACAAGCGGTGTTTGCTATACCGGAGGACAGTTCCACCCCCAAACAAAATCCTACGACTAGTTTGTGCGAGGCAACGGCTCCTACTAGCAACCAAACCTGCAAAATTTTAATAATTAAGCGCCTCTTTTTCATTAAAAAGTTACCTTTGCTGTGGATTCTTCTAATCCAATAGCAAGTCCCTCTAAAATAGCATGAACAGACAAAGCAAACAACAATCCAAGTTGAGTAATTGGTGGGTCATTGCACGGTTCTGTGTGACTCACATGACAAATTTGAGAAGATTGTGGATGTTCAAAATGTATATTTTCATGACTTTGTGCTTTACTAAACCCTGGATTATAACTTTGTTGTCTGCTATAAATATTACTTTCACTTCTTGCTAGCAAAGAAGTAGATTCTCCTGATCCATAATAAATATTATTCTTTGAAGAAAACGATCTGCTTCTTGCCGTCTCTCTAAATTCTTCAACTCTATTTGCGTCATTTCTATGATGATGATTACTTCGTGCCCAGAAATAATGCACCACTTCGTCAATTAAATACAAAAGAAAAAATCCTGCACAGAATAACAATTCTGCTTGTTCGGTAACTTCTCGTAGCTCTGGAAGAATATGAACCATGGAAGTTGAGAGAAGCACTCCTCCTCCGAAACAAAGAAGGGATGAGATTAAAATAGGCCATTGTCGACCATGTGCAGAAAACCACGCAGGAACTAAACCAACAACTAATGTTCCCAAGCCGAGACAAATCATGCCGGCTATTTTTGCTTCTTGGGAATCCATTTTTAAAGTCTTATTCACCATATTTCACTACACTCACTTGCTATCGAAAAGATAGTTTCATTTCTACAAGTTTATCACTTTCAAATCTTTCACAATCTTACATAATGGAGAAAACAATTGAAGATACCTGATACATGCGTAGTGACATGTTATCTTTTGAATGATTGTGTTTCGTCTGTCGTATACAAAGATAATGCACGCAAGAGACGAGCTACCGAAAGATTGTAACGTTTATTACCTATATGAAGTACTTGCTAGTTTTATTAAATCAAAACTAATAATTCATCTCTATGCTTTGCTGTTTTTATAAAGTAGCAGTGATCCAAATAAATTTTTGTGATTTTATCGCTGTGTTTATTAGTATCATGAAACTGATTGCATTATTCAACAAATAAAATTGGGTGAATGTTAATCGTATCGTAGGCGTATATAGTTTACAAAATGTTGAATTATAAATAGCATTATTTTGTATGATTCTGAGTCATGTTTCATCACGTTTTCAATAAACCTCTCCCTTTCCGCACAGTTCAACTTGGTTGCCTAAGTTTCATGCGATAAGAAAAAGACAAATAAAAGTTTTATCAAGAGTTTATTTGTTTTTTAAAAATAACAATTTTATATCCTATATTTCAAAGATTAATTACTATCTTCTAAACTATTTTCATATTGTTTTTGTAGTAACATTGTTTTAAAAAACTTTTGATAAACGTGTTTTTGAGCAGCATTCGCTGGTAAATAATGTCCTCCATCATGCACCACTACTACAGGATCATCATCAAATGCTGTTGCTAATGCTTCACTCATTTCTGCAAAAATATCACTCATTAACAAAAAAAAAACTCAAAAGTTATCCGCGAAAAGATTCGAAGTGGCTGACATCTGGTGAGGAAATTTAATACTTCTGTAATCGGGATAATGACATATTATTACTATGGATACATTTTAACAATTGGATATTGTTCAACAAAGAGAACAAAAGAATTAAATCCCAAAACAAAAATTAGGGCTAGGTATTTTTTCTTCATCGAAGGAAGGATGCTCAATCAGAAAAGAAATAACAATAATACAGCGGGATAAAATAGTAACTAACGTGTATACAAGGTGTCTCTATGGTATTACAGTGTATCTGAGATGATTTTAAGGTGAATTATCGTTTACCCACATGGATGAAAATTTCTTTATGACAAAGGCACCTTATAGACATTTACAGACACCTTCCCTGGCCAAAGTTATTACCTTTTGGAATAATTTTGTCGTTCTCTCCATATATATGCATCGATGGAATGTTTAAGGGTTCTTCAAAATACTTCTTGTGAGGTAAACTATCTGATTTGAAACCAGAGGCCATGACAGCAAAATTGAATCTGCATTTTAATACTGAAAAAGATTCATATTATTGTATTTAAGAATGTATATTATCAATAATAATGACAAATATGATTGTATTTTTATTCATGGAAAACAAAGGACTGCCTCCTGTACGGGACTATTATTTTTCGTAGTCTAGCAACTACACTAAAATACTGAAATAATGAATTTTCCGATTTGAAAAGACACCGGAAAGGTGTCAGTTTTCGTCCGGTCGAAAAAAAGTGTTTACACTTACTTCTTCTGTTTTGTAAATCGCATAATAACCCAGCGAAGCAAGCACCTTGTGAAAAACCTAAAATACCATCAAATGGCCCATGTTCTTCAAATGTTTCTTCTACCAATCTAACACTTTCTTCAAAACCAATAGCTGGACCACCTTTTCGAATTCCTCTAAAGGTTTTATCGTCTCTATTGAACCACCAACCATATTGTTCCGTTCCTTCAGCTTGTTGTATATTAGGTTCATTAATTTGTTCTAAACTTTCAACATTTATTACTCGATGCGGTGCTGTTATAAATGTAAACTGAACAAATTTGTGTACTATTTTTCGAAATGATCCTGTTTTCTGTCGAAATACGTCACCGTTTTGTCTGTAGCCATGTAGGCACAGAACTCTTAGTTTGATTTCATTTCCAGTACAACAAATATCTTTACTCATTTTTGACAAAATGTTCATAAATTAACCTAAAAATTATGTCCACATCAAACGCCTGTATTTAGATAACCTTTCTGCCGAAAATGAATTGTTGGAAGTTTACATATTTCTAGGGATTTTTGTGTTTTCTAACAACTTGTTGATCGGTTACATCGTGGTCTTTTCCCGCCTAAATTACTTTGTTGTTGTGGGTAAATGACAGTCTCAATTTAAGTTGTAAATTATACATTATTTTAACTATTATACACTCATATAAGTTTCAAATATAATTCATAATGGATGTGCAAGATGTTGATCAAAGATTACGTGATATTCAAAGAGAATATGTCGACTTTTTGGACGATGAAGTAAGTACCTAACACATTTTTTCAACTGTTATTTTACTTTTCTTTATCTTATTAAAGGAAGATCAAGGAAAGTATGCTCAACTTGTTAAGAACATGATAAATGAGAAACAATGTCGTTTGGTTGTAAATGTAAATGATTTACGTCGCAAAAATCCAGAACGAACTAAAAGTTTATTGAACAATGCGTTTGATGAGCAATTAGCTTTCCAACGAGCTTTAAAAGAATACGTTTTCACAGTAGCTCACGAGTTTGCCAAAGAAAACGAAGAATTTTTTATCGCTTTTGAAGGAAGTTTTGGCAATAAGCATGTTACTCCGAGATCGCTTGGTTCAAAATATCTTGGTAACTTAGTTTGTGTTGAAGGAATTGTTACAAAGTGTTCTTTAGTCAAACCAAAAGTTGTACGAAGTGTGCACTACTGTGACGCTACTCAAAAAGTTATAGAGCGCAAATATGCCGATCTGACTTCCTTGGACGCTTTTCCCAGCAGTTCTGTTTATCCCACCAAAGATGAAGATGGAAATCCACTGGAAACAGAATTTGGATTGTCTGTTTATAAAGATCATCAAACAGTTTCAATTCAAGAAATGCCGGAAAAGGCACCAGCTGGCCAGTTACCACGATCGGTAGACATAATCGTTGATAATGATTTGGTCGATCAATGCAAACCCGGAGACAGAGTTCAAATTGTAGGGACTTACCGTTGTTTACCGGGAAAACATGGAGCTTTTACTTCAGGAACATTTAGGTAAGTTAAACAGTTTGTTAATTAAATAAATATTAATTTTATTTTTATTTAAGAACTGTTCTTATTGCGAACAACTTACAACAAATGAGCAAAGAAGCAATTGCAACAATATCTATTGAAGATGTTGCAAAATGCAAACAACTTGTAAAATCAAATAAAAACGTTTTTGATTTACTAGCAAAATCCTTAGCACCATCAATTCACGGTCATGAGTATATTAAACGTGCCATACTGTGTTTACTTCTTGGAGGAGTTGAAAAAGTTCTACCAAATGGAACTCGTCTCAGAGGGTAACTTTCGCAACTATTTATCATAAATAATATATTGTGCAGTACGTGCAGAAAGCCGCTTATTCCCCACTAGGTGTGAAAGTTTCGGTATGAGACGAAGTCGATTGCTGGAATTACACAAGATGGGAAGACGATTCTGCACGAGTGGCACACTATACTTTTTCTACGACCACACTGCTAAACGTTAGAGAACAAAAATGTATCAAAGCTATTTGACAAATCTTTTCTCACAACAATTAATAACACATTTATTACATTTATTAGATTCACAGTGATTTATATTTCACATTCCAAAAAATCTAAAACGACAATTTCGAAATTCATGACTAGGCTCATTTGTCGCCTCGTCCGGAACTTTTTTATTTGTAGCGTAAAAACTAATTTACCGGACTTATGACGTAAATAACTATTTTGTATTTATTTAAACGGAAATAGAAAAAATATTGTATGAAATACTTTTACTTTTACAAAACTTGCCTGCGTTTTGATATGTAATTTTTGCATGCGTTAAAAACCATCTGTTTCGTTTTTACATAAATAGTTATTATAAATTGCGTTTTAGTGACATAAACGTCCTTCTTATCGGCGACCCCAGTGTTGCTAAATCCCAACTTCTTCGCTACGTGTTAGCAACAGCTCCGAGAGCAATTCCAACAACGGGTCGCGGTTCTTCGGGCGTTGGTTTAACCGCCGCGGTTACAACCGACAACGAAAGTGGCGAACGAAGACTTGAAGCCGGTGCTATGGTCTTAGCCGATCGGGGAGTTGTCTGCATTGATGAGTTTGATAAAATGTCGGACATTGATCGAACTGCCATTCACGAAGTTATGGAACAGGGACGGGTAACTATCGCTAAAGCAGGTATTCATGCAAGTTTAAACGCCAGGTGTTCTGTTTTGGCCGCTGCGAATCCAGTTTACGGAAAAGTAAGACTAACAATAATTTTTTATTTTGAAGTTACAATTGTTTTATTTTAGTATGATCAATATAAAACTCCAATGGAAAATATTGGATTGCAAGATTCATTGCTCTCTCGTTTTGATTTACTCTTTGTTATGCTTGATTCTGTCGATGAAGATCAAGACATGAAGATTTCTGATCACGTTGTTCGAATGCATCGTTACAGGTATGTTTTAACAACCAAAAAAATATGTGGACACTACATGACTCCATTGTACGCCTATTAAATTATACACATTTGTTGCTGCTTTCATTTAAACTTATTTCATTTGAAAGTGAGATACGATCTTCTAACAAGCCCCACATATAAAATTTCAACAGTGGCAGCTCGTCAACTAAAATTTTGGAGAGGTAGGCAACAGGAACCGAATAAATACTTATTGAAATGACACTCAATTATCAGAAAATCAACAATATTATCATTAAACGTCATTTATTACCAGAAGAACCTACTACAATTTTTTAAAAGTAAACAAATTTAAAATCCAAATATATCCGATGTCTACGTTTATTTCAACAGCATTCAATTCGGTCGCATATTCGCTTCAACCACGTGGAACCAGACCAATCAGAAGGTATTTGAGGCATGACTCAAAACTCCTTTTTCTGAAGCAGATAGTGTACCGAGAGAAAAATCGATAAATACTGTGTGCATTGCGAAAATAGCAAAGTAACAATCGTACACATACATTGATGAAGTATGAGGCAGGAGAATTTTTGCCTCTGCACTTCTATAGTCAGTGGTAGGAAAACTGGGAATTTGAAAACTAGATCTTGTGGACATATTGTGCGTTAAATTTAAATTTTCTAGAAAATTGAAATTTAAAAATACAATGCAAAATTCTAATCTCATTTTGAATGGTGTGAGGCACTGCTTTACCTGCCTCCCCTGACGAGCCGCCAGTTATTTCAACATTCTACGGCTAACCGTTATTGAAAAAAAAAATCCTCGAGTAAAGAGCCTTTTTGACACTGTCGATTGCAATAAAAAAAAAAAATCAAAATTAATATTATCGTTGAAATCGTCATTACAATATTTTCTTTACTTTGTAGAAGGAAATAAAAATTAGTTATGAAACAATTATTTGTAGAAATCCACTGGAACAAGACGGCGAAGTACTACCAATGGGTTCGGGCATCGAACTCCCTAGTACTTACAACCCAGACACAATGGATACCCAAAAAGAAACTCCGATGTATGAAAAATATGATGCGTTACTTCATGGTAATTCGCGTAAAAAGAGCGACAAAATTCTAAGTGTTGATTTCATGCGAAAATATATTCGTTTTGTGAAAATTATGAAGCCGACTCTAACTGAAGAAGCTTCAGAAATTATTGCTAATGAGTATTCTCGATTAAGATCTGAAGATATGTTGGAAAATGACGTCGCCAGAGTAAGTTTACAAGGCGTATTTTGAAGAATTGTTTACTAATTTTTTATTGTTAGACTCAACCAGTAACTGCCCGTACTTTGGAAACTTTGATCCGTTTATCAACAGCTTACGCGAAGGCTAGAATGTCTCGTGTGATTACTGAAGATGACGCACATGCAGCAATTGAATTAGTTCAGTATGCTTATTTCAAAAAAGTGTTGGAAAAGGAAAAGAAATCCAAACGTCGTCGGAATTCTCATTCCGAGGAGGAGGAAGAGGATGAGGAAGTTAACAGTCGTGCAAAGAGAACCAGAACTGCTGTAAGTAAAATTCTTTTCAGCTTCTGTCTTCTGCTAATTTCTTGGCGTTGAATCGAGATTCTTCTCACTTGTTTGGAGCTTTTTTTACTTCTTGATTCCTATTTTTATAGGTCTTTATTTTTCCAGTTTTTGTAGCCTCTTTTCTTGTTTCTTCTCCCATTCCATGTAAAAGTCTTCTAGACATTTTATTTGTCCGTTATTGATTTATTTCCTAACATCTTCCAAAAATATTATTCCTAATTTTGTCCAGTCTTGCACTTTATTTTTCCTAGGAATAATATTTCTGTGCTCTTTACATTATTTCCTATTTATTTGTTATTGTCCAATTACTTCTTTATTCCAAGTATTTGTACGTCTTCCTCGTTTTTTTCTTCCAGTTTTTCTTGTCTCTTGTGAATCTTTTTTCTTGTAAGGGTCCTAACCATCTTAATGTTTCCTCTTGAATTGTTTATGTTCCTAACATTTCTCTAAAATAATTGTTCTAAATTTTATCCTATCTTGATTCTTTTTGTTTTGTCTGTCCTTTTCCAAGGATGCGGATTATTTTTTTCAATACTGAACTTTCGCTTCTTTTTTTATTCTTTTACTAAGAAAGCTATTTTTCTCTTTGTATTGACTAAATGACATTATAGAGAACACAGAGATCTGACGCCGAAGAAGACCCGTACGCATTAACAGATGATGATGAGTCTGTACCATCACAACCATCGCAGAGACGACGTAGGACTCCAAGAACTCCGCAAGGAACAAATGGTACACCAGCCACCAATGGTACAAATGGTCATACAGATTCGGCACCAATTGAAGACGAAACTATGGAGGTGGAGGACTCTGCCGGAATAATTGCAGATGACAGGTAAGAAAACAAATGAGTGTAAATTTAAAGTATATTCATATTTAACAATAAAATTAGGATAAAAAAATTTAAAAAACGGTTCATAATTTAATCGAAATTGAAAAAAGTACCGCTTTATTGTGCATAATAATAAATTTTATATCCGAAGTTATTTTTTTTGTTTGAAACGGTAAAAAAAAACTATTTTGTTTTATAGCTGTTAATGTTTTTTCATATGCCTATTTTTATTTTGATTTGGAGTGAAATAAATAATGCTATTATTATTAAATATCAAAGATTTTTCAAACGTTTTTTCCTAATAAACAATGAAATAGTTATTTACACAACTAGAGTGTAAAGTGAGTGTTTTTTAACCGGATATTATACCACCATATAAAAAACACTAACATTTTTCCTACAGCCGAAATATTAATAAAAATTAATTTTAAAAGTAAATAAAACAATTGATAAATATTCCACTACTGCGTGAAAAATGTACGCTGCGACTAGCGTGTGAAAAGTCACTTTACAAACTCTAAAGTGGAAATTTTATGCCTGGTTGTAGGAAAATGATTTTCGTTAACAATTATTTTATTTTTTCAAAAATATCAATGATTTTTCAACAATGTTTTTTTTCTGATAAACACTGCATGAACTGTTTACATTGCCTAGCAACGACTACTTTTCATGCACTAGTGAGTGAAAAGTAACTTTACAAACTCTGAAAAGGGCATAAAGTTATGTACTTTATGTCCGGTTATAGGAAAAAAATGTTAAACAAAGAAAATTTGTTTCAGATTCGGCATTTTCAAAACGAGCTTGCAGAAAATGTTCAGAGATTCTCGTACGCCGTCGTTGCCATTGTTACGTATTAAGGAGACTTTGAATGCGGAACACAGCTCTGCCACGTTTACCCAAGGGGAGGTAAAAGCTGCTTTACATAAGATGGAGGAAGAAAATCAAGTTATGATTGCTGATGATATTGTATTTTTAATATAAGTTTTGTCTTTATTGTTTATTTTTTACAAATAAGATAAAAAGTTTTGAATCTTAAGCAGGATTATTTTAGTACAATAAAGTTTTTACATAAATTACCTTCTGTGTTTTTTATAATGTCTGTTGTGTTCATTTGGTCGCATCTTATCTCGATCGCGCTTTGAAGAATAATTTGAAAATCTACCTTGTAGGCTTTCATTTCGAAAGTGTTCGTTATTGCGATAATCGTTTCTCCCGCTAGGCGTTCTGTTATGGTTGTTGTGAACAGGTGCTAATGGTACTTGATTTGACATATTAAATGCCATTTGGTTCATCATAGGCGCCTGAACAAAAGGCATTTGTACTATTTGTGGGGAATTGGGAGCTGAGTTATCTTGTCTACGATGCTTTAGATTTAATCTACAGTTATAAAGATGAATGCCTTCGAATAAATTCAAGGCATAGTCAACGGAACAACGATGCTTATAAGTTATAAACCCGTATGAAGCAAGTCTACCCTCTCGGTCAGTCGGAATGAATACTCTTTCTAGCGGTCCAGCTTGTAAAAACAATTCATATAAAAGTTCTTCAGTTACTTTACTCGCTATATTTCCACAGTAAATTGTACGTGCATCTTCTGACTCTTCATTATCAAAATCCATTTTACCTAAAAATTAATTTCAAATATTTATGTTTTAAAATAATCTTACCAAAACTTACCGTCAATAAAATATTAAATAAATATTTTTGATAAAGGTTAAAAATGGCTTTCACTAATTTTGACTGAAGTACAACAAAAAAGTCCCTAAAACTAGCGTTGTTAGCATGTCAAAAATTTCAAATTTGACGTTTTAGATTGTTTTAAGTAAATGCAGTGTTGTTTAAGTCAAATAACTGACAATATACGTAGCAAATCTGGATGAGAAAATAGATATAATGATAGCTGCCTCAGAGCCACAGGTAATACAACTAACCTAATAAATTCCTGTTGTTTTACCGGCTTTTTTACAACAGGAATTTATACCCAGTGGACGGCAGCAAATACAAAACCATCCAGGTTTGCCGAGAAATATCCACGAGGAAGCATATTTCGACAACAAAGGCATAGATGCCCTTGTTCTTCACCGTCTCAAACATGTCTCAATCACAGAAGAAAATTCTTCTGAGTGGTGGGCTGTTCGTGAATGCAAAACTTATGAGGAAAAAAAGTCTAATGAGACGAACGATAAAAAATATGATGAGGACAAATCATTTAACAATTTTGAAACACTTTCAAATGAATCTTGGAGTTGGAAAACTATAGATCCCAATATTGGGAAAACTCCGAGACGAGTATCAGATTCTAATATTCCTCGACCGTCTGTAAACAAAAGTAGATTTTCGGGAGATATTGATAGTTGTAGAAATGACACAAAAACTAGCTATTCTAATAAATCGGCTTCTAATTTCAACAAATTAAATGAATTATCGTGTAAAGAAGAAGTTGCTTCTATAGAAGAAGAATTATATATTAAAGGTTGTACTGCGATTTGGTCACGTGGTTTATTATCAAATTCAAAAAATAATTTAAATTCGCGAATTACACTTTGTTCATACACCATGACAAATCCCATCAAACACGCTTTATGGTGTACATTTTTCATGGAACGCCCTTCATTTACAAAAAGAGATGAAGTGCCATACAAAGCACCAAATCCAGTAGGAAAACCTCTTCAATGTGTTTGTTTAATAGACAATATAAACATGAATGTTTACACTGCAAATAGTGAAGATTTCATTGTAACTCTTCCTTTTGAAATAGTCAATGTTTGGAGCACAAAATTCGGTATTTTAGTTGAAAAAGAAATCTCAAACGTTAGTTTTAATCTTAGTAAATCAAGTAGTGTTGATTGCGATGCATCTTTAGCTAATTTCTTTTCTTTGTCGCATCCTTTGGATGATTTTAGTCCAGTTGCATTAAAAAACGCTACAATTCAATTATTAAGTAATCCGTCTATAAAAATAATATTTATAAGTACCGATCCTAGTTTGTGTTTTGTTTATGATACAAGTGCAGGACTGCACAGTGTTTATCAATTACGTAAAATAAAAGCGGACGAATGGATCGAAGTATCGGTTACTGCTAGTAAAATAAAATTATGTAATACTTTTCCATCTCCGGTCAGTTTCAAGGCGAAACATAATTTATCTGTTTGGAGTGGACAAGGCGCAGGACTTCCGCTTGCAACAGGAAGTCCTTACAGTAGTCGCGCGGCTAGTTTAACGAATTTAGTTAGTCCGTATCATTCGCGATCTCATAGCCCGATGGCTGCGATAAGTCGTTGTCAGTCTCCAAGTATTTCTCCGTTTGTAAGCGGAGGTGGATGGATAAATAAATCGTCGTATATTCATCAGGATGATACTAGTAATACGTTTGGAATGTCTCAAATGGAGACGTTTGTTCATAGACACGCCAATCCTGATATTTGTTTGGAACATGTTTGGACCGAAAGTATTAGCACGATCAAGTAAGATATTTATTTAAAAAAAAATGAGAGTGTAATAATAATTTTATAGGGGCAATTTTGGTATTTCTTCTGGTCCTGCGAGTAAAGCCTTTCTAAGCACAGATCTAGTTGGTCAAAATTACTTATGTTATTTAATTTCAAATAAAAGTCAATTAGTTTTAATACGAATGGATCGTTCTAATGAAAATAATCTAATATTTGGAACATCATTTTGTATTGGGGCTAAAGATGCTGTCGATGTACCAAGTTTACATATGATATCTGTTCTGGAACCAAATGGACACATCATGTTATATTCTGGTCCTACAATGATTGGAAAATTACATGTAGGTGGTGTTTCTGCAGAATTAACTCCGTATGTTGCACAAAATCTCAATGTGCCTACAAATTTCAAGTCTCCTTTTCCAAGGTAAAGAATTCTAGTTGTGTGAAGAGATATTTGAACTTATGCAAGGTTTACAAGCTTTTATGAGGGTTGGGAAGCTTAGTGGTCAGGTGTCATAAATTATTCTAATTTGAAGGGAAAAGAATAGGTCGTGGTAAACAAATTCATACTGAATTTAATTTAAATAAATTTTATAAACAGTTGATATTAAATAAGAAATAAAATAATAATTACAAAATTTTTGTTTATTAACAGAGAAAAAATAACGTTTCTTATAATGACTTGCTCAAAATAAAAATATTTATTTAATGAACTAGTGTGTAAAGTATGTGTTTTTAATCGAGTGCTGTTAACGCGAAAATTAAAACACGAGATAAAAAAAACTACGTTACACATATGTTGAATACAATATTTTTCCTAAACCGAAATTTTAATAAAAATTAATTTCAAAAGTAAATATAATCATTTATTAATGTGCCACTAGTGCGTGAAAGGTGTTTACGTTGACTAGCGACGGCTACTTTTCACGCACTAGTGGGTGAAAAGTACTTTTCAAGTACTAGTGCTTAAAAAGTGACTACATGTACTTTATGCATGGTTGTAGGAAGAATATTTTTGCACGTACCACTAAAAAAAATTTTAATAACTGTTTTTCTCTATCCCTTTAACATTTTAATCTCTTCAAGTTATAAATTGAAGTACATTTAAAAACTATTTGTGTAAAAGAATTTTTATCACAAGTCCCAAAAAATTTTAAGGGGCAATTGGCTTATTTTATATGTTTCAAATATCTCTTCACACTACAGTTGCATTTAGGTAAAAAAATAACGAAATTTCATTTAAGGCGGAGCAGTTTGTTGCCCCATTGCAACACGCCTGTTTTCGACGAACATTTCACGTCGCCAATTCATCCTCATTCAAAAGAATCTCGTCATTCAAATCTTCTTCACTCTACTTTACTAAACGAGAACGCTACAAATAATATTACAGGCTTACGCGATCCTGTAAATAATAGGATAACATTACAATATTCAGACAATTCGTACTACAGAGTTAGTTTACCACCTCTAGCCTCTGGTATTCTAGTTTCTAGTTGTTTGAATGCTCTGAGACAATCATTACAAAGAGATGCAGCTATTACATTATTTTCTAAATGGTACGCAATGAGAAATGCACCCGGTCCAACAGATTTAAGCATTGAACAAGAGTGGCATCTTTTTACAAATCTACTTTACAGTAAGTTTGTTACAATTTTGTATTTATTAATATTTAATTATAAAATTTATAGATCTGTTGGGATATGACGTGGAAAAACTTCGAACAACAACTTCGGAAACTTATTCTATAGCCGATGAAGTAAAAAGACAAAGGCCTTCTCCTCAAGGAAGTGCAGCTGATTGGGAAGAAATGTTTGTTTCTGATCAACATAAAGACATCGCGCAACATTTACAAACCATTTTAAATCTTAAAATTAAAAAACCAGTAGAACACATTAAAGTTTCTGAAAAAGGACAAATTAATACCACATCTACTCTTTTTGTATATTTTCGTTTAGTTTTATTTACTTTGCATCTCTTATACGAAGAATTTAAACTTAATACAATCAGAACTTGTGAATTACCATTTCTGGCTAAATTTTTACATCAACTCGCTTCTGATTTAAGAATGTATAAATATGTAGCGTATTACTGGAAAGATTTTCCAGATTTATGTCCTTTGAGATGTAATACAAATTCTAGTCAAATGTCTGATTCAGATATTTTAAAAATATCTCCGTTATTTATTATGGATGTTGAACCAGTGAATATAATGCAGAGTTTTTGTAATTTATTGAGTGGTTTTGATCCAAAACCATATCCATATATCAAACATGTCAATCCATTCAGCAGAAATATGCTACAGGTAATGTTTTTAATTTGAATTGAAAGTTGTTTTACAAATAATGTTTTGTAGATTTGTGGAATTATTGCGGCTGGTCGTTTAGACAAGCCAGATTATGATATAAATTCTTTAGTTAAAAATTTCGCTCCCCCTGGATCCAGAGCTGAACCGCATTTAACTTCAGATAAAACTAGTAACTTGTACAGAAAATGGACATGGGCTGAAAAAATAGTTATGTTTATGACGGAAAATGGTAAGCATTAAACTTACACAATAATATTTTATCTTAATACCCGAAATTTTGCCCCCAAGGAAATTTGTAAAGTCAGTGCTCGTGTGTAGGAGTTTTTTTTTTAATAAATATTAAATGGTCAGACAAAAGGAATCTTGTATTTAAACTGCGTTTATATGATATTTTATGTTTGTGATTTTACGAATGAAATTAATTTAAAATTATGTATCAGTTTTGAAATTAGAATCCTTAGAAAAATGTCAAAGATTTTTCTGTATATTTTTTTTTCATTTGTGTTGATATTTACTATTATAAATATTAGTTATTTTTAATCTAAATCAAATGTATACACATTTTTTATGTTTAGATATAATTTGTTATTTTAATTGTTTAGTTCAGTTAATAAATTTATGTACACCGAAACAATCATAATGAACGGTGAATCGAGTAGGTGTTTCGAGTACTCGGTTATTAAAAATATCGGGCTTCGCCATTTCTACTAACCTTGCAAAATAAATTCGTATTGACTAATATAAAGTGTATTTTTAAGGAATGTCCCGCAGAACTTTGGATCATGTACCCGCAGCTTTAAATTTAATGTTACATGAAGCTTTATGGCAATGTCGAGAAAACCCACCGACAGATTGGCCATCAGAAGCTTATTATTTGTTACAAAGACCTGACTTGGCTTTTCAAGCAGAGCAAAGCACTCAAAAACAAAGCGAAAAAGAACCCGGACGAAATCTTTTATCCACTAAAAAACATCTTGATCCGGAACAAGACGACGGAATGGAAGAAATGGAATCAAATTTACTCAAATTACGATTTCCTGATGATCACCGCATTGCAGAAGTCCGTAGCCTACTTCAAAGCTCAGAGCCTGTTCACATCGGAGTAGTTCAACGCCCAGAAGTTTCTGATCACGACTTTATCGAAGAGCAAGAGAAACATTTATACGCGATTTGCACGCGAACAATGGCTCTCCCAGTCGGTAGAGGAATGTTCACGATGCGAATCGCAACTCCGGTTGTGACTGAAGCTTTGCCAGTTCCTAGACTGTGCTTAACTGGGAAAGCGCCACCGAGAGGAGCTTCGGTAGAGCTTTCGCATATAGACACCCCTCCCAATATGAACCTTTGGCCTTTATTTCATAATGGGGTCGCCGCAGGGCTTCGAGTTAGCAATCAAGCTTCGAATATTGATTCAACATGGATTGTTTTTAACAAACCTAAATCTACAGCGGAAACTCCAATGGAACACGCTGGTTTTTTAATGGCTTTAGGCTTAAATGGACACTTACAAAACTTAGCTGCGTTGAACACTTACGAATACTTGATTCAATTTCGGGAAATGACCAGTGTTGGATTATTGTTAGGTAAGTACAAATATTAGTATTAAGAACGATAAGAACATTTCATTGATTGAAGACAATAGGGTTTTTAAAAAAATTCTTATTGGATATCATGTTCATCATTAATATGTAATATTAAGGTGAATATAATCTTTAATTTTCTGATTTTTAATACCCTAAATGAAAATGAAACTAATGCATTTAAATCGAGCGGGTAAAATTCAGTATCAGTCATGTTTGTGACGTATTGGACACTGACAAATGCTATTGGCTGTTGGCTCAGCGGTGTAGCTGACGTCACACTAGTTGTGAATTTATAGGGTGCAATTTATTAAAACAATGGAATTTTTTGAAATATCAATATTTATCAATAATTACAGTGTTAGTAACAGTACTTTAAATTTTAAAAGGATTAATAAGTATATTAAACCACTGATATTATCAACAGACATTTAATTTTAAATGAACCTTTAACGAACGTCTGTAGAAATAAAATATTTCCAATATTGCTGTCAAATTTTCTATAAGCTTTTTTTCATTAAATACGCATTTAAAATTAAATATCTGTTGATTAAAATTCCGATATGCTATTTTTCATTAAATACGCATTGAAAATTAAATGACTTTTGATAATACCAGAGGTAATAATTAAATAATTTCTGTATATTTGTACTAAGTATGAATTTACTTCTTTTTTAATGACCGATCGTGCAGGAAATAATATTTGAAACATGTTTTTAATAAATTTTATAGGTTTAGCGGCAACAAAACGTGGAACAATGGACACAAAAATAACAAAAACTTTAAGCATTCACATGGAAGCTCTCTTACCGCCGACATCAATGGAATTAGATATTCCACAAAATGTCCAAGTTGCAGCTTTGTTAGGCATTGGTTTAGTTTATCAGGGATCTGCTCATCGACACATAACCGAAGTTCTTTTATCAGAAATAGGTTTGATTATTTTAATTAAAACGAAATTTGTACTAATAAATTTGTAATAGGTCGACCACCAGGTCCAGAAATGGAAAACAGCATCGACAGAGAGTCATATTCTTTAGCTGCTGGTTTAGCTTTAGGTTTAGTCACCTTAAAACAGGGAGGAATGCCTTCAGGATTTGCAGATTTGGGCGTTCCTGATGTCTTGCATTATTATATGGTCGGTGGAAATAAACGACCGCTTACAGGTAAAATATTTTAGCACTTATTATATAATATTCCTTTTATTACCATAAACTTAAAGAAGAACGTACAATTTTACAAAATTTTTCACATTTTGAGTTAAAAATGGGTTTACAGTACAAAATAATTGTCTGTTTTATTAATGGGTCAGAAAAAGTAATAATTCATAATTCCAATTAAAATTTCATACCTTTTTACATCTCTAAGGTGTTTCTAGTCACAGTTGAACATGAAAAGTTACAATTTTTAATTTTTTACTGTAATATTTGTCTTATACATCCAAAATAATCCAAAAATACCCATTTTTGGGTCCAAAATTTTAGTTTTTGAAAATAGTTTATATTGATAGAAATCGATGCGCTGATTTCAAATTTTCAAACAGAATTTAATTATCTCTTTTCGTTCTTGAGATTTTTGCTCTCAAAGTTGCACCTCAAAAATGTATGTTTTTTGGGTATATCTCAAAAATGGTTAGAGATACAAAATCAACGATTATTCCAGTGGATTCTACAGGCAAAGTTACGTATAGAAATGTTTTTTCCGCATATACGTTCTTTGGAACGATTTGGTGAAAAATGAGAAAAACGGAAAAACCGGAATTTCAGATTTTTGCTGGGGAACTTTTTCTCCTCAAAATTTTTTATTTTCTAGACTTAAGTAAATATCGATGCGCTTATTCCATCTTTTCAAACCGAATTCAATTATCTCTTACCGTTCTCGAGATATTTGCGTTCAAAGTTAGACCTGAAAAAATAGGTTTTTCAGGAATAGCCCTGAAATGGGTCAAGATACGACCTCTGCGACCTCACCAATCGATTCTACGGGCAAAATTGCACAAGTGTACCAATTTTCAGATTTTTACTCCAAAGAACATAAGTTTTAGAAAGGAAAAACTGAAAATGGCCAAAATCGAAAAAAATCGTAAGGGGTTCATCAGGCATTTTTTTCGATTTCGCCGATTTTCGTTTTTTCTTTCTACAAATTGTATCATTTGGAATAAAAATCTGAAAATTGGTACACTTATATAATTTTGCTCGTAGAATCGATTGGTGAGGTCGCCGAAGTCATATCTCTACCCATTTCAGGGCTATTCCTGAAAAACCAGTTTTTTCAGGTCTAACTTTGAACGCAAATATCTCGAGAACGGTAAGAGATAATTGAATTCGGTTTGAAAATTTGGATTCAGCGCATCGATCTGTACTTTAATGCAGAATATGAAAAATTTTGGAGAAAAAAAGTTCCCGAGTGAAAAATTGAAATTCCGGTTTTTTCGTTTTTCTCAATTTTCACCGAATCGTTCTAAAGAACGTATATGCGAAGAAAACATTTCTTTATGTAACTTCGGCCGTAGAATCTACTGGTAGAATCATTGAAAATGTATCTCTACCCATTTTTGAGATATACCCAAAAAACACACTTTTTAGAGGTTCAACTTTGAGTGCAAATATCTCAAGAACGAAAAGAGATAATTAAATTTAGTTTTAAAATTTGAAATCAGCGCAGAAAGTTCTATCAACATAGACTATTTTCAAAAACCAAAATTTTGGACCCAAAAATGGGTAGTTTTGGATTATTTCGGCTGTATATGAAGAATATTACAATAAAAAACTAAAAATTGTAAATTTTCATGTTCAAATGTGGTTAGAAATAACTTAAAGATGTAAAAAGATCTTAAATTTTAATTGGAAATGTGAATATTACTTTTTTACTGTACTATCTACACGGATTATTTTCAAAAACCAAAATTTTGAACCCAGAAATGGGTATTTTTGGATTATTTCGAGTACACCCACAATTTTACGTTAAAAACCCAAAAGTTGTATTTTTTAAGGTTCATTCTTGGTCTCCTGTATTTCTTTTTCCAGCGGGTTTATAATTCATGAAGCCATTTACTTTACTTTAGTATTTAAAGTTTTGATTTATTTATGTTTGATACTATTTTGTTAGGATCTCAAAAAGATAAATACAAAGTGCCATCATTTCAAATTCGAGAGGGATCGACAGTAAATCTAGATGTTACTGCCCCTGGAGCGACTTTAGCTTTAGGTTTGATGTATTTGGGCAGTAACAATCGAGCAATTGCGGATTGGATGAAACCGCCTGATACTCAATATCTTCTTGATTTTGTCCGCCCTGATTTCTTAATGCTTAGAATAATTGCTAAAGGTAATTAAAAATTGCTTTACTCAAATATTTGTGATAATTGTTATAATTATTGTAGCATTAATTTTATGGGATGATATTGAAACATCAATTGAGTGGGTAGATCATCAAGTTCCAGAAGCAATTCGGCCATTTTGTCTCGATAAACCCTCAGCCGATCTCGACATGAACATCGATTATGAATCAATGAAGTAATATTTAATACTTTTCTCACTTTCTTTTTCTAATTTTTTGTTTTTAGCCAAGCATATTGTAACATTGTAGCTGGGGCTTGTTTCGCAATGGGTCTCCGTTACGCCGGAACAGCGAATGAAGAAGCATTTCAAACTTTATATCATTACTGTCGCATGTTTACTTCTTTAACCGGTAAAACTATAGCGGAGTTAGCGGGGAAACCAACAATAGAAACGTGTTTGAATCTAATTTTATTGTCTTTGGGGATGGTAATGGCCGGGACTGGCAAATTAGAGGTTTTGAGATTGTGCAGACATTTGAGAAAGAGAGTTGGTGTTGCTAGCAGCACTGTTGTTACTTATGGATCACATTTAGCGATTCATATGGCTTTAGGGTTGTTGTTTTTGGGAGGAGGAAGATATACGTTGTCAAATTCGCCTGCAAGTGTAGCGGCGATGTTGTGTGCATTTTTTCCGAAGTTTCCCACGCATAGTAATGATAACAGGTTAGTAATTACGAAGCATTTCATACAGTATAATTCCACGCCGTATAAATGCCACACTGTTTGATTACACTATTTACTAATCGATTATTGATTATGAAAAAATAATCGATTATTATGATTAATCTATTATATTGATTAATTGATTAATCAAATAATTAATTATTTGAATTATCGTTTGATCAAATAAACGATTAATAAAATAATTAAATAATAAATAATTAGAACCTACATCTATTTGGACTGATAGATATCACACCAAATATAACCAAATTTGTGAACATCCATCAAAATATTAAAATACTTGTAATAAGAATGTGTGAGAGTCGGTAAAAAACAGTATTGTTTGATAAGAATAAAATTGATAACCTACATTCAAGATTTAACTTACGAGACAGTAGTTATCAGATAAAAAAATATACAACTATTAATCAACCAACTAATCGATTAATCAAATATTTGATTAATCAATAATCAACTAAACGATTAATCAATAATCAACTAATCGATTAATCAATAATCAACTAATCGATTAATCAATAATCAACTAATCGATTAATCAAGTATTTGATTAATCAATAATCAACTAATCGATTAATCAAGTTATCGATTAACCAAATTATAGATTAATCAAATAATCGATTAATCAAATATTTGATTAATCAACTAATCGATTAATTAAATTATCGATTAATCAAATTATAGAATAATGAAATAATCGATTAAGCAATGTATCGATACATCGGTTCATCAAATGTTTCATTTTTTCCATCCCTAACCACTCAACTACCATTAAATGGTACTTTAAAGATCTCACAGAAATATACGAATTAAATTTGATTCTCAAACTTATATCAGATACTGTTTATTACATTACAAATAATTTTAAATAAAAATCTTAATGCGTTCCATTCTGCATTGCATTATACGGTGTGGCATTGGAGTGGTGGGTATAGCATTTGTACGACGTAGGATTTATACCGAGTGGAACTATACGGCGTGAAATTATGCAGCGTAGCACGCACTCCAAAATTAACTTACCCTAACATATTTTTATTAAATTTAATTTTAATTTATAGATACCATTTACAAGCGTTTCGTCATTTGTACGTTCTAGCAGTTGAGCCTAGATTAATAATTCCTAGAGATGCCTTAACCGGTAGAATGTGTTACGCTAACTTATCTATGATTAAATTAGACGGAAGTACAACTTGCGTTAAAGCACCGTGTTTACTTCCGGATTTAAGTACGCTAGCACGTGTTTCCGTTCAAGATGAAAGATACTGGCCTGTTGTTTTTGAACGCGGAAGAAACTGGGATCAATTACAGTAAATACATTTACCATTTATTTACCACAAATTTTAATGTACTTTTTCTAGTTCTCTTTTGGAATCGTCTGGTTTTGTGCGAGTTAAACAAAGAGCTGGATGTTTAAGTTACTTAGAAGATCCGTATGGCATGAGAAGTCTTCTGGCAAGAACTTTAACGCAATCTAGTACTGTTCCTTGGACACCTTTACCTAGTTCTATTTGCTCATTTTCATCTGAACCTACTGTTAAATACTTTACAGATTATTTTCTAATTCCTAAAGGAGAAACTTGTTCACAAGAACAAAGTTTTAGGCAAGCGGTTACTATGGCCATGTATGAATGTGTTACCAAAGATAAATTGGCTATTCTACCTATGTGGACTGTTTTTATTAAGGTATTTTTTAATTTACTTATTCATTCTTTCTTAAAAAATTTCAATGTCTTTAAACAATTAAATTTCTTGTTTTAGATCATTCAAAACTTAGATTCATGTCCAAAAATGAATCAATTATGGCAACTGAAACTTCTATTCACTCAAGTACTGTCGCCATTGAATCGAAAATCATTAATTTCTTCTGAAATAATTCTAAGTATGAAACAACGAACTGAACAAATTTTAGACCAGTGGCAACCGAATTTAGTCCACGCTTTAAAATCGTATTTAAATGGCACCGAAGTGAACTTATCTGTGATGGATCAATTAAAGTTATCTATTTTCGTGACATATTTTGATATTCCATTTAATATTAATGTACAGGTAAAAGATAATTACTTAGAAATGTTTACGGAATTACACAATAATGGTATCAGTTTTGATTGTGTAAATAAAATTATTGATATCGTGTCGAATTAATACCTTTGTAAATATATTAAAGTGTCTTTAATAATTAAGTATTTGTATTAATAAAAGCTTTATTTTATTCGTTTCGTTTTACTGGTTATTTAAACATGCACTACATAGATATAAACGTTGTTTGAAACTAAAAAAACACGCTAAAGATATAAAATAATAATGAAAATATTACTTATATTTATTATTGTTATATCATTTTGTTTTGGACTTCAAAATACTGAGAATATAATTAAAATGTTGACAAAAATAACTTATAAAAAGTCGCAATGTTCATATTTTATAACTGATGATTGTTATACCGTCGCAAAAATTATGAACAAATTAAATATTCCAGTTATAATTCAAGATAATATTTATTTAAATAATCTGGATATACCTTGTGAAAATAATTATATGAAACTAATCACATCAAGAAATAAAAATCAACTGCAATATATTTTAAAGAGAAATGAATCAAACAATCTTTTAATTCCTGCATTTACAACTATAATAACATTTGTATCTTATAATATATCATCTATAGAAAATTTGTTTTTATTTATAATAAAACGACAAGCAGCAAAAATATTTATTCTCAACAGCACTGAAAATCAAATAGAAAATGTTGTACAACTAAAATTTATAAATGCAGATTTGAATTTCAATTGGGAAAATGACAGCAATACTGAACATTTAAAAGCAATATATTTAAAAACAAGTCCCGTGCAATATATGAAGAATGTAACAATATACGCAAGTGCTTTTTTGTGTTCGCCATTTTTTCTGCAGTTAAACAACAAATTCATGGGTTTGGAATACCTAATGCTAGAAGAAATTCTAAAAGATTTTCCACTTGTGTATTACTATTATTCTAAAAATATCACTCTGGATATGGATTTATGGGACAAAGTTCGAACAGATATTGCTGAAGGCAAATCAGATATTGGAATGTGTTCGCAATGGTTGACAATTCATTTAAAAACATATACAGTTCCGTACACACAAGTTTGCGCTACTTATTTAGTACCAAAACCTCGATTAGTACCATTGCCACAATTAGTATTTTTGCCTTTGAATTTAAACGTTTGGTTTTGGATAATTTTTGTTACGATATTTCTCATGATTTTCTTGTATTTAACAGCAAATATTATTGCAAAACTTCAAAAAACATTCACAAGTCCGTACATATATATGTATAAATGTTTTGATCACACAGTAAAAATTTTAATTCAGCAATCAATCGGTACTTTTCCCACGATGTTTCGCGATATTTTAATAATATGGACAGTGGCTTCAACATTACTAGCTACAAGTTACTCTGCTGGAATTACTTCGTTATTAGCGAAACCTAGATACACCAAACCTATAAAGCTATTGGAGGATTTTATTGAACAACAAATACACTGGGGAGAATTCAATAATCAGTACGCCAAACAATTAAAATCAAGTGAAGATGCAAAAATGATGCAATTGGCTAATTTATTCATCACTGAAAAAGATTATGAGCAGAAAAATTCTCGATTACGACAAGGAAATTATGCATCCCTTGTCAAACGTATTTCAAATCGATTTGTTACAGATACAGATTTTATGAACGATGATGTAAAAAATATTCTGAGCATTATGCACGAATGTATTTTGAATTATAACGTTGTGTTTAGTTTACGAAAAAATTCCCCTTTGAAGAATTACATTAATCGGAAAATATATCAAATTACTGAAAATGGTTTGAATAAATATTGGTTTACAATGTTGCAAATTCATTTAAATATAAATTACATGCGAAACTTTTTCTTGGATTTTGATAGTTATGATATTAAACCACTGTCTTTTGAAAAGACACAAGGAATTTACATATTTTATTTAATAGCGATAATATTTTGTTTTGTAGTTTTTCTCAGTGAAATTTTATATTATAAATACCAAATATATATTGGATAAACATCGCTTAATATTTTTTGTACTTCTAATAATAACATCACATTAAAAATTATTTTCTGTCGCGTTTATTATCAGATAAGAAAAATGGTAAAGTTGACGTGTAAACACCATGTTTAGGTTTTGAATAATTGATGTAGATCAATCTTAGACCTTTAATATTTGCTATTTGAAGTGATTCCTAAGTATATTTACTTCTAGTCAAACATTTCATTATCATCGGTAAAATATATAACTCTGAAATTTTATTCTTACGCTCCGTGCAACAATGAAGATATTACTTGTATTTATAATTGGTATAACTATAACAATATGTTTTGGAACTGAGAAGACTGAAAATATCATTAAATTATTGATACAAATAACTTACAAAAATGCACATTGTTTGTATTTTATAACTGATGAGATTTATACGCTGGGAAAAATTTTTACTGATCTAAATATTCCAATGATTATTCAAGATAATATTTCTCAAGATAATTTGGATATACCTTGCGAACATAATTATTTAAAATTAATTTTGTCAAGAGATATAAATGAACTAGAAATTATTTTAAAGAGAAATGAATCTGATAACATTTTAATTCCTGCTTTTACAACAATAATAACATATGTATCTTACAATTTATCAATTGTAGAAGATCAGTTATTGTTAATTATGCAAAGACAAGCTGCAAATGTAATTAAAGTTGATAGTACCAGTAAAAATAATAGTTGGAATGAAATTAAATGCATTACTGAAATAAAATATATGAATACAGGTTTATCTTTAATAAATTGGGATAACAAAGAAAGTATAAATAGCAATATAATAAATTTAAAAACAAGCATTTCTAAAACAAATCTTTTTAATGATATGAAAAATACTACAATATATGCAAGTGCTTTTTCTTGTGCTCCATTTTTCTTTCAATTAAACGATAATAGTTTCTTGGGTTTAGAATTTTTAATGCTAAGAGAAATACTAAAAGATTTTAAAGTTGATTATCGATATTATACAAGTAATTCTACTTTGGAATTGGATTTATGGACCAAAGTACGTACAGATATTTCAGAAGGCAAGTCAGATATTGGATTGTGTTCTCAATGGTTAGCATTTCCTATAACTACTTATACTGTACCATACACACAAATTTGTGCAACTTATTTAGTACCGAAACCACGAATGGTTTCCCTGTCACTTTTTGTATTTCTTCCTCTTAATTTAAAAGTGTGGCTTTGTATATTTTTTGTGACATTCTTCCTAATGATGTCTTTGTATTTTATGGCAAATATTGTTGTTAAATTCAGTCAATCATTTAGAAGTCCGTATATATTCATGAATAAATGTTTTGATCATGTTATTAAGATATTAATTCAACAATCAATTGGTACTTTTCCAAATATGTTCCGAGATATTTTAATGTTATGGGCAGCTTGTTCAACATTAATAGCTACAGGATATTCTGCTGGAATTACTTCTTTGTTAACAAAACCCAGATATAGTAAACCGATCGATTTATTGGAAGATTTTATTGATCAGCAAATTCATTGGGGCGAATTGAACAGTGGGTATGCAGAACAATTGCAAGAAAGTGAAGATTTGATTATGAAAAAGTTGGGAAGTTTATTTCGAATAGAAGAAAGTTATGAAGAAAAGAATTCTCGTTTAAGAAAAGGAAATTATGGTACTCTGGTCAAATGTATTGCAAATCGATTTGTTACTGATATTGAATTTATGCATGACGATGTAAAAAACATTTTGAGAATCATGCATGAATGTATTTTAAATTATTATGTTGTATTTACTTTGAGGAAGTATTCTCCTTTAAAAAAATTAATGGATAAAAGAATTTATAGAATAACTGAGAATGGATTAAATATGTATTGGTTTACAATGCTGGAGTTTAAAATGGAATTGAAAAACATGAGAAATTTTTTCATTGATGATATCTGTGAATCTGATTTTACAGAACCGTTGTCATTAGTCAAAACACAAGGAATTTACATATTTTATTTAATTAGTATTGCTGTATGTCTATTTATATTTGTATTTGAAATTTTATATTATAAATATTCTGTAAAGAATGAATTTGTACAATAAATATAACTTTAAATTTGCCTCTTTTTCTTTTAGGTAAATGAAAAGAAGAAGTACAACGTCTTGTCCAATCATAAGTATTTCTTTGAATAAAATCGTATGATTGGTAGATTTATTTCAAATTTAACAGAAATGTGCAGACTGCCTAACTGACAATTGTGTTTTTATTGTAGTGGTTCAATCTTGTGAATTTGTTAATAACATTTATAATTTAAAGTAAAACACGTACTAACTTGGCATATTCTTTCTCTAGTCTTTAAGATAATTCGTTTTTCTTGTGATTTTTCATTAATTTCTTATAGTCTATGTAAGTATGAAAATTAATTTAAAATTACTCTTGTTAGCTCAACAGGTTGTTAACTTATTATTGTATAATTTTCTCATCTCAATTTGTACAAGTATTATTTTTTCAGTAAATATCTGCAATCATGTCTGAGGATAGAATTAAAGCTTTCAAGAACAAAGGAAAAGATTCCGAAGTAAGTTTTTTTTAATTTGATTGTTTCAAAGTTTGCAAATGTATAATATCTGTAAAGTTTGGTTATGGTGTTAGAAACAAATTAGCTGTTCACGTGGGAATAATATTTACAGGAAATGCGCCGACGAAGAATAGAACAAACAGTTGAACTTCGCAAAGCGCGAAAAGGTGATCAGTTACTAAAAAGACGTAACATAAATGCTGGCGATGAACCGACATCTCCTTTACAAGAGACAACATCGCCGGTTACAATGAGCCCTGAGAACATCATGCAAGGTATGATGAGCTCAGATGAAGAAGTTCAACTAGCAGCTACTGCCGGCGCGAGAAAGATCCTCAGCAGAGAAAGAAACCCTCCGATAGATCTCATGATTTCATGCGGTGTTGTTCCTAGATGTGTGGAATTCCTAAGCCGGTCACACAAGTACGATTCTTCTTTTATTTTATAAACAAACTCTTAATAACTTTATTCCAGTCCATCGTTGCAATTCGAAGCTTGTTGGGCGTTAACGAACATAGCTTCCGGTACATCGGAACAGACACAAGCGGTTGTGACTGCCGGAGCTTTACCGAAATTGAAAGCTCTGCTTTCTTCCGAGCATGCAGATGTTGCGGAACAAGCTGTGTGGGCACTTGGTAACATCGCTGGCGATGGGGCCGCTACCCGAGACTTGGTTATCAATTGTGGGGCCCTGCCAAGTTTGCTGCAGCTAATCAAACCCGAAACTTCGGTAAGGGAGCGTAAAAACTTAATTTACTAAGTCAAATGTTGTGGTTAGAAATTTTTATTTAAACAACCTTGGAATTTTATTGTCAAAGGTCAAAGCAGAAAAATTTTTGTGAAATTAAAGTCACATATTTTTAAGGCGTACAATATTTTTAGATGTTTTATTTTATAATTTAATTCTTTCGGACAATTTCTTGTGATATGCAAATTGTCAGTATATATTCAATTTTACAAATTTAGTAAAACAAATGGGATACATCGGCTTCACTATTGACAGTATTTTTGTTTGAAATAATCTCTAGGGATCAAGAATGAATTTACTGGAAAATATAAAAATTAAGAGAACCGTTTTATCAAAGAAAATGCTCGGTTTATCTTTATTGTCCCGGGTATGTCATAAATGTAAAAGATTAATAGATTAATTTAAATTATGAATCTTTTTCTGATAAAATAATGTCCTGTGGAAGCCTTTCTCGTAATCTATTGTTTTTTGTTTTTTATCTAACTGATAATAAGATTTAGATTTTTTTAATGAATATAAATATTGGAAAAATACTGAGTTAGTTGTGAATTTGCGAATTTCATTTTTATAAATATACTATTGACTTGATTGTATCGCGACGCCCTTTAACGCTGTTATAATTGTTTTACCCCTTTATTTTTTATTCATTTAGCTTAAAATGGTCACTAATCAAGAACCTACTACATGTTCTTTTTATATTATTGTAGATATCACTTTTGCGCAACACTGTCTGGACTTTGTCAAACTTATGCCGGAACAAAAACCCACCACCAAATTTCGAAGAAGTGCGGCATGCTTTACCCGTTCTTGCAACTTTGTTGCATTATAACGACAAGGACATCTTAGCTGATGCTTGTTGGGCATTGTCTTATTTAACTGATGGCTCAAATGAAAAAATTCAAGCCGTTTTGGATACTGGTTTGATTGGAAGATTAGTTGAGCTACTTGGAAGCCAAGAAGTTACGGTTTTGACGCCCGCTTTGCGAGCTGTGGGAAATATTGTCACAGGAAACGACGTTCAGGTAAGTTTTCACTTGATTTAAAGAAGAAAAATAGTAAAAAAAAAAATGTTTTTAGACTGATATGGTAATAAATGTTGGTGCTATGTCATATATGCGTAATCTTTTGCAACATGGACGTGTAAATATTGTAAAAGAAGCCGCATGGACAGTGTCTAACATCACCGCTGGAAACTCCGAACAAATTCAACAAGTAATCGATGCTGGTATTTTGACTCCTTTGTTGAATGTCTTGCAATGTGGAGATTTCAAATCTCAAAAAGAGGCAGCTTGGGCAGTTACAAACTACACCAGTGGAGGAACTGCGATGCAGTTGGGAATTCTGGTTAAGTTAGGAGCTTTAAAACCAATGTGCAACTTGCTCAACTCAAAAGACTGGAAGACTGTTATTGTTGTTTTAGATGGCTTAACAAATATTTTGAATGTAAGTCTGAAACTGGATTTAAAACTAACACAAAACATAGTTTAGCATAGAAAACAAAGAATTATTTTATATATTCAGCGGTTCACGGTCTATCCTTTCATTTGGCTTTTATAATCAACTTTTTTCTTATCATAAAATTGGCACATTTTCTCCATCAAACGTAACTTCATGCGAAAATGGCAATAAAAAAAACATGTTTCTTACCATCCCTCTATATAGTAGAATTTATGTGAACTTCCACGAAACCTACCGAATCGCGCCGAATACGCACGAGCATAGAAAACAATGGTCAATTTCCAAACTGTGCATCTTTTTTATGCTTTGTGTTCTTGTAAACGGATATATTAATTTCGTATGACAAATCATATATTTTCTGTGCTAAATTATGTTTTTTTTGTTTAAACATTCTGTTGTGTGCATTTCTAATATTTTCTTTTAGGCTGCACAAAAACTAGGAGAAGAAGACAAAGTAGCAATCATGATAGAAGAATGCGGCGGATTGGATAGTTTGGAAGCATTGCAATCTCATGATAACGAAAAAGTTTACGAAAAAGCTTTGTCTTTAATTGAAACTTATTTCTCTGAGGTATGTTTTCTTATGGAATAAACGAATAAAGTGAGTAAATTTAATTGATTTGTTTTCCAGGGAGATGCAGAAGAAAACAATCCAGGTATTCAGACAGCTGATGGACAAATACAGTTCAATCCGTTGTCGAATAACACGCCAAATGGTGGTTTCTCGTTCTAATGAAATATTTAAGTTTTAACAATAATCATGTGCCTATTATTAGAGTAATTGTAGTTTTAAATCGATGTAAAAATTCGGAACTGTTTGCATTTCGTACGTTTTTTAATAAATATTTTCCTTTTGTAATTCGTTTGACATGAATCCTATTTGTCCATTAACTGATTCGTTCCTGTCATTAAAAATATATATAAGAATATAAATAAAAAATACGTATCACTTGGATAGAGCGCTTTGATTCAAATTTCAACTTTGCCAATATTTATACAAATAAAAATACTTTTATAATTTCATTTTAAAGTATTAGGATTACTAAGACTATTAGTATAAATCCGATAAAAATATTTGTATTAGTAAGCAAGTGTAACTTCCAAAATTTGAAATAATTAATGTGACGCCACGAAGATGGCTTTTCTTGTTAAACTGTTTTCTTCGTGAATCAAAATATTCTTTTAATAGTTTTATATTACAATACATTTTTAAAAATTGCACATGTATCTAAATTATACAAGTTTAAAAATGATATTTATATTCAAATGAAAACTGTTTGAGATAATTTATGCACTAATCTCATAAATAATACTGTTACAGGTGTAAAAGAAATAATAAAAGTTAATATATAAGACTTAAATTCAACCGACAATACTTTAAAAGTACACAACTGACGTTTACTGTGACTCAAGGTCACGCCCGTTGTGTTTTTCAAGCTCATTCGTCAGAGTTAATGGCGGGATTTTTTACTTGCCAATCAAAGCATTGGCGGTCTTTTAAAGTCTCCAATCAAAATATTGATGCAATTCATGTGGGTGACGTCACACTAGAACAAAAAAAACCCCGCATTTCGGAAGTATTTTAATATATCATTTTATTTCTTTATTAATATTCATTATTATGCATATTCTTTCTATTTTTATATCTAATTTCTCTAAATTCATTTGAGCTAGAATCCCCCATTCAGCGACTTCTCATTTTTCCTTTTTTGTTGTAAAATAATAATAATAAATATAATCGGATTCGTTATTTCAATAAATCTGTAAAGGTTATATGTATAAAAAGCGTTGAAAAATCATAAAACAGTATTTCATTTGGTGAGCGCGCCCTTATTCTATATTCCAACTATGTCAATTTTTATTAAAACTATTAATCTGTTTGTATTAAGTTAACAACCTACACCACTAAAATGCAAGTAACACTTGTTACGAAACAAGTATTTTAGGTACTTAAAGGCCAGTTCTATCTAGGAATTTTGAGTCACAGATGATAGAGTAAAATATGCGCGCGACGTTATCCTGATATTTGGATCCAGGTACATTTCCAAGCAACGCCGGCGCCTGGAGATAAATCAATGAAAGGATAAAATGCATCTCCAGTGGCGTATCTTATTCCTATTACACCCTTTTGCCATATTTCCTCAATTTATAATACTAATAATTATTTATTAATAGTTTTAAAACAAATCAGATATTGCGACCAGACAAAAAAATGTTTCGGAAAAAAAGATATTTACAGTTCTTTGATTTAAAATAAATTGGGACTTCTAATAAATAGCTTTAAGTTGTAAACAAGTCTTTGTTTCCTTGCAGAATTTTACGTGATGCGTTTTAAAAAATTGAAGCCAAGTGCATAAACATTTACGAACGGCACTGTTTCGAAGGTGTGGAGATGCAACATTGTGTTTTCCGGACCTCCTACAGTTTACCGGAACACGCAATAGAATAATTAAACTCCCTTAACAATTTTAAATCAAAATGTCTAAATTGATAGTGATCTAAACGTAAGTGCTAGTAAATATTGCATGATCAAGTGTTATAAATTATATCGAACACTGTTTTTATTAGATTATAAATAATGAAAATGGAAAAACGGTCTTCAATTGAAGACACTATTAGTGATCAGGCTTTGCCTATTCCTATTCAAATATTTTTATGGCGACAAATTAGGTATTTAAAATTTTATAAAACTCGTAATTTTTAATAATAAACATATTTTTTTAGTCCATTTATTCGTCCAAAATTAGGTAAATTACATGAAGCATCATGTATGGTAAGAAATAATAAAAATAAATACATATTTCATATTAAAAATAAAATATTTTAGTTTTGTCAACATGCACCAGGACATCATGTAAGTTAACAGTAGTAAACAATAATAGTTTATTTATAAAATTTGTTTATTTAGGAGCTTAAAGAAGCTTGCAAGGTAAATATCTTTACAAATTAAATTATTATGTACTACAATAATATTTTTTTAGTCTTTTGAGAAAGTTTTGGTCCAAAACATACAATTTGGTCTATCACCAAGTTTAACTGATGCAATTCACTCCATCCCAAGATGGAGATTTATACAAGCATCTCTTCCTCATGTAATGCACTGTGCAGCAACTCTTTTGCACAACAGAACCAAAGATGGGAGTCTGCAATCTCTTGGTGCTGTGGAAACCAAATTATTGTATACTTTACATTGGATTATTTTAGATGCAGCAGAAGAATGTATAACTCCTGATATGGAAAAGGGAATTTATCATTCTTCTCCGTTTTATTATTTGTTTTCTATTCCTACTATTACGGTTGGTATTTAATCGCGGTAAAGTAGATGTAAATATCAAACAATTTGATGTATTTATTTCAGTTATTTGTGTATCTCTTTGCGCCAATATGTCACTTCTTGAAAGAGTCTGATTTTCAAAATTTCCGGTTGGAAAATGGTTTAAAAATATGGCAATCCATGTGGGAATATCGACATCCTGAGTCTCCTTGTTTTACAACTCATTGTAAACCGAAGCCAAAAGCGTTGCTGAAGAATTTAAAAGGTCAGCAACCACAATTTGGCGACGTATTTTTAGGAAGTTAGTTTTGCTTATGGAATATTTTGCTCGTATATATTTTAAAGACATTTTCTTTTAGGAAAAAATTCTAGTAATGAAGGTTTGTTAGGGACAGAAAGTCCTCCAAGTCAAGCTACAACCACGTCGTTTCCTGAACCTGGGACTAGTGTTACAGTTACCGCCACGATTACAACCAGAGCTGTTGACGAAGAGGTATATTTTTTTTTTAAATAAAAAATCACGCTATTATTATTAATATAGGAAACATGGTTCAAATTTTTTAGAATTTTATTTTAAACTTGTTCACAGTAATGCTTATACTTGAGACGCCGAACAGATGCACAATAAAATTCTCCCAGTAACGAGTGATAAATTTGAATAGAACATTGCTATTGGTAACCCGTTCTTAGAGATCTTTGTCAATTTTTTTTATTTGATTATCTGATTATTTGTAATTAATATTATAAATTTCATTTCATTTCAAATATAAACAGAATTGTTTCACATATCTTAATTTGTAACGTGTAAAACTGACTTCTGCGTAGAAGATACTGCGTATTTTAGGCCCTGCCCATTAATTTAATTAGTGCATCTGTTCGGCGTCCCAAGTATAGTGCAAACAGAGAAATTTTCCTCCAAAAAAGAGGAAGTACTGAAACTAAAAGAAACATTAAAACATCGTCCAGGGTTGTCAGATGGCTATAAATTATTTCCCTAAAATAAAATAAATAATTTTTTGTAGAAAAAAAGTTGCACCTTTTAAAACCGTATTGTATAAATTTTAAAATTATTAAATCATTAATGCAGTTTTTGTATTATATAAAAAAAAGTTTCGTCGTTACATAGACGAGAAAATGTAGAATTTCCCTAGAACTAGGGAAATTTCACTAGGTCTGGCAACACTTACATCTTCTGATTTAAAGACGCTGTTAACTTTCTAAATAATTTTCAGCATTTCTTCTTATTTAGAAAGAAATTTCTTAAAAGTTTTCTTTGTAGACTAATAATAATTTCACCATTATTCTACTTACTAAAAGTTAACAATCAATCTTCTTTCGAAATACTTTAAAAATAATGATGAATTCCAATATCAATTCCATCTTCAGACGAAAACTTTCTTGAATCCATATATTAATCTCCTAAAAAATGTTAAAAAAAGATACATAAGATTCTTCATGTATCACAATTTTTGAAAAAAAATATAGTTTCATGGCAAATTTTTACTCACTTACGCATCTTGAAAATCTGAAAGTTGATGTGTCACAAATAAAATGACATTTTTTTTTAAATGCGAGTGATTTTATGTGATTCTTTTAATAACTGAAGATCCAACTCAAGTTGATGCATAAATCGCTTTATTGTTTTCTTAGATTATCTTTTTAAATAGAAGCATTTTTTTCCTTTTTGGTGCTGAACAGAATTCCTTTTTCATTTAAATTCTTTAAATATGAAGAAAATTGTAGCTTGTTAGTTTTAAAATCATAGAAAACAAGATTCCCAAATGTTCTTTGCTTAATTTCATATTTAATAATACAAGATTTATTAATTGAACTTCTGGATCTCAATTTCTTATTCTCAATAATTATTGCATGATTCTTGTATCTTGTAATAATTTTTTACATATTTCTTAGGGTAACTGGGTGTCTTCTCCGAAAGACACCGTCTTTCCAGAAACCATTCCAGAAGAAAGTTCCAGTACAGAAGAAGAACACGTGGTATTAACAATTAATAACTGTTTAGATATCTTTTATGTATGGAAATAATTTCTAGGTAATATTCAGATTACCGTCTCTTCACGAATCAGATGGATTTTTACGGGATCCTTCCATTTACACGGTAAATAAACAACAAAAAATATTTGCAATAAATGAAAAATATATAATTTTTAGGCGGAAACCAGTTTATTTCAGCTTGCAATGTCAACGAAAAATGGCACAGGTAAATCAAGTTTAAAAGTTGAATCAGTGACCGCAATTTCTGTTTCCGATACCAAACAAGTCAAAGCGAAGCCGGTGTTGCAAAAAATTGGGTAAGTAGATGAAAAATGTAGAAGTATTACATTGTGAAGTGAAGATCAATTTCCAATAGATCTTCAACGGATAAAGACTCTTTGGATAGTAGTAAACAAACAGCGTCATCGGACAACCAATGCGTGGATGGTCAAGGATCTATAAAGACTTCAACTGGTGGGCAAAACATTGCGGATATTTCAGCGGCGACGTTTTTAGATGTGGCGGTTCTGCGCGCATTGTTTATTTTAGATTGGCAAGAGGAAGGAGTTTACTGGGGACTTCTCTTTGTTTACAATCGGTAATAATAATGAGTAGAGTTCGGAAAATATGCTAAATGCTTATTAAAAAAATCGAGTAATGAATATGCAAAATAAATAAGTTTTAATATAATATTCTTCACTTTCACAAAAAAAATCCAATTCATGAGAATTTCAATCCTTCTCTTTAGTTTGGATTTTACATTTTACTATAATACTTCTTCTTCATCAAACCATTCTAATTGTCTTTTCTCGATTTTCTCTTCTACTGCCTTGACATTTAAAGTTTGTCGTCAGTGAGTTTAATTTTTTATTTTGTCCATTATTGTCTTGTTTTCTATTTTTCTTAGAAATCGCATTCCAGTTGCCATTTTCGTCCTTTGTTCTGTTGTATTCCAAGTCGTTTCGTGTTTTTCGATATTTCTCTTTTGTTGAGGAATATATTTTTTATGCTTTTGAACAATCTTCCTCTTGCAACTATTCGTTCTTTTATTTCATCTTTAATTTTTCCTTATTTTGACATCGATCCCAAAAATAAATTTTTGTACCTGTTATATTCTTTTTGTCCCTAGTTGTATATTATGCTGTGTTTCTTGTTGACTTATTATTTATATTTTTTTTTGTCTTTCTTGTTAATCTTCATATTTACTTTTTCTAGTTCTTTGTGTATATCCAGATTTTTATTTTCTTAAAGTTATATTGTGAGCATAGCATATTTCAGTTATTTATATTTTCTCCATTTTCCAGTATCTTATCCTATGTGCTTTAGCTTTTCTTCTTTCCTCTTTTATTGCTCCGTCCAAAACCAGAGAAAATAAAAGCGGGCTCAGTATACATCCTCGTTTTACTCCTAACGTCTTCATGTCTTATTTCAAAATTACTGACTCCGCAAATATAAGTTAAGAATTAATAATTATTAAAATTAAAAGGTATTACTCTTTCTAGTAACATAATATTTTGCATGTGTAAAATGTATAAACTTGTTTCTATTTTGAGATAGGTAAAAGAAAAAATGCAATAGCTTTTGTATTTCATAATTAAAATTAGTAATTCATTGCACTATATCAACTTTGATATTTGTATACTTTACTATTTATTTTATATTATAATATGGATCATACCACATAATAACATATTTTTAAATATTAAAAGCATATTTTCCAAACTCAAATAAGGTATATTAGTTGGGAAGAATAGTGAAAATATGTGTTACAGTTTGCGAGATATAAGCGAGGAAAACGTGAGCCAACAGCAGCCACGCAGAAGAAGTAACTCGCTCCCGATCCCTAAGATTGAGGTGTCCCTCTACCAGAGTCCTGAAACTAAGAAACGTGAGTCGAAGGATTTTATGGAAGTTCCGGAGGTCAAAGATGTCTCGTTGCGCACAGGTTAGAATTGCCTGTTCCCCGAATGTAAAAATTCAATTCATAACTGAGGGTGTTTATTTTTCTTTACCCTTAAACAGAACGTGTGAAATTTGTTACTAATTCATAACTATTTGTACGGGATGATCCAATTGGTATGTTATCACCACATTGCAATATCTTTCTTCAATAGAAATTCCAAATAATATCGTCAATATCTTCCAAGACCTCTGGTTTTTGATTGTTCTTACAATATCGCTTTTGTGTCTGTATTGTCGCTCTCTCGTAACGCTCAACCGCTAAAAGGCATGTAGTAAAATTTCTCTCTAACTCTTCTGTGCATGAAGCTGTTGTACCATAGGCGACAGTAATGCTCTTTGCTTTTATGCACTTTCCAATCCTGGCACATTTGTTAATTTTACGCCGCTTCAACAACTGAGCAAGATATGATTGCTACTTTTGTCTGCAGAGTCTCCATATCACGGCCAAAAGCGTCCTGAAGTGGACACTACGGCTCATGTTCGCAGGGCTAGCGAAAAAACTAAGAAACGAATGAAAATGGCTGATCTTAAAGCTTTTGTTGAAACTAAATTATTATCTAAATCTGATAAAGCTCTAGAGAAAATCGGCCAGGATGACCCGAAGCCTCTTAGCGATCAAATTGTAAGTTGCTGAGTTAAATTTTGCCTTCATATATTTGTATTCATTTTAAGTGGCACACTATTGCTATCTTTAGAACCTTAAAAGATACAGATTTGATAAAATTAGTAAACACTTTTAGTATTAAGAGATTATTTTAATGAACAAACCATTTTCTTTGACTAGTGATTTACAAAATATGGGACCCATTAGCATATACTTTTTATAACATCATTGATAGAGTTTTTTATTTTTAGTTTAACGATATATAGGTCTTGTAAAGTCTGTTTTACGTTATACTTTTTTCGGCTAGTAATTTTTCGAGAAATTTTTAGACAAATCTAATATAATGTAAATCAAAAATCTTCATCCGATATTTGTCCGAAATACGTTCGGCTGTGTATTTCTATACAAGTTCCGCATTTTTTTTTTCACGCATGAGTGGTTACAAGCAAAATTGTGTTGCCAAATGTTTGCTGTTCTGTTTTGTTGGTATTCATGTTAACAAAATAACTCTCAGGTCTCCGACATTGTGCAAATAAGAGGACGAAACTCGGATGAAAATCTTGAGTAGAATATCTAGTAAGAAAATTGAGAAAAAAATATAAAACGGGTATAAGAGATATTTGAAAATGACTTATTCAAAGTTTACAATATTTTATGGAGGGATGGGTAGCTTAGTGGTCAAGCGTCATAAATTATTTCAAATCTAAGGCATAACTTAAAGAGAAAGAAATGAACTGTATTAAGCAAATTCACTTTTATAATAATAGCGCTTCTAGGAAACGAACTTTTACATTATAATCTTAGGAGGTCAGAAGTCACTTTTAACAAAAGCGCTCTATAAAATTGAGCTTGTAATACGGGCTAGTATTTCTACAAAAATGAAGTTCATTTTTAATAAATTAAAGTTTTTTATATAATTTAATAATCGAGTAATAACTTAAAAGGTAAGAAAAATACAAGATTTCCTTGTTTAATAAAAATTTAACTAAACTTTAACTTAACTAGATAAGTTTCGGTATGAGTTACGTTTTCGGCCGAAACTAGAAGAAGATCCGAAACTCAGTTACGGTTTCAGTTACATGGCTCTATATATCATTTTTTATTTGTTTAGTTCATTAAAAAAACCCTTGTTAGACACCAACTTTGTATCTCTTATAGTTCTCGAGATATCAATAGTGTACCATTTAAAATAAGTACGCTGTAAACCCCATATTTTTACAGGAATACCACCGAAGTTTAGATACGGGAGATGAACATTTATCAAGACATAGTTCAGCGCTTTCAAAAATGTTTGGACCTCTTCACCATCAAGACCCGACTAGTAACTTAATCAAAGGAAAAAGCATGCCGAGTCTAAGGTCAGTTATAATTCATTACCTCTAAGTAACATCCCTTCAAAATAAAATATCTACTTGTATATTCTATAACAGATTCTAAAGTTTTAGCACTTAGAACTGTACAGATAATTTGTCACACCCTGAGAATTGACAGTCATGTTCTCCCTAAATGAATTTGTTGTAGCGTATGAGACCGCAATTGTAGCGATTGTGTACTATCAACTGATGTGCAATCAATTGATGGTATATGTTTGTAACTTGTATGTATGATACCTAGTAGGTGCTTTATTTGTGTGTTCTATGTTGTACATTCTTACATATGTGTTCTTCTCTTTCCTGATCAGCTGTTTGATAGATGAGTTGACGGCTGGTGGGTAAGTGGCTGTTCTCTCCTCTTCTCTCTTATAAACACACCCAAATCTAAATTCTCACGTAATTTGGCCGAATGGGGGATTCCAACTCAAACGAATTAAGAGAAAATAGTTCAAAAAATAAAAAGAATATGCATAATGATGAATAGTAATAAAGAAATAATATATTATTAAAATACTTCAGACTATTTGTTATAGCGTGACGTCACGTATATAAATAGGGTCCTGAACCATTGTCGAAATATTACCATTTTTTAGAAGAATATGAAAATATACAACAATTAATAAGTATTAGTAAAAATATTTAAATTAAATATTATTTCGTTCGCGAGCTATAAGAGAATTTTGTTGCGATGTCCTGTCATGTCATATGTCTTTAGCAATTTCATTGGTTGCCTGATTTTAAAACGAGAATCGCGCGTCCACATTTCTTAGAACTTGCGGAGGGGAGACATGCATGCGGCCTGGCAGTGACAAAATGTTAACTGTATGTTCTTGTTTTTGTTAGCAAAAATAAATTTTATTTATGCCTAACAATAATTTTTTCATTTATATACATGCAAATTTGTAAGTAAACATATTTGAACAATATGAATATGAAAATAACCAATAGTCTGTTTAATTAACAGTTTATTTATCACTGGCGAAGACAGAAGACGTCAGAGGCCAAAATCTTCACTTTAAAAATTGATATCTCGCTTGTCACGACATATTTTCAGTGGCGTTTTCACTATTATGCTTATTTAACTATTATTTCAAAAAAAAATAATTTAAAAATGGTTCAGGACCCTATTACATCAATATTTTGATTGGCACTGGAAAAAACCGCGAATGTTTTGATTGGCGAGTGAAAAAACCGCCAAGAAGTTTGACGAATAAGCTTGAATAGAAATGACGTGACCTTGAGTCACATTACACTTAAATTTTGTACTTTTAAACTGTTATCAGTTGAATTTCATTCATTTGTAAACTTAAATAATATAAATACACAATTTTAAAGAATGTAGACTTACACAGAATTGTCATTGATTATTTAAAACTTTGGGGTCTGTAACTTTCTTATTAATATAAATATTTTCGTTGAATTTTCATCAATAGTAATAGTCTTAGTTTCCCTCATTCTTTTAAATTAAATTATATATAAGAAAAATGGTGGAAACCTCCATTTAAACCTATTATTTGAAATCTCCAAGAACTGCATTGAAGATTTGTTTTAAAATATAATTAATAAACAAAATATACATTTATTTGAAAACTTTAGTCTGCTTTAGATAAAATTAGAATTTATGTAAATATTATGTTCCCCATTTTAGAATTTCCTTCTTTCTAGAGTGTTATCTTCTCTATGTGCAAAGAATTTATGTTAATTGTTTTATGTTCAATAAAATAAAATTCCCGTTTTAAGAACTGAAAATAAAATAGAAATTTATACAGGTACATAGGGGAAACACGAACAGAACGAGTGAGACATACTAGAATTTGCCCACCAAATACTTTACCAACACCAAATCCAATTATTACTGTTACTGAACATACACCAACTCCATCACCAGATTACATGAAACGACATGTAAGATAATTATAATAAATTGTAGATATTTGTGGTAAATTATTTGTTCTGTAGGGTTCTATAGATAGTCAGCTAGATGCAGAAAGTTCAGGAGGAAAACCAGCTAGATTTTTCGAACGAAAATCAAGTTTAACTCGATCACAAACTGATTCTAATATTACTTACACTTCGGAAGATCTTCCTGAAGCACCAGGATCTTCTTGTTACATCACAAAAGAAGGAAATATTGACTATCAAGTTGTACTAAAGGTACACCCAAAATGGATTGAAATACTAATCATTAAAATATATAAAAATATTAAACACAATATGCTTCGTTTTTTAAGGAAAACTAAGCATATTATATTTAATTTTTTAACTTTACAATGATTACTTGTAAAACTTATTTAATTTTAAAGGCTGTCCACACGATTACATTCAGAGACAACTGTTGTTCTTTACGAGTATTGGAAGTTATTTTAAATTTAGTTGAACTTTTAATGGATTTAGGAGTTTTAAAACAATGTTTGAGAGACGAAGCTTTGGAACAAACTACGGAAGAATCAAGTCCTCAAAAAGGTGCCAAAAAAGAAACACCAGCTCAAACACCATCTTCACCCGCTGGAGATAAAACTGGATTATTTCCAGATCAGATTTGTAATCCACACAGAATAATTATGGACATCATAATAAGGTATATTTCATATAGAAAATATTGTGTTAGTGCTTATATTTTTGTTTTAAAGAGTGTTACGTCATTTGGGCTGTCCACATGGATGTAATGACGGTCAAAGAGGTCCTCCCGCAGAATTTTTAAGAACTCAGTCGCAAAATATTTTAGCGAAATTAAATCGAGCAAGCAATAAACAGTTCTCGACATACTTAAAGGATTATGTTCGATATCAAACAATTCCAGAGATATTGGATTATTTCCACGCGTATGTTGGATTCTGTATAGACCCGAGTTCGTTACTGTCACCATTAAGTAAGTAATAGCTATTTTTGTAATAAGCAAGGCATCAAAAGTGGTTATTTAACGCATGCGAAAATTACAAAACGAGACGAAGGCGAGTTTCGTAAGAACAAAGTTAAATAACCACCCAGTTTCCTTACGTGTTTCATACAATATTTTTTCTAATTCCGTTTAAATATGTACAAAAATGTATTTGAAATTATGAATTTTTGACAAGATCTACATAATTTTGTGCGTTACTAAATGGGGAAGTTTAGCGTGTTTGAAATGTGAAATATTTTTTAATCGTAAGTATACGAATAATTCTAATTTAAAATATAATTGAAAGTTAAAATTATGTTCCCATTTATTTATAATTAATAATTTATCAAAGAACTTTTGTGACGTTACAAGTGAGTTATGCGCAATGCGCTTGCGCAGAAGGGACGGTGAGACCTGACTTTTTGATCATAGGTCATAGATTTAGGAAAAACTTTCTCCGTGAACTTCTGTGACGTAATTTTAGTATAAAATTTCATTTTTTGAAAAATCTAGGCAACTTTGAGTGGAATAAAATGTTGAATATTACTTTTGAAGACAATCTTAATAAAAAAAACTCTAAACTTGCCCATTACTGTTCTAAATATAATAAAATTGTTTTTAAAATCCTGTAAAAAAAATAAGAACTACATTTTCTATTTTTGTAACTGTTAATGTTTCTATATATGCCTACTTTCCATTTTCATTTCGCGTGAAATAATGGCTTGAATAACCTAATAATAAAATAAAGAGTGTGTTATTAAACGGAAGTAGAAAAACTTATTTCAGGTCTTCTTTCGCTTCTATTTCTTTTCTTTCTAATAGTCGGTGACTATGCTAGAGTAGATTGTTCTCGTGATCATTGAAAAACTGGCTAACTCTTTAATGATTCATCTCTTTTAGAACGAAAGGGTCTGTACTATTTTCTGTCTGTTAGTTTCAAGTTAGTTTTTCAATGTGTCTAGTTTTGGTTGAAGATGTCGAATATTTTTTACGAGCAGATCAGAAGAGAGGCTCTAGCAAGTCTCCCGACATTGTGACGCAAAGTGGTTATTCTACGAACTTTGACACAGGCCTGGGAGCTGGAGGAATACGGGGCGTCGAGGGGCAAGTTGTCTCCTACGTTTTCAAAGCTCTTGTCACAAGATTCTGTAATTCTATCAAAGAAATCAAAGCTCAGGAAAACCTCGTAAGTTAGAAAAAAAATAACATTTCCAATCAGAGACCTCGAATAGTATATTGTGCAACAAGTGCAGAAAGGTGCCTATTTCCCACAAGGTGGGAAATAGATCATCTGCACGAGTGGCACACTATACTTTTTCTACGACCACACTGCTAAACGTTACAGAATAAAAACACATGCACTAAAGCTGACATAGAGAACAATATAACACAAGTAAACTCACATAGAGTACCTTCACGCATGCGCAGAAATAATATTTCTTACATTGCACATGCGCAGTGTTGGCAAATACTGTGAGAAATAATTTTTCACGCTTTAACCCCCGATTGTGGGAAATACACAACTTTCAAGCTTTATATAATATGAGAAAAATGCCAGTTTGCATAGTGGTCGTAGAAAAAATAAATCATGCTTTCAATCGGCTACAAATATAAAAAAATGATGAAAATATTTTAGGGAATGTACTGCGAAATTCGTCAGTTAATGACTTACATTAAAGAAGGCCACGGTGGTACTTTCCGAAGAGTAGCACTGAGTGCCCTTTTAGACACCGCTAACAAACCAAATAAAAAAGAAACAAACATGCAAACAACTCGAGTTATAAGACACATGCACCAATCTGAAGAAGAACCAACAGAAATCGCTACTGATCCATCTTATGTCATGGATGATCGTGGAAATCGAAAACTACTTTTCAAAAAAAGAAGTACCTCTTCTACTTGTGCTGTAAGTAACTTTTACTTGGTTTTTTATTTCTCTTAACTGTTAATTTACAGAGTCTATTGGAAACAGAAGTAGAAGAAGCATCAAAAACAAGTCAGAGTCCTTTGACGAATATTCGAAAGAAACATCACATTTTAACTCCTAGGCAAAGTGAAAGAACTTTAGGAATTGGTATTCTAGAACCTACCACTTCTAAAATTAAACCAAAATCGCGTCTTGGCGGATTTGGTATATTTAAACATTTTTAATTTTTTGTATATATTTAATTGTATTTCTTTATAGTAAACTGGTTTAAAAGAGATGGAAATAATTCCGAATCAAATGATAATTACGACAACACCGACTTATCATCAGATACATCTGCTTTTATTAGACAACCCTCTATTTATCATCCAGCCGGTACAAAATTAATACATAAAGGCAGTACATCAAGTAGTACTAACACACTTCAAAAAGCCAAGAAAAGAATGGAAGACAGATTCAGCAAATTTGTCTTGAAAAAAGGAAAAAAGAAAGATGGAAGTTTGGAAGAAACACAAGGAAGCTGTAAATTGTTCAATTAATAACGAAAATCGTTTGTGTTTACTCTACTTTTTTTTAGATTTAAGTCGTAAAAATTCTTTGGAACTGGGAGAAACATCACGAGAAAACGAATTTGTCGTTTTGAAAGAACGAAGACTTGTATCAACAATGCCAGTTTTTAACGGCATGCTTCGCTTTTCTTTTCTTCTAGATACTTGTCATCCAGGTTCAGTTCCCGATCCACATTTACTTGCCGCTGTTCTAGATTTAGTAAGTGTTATTTTTATATAGGATTTTCTTAGCTGATCGATGAATATGATAAGGCAATAATTTTTGAAATTCAGTCAATATTTCGAAGGCTTTATTTCTGCTTCGACCGGTTTCGACTCCATATGGGTCTTCCTCAGTGAGTTAAAATAATAGTAAACCATTAATAATTCAAGTAGTGTTAATAAAATGGTTTTAAGAAAAACAAAAACAATTTGTGCAGAGGCATAAAAACTAATACGAAACTTTTAAATTTTATAAAAAAAAAAAAAACTTAAAAATACTCTAAATTATTTAATAAAACATATTTCAAGATTTGCACTACACACTAAATGAAATATTGGAACACATACTACACGGTGTACTAAAATTAATTTGAGGATTAGATACTCAGGGGCATCTATAAAAAAATTACTAAAATTTAGAAGTCGCCACAAGGAGTGGTTTACTTGAAGATTTTTTGAATAATTATTTCTCTATCCTACACCTATTAAGGGAAAAAATTGAAATTTGATATCTGAGTTGTAGATATTAAGGGGCATCTATAAAAAAATTACTAAAATTTAAGGGTGGTCACAAGGGGTACTTTACTTGAAGATTTTTTGAAAAAGTAATGCTATTTTCCACACCCATTATGGAAAAAAATTGAAACTTCATATATGAATTGTAGATATTAAGGAGCATCTATAAAAAAATTACTAAAATTTAGGGGTAGTTTACTGGAAGATTTTTCAAAAGATTAATTCTATTTCCCGCACTCATCAAGGGAAAATTTTAAAACTTGATATCTGAATTGTAGATATTAAGGAAAATCTATAAAAAAATTAACAAAATTTAGGGATGGTTACATGGGGTTGTTTACTTGAAAATTTTTCAAAAGATTAACTCATTTCCCGTTTTTTTCACCTCTTATTCAAAAAATGCTAGTTACTTTAACTATCGGTTGAAAGAAAAATATCGAAATAGTAAATAATGTATATTTTTGACAACTTACGTCAGTTTTTCGATGTGATATTTATCTTTTAATCCATGTTTAAGCGCCATCTATAACCGCCACTATTACCAGACATAAAAAAACAGTCTGTAGTCTGCTTACTTTTTTTTTTACTTTTACTCCTTGAAGAAGACCCATAATGGGGTCGAAACCGGTGGGAGCCGAAATATTACTGTTGAAATATTGACCGACTTTATTATATTATTGACCTATCCTATTGTTTTTTAAAATTATTTTGATAATTTTTTTTTAGCCACACACAGCAGTAGTAGCCAGGGCCGCCCTAATTCTAGAATGTTCCTACTTTGTTCATTGTTGCAATAAAGGACAATGGCCTACTTGGATGAAAATGAATTTTCCGATGTTTAGGCCTTCTGGGCCTTTGCCACACAGGGGAACAACTACTGGGTTGAGACGGACTCATATTATTCAGAGAGCTGCCGGAAAAATGTTCTATCAATGGGCAGAGGTAAAATTTATATTTTTTACAGAAATTTCAACATAATAATTTGTAAAAGGCTTTAGGAGCTCGGCTAGAAGAAATGATAATAGAAGACAAACAAAACGAGTCTTTAATTACATCAATGGTAACAGACGAATCTATGCAAAAAGAATTACTGCTTCAAGATGAAGAGGAAGATTTCTTAGACGAAGCAAGCATAAATGGATTTGGATCTAACTGTCCGTTAGCTCTGCGTTTAATGGCTTGTAATTTGCTGTTAGAAATAACAGCATTTTTACGAGAAACATACCAAAACCTTCCCAAATCCACTCGATTATCCGGAAGAGAAAGACCTCCTCCGTGGGAACGAATGTACAGCAAAGAAGCAAACCGTCGTTGGAGCATGGCTTTATCTTCAATGGGCCACTCCCAAACCTCTGCTCAGAGTCTACAATCAATCGCTGGGGACAGAGACACCGGCCAAGCAGAAAGAAAAATCAGTTTTGTTCTCCACGAACCAGACAACGAATCCGAAGGCAGTTCAAACACAACAGTCACTATGCAAGGAGAAGAAAGCCAAGCGTTGGAAAAAGTTAAACAAAGAGTTATGAACCGGCCATATTTACTCCGAAGAGGAACCACCGCAGCACCCACTGGTGGTAGTTTCAAAAGAAGAAGTTTAAAACTTAGACGAGGCACAAAAGAAAGTCATGCATTTGAAGTCATAGCAGCACAAGCGGAACAATCAGTGAAAAGAGCAGATTCTATTCAATCGAAAAGAAAAGTCAGCTCTATTTCAGACAGAAGTGACACTTCCGAACCTGGAGTTCCTGGAGAAGCAAGTGGGGAAGAATCTCCAGGGATTTTAAGTGATGACCAGCCTCCAGAAAGTCCAAGCGATAGTAACGACACAGACGAAACCACGAAAAACATGCCTTGGATGAAAGTAAGTAAAAAATATTATGTTTCCATTACTTCCCACCACTACAGTAATATATTCTATGTATAAACAAGTTTTTTTTTCTTGTTCCTGTACTCCTTTCGCCGAAACGAGAGATTTTTTCCTGTTAAAATGGGCGTTGCTAATGCGTCGGTTTCACAAGAGAGCATTTTCGTATTATTGGAATCAATTTTAAAAAGTATAATATTAAGTGATAAAAATATACATGTAAATCAAACAAATTCTATCAATAACAAAATACGAAGTCAGAAGATAAAATGATAAAGAATTACAAGCAATAGCGCTTTTATTCTGTGTAATTCTGTCTTGCAACTAGCAAGTATATCAGGATTCCCCTCTACTTTGACATTTCATTTTTTTTTTGTCTCTGCGAGTTGACTTTTGGACATTAACTTTTTAGTTTTAATAATTACTTTGTTATGAAAGTTAGAATATTTGTAATTCAATTCTTACATTTTTTTTTGCTTAGATAGAAGTTATATATGAAATGTAATTATGAGACTGGTACTAATTAAAAAATTCTTTGTATAATAGTAACATAAACGAGAAAATGATATTTAGAGATATTTTTTAAGAAAAACGGTATAAAACTTCAAGAAAACTATTACTTCCGATTGGCCAATTGTAGTCAAAATTTAATCAGTTCATCATATTTGAATATAACTATTATATATCAAAAAATTATATCTTTTACGTGTACCATATTTGAGTTATCGTGGACGAAAATCGTCACAGACAAACAGATATACAGACATCACTGCAAAAATAGAATATTTGTATTCTAGGGACTCTAATTCTTGCCCACACTCAAGAATTTTGATCAAAAATATTGAGGCTTGTCTGTAACTCAATGGTTAATGTTATTTTTTAACCAGTTGATAAATTTTTGATAAAGTAAAACAAGTGATTGAGTTTTCGTATTTTCTTCAGTGATATCTATTTTCATTGGAGAAAAAAAAGCACCTGGTTAAAAATTAACCACTGAGTTACACTGGGGAATACCTTCCTTATCTATATTTTGATAGGCAGGAGGTAACAACGTTATCCAACTTTACACTTTTTTCAGACGGTGATTCAAGTGGCAAATTCTTTCAACTATTTCTGCTCTCATCAACAATTCTGCCATCCGTATTGTTTCCGACGTCACATGCGCGCGTGTTCCCGATTAGTAAAAGCAGTGCGCAAAGTTTACGGCGAAGAATTCGGTGTTGTTGAAGAAAAACTAGAAATGGGTCTTGATATGAAATCAAGAGAAGATACAAAGAAAGAAAAGAACAGAAATAGAAAAGTTTCTGATCAGACAAGCTCACAAGTTTCGCCTATTAGAAGAAAGGACAGTGTTGGAAAACGGGACAGAATTGATAAAAATGTGGATGGATCAAAATATAGCGGGACAATGGGTAGCAGTAAAGATTCGTCCCGAGACATGGCCGAATCAGAAAACGACAAAAAGGAAAATAATGTTAAAGATTCCGAACGGCCAAAAGAACAACCACCAATTTTAAAATACATTAAAAGTCAAGTTAAAAATGCTTTTCATGCTCCACTAGCACTTTTAGTAAAAGGCGCAGTTATTTTAACAGAAGAACATTTCATCGACATCATGCCAGTAGCTTGGGAGTTACTTCTAGAATGGAACCAAGAAGTAGCAGCTTCTGCATCTTCTTTATTTATTCTAGCAGCTGTTAGAGCTCCTCATCAAGTTACAGAAATAATGCAACAAGGTCTCAAACATCCAGATCCAGCAATTCGCATCAACGCAATTCTTCGTTTCCAAGTTTTATGGAAACTGCGATACCAAGTTTGGCCCAGAATGGAAGAGGGGGCTCAACTTACCTTCAAAGTTCCACCCCCGGGAATAGAATTTACATTACCTTCGCCCAAAATTGGGATTGAGTCATTACCAGTTGTAGATCCGCCCTGGATGCCCCAAGTCAAAACTAAAGTTGAAGAAGTCACCATTAATCAAGAACGACATGTAAGATAAAATTAAATTTGTTGTAACATAAATTAATGTATTCTTTTAGAGATCTTTAGTAACAGCAACAAAAACTCGCAAGAAACAACAAACAGAATTGATAAAAATGGCCCTACAAGCTCAAGATGATAAAAAGCGAGAAGAAAGAGAAAATTTTCTCATAACTACAATTCCGATTACAGTTCAAGCGGGATACGAACCCAGTTTACATCATGGAGCAGGCGATGACCACGAAGAAGGTAAAAGTATTTAAATTTTTATAAAATTCTTGGATATCAATGCGAGACAAATCACTTTAGGGCTTCAAAAAAATAATAAAAAAAATTTATAGCATCAATTAAAAATAAAAAACAGTATTTTGTGTGAATCTTTTTAAGAAATTCCTGATTTTCTTTCAGTGGCGGATCCAGAAACTACCTTAGGGAGAGGTGAATTATCGTTTTTTTTATGTAATCTTAGTAAACCTAGAGAGCAAATTTGAATAAATTTTAAATGAAATGAATAAAAAAGTAAAAGTAAAGATTGACAGCGTAAAAGTTCATTGCGGCATGAAATAAACTGTCTATACGGAAAGTTTATAATATTAATTTTGCTATTGAATACTTATAAAGGTTACAGGATACTAATATTTATCTATATCTACCGGTAACCACCAAACTTATTTTTATTAGGATGTACCAATGCCCTTCATAATAAAGTCAATCGTATATTTATTAAGATGCTTTTAATTGATTTAAATCAAATCCGGCACAATTAATAAAAGCCTATAAATTTTTCTGGACGTCTGGTCAGTCTAAATATAATATTTTTTTTAGTTCAACAAGGAGATGAAGAACAAGGAGACGGACAGTTGCGCAATACAAGTCATCATCTACATTCTGCGCATTCTCTATTCCCGTCAACTTTATGTGCAGCTGTTATCCAAATTGTTAATTTGTTGGATGATGCTGCTGTTACTGGAGATGGAAATGCAGTCTACGAAGTTGCTTACCAAGTAAGTAACAAAATAAAACAAAAAAATCCAAAATACGATCACTTTTAAAGAGAAAATTACGAGACTTTTTATGGTGTTGACTTTTAAATAAAGTTTTAACATAATCAACTGTAATTAATCTCAAATTTAAGTTTATTTTGTTGAAACTAAACTTATGGAAACATGTTTTTTATTTTACTTGCACAGAAAATTTATTAAAAAAAAAACAAATTTTAATCAAAATAATTTTATTAATGATATAAATAAAATTACATTTAACTGACGTTTATAATACCGGGCATAAAAGAATCATTCTATAAATATTAAAAATCGTTAAAAACTCTTTTTCCTACAATTTGTAAAAAGTCACTTTTCAGGCACTAGTGCTTGAAAAATAACCGTTGCTAGATATTGTATACACATTTATCAATGGTTTTATATACTTTTGAAAATAATTTTTATTAATATTTTGGTTGTAGGAAAAATGTTGTATGTAACATATATGTAACAGCACTCGACTAAAAAACACTTACTTTACACTCTAGTTGCTCTAGTTAGTAAAAATAAAAAAAATACATACCGCATACAAAATTGTTGATCTTCTTAGCACAATAAACACGTCTAACTTCTTCGTCAGCTTGTAAAGAACTGACTGTCTTGTAATAAACAAAAATTATTATCCAATAATTCAATTAATAATTAATCAATTATTTGGGGGATGTATAAATACATCACTTACTCTTACGAAATGTATTTTGTTGTGTTGTCTCGTGCAATAAACATTTTTACTTCAGGTGATTTGGAGTTGTCTGGTAGAAGACAGCGCCCTGTTCCTTCGCTATGTTCTTGAGCGTTTAACTCGCGAAAAACAAGACCAAATGTTTAAAATCTTGCGCCATTTAATCCGCTTCGTTCCTCGTTTACCACAACAAGCAGCATTTGCTCTTTACAACTACATCATCGGCTACGTCATGTTCTACACCAGGTCACCTCACGAAGAAGGCCAGAAACTTATTGGAACTGCTTTGTCTTTACTGTGGATGGTAGTTCACAGTGTACACGGAATTATGTTCAAAGATTTGAAGCAGATTCTGCGAAAGGAACAGTGTGACGCGTCGATTTTATTAACAGCAAATGTACCATCTGCGAAGAAGATTATTGTTCACGGTCCTCAAGAATTAGATGCTGGAGGAATTCCTTCGCAGTTTCCCGTGCAAGAAGACACGCAGTTTTGTCAGATTTTACGCGAATCTTTGGACTTTTTCGGCGTAGATGAATCCAGACACAAAGAATACTTTCTTGTAGATTACAAAACGCGTAAGTTTACCACAAGATTTCTTTTCAGTTTTAAAATATTTTTTTTAGATCAAATTCACAATCCATCGTCGTACGTAAGAGATTATTATTTCTTTAAAAGATCACAATATCCACAATTAGAACTGATTCATATGAAGCCAGAAGATGCGTTTAACGCCTTACAAAAACAAGAATTGTTGCATAAATTTGTTGAAATTGGAAAAGTTTTATTAACGTGGGCTATTTTAAAAAATGTTGATATGGTATGTAAGTAGATGAAAGTATTTATAAATGAGTGTAAATATTTTTTTAAAGGTTGTACAAAGAGTTGTATTTCTTCATGAAGAATTGATGAAGTTACCGTCTTTTCCCAGAAAAGCTTTAGAATCTAATTTAGATTTATATAAGGGCGGAGAAATTGGCAAGGTAAAGAAATATTTCACTAAAATATATTTATTATTTGTTTTTATTTTCTGAGAAATAACATCAAAGTTAAATTTTTGTAGGAGTTGTTGGGTTTGGACGTTCTGCACAAATTTATGTGGGTGAGATTGATTGCAAGAATGTTCGAAGCAATGGCTGGAAATTTCGCTTATTCAGGCGATATTCACTTATTTCTTAACGTATTAAATGGAGCTGTAATCTTACACTCCGAAGACGCTTGCATTTTGCGATATGTAACAGCTACTTACATCAATGCTGCTTTTAATTTTAAAAACATCTTTTCTACTAATGGTTATTTGTTAATTATGCCTACTTTATTAAAAATTTATTCAAATCACCAAACTAATAAATTAGTGACTACAACTGTAGAATATGCAGTTAAACAGTTTTATTTAATGAATCGAAAACCATTCATTCTTCAAATGTTTGGTTCAGTGTCTGCCGTTTTGGATACAGATGAAGAAGGGACTTATGGAGATGCGCATAAAGTTCAATCAAGTTGTTTGTTTAATTTGTTGTTGAGTTTAGAAACTCCTTCGCCTGACCCGTTAAATATAGCGGAACTTGTAAAAGAAGACAAGCCGTTAAAAGCAATTGATTTTTGTTATCATGACGAAAATGAAATGGTTACGGTTTTAGATTGTATTTCTCTTTGTGTTATGGTTGTTTCTTACGCTTCTGAAAGTCATCGTGGATATCAAATGCTTGTAAGTTTTAACTTTTAGTTGAAAACAAAACTACAAAACATATTTTTAGATCATTTTGGAAGCAATTCTTCCATGTTATTTACAACACATTCAACTTCCAACTTACAACAAAGAAGGAAAAACAGAAAAAGAAATCATACATCAACTTGCAGTCGCGATAAAAACTTTAGTCAACAACTGTGAAGCTTTGACAAAGTATGTTTTTTGATTACAACAATAATAAGTTTGATAACTAAATTTTTTTAGGAGTTATAATGGTCCTTATAGATCAAGTCCGGAGCACAAAGGTTCCAGCCAAAGAAACTATAGTCGAGGTCCATACTCCCCAGGTTTTGACTTTGAAGATGAGTCACATTCTAAGTACATGAGCGAACACAGTCGCGCTAAGAGTATGTATGAACATGATGTGGAAGATTCCGAGGTTTTACGAGCCGAGTATAGACGTCCAAGGGACGTACTTTTGTCTTTGGTTGGGGATTTTATGTATAGGGCTTCTACCAGATTGCAAGAACTTAATAAAAAGTCTAGCCAAGAGGGGAAGGTCATAGAGTTGTTAGACATTCGCTCACATGTTGTAAGTACTCAAAAGTTTTTATTCGAATGTGTCAAAAAATATTTGAACGAAAAGTTGGACTTTTTAGCAGAGCATTGATTGGTACCGTTTCTAGGTGACTACTTTTCGAACTTGTACGCAAAAAGTACAATGGAAATCAAAATTATTTATTTTTTCTCTTTATTTATTCCCAATCTAGTAAAATTGATGAAATTCATTTGAACGGAGGATAATTCTAAAGAAATTATAAATTCCTTATTTCACAGTCATTCATCATTTTAATTATAATTTACAAAAATGGCAGAAACGATGTCAATAATTTATATTTTTGCGACCACTATGGAAAGTGGTACTTTTCTCTCACTATATAAAGCTTGAAAGTTGCGTATTTCATTTCTCACAGTATTTGCAAACACTGCGTATGTGCAGTGTGAGAAATATCATTTCTCACAGTAATTGCCAACACTACGCACGCGTGAAGGTACTCTTTGTGAGGTTACCTGCGCCATATTTTTTTATGTCAAATAGCTTTCGAGCATGTATTTTTGTTCTGTATCATTTAGCAATGTGGTGAAGAAAAAGTACAGTGTGTCACTCGTGCAGAATTACATATTTCCCACTTTGTGTGATTCCAGCACTCGACTTCGTCTCATACCTCGTGGGAAATAGGCGTCTTTCTGCACTTGTTGCACAATATACAATTACGTATGCTAATATAGAAAAGAAACCGACACTATGTATTTTTTTCTCTTCATTTATTTACAATTTAGAGAAATTGATAAAATTCCTTTGGACGGAGAATAATTCTAAAGAAACTATAAATTCATCATTGTACTGTCATTTATCATTATATTTATTATTTTCAAAACATGAGTGTTATAATTTACACAAATTGCCAGAAACGATTTATTTTGTGATTTTGTTTTATTTGTTTATGACACAGGTCACAATAATCTATTTTTTATAAGAACGAAGTGTGGGGAAGATAGAAGCAGTTTGATCTTATTTTCTGTTCGATTTTTTCGTATATAATTTAATTAATATGAGGTAGTATTCTACTTCTTTTAATTATTTTTTTTGACACATTCGCATAAAAAATAATGTATGGTACAAGAACGAAAACGTTCTCGAACTCCTATGGACATTCCATAGTCGTCGAAGAAATTGTTTTTTTCGTCCTTGGATCATAAATGACTATTGTGTATTGTTTGTGAAATATTAATGTTTGTAATAGCGCCTGGCTGATATTGCGCACAGTTTATTAAAAGTGTCTCCATACGACCCAGAATCGATGGCTTGTCGAGGTTTACAACTTTATATGAGCCACATTTTGCCGTCTACTGAATGGGCAAACGATGCAATGCGTCCAGCTCTTGTGACGATATTACGACGATTGGATAAAGTGTTTAGTAAAATTTCTAAGAAACCTTCAATACGAGTAATAAATATAATATTTAATGTTGTTTAAATTCTGAAATAATTAATTTATAGCGAAATACAGATTGGGACGCGGCGGCCGGTTTGTTGAAAGGAATTTATGAAACTATGATTCGTTATCCGTACATAATGCACTGGCAATACATCAAAGTTTTAATAAATACTTGTCAGACTTTAATTGTAAGCGATGGTTTTGCAACTGAAGGCGTCTCATCAGCAACAGCTGCCTTGATGTGCCAAGCACCTCCACCTCAATTTTGTTCGATTGTTGTTCGCCTAATTGCTCATCAAATACTCAACACTGCGGTAAAAAATCGCTGCACTGTTGTAAACTTTTCAAAACTGTAAAAATTTTAGGACACATATAACTTGGAGCAAGTTTGTGGAGGTAGTTCTTTGTTTTCATCCCAAGAAAAAGCAGAAAACATGATAATGAATCTAATAGTGCCCTTATGTTTACGTGTCGGTAGCGGTAGAAAAGATGTAGCTAAAATGCAACAATCAGATATAAGTTTCGCACTTATGGTTATTCTCCATGCAATGAGTCCACCAGTTGCTAAAACTGCTCCAAGTGCTGCACAGAATTTAAAAACTGCTTCAGAAATTCGCACAGGCAGTTTGACGTACACTGGAAGAGATGCGAAAGTAACAACGAAAATTAATACTTCTTTGTATCAAGTTTCGTTTTTAGCTTTAAAAATAATGACTATTTGTTTTGAAAGTGATTTAATATTAGATTGGCCGAGAATTGCTCGAACTATGAGAGATTTAAGTAAAAGAAATGAAGCTACAAGTTATGTTTGGGATTTTCTAGATTTTGTTGTTACACAAAGAACTCCGCTTTATATTTTAATGCAACCTTTCATATTCCAAAAGGTTTGTCTACTTTATTTTGAAATATCCACTATTTATTTTTGATATTTCAGTTGGCTCAACCACCAATTTCTGATCACGAAAGACATATGCAAAGTACAATTAAAGATAAAATGCGTGGAATAAATCTACCCCAACAAAAATGTAAAGGCGCTTTGCTTATGGAATTAGCGCATGAAATAAAAGAACTTAAAGAGGAATTAGAAGAAAGTAAGTTTTATTTTTAATACTCATTAGATATTAACAGCAAATTAAATACTTAAGCAGACAGTTCTGAAGAAAAAACAGATCCAGTTACGAAGAAAGATCCTCCACATGCTCAAGTCCAGATGACGAGCGAAATTAACCACGGAAGACACCAACGTCCGTCTTTGATCGAGTTCTTAACTGGCGATCATAATAAGACGCAAAGTAGTGCAGCACCTTCTTCGGAACAACCTGGTTTGAATCTGCCACAACAACAGCAACCGCAAAGGGGTAAAATAATTCAAATATACTGTTTTTTTTTTTATTAATTTCTGTTTTGTAGAATCACTTTCCAGCGCTAGTGGGGCGTCGACCCTGAACCAAGGGCAAGCCAGCACAAGCGACTGCGCCCATGAAAATGGCGTAAATGGCGGATCGCCCCCTTGCAATGCACCTACTGGTATGTCCGTTACTTTTCTAGTCTAAATGTTTGTTGTCTATGTAAATTTTTCCCTGTACCTAATATTTCCTCGCATTGAGAAATCCGTTGTTAAAACTGATTCTATAAAATATATTTTATTAAAATAGTCTACTAAAATGTTAATGTAAAGTTGAAATGTTGAACCCTACACAATAAACGTTACAGAAACTTACTTGACACTTTACTTTCATCACACATTACATTTTCACGGACGGATTGCTTCATGTTCTCAATCCGTTATCACATTTTTACCTTACTACGTTCACAGTTGATCAAACAATGTTTTATTATACTAGTACACACACCCATTTTTGGGTCTCAAAATCTATAAATTAAATCTGTTGAAACCACCACAGATACTTACTTTCTGTAAATATTTGCAAATAAATGACAAGAAAAGAAAAGTTGATCAACTAGTGACTGGAAAATTACCGGCAATTTTTGCCGTCATGTTCTCGGTTACAAGTAAAATTCTAGTTGCGAGTGGTATTCGGCATAACAATTCCACGAAATATATAGTTATACATATATAATAATAAAATTTGACGTTCGTTGTAGCTAAGTAATGGTTATTTAGTCAAAAAAATTACATCGGCAATTTGCACTAGTGAAAATTATCGATAATAATAAAACTAGATTTTTATTTATGTAAACACTTGGTTGCTTGGCAATTTGTTAAAAGGAATTGACAGGATAAATCTTTGAAACAAATTGCCATCAAGAAATTAAAATGTAACCATACTATCGTTTTATCAAATTTCTTCACTGAAAATCTACTTACGGTCATCAAATAAAGCGTTCTGATTAGGTAAAAATGACGTATGTGAAATAATCAGAGTAATTCGAATTTTATTGGTTCAATTCATCAAAATACTGTGATTTAAGCGGATGACAGATAATGACTGGAATTTGCTCTATACGTGCACTTGTACATCCAGACGGATAGACTGACAGACATCACGTTAAAAATAGTCTGAAAGGTCTTAATATGTTGATTTGATCAACTGTGAACAATATTTTCATTGAACTACTAATTGATTTAAAAACTATTGGACATAAACACAAGGTAACCGAATAAATGTGTCCTCTTGTTGCTGTACAAATTGAAAGTCCCTAGTTGTTGTGGCTTGAGGAAAATGCAACAAGCAACAGACCTGAAGATACCGTATGTTTTGATTAGTGTTTGCTGTTCACTTGCATGTTTCAGACCGATCCCAGCATTCCTCTGTTAGCGATGAACATTGTTTGCCTACACAAAAATCTGAAACTTGTATGTCTCATCAAAAGACGCCTAAACTTCGCTTTGTCTCTTCTGTAGAGCTAAGACACTCTTCAGGTAAATCTCAAATTTAAACCAAACTTAAAAGCTTGCTTTGTGTCAGCGAAACTTTAAGCATTTATGTGTCTTTAAACTTAAATTGTATGTGTAGGAGAAACATCTACGACGCCTTTAAGTCCGGGAAGTCCCGCTGATGATAGTTCGAGTGAAATTCACCCGAATAAACCGCGACTGCAACGAGTGAAAGCTCAAAGTCGTAAGACTTTCCGACTTAGGAAAAGCCGCAAAAGTCGCATAGAGGAAAGTATAATTTTATTGTGCTTTTTGTCTAGTGAGCACATTTATAAGTTACAACGTTGGGACATTTTTCAAAGGAATAAGTTTGTTGCAGCTAAAAAGTTTAACGTGAATGAAACGATTTATTTATGGTTTTATCAGTTCTTACTAATGTGCAGTCAATTACAAATGTCATACACAATATCGTATTTACTAGTTTTATAAATTAATTTTATAACTGATGTGATATTGAAAATGATAGTGACTTTTTAATGAATTGGGAATCAACCAACGACGACTTAGAATTACTATATCAACCAAATTTATGTTACTTGCATTTTCTTAATATTTTTAAATGTAGAAGAGATAGTATAGCAATACAACAAATAAAATAACAGTCCGATTTCATAAATGAGTTCCTATAAATTCAAAATGCGTTCCAAGTCAAAAGTAGTTCCGAAAACGATACACAATTCGTGTTTTGTGTAATACATAGTTCAAAAATAATTCCGAAATGGTACTTAGATTCTATTTGATGAGAGAGATTCAAATTTCAAAGTAATGGGAAATTATGAGATACTATTGGCTGCTTATAAAATAGGATTACAAAGAATTTGGTCATTTTATTTTTGGACTTCGTATTGTGTTATTCTTCGAGTTTGTGTATATTGTTTTATGGAAATTTATTATTATTATGAAGTATATTTTGTACATGTAATATACTTTTTAAAATTCATTCCGATATTTTGAATTTTCGCCCAATATATTCTTACGAAAATGGTTCTCTTGTAAAACTGGCGGTTAGCCACGTCTATTTTAACGGAAAAATTTCTTTCGACACAACTCTAAATTCATAGATTCCAATAGGAATAGCATTCACTTTTGATAAATCTATAGACGATTTCTTTTTTTCTGACCACTTACTATTTATTTGCGAAAATTCTCTCTTTCCAAGTATATTTCATTTACCACTTAGATCAGATTTAACTTTTTTTGAATTTGGATCACTTATTTTTAATTCCATTTGGCTAGATCAGTTTACCCCTTCCTTATAACATGTACTGATTCAGGTAATCCACTCGCTGAATTAGATCAGAAAGATCATATTTAACTGATCTGAAATGAACTGATTTGATCTGACTGGCAAAATGAATACCATTTATCTGCTTTAGGTGCACGTATAACAAATAATTATACAAAAATAAGTAATTTAGATGTTTGTTCCTTAATTTAAAATCTTTAAAATGATCATCCAATTTATGGCAAATAATTTTTGTTTTATCAGGTGTCACATATAAAGTTAGAACCGCAAGAATCAACCCCAGTTTTGCAACAATCTCAATCTTTACCACAACAGACATCTTCTCCGCCGGTTCAATGCAGTCATCCACTTCCTATCGACCGCTCACGACTTCTCCATTCGCGCACCGAAGGCGGTTCTTGGGACGAAGACAGCGCGGTATCCCAAACCTCCAGCACTTCTGGCTACCGAGAATCTTACAGCTTGCAATGCACGATGGATAGTCCGAAGAATATACCACCATTGGCATCGCCAGACATGCACGACTTACCTTCTACAAGTAGCGCGACTACAAATAATTATCTGGCGTGTGATAACAGCTCAACTGATTGTTCTTTTAATGAAAATGGCGAACGGACTGCACTGTTAAGCAGAAATGAGAGGTCGTCTTCACAGCATTCCCTGTTGATGGTTTTTGATACGCAAGATGAAACAACACTTATATAAAATGTAAGTTTTTATTGTTATAAAAATATTTATTTTAAAAATTCATCTACAATTGTTTACAAAATCTAAAGTATTATTGTTATAATCAAACAAAAACTTCATAAAATGAGCCTTCCTTAAAATTTTATCCGGTAAAAAATTAAGTAAAGACAATTTAAATTGCTCATTACACACATCTGATATTTTTTCTAACTCTAAATTTATTTGACTTAAAAATTCAAGAATTGTGTTAAATTTCCACGTAGCTTCTTTTAACAACAAAATTCCTGAAAAGTACTGGACAGAAGTAAAACCAGACAATAATAAAAACAACAAAGATGCTTCAAATCTTGTAAGAAATAAAGATCCAATTATAATTAAATTATTTCCACAACTTATTTTACGGATAGTTTTATAAAACTCTAAAAAGAAACTTAACGTATTTTTATTCATAACAGAATAAGAAATCTCGATTTTGTAATCGAAATTAACAGTAAATTTTTCTAATGAACTAATAAAAATAAACGGATTTATTAATTCTTCATTACAAATTAAATTAAAATAATTCATATCACAGAATTCTGAGTACATTATTTTGGAAATTTCTTTACCAGTAACAAATTGTAATTCAATTTGAGATTCGCTGTCAGAATTAAATAAAATATTTTCGGTGGTATTTTCATTGATACAATCAAATATATAAATTTCTTCATGCTTATAAAAATTGTTATTGTTTGTTATGTATTTTGAACGATCCATACTTTGTATGTAATAACTTTGTATAAAAGAATTTGAAATTGATTTTTTAATTTGATCATTTTTACGATACTCATTTGGTAATATTTTGTTGAAACAAAATATGTTATCATTTATGGTTTTCATTTGTTTAGACATAAAAAACATATTACATTCTTCTATTTGTGAAATAAATTTATTTGGTACTGTTCTTTTTGAAAACATTGCGAATTTAATATCTGGATTTTTATAATATGTGAGAAGTTTTTCTCGTATGTTCATAAAATTTTCTTTGGCTTTGTATTTCAAACAAATTACATAAACTTCAGAATTGCCACTTTTTGATGTACAAGGTTTAAAAACGTGCAGAGATTCAAACGAATTATAAAGTAAATATAAAAGACAGATTGTTGCACTTTCAAACATCGTAAACATTTTGATGATAAATGAACCATCTACAAAGAAATAATTTAAAATAAAGTAATAATAAGAAGATTTTTGTACCTGGGGAAAGGATTGTTAAAGCTGTGACGACTTCACAGAAGTGCAAGTGTTCTACCAAGGATTCTTGTTCTCCTGGATTAGACATGCAGTCTACACTTCCATCAGCAGTCACCAATAAAATCTAATATACGTTTTATTTGTAACAATAAATAAAAAAATAAATAGCAAACATACCTTTCCTAATTTTTCAGCCTCTGAAACTATTATTTCATGATTATAAATTTTAGTTAAATCTCCTGAATTATCTGCTCCGAAAATCCATTGTTCGCGAGTAAAATTCATTAATCTTTTATCCGGAATCATATGCGTTAAATCATTTCCTTCATATTCTGGATTTAAGCTATTTACTCGCCATTCCCACTTATAAAACATAAATAAATAAAAAATAATACTTCTATTTCATACTGTACAACATTTTCATATTTAACGGACTGATTTAAAATCCGACAAATTAGATTTACCGGACTAGTTTAGTAAAATAATTGCAGATATTAAATTTGTACTTTTATGTACTAAATTGTAATTCTTTAAATTTGCCCTTAATTTAATATATTTCTATTGAAAGTTTGTAATAGACATGTCACAAGAGACAAATAATAGGGTTTTTCTTTTTAAATTTCCCAATGACAATTTTTTTTCACGACTTGCGTAGAAACCTCTACTTTCTTCTCGCGAAATAGTGAGAAAAATTACTTTTTTCTACGACCACTATGGAAAGTAGCACGAAAAGTCTAGTCTGCCACTAGTGCAGAATCGCGTATTTCCCACTTTGTGTGAAACTTTCATATCTCCTAGAAATTAGGCGGTTTTCTACACTTGTTGCACAATATATTATTCCCGCTCTAGAAAGACAAATGTACAGTGTTACCAATAGTTAATATTATTAAAAATTCTGATTTAATAATGACATTCTTTTAAAAAAATATGGAAATTATATCTTATTCCTTTCTATCTTCAAACTTTCGCAATTTGACAACTTAAAACTTGAATTGGCATATTGGTAATACTATACCAATTGCACTGCTAAACGTCGAAATTCGCATAACCTATTTTTTTTAGCTTATTATGTTGCTGCGTCTTTTCGTCCGAATAAATTGATTTTTGAAACATGTGAAAAAAATGTGTCTAACATGAAAAGAAAACACTTTTTCCACTCTCATTCCTTAATAATTGTAAAGCAAACATTTGATTGAAATTGAAAAATATTATACAGTATGAAATAAAACAGTATGTACACTGTTTTATTATGTATGTCCAGTAAATAACTATTATTTATAAATTTACCTCTAAATTGCTATAATTGGTCGCTAAATAATGATTTAACGCGCTTATAAATGCTCCTGGTGCCTCACATAAATGAAAACTATTAAATTTGTTGTCGTTTAAAACTGACTCGTTTATAACAGGAAATTGGCTGACGCATTCGAAAAATTTGCACCAAGCCTGTAGACAAAACTATTATAATTAAGTGTCTATGTTTATAAACATTGAAATACCTGAGTTAAAATTTCTGGTTTTACATATTTCTTAAGTTGACGAAATACATACCCGGCAGGGTCGCGAGCTTTTGTATGTTTCGACCATTCTTGTAAATTAAACTGACTGAGTTGTCCTTTAACTTGATTGAGCTGATATTTCATTATTTGAAATTGATCTATTTTCCATGTTTGTTCTATAAACAAATCTGCCGGTTGTGGTATGTTCCAATGTTCTTCACAATAAAAATCGTAACGTTTGTTGAAATAGTCTTCTATATTTTCACATAGATTTTCCGAGTGTTGCCGTTTTCTATTACGGAAATTTGCAAACGAGTCTTTATTTGTATTTTGCACCGAACTCATTTTAATGTCTGACTTTGACATTGGGAATTATTTTGTACGTTGGTAATAATTGGCAGTATTGAAATTTGAAAATGTCAACATGCCAAAAATTTAACCTTAAAAAGTGTTGTTAAAATTCAAAATGAGTAAAATACGAAAATGTTTTTTACATTGTCTACAAAAATCTCATGAACCTATAGATTTACCACATAATAAAGCAGTTATTATCGGCAGAAATTTGCTGACTGGCATAAAAGATTTAAATTTATCCAAACGACAACTACAACTTACAGCAAATACAGATTTATGTACAGTAGAATTAGTACCTTTAGGTGTTAATCCTGCAGGAGTTAATGGTTTTGTTGTAAATCAAAATAAACATTACACATTGCAACATAAAGATGTAGTAGAACTTTTATTAGATAAGTATTTTCATGAAGTAAGGTTCACACCTCCACCAGAAGTTGAAAACAATAATTTAAAAAGAAAATTAAGTGATGACAGTGATACAAAAGTTTTGAAACAAGTAAAACATAATATTGCAAAATCAGTACCGGGTTGGGAAGAAATTGACAATAAAAAATTATATATTTACACCTCAGAAAATGTTTTATCAAAAAATAAGGTACATAACAATTTTATTATCATATACACGTCTTAAAAAAATGATTACAGATAGCTGCATATGATTTGGATGGTACAATAATAGCAACAAAATCTGGTCTTCGATTTGCAAAAGATTTACACGACTGGAAATTTGCTTTTACTGAAGTGCCTAAAAAACTTTTAAAACTACACGAAGATGATTATAAAATAGTGATATTTACCAATCAAGCAGGCATAGGATTGGGAAAAGTTAACATAAAAGATTTTCGCACAAAAATAGAAAACATTGTTGAACAACTAAAAGTTCCTGTCCAAGTTTTTGCTTCAACTGGAAAAGGAATTTACAGAAAACCTTGTCCAGGAATGTGGGACGCCTTACAAAATCAAGTCAGTAAAATATTTACTTTAAAAATATTCAATTAATTGTTTTATTTTAGAAAAATGATAATATTGATATAGATTTATCAAAATCATTTTATTGTGGCGATGCAGCAGGAAGGGATAAAAACTGGGCACCAAAAAAGAAAAAAGATCATTCTGCAGCAGATTTGTTATTTGCTTTAAATGTTGGAGTGAAATTTTTAACACCAGAAGAACATTTTCTCGGGGCTCGAAAAGTAGAAGGAATTATGCCCGAATTTGATCCTCGAAATTTAAAACCACTTTCTTTATACAATCCAGAAAATAGTTCTCTTACTGCAGATCAACAAGAAGTAAGTAAATTTTTATTCGAATTTATCAAAAGATTAAGATATTTGAATGAAAAGTTAAACTTTTTAGTAGAGTTACTATATAACTACTTATTTTTACTTATTATTTGTTTACAATTTAGAGAAATTAATAAAATTTCTTTGGACTGAGGATAATTCTAAAGAAACTAGTCTACACCTCACTTTCCTGTTGTCATTTTAATTGTAGTTTTCAAAACATGATTGATAATTTACAAAAATTACAGAAAAGAATATATTACTTCAGTATCGATACCAATCTACTAATATTTTATTAATATTAACATTTAACACATTATTGAAAAACTTATTAATTAAAGTAATTGATTAATATTTTTGAACACGAAACAAACTATTACTTCTGGAAAAAGGCTTACTAAAGTCTCCTTTCTTGGTGCATTTAATTTATTGTAAAACAAATGAATAATATGGACGAAAACCCTCTCGATATATTCCATAGTCATCCGAGAAATTGCATTTTTTGTCCTTGAAGTACAAATAATTATTTAAATCTTGTAATTTGAACTATTGAATTACCAATATGAATTTTAGGTAATTATTTTTGTTGGATCTCCCGGATCAGGCAAAAGTTTCATCTGCAAAAAATATTTAGTCCCAAAAGGCTACACGCATGTAAATCGCGATACTTTAGGATCTTGGCAGAAATGTGCAGCTGCATTGGACGATGCGTTAAAAAAGAAACAAAGTGTTGTTGTAGACAACACAAATCCCGATAAAGAATCGAGAAAACGATTCATCGACATCGCTAAAAAGCATAAAGTGAATTGTAGGTGTTTTGTTATGAATACCAGCATACAACAGGCCAAACACAATAATTTGTTTCGAGAAATTACAGACAAAAGTCATCAAATCGTTACTGATATTATAATTAATTCATATAAAAAGAATTTACAGGAACCAACATTAGATGAGGGTTTTAACGAAATATTAAAAGTAAACTGTAATCCTAAGTTTAATAATTCTGATCATGAACGATTGTATCATATGTTTTTACTAGAGAAATAGTTAAACAAGTGGATTACTAGCCATGCTAGCAGTTCTAAAATTGATGCGACTATTTCTAGACATTTTGATGTAATTTTACTTTTTTTTTCTTTTAAAAATTAAATTTTATTAATTAAATAAAACAATCCATTCAAGTTCTTAACATTATTTTAACGATATTTTTCACCAAAACCCTTGAAACACAAAAGATATACAGGGTGTTCATTAGGATCTCGAGAACCGTAAGAAATATGAAAAAACTTCTTCCATATCCAAGCTGACATCATTTAGAAATGTTGTCAGTAAAATTTTCAATTAACCATTAATATTCATAAAACAGATTAACCACTAACCCGGATTAGTTATACCCCTTGTTATTATCCTGAAATGTTAAACTAACTCCAGTCCCAATTCATATAAAGAATTTAGTATATTATTTAGTTCCAAAGATAACTCCACTAGTTTAGTGGAATTAGCAATATTTGTAGATAATTATTAGCATTTCAAAATGATACAGACGGAGATTTGTGGTGATACTTGACAAGCTATAAGTAAAATACTTTGATTATACGCATACTCAAAGCATTCAAGTATGTTGATAATTTTTTTTTTTTAATATTTTGTATCTTAAATTAGCTTGTCATTTCAGGATTTTAACAAGAGGTGTAACTAATCAGTATTAGTAGTTAATATTTTTTATGAATTTGGATGTCATCGAATTGAAAAGTTAAAATTTTGTTTGAAACAAAATATTTTTTTTAGTTTATTGTCATTATAATGTACTTCTGTTTTATATCATTGGAAAGAGAAACTAAATCTCTATTTGATAGTATTAAAGCCAACTTTGAGCCTCATATAAAAATTGAAAGTTAGTATGAATTTGTTGAAAAGTATACGAGCTATAAAATTGTTAAGGATCGCTGTCAATTTCTCGTAAAAAAAGCGTCTGTAGAATGTGCAAACTAGAAACTTGTATGAATTGAAACAAGAAGTTATGTTATCAGTTTTTTGGTCATATCTAGTGACCTATGCATTTTTTTTTTTCGAGAAAATAAATACGTCATCAAAATGGGCAACTAATGCAGCAACTTTGCACCAAATTAACCGACTTTGTATCTCTTACGGTTCTCGAGATCCCAATGATTAGCCTCATAAAACGGACACCTGTATAAAACGCCCAAATGCTTAATTAAAAAAAATCAGTGAGTTGGACTATACAAAGAAATATAGGAACTGACATTAGATGAAGGTTTTATTTATTTAAAGAAAGGAAAAAAGGAAATGTTTAATGTATAAAGTATTATTTAAAACTTTATTCATAAAAATTTTATTGAAGAATGAAAAAAAACATGATTATATGTAGCATTGATTTAAATCTACTTTTTAAAAACTAACGCGAAATTTAACGAAATATTAAAAGTAAAATGTAATTCTAAGTTCAACAATTCAGATCATATGTTTTTCCTATAAAAATATTAAACCAGTGGATAACTAGCCATGCTAGCAATTCCACAATTGTTGTGTCTATATCTAGACATTTTAATATATCCCTTATCTCCCCAATCAATGCCCCAGGAATTCTTAACAATCCAGAAATCTTTTCTACTTTCGGTTCCATATCCAACGGCCAAAACTCCATGATCCAAATCATATCTCGCATTGCCACAATCTGATTCGTAATAAATCCCTTCTTGGTAAAACATGAACGAGAAGTGATTCGCATCGATGGCGACTGAGATGGGGCCGATTAAAGCTACGGCGTTTTGAAGTTTGACCTCGTCTCCGAAAGGCAAGTCTACGAAGCCGCTGTCCATAGCTCCGGAGTTACGAGGGGAATAGTGACAGGACTCGTCTTCAGCGTGGTAAGGATAAGATGCTTCTGTGTCAATTCCTTTGTTGTATTTCACGTATTTGAATGAATTGTCCATCAAACCTCCCATACAGCCATGATTTCCAAAGGACCCAGAACAGTCCACTAAGTTTTGCTCGCTTAAAGAAACTAATTTATTCGTTTTGCGAAAATGTTGGCCTTCTAGTGCACCAGTCTGAAATATTTCAAAATTTTAGTATACAATTAAATATAAAAATAGTATTTGTCACAAAACGATGTTAAAGTTTACAGCTTTGTTGATTTTATTATATTATTATTTGAAAACTAAATAAAAATTTTATAGTAAAATTTCGCAAACTTTCCAAAAGAAATAAATAAAAAAAAACTGTGTTTTACTTATTCGTATTTTTCGTGAACCATATGTAGTTTCGTTTTTACCTATCCAACAAAATATTCTGCAAATTATGTTTTTAAAAATGAAATTTAAACTTTTATGTATCGAAAAATACATTTATTTGAATTTTCTGTATTAAAAAATAGTTCTTTTTCTTCTGTGAAATGGTTTTTATAAACTAAAGCAAAAATAATAAACACCACAAATTAGCAATAATAAATTTACAATAAAATTTTATTTTACATATACAGGGAAATCAATGAAACTTTTTAAGCATGGGGATCTCGGGAACTGTAAAAGATACAAAGTCTGTTAAATTAGACAAAAATTACCTTATGTCGGAGTCATTTGATATGTTTTTGTTTCTCCCAAAAAATACATAGGTAACTAGATATAAACAAAAATGTAATTTTTTTCATTTTTCATTTTTTTAACGACTATAGTGTTTTTTTTCTTTTTTAAAGCTTAAAATACATGCATAAAATAAAAAAGTTATAAGCAAAAAATAATAAGCTAGTACAAGTCAGTTAAGAATAATAAGAAATGAATATTACCAAGAAATTGTGAAAATGGGCAAGACAGCAAGATGTCAGCTAAACATTTAAAATATCCATTTATGAAATTGAGTAAATATTTTATGAATATCTAACGTCAAAAAAATGTTTGTGTATGTGTTAAACATTTCTTTTTCTTGCACTGAATCATTTTTTAGAGCTGTCTTATTGACATTAATTTAATTGTGTATAAGATTTATTGCGCGGTTTTTCCTAATTGAGTCGCCACTATCGATGTGTCAAAATCCTATTGTAAGGACTCGTAAACATCCGTTAAAATCATGAAATGTTACGGAATGTAATATCCCTCATATTTATTTGATGAATTTATTATTTATTTAATAAAATCTTACCGCACTAAAAGCCCAGCATGATCCGCATTCTCCCTGGTCCTTAATTTCCGTGACTGCTCCTTCCTTTCTCCAATCAATTGAGGCAGGAATTTTAATAAAATCAGGGGAAGGAATGTATGTAGAACCTGTTATCTTAGTCCCATTATATTTAAACCCATTCATCGTTTGAGAAAATTCGGTAAGCAACATGTCTCCGAAACGATTCATTCCAAGCTTGAAACTTGTTTTTCCTTCCATAAATTGTTTGTTGTGTTCGTAAATTCTGCGTCTGTTTTGTTCGAATATTTTATGTCGAAAAGATTCAGTTAATGAACTGTTGTAGATTTTACCGTATGTCATCTTAAATTTTAATTTCAGTTTAAAGTTTATTAACAAATTTATAAAATATATTTTTTACCTTAAATGCTTCCCAGTCTATATCCATTGCGTCTATTTTATAAGCCAATACAGGATAAATTGAACACAAAATAAAAATTAAAACAAATTTAGCCATTATGACTACTAATAGTTAAACAAGATTTAACTTTGAAACTTAGAGATAAAAATTTATATTTATACCCCAAATTTTGTTTGTTTTAAAAATAATTGTTTTATTATTATTAAATATAATTTGAAATGATTTCTTATACAAATAATCATTTTTGAGGAGTTTATTTAAAACAATAATATTTTTTAAATATATTTGACATTATGGATGAATGTTTAATAAAAATAATAAATACAATCGGATTTGTGAATAATACATTTCAATGAATTGAAGATAAAATTTTATTTTTGAAATATTAAAATAAAATTACTTTTATTATTAAATATTTATAGAATGAGTTGGACGAAATGGACAGCGAAGTGTGAGATTTGGGGTTCAAATCCTAGCTTCGCTAATGTTTGTCCAAATAAAAATACTATAGGTTCTTTGCAGAGACTGTAAGTTGACAATCTACACCACTAAATGCAAGTAAAATTTGTCATAAATCCATCTTGGAATGTTGTACCGCAGATGATGATGAAGTAATATAAAAATTTATTTTCTTTCGAATTTAACGACTTCTCATTTATTTTTACTTTCTTGTACTAAGTAAAGTCGTGGGAAAAATAACTTTGTGTAAGGCAATAAGGAATAGTGACTAACATTTTAATAAAGATGATCAATTTCGAAGGGAAGTTCGAAGATATGAAACGAATGGAAGTTGAAAAATGATCTTACTTTAAAGCAAAATAAGTTTAAATGAAGTGCAAAAAATGAGTATAATTTAGCGTACAAGGAAGTCATGTGGTGTCCACATCAGATTTTTTTAATAATAATAAATACAAATGGATATGTGAATCATTTATTTCAATAAATGTGTAGAGATAAAATTTTATTGTTAAACTATTAAAGTAAAAAAAAAACAAAATATTATAAGAAAATGTAACTTTTATTAAATCATTTAAATGCTACGAATCACAAAAGAAACATTGTTCAAAAATAAATCACATTCCTGGAATAATTCGAGTTATACAAAAACTTATAAAATAAAACTGTTCATTTTTACAGACTAACTTAAATATCTCTCCTATTATAAATAACACAGTTGTCAGTTGTACGTAAAATTAAACTAAAGGATAGCTAGCCATAGAGGCAATTCCGCAGTGGTTGTCCTTGTTGCGCGCCATCTTCACGTAGCCCTTGTCTCCCCAGGTCTCACTCCAGGAGTTCTTCACAATCCAGTAGTCCTGGCCGTTCTCATCCGTGCCGTAACCAACTGCTAGAACTCCGTGATCCAGTTGTTCCGAGCTACAGTCAGGCTCGAAGTACACTCCCTCGGAGTAGAACTGGAAGGATTCGTGACTGGCGTCAATAGCGACGGAGACGGGCCCCACGGTGGCCAGCGCGTGCTTCAGCTGGTCTTCGTCGCCGTGTTCGATGTCTACGAAGCCCTTGTCGTCGGCGCCGTTGTCCGATGGGTTGTAGCGGCATTTGTCGTCTTCGCCTTCGTACGGGTAGGATTTCTCCGTGTCGATGCCGCGGTTGTCGCGGATGTACTGGAAGGCCTGGTCCATCATGCCTCCATTGCAGCCGTTGTTGCCGTATTTGGTCGAGCAGTCGATGAGGTTTTGTTCGCTCAGAGAGACTAGTTTATGGGATTTGCGGAAGTGTTGGCCTTCTAAAGCTCCAGTCTAAACAAAAGGATAAAAACATAAATAAACAACCGTGTAAGTCTCAAGTTAATAAAACATATATTTTTTAATGGCATTTAATGATTTTTTCAAAAATAAAAGTTTTGTATAACGAATATTTTTCATATTTTCATCTCTTTTTTGAGAGAAAAAATGAGAAATAATTTGTGACGTACTTTAGCTTTTGACGTTTCGACAGTGCCCTAGTGGACATCTGTGATACCACACAACAAAAAATATTGTGATCAAATATATAATAAACTCTAAATATGAGAATATAACTATAATTATGTAGAAAAATAAAAACTTAAATCTCCGGAATAAACAGACATTTAATTTTAAATACGTATTTGACGAAAAAAACAGCGTTTCGAAATTTTGACAACAAAGTTGGAAATCCTTTATAATATTTAATTTCTACAGGCTTTTGTTTGTAAAATGCATATTGAAAATTAAATATTTGTGGATAATATTTCAAAAAACAAAATGAAACGGCTACTATCTTCACCACACTTCTTTCTTATAAAAAATAGACTACAGTTTTCCGTTATATGTCTGTCTCCCAAATTTTATTTGCCCTTTCAATAAAAAACAGCATACGTCATGGTAAAAACTTCGAAATACACTTAAATTTAAGTGAACTATAGTCTATTTTTTATAAGAACGAAATGTAGAGAAGATGGAGCAGTTTATCTTGAAACAAGAGAACTGCTTTTATCTTCTCTACATTTTATTCTTACAAAAAATGGACAACATGTACTTTTTAAATGATATATTTGTTCATATTGTTTTGTAGAAATCTATTAATAACATATTCAAATTACGTTAAATTTGAATTTGCGAAATGGGTTCATTGTGCTTTTTCAAATTTCTTTTAATTATTAAACTTTCTCAAATTGCATCAAAATGGCCACCGTTTTGTGGACACTGGAATGTTCACATGACATCTGGCGGTAGAAGTTGCAACTAAATGCAAAGGACTAAAGTTTTACCAATTTTAAAAGACTTACCGCACTGAAGGACCAGCAAGAGCCGCAATGTCCTTGATCCTTCACAGGAGTGACTGCTCCTTGTTCCCTCCAGTCGACTTGATCAGGAACTTGTACATTTGCGGGAGGAATGTAGGTGGCCCCTTCCAGTTTCCGGATGGCTCCTAATTGCAGGTTGTTGGTCGTGCGGTTAAAGCCATTTAAAGTGCGCACGAATTCGTGATGCAACATATCAGCGTACTTGTTCACACCGAGTTTGTAGCTGACTAGACCCATTTCGAATCTTTGGTTGTGTTTGGCAATTTTATGGCGATTTTCCATAAAGATTTTCATGCGAAACTTTTCTTCTATATCGCTTTCATATTGTTTACGGTGACTCAGCTACAATTATAATTAATCATTTTTAATACACGGAAATTAGGAAAAATCTTGCGGTTTACCTTATAAGCTGACCATTCTTCTACAACTAAATCAAAAAAAGACACGGCTTGTGAAACAGCCAAAATAGTGCTTAATATTACTAACGTCTTCATTTTTATTCAATATCTGAAACAAATCATAAATAAATGTAAATATTTAACTGCGTATTAAAATTTACATAACAACAATAATAAAAACAAAATAGACCTTGAACTATATACTGGTTTATATTATACAATAAAGATCAATAACAAAGCTTTATATTTGTAAAATATTTAAAATTTAATATAAACAATGAAAAACAACAAATAAACAAAAAAATCATCAAAAAATCTTTACTTTGAGAACAAAGGAATTGAAGAATAGCAAAACAAAATACAATCTCCAGCACTAACAATTAAAGTGGATAATTACCTCGTCTAGTAGTTGTTAACCCAATGGAACTTCAACTCACAATGATGATTCAAAAACTAGAATTCTGGTTTTATTTGTTGTCGATCAAATACACGGAAATGGTGGTGGTCACATGACAATTTATTTGTACGTTCAACCAGAGTTTGGCAACCCCGCAGAAATGATAAGGACGTCAATACTGTTTCCAAATGGGCTAAAAAGAGATAGTCCCATTGAACAAATGACAGATCAGTATCCAGTCCAAGATGGCGTCGCAATATGATGTGACCCCAGAACAGCGACATTTACTGGAAGAAAGGGCACAAAGAAAAGCTGTCCTACGTGCTGAATTCCTGAAACAAGTTACGAATCCTCATGCTCATGCTACCGGAGACAGCGGTGCTGTTGTAAGTAAAATCTCAAAGATTATTGTCAAATTTTTAGGTTAAGTTGTATAACACTTTTTTGCCGAGAGAATGAAATTGATTTACAAAAAAATATTCATATTGGAAGTACATGTCAATTTATTTTTAAATCAGAAATTTAAAAATTATTATTTTTATACAATTTATACACTGTTGCCAAATGTGTTATACAATTCGTATGACGTAATATCAAATATCGTTTCATTTATGGAAACACATGTGCGCCAAGTTTGTTTTGATTATGAATGCCAGATATAAAAAAGTTATTAGAATTTGTTCTAATATTTTTTTTATATAATATAATAATTAATTTGAAGAACTGATACACAAAAGATTAATGTTTTATTTATAAAGAAAATGTAATAAATTATTGCAGTGTTGTGACTGAGAATTTTTTAAAACTTTGAAAATGTAATGTATACATTTCATTCATTATGTTTGCTATTACTCATTAATTTCTTTTTGTGAAAACAAAGAAAGCAAATAATAAAAACAAAAGAGTGAGAAGTGATACACAAAAGATTTATGTTTTATTTATAAAGAAAATGTACGAAATTATTGCAGTGTTGTGACAGAGAATTTTATAAAACTTTGAAAATTAAATATATACATTTCTTTCATTATGTTTGCAATTATGTCATTATTATTTTTTTGTGAAAACAAAGAAAGCAAATAATAAAAACAAAAGAGTGGGAAGTTCCTAGCACATGACAAAACTTGCGAGGTCACGAACGCAATTTAAATATCGCTAGAACTTTGTTGTAATGTTTTTATATCATGTATTTTAATTTGTTCACAGAGCGACAAACTAAAAATTCTAGAATTGTTTCTGTTTTTAATTTTGCACAACTTTTATCTTTTGAAAAACAATAAATATGAAGCAATAGTATATTTTGCGTCAATTTTACTTAAGCAAATATTTATTATAAATACAATACAAAACATAGATTAATAATATATTGAAATAAGTACAATCAATTTAACCATTGATAGAACTATTTTCATAATTTGATCCAGTAACAAAAAAGCAAAGAAGCAATTATTTAAACTCAGTGGGGTATGAGACTAAATTTCGATTTTAATTTATAGTAGACAAAAAACTAAAATACCCCGTATTTTTTTTTAAATCAATTCATTATTCTTAGTTTACGAGACAATAAAGGTTGAAGTTATTTTATTAAGTTATAATATATTATCTCGAGTTTTATTTTTACAATTTCCAGTGGAAGATAGAATGGAATGTTAAAACTCAGGAAAAAAGTAATTACTACATTATAAAATAAAACGTTTAATGTTTCTGTTCCATGTTATATGAAATTAATAAAAAAAAATGATTATAACCATACTTCAATGAATGTTTTGCGCATGCGTGTAATCAAAGTATTTTCTTCTAACTTGTCAAAATCACCACAAATCTTCCTCTGTATCATTTAGAAATGCTAAAAATTATCTGCATATATTGCTAATTCCACCAAACCAGAGGAATTATCATTGCAACTAAATAATAATTATTTTTTTTATGTATTGGGACTGGAGTTAGTTTAACAATTCAGAATGTTAACAAGGGATTTAACTAATCCGGGTTAGTGGCTAATATTTTTTATGAATCTGGCTAATAACAATATTATTGTAAACTAATGTTTAGTTTTTATTATTATAATGAGAAGCTATAATAGTTAGTTTTTATATTTTATGATATATACTGAAAATCGATTATGGTCACATGTCTCATTTTAACTCAATTTGTAGAAGGTTGACAAGAAAAAGTTTCCAGTAAATATGATGTCTCTTAACGAGTTCTATCACTGGTTAAATTTAATGTTATTTCTGTTACACCTGTATAAAATGCGTAATATTTACGGAATAAGAGGATAGGCGGCAGAAGTAGCAATCCCGCAATGATTATTATAATTCCTCGCCATTTTAATATATCCTCCTTGTCCCCAATCAGTTCCGTATGTGTTTTTCACTATCCAATAATCTAATCCGTTGTCTTCTGTACCATACCCAACAATAAGTACGCCGTGGTTCATCTTATCGGGGCTAGATTCGCAATTCGGGTCAATGTAAACTCCATCAGAGTAAAACTGGAAGGAGTCTTGTCCAGCATCAATAGCTGCAGAGACAGGACCTAGGGTGGCAATGGCCATTTTGATGCCTTCTTCGTCGCCTTCGTCGAGAAGAACGAAGCCGGTATCGTCGGCTGCTGGGTCCGATACCTAGAGAAAATATTTATTTGATTATTTCACACATGTCATTTTCACCCAATCAGAATGCTTCATTTGATGGAGATAGGCCGTATTTTAGTGAAGAAATTTGATAAAATCACACTAGCGTCGTCATGGTTACATTTTGTTGATATATGAAAATTTTTCGTTTGAAACGTTAAAAAATACAGTGATACGTGCAGAAATTGATTGATAATGGGATTCGGAGACATTTCTATTCATGAAATTAATATCAATATTTATCAAACTGTTCCAGAGAATAAAAAAAGAATAAGAATGTCTATTTGGAATTGTATTTTTTGTCATTCGTGAAATAATCGAGTAAATATAATTCGAACTAAGAATTTAATAGGTAAAATTTACTCTTAATTTCTGCGAAGTAACGACAACTCGGGTCAAAAATGACTCTTTTAAATCACTCCAGCTTGGCAGTCGTGATCTAAATGTCATTTTTGACACTCGTTTGTCTGTTACTACGCAACAACTGTTAGTAAATTTTTCCAATAAATTCTTGGCTCTTATTATATTACTTATGATAAAAAAAATTCCCAGAATAATAAAGTTTTTGCTTAATTACATATGGGAAAAATTCCAACTTAAAAAAACCAATTTTATTTCAATATCAAACTGTTAAATTTAGCTTATAAGGAAATTGCAGTTTGATATGTAGATCACATGAAAATTTTGATTACATTTTAATCTTTTGACCCAAAATAATCAGCAAAACTCTGGGTCGAGTTACATAATTTCTTTCAAAGTGAACTAAATATTTTCTATTTTTTTTATACTAGTTCAATACACAGTAGTATACATGGTAGAGTTCTATATAATAATTATCAAAAGCATAACAATATAATTTAGTGATAACACGACTAGTTCTATGTTCATTTAAATTATCAGTCTTCTGATAAAATAAGCAAGTCAGAATGTATTGAATTATTTTAGACTTATTTTATAATAATTTACAAGAATATTTCTATTCTTAATTTATTTTTTATGTAACTTGCATTTCCATTATTATAAACCTAGCGTCTATTATTTTATTGTGCATCTATTATATAAAGTTGGCGTCTATTATTTTACTGTGCATCTATTATATAAAGTTGGCGTCTATTATTTTACTGAGCATTCTATATCTATTGCCTATTATTTTGAACATTTTAAATTTGTTTACTGAGAGAAATTATTACTGAGTGCAAAATATAAATGAACATAGAAAGGAAATTAATTGCTATGACAAATATTTAAATACGTAGTTATAGAATTATTTACCACGATTCAACGTTTTTACTTAGCATATCTAATTTTAAGACAGCAATGTATCAGGCTTAACGTTGCAAACATTATAATACTGTGCGAATAAATTATTGCGTATTTTATGTAATGAAAATTGAACTTAATATAAATTTCAAAAGTTCAAAATGTAGACAAACGTATTTAGTACAAATACAATATAGAAAACTATTTTTTTTATATTATAGTTTTTTGGTAGTCAAAAATTTATTAAAAAAAAATGAAAAAACGAATCTTCATAAATAAAATGGATTTTTAAAATTTTTAGCTTGGTTATTGTTTCAGAACAAATTTAACAATTAAAACAATAAATCATTTCTACAAATTATAGATTTTTTAATACTGTTTCTTAGAAAATATTATTCATCTCCTGTTTTTTACAATTTTCTAATATTCTTTGTGAAATCATTTGTATAAAAAGTAGGAATGATTTGTCTTGCAATTAATTTTAATATATTTTTTTGTATTGTATTTTTTCTAGAAATAATGGTCATTGTAATTGGTAGGATATTATTGGACTTAATATTTGAGTTTCAATAATAATTTTTTGTTCAAGATCGGGTACGGCACGAGGTACTGCATTTCTAGTCTCTATAGAATTCTTAAAATTTAATTTGAAACTACCTGATAACGACAGGTGTTGTCTGCAGATTCATACGGATATGTGCTTTCGGAATTGATTCCATAATTGTCTCTCACGTATTCGTACGCGTTTTCCATAAGTCCTCCAGAACAACCGTTATTTCCATAAGCAGTTGAACAGTCCATTAAATTTTGAGGACTCAGTTGGCGTAAAACGCCAGTTTTTCGGAAATAGTGACCTTCTATTGCTCCAGCCTAAAACAAATAAAATAATATTGAAATTTGATAGCGAGTTATCAATGACACAGATGTTATTAAACAGACACGCTTTCAAACAATGATTCAACGCCAAATTTCTTTGTTAGAAAAATCGGACATCATCTGTTTGTGAAGTATCTTCGTCTAGAATTTCATCAAAATAATTTTATTTACTAACAAGAATGTTAACTGAATCATTCTTCTCATTATTGTAATCAGCAAAATATATCACACATTCCTCTAACAGAAATCATTTCTCACGTGATTTCCAATGTATCTGTATTTACCATGCAAATATCTGTTTCTATTTTAAAAATAGATTAAATTACATTGATGAAATAATCTGTTCGTTGAACTGAAATTTAACTAGAGTTTATTAACATTACTATTACTTTTTTCATATTTTTATCATTTTTAACCAAAATCTAAATCTAACTGTCATTATTATTAATTAATTATTTAAAAGTCCAAAAAGAAACACATCTAGCAAAAATTTCTACACGTGATTCTTTAATAGACACATCCTTATTTAAAAGCAAATATTTAAGTGTTAATGAAAAACTTTGTTGAAACTTAAAACATGTCATCTGTATGAGTTCCCAATATAAACTTTAAATTTTCAATATGTACTTAAATAAGTAAATGATTTTTTTTTGAGTTTTTGTATTCTCAAAAATTTTATTTATTGAACTCCTATCAGAAATAGTTATTTTTGTATTTTTTGCGTGAGATCGTTGATTGAAAAGTACTTTTTTAATTTGATCCAGTAACAAAAACAATTGCACAATTTTTGACAAAATAAGTTGTGAAACTTTTTAAAGTGTCGCTTTATACAGGGTGTTGACTCGAACACCCGAACATAAGGATTTAACATGTAAAATCATATTTTCGTAATTTCTTGCTTCCCTAATAATTTTGATGAAAAAGTTTCTAATAAAAGTTGTAGAGCATAAAATTCTGCTGCTGAACCAAAGTTAAAAAAAAATTCAAACACATTCAAAAAGAATTTTAACTCAATATATAGAAGGTTTACAAAAAAAATACTAACAAATATTGTGTTATCACACTGATTAAATTTAATGTACTTATTTTTGTTACACCCTGTATTATCTAGGGTATGCTATTGAATACTTGTGGATCTTTTTTAGTTGCAAGTAATATGATTGTAAAGGATTATTTTAAATAAGGTTTCTTCCTACCGCGCTAAAAGCCCAACAGCTTGCACAGAGTCCTTGACTTCTAACTGGAGAGACACCTCCAAGTTGTCTCCAGTCCCAGTGATCTGGAAGATTTACATTCACTGGACGAATAAATGCGGAAGAACGAATATTCTTCGGTATTTCTCTATTGATGGGTACATCTGGTGCAAATCGAGCTGTCCGGTTAAAACCATTAATCACAAATGTGAATTCGTGGTTCAGCATGTCTCCAAAACTATAATTATACTTTTTTGACAGTTCTCATGTCATCGTACTAAAGTAGGTTACCTGTTTAATGACAGAAAAAATGTTCTTGCTCCATGACCAAAGTTAATATTGTGCATCGCAATTTTATGTCTGTTCTCTAGAAAGATTTCCCTACGAAAACTTTCTTCTTGTTCATTATTGTAAGTTTTATTGAATGATGTCTGTAAATAAATAAATTAACAATAAACCTAATAAATGAATAAAAAAATACCTTAAAAGCATTCCATTCTTCCAGTATTAACGATTCGAAAGATATGGAATAACTTATTGTAAAAAACATTGACAATATTAAATACAAATACATGTTTTGTAATTCAAATTCAGAGTAACTGTTCTGTACAAAACCGCGATGAAGAATGGAGAAATGCTCATCTTTCTTATAAATACTCAAGAGTTAAAAGTTTCTGGGACAGGTATTCATTTTTTGTAAAAAGTTTGTATTTCATATAATCAGCTGTCACTATGCTGATGGCGAAACGTTTATAAATTGCTAATATCTTCATTTACAGAAAGTGTTTAACGAGGTGTTTAATTTATAACATATTAAATCTGCAGTATGTTTATGTAACAGACAATTACAAAAAAGAGCCTAGTTTAAATAGAATTTCATAAAATCTCTAAACTGCGTAGAGAATAAATTTTTAAAATATATGTTTTGTACATAAATACATGAACCTTGACTTCTGGTATCTATTTTATGATCACTCTTTGTTTATTATGACTACAATTTGTAAAATTTAACCACGTGCCTTTATTTTATTGTTTTGCTTATTATTTATATCGATATATGTATCATAATTTCCTTCACTTTATAAATATTTTGTGTAAATTAATATAAACAATAAACATTTTGTTGCAAATAACATTTTGAGAAAATAATATGTAAATGAAACTAGACAGAAAACGACTACTGACATTTGAATTTAATGACAAAGCAATATTTAGTTAAGTACTTTATTGAACATTTATAAATTTGATTATTAATTGCTACATAAGTTTCTCATTTGAAGAGGTCACAATTTCATCATTTAATCACATGATTTGCTCATATGATTCATTAATCATACAAAATACGATAAACTGTACAAATATAAACAAAAAACTGACCAAATATAAATAAATAAACAAATAATCTTCGTTCGTATTTTTCCCAAATTTATGTTTGCTTTTCTTTTCAGTTCGATGCGGCTCTTCAAAGATTTATTGCCTTGAAAGCGACTGGATATGATCACTTCAAACCAACTCCTAAAACCAGTGTGTTGGGTGTTCTGTTGATTGCGGTTCCCATCCTTGGGTATGGATTCTTTATGAAATCTGTTCGCGACAGCCAAGAGCAACGCCTTCGCTCTGGACAGGTAGCTTACAAGGATAGAAGTTTCAAATTTCAATAAGCTATTTCATACTTATTGTTGTATAGTACAATTGTATATTCTTGTCATTGTTTCTCAGTAAATACATAAAAAAATATTCATTTTATTCCTTTAAATTTACTTACAGGGTGGAAACGCAAATTGGAATTACTTTTTTATTGGAAGCTAATAAAGATAAAGTTTGTTCTTATTTTGATAAGCTACCTAAATCTATATAAGTTGTATTTAAACAAAATTCGCAAATATTATATTTGTATGGACTTTTTTAAATGGCACACCTGTATATTTTTACACCAATTAATAGAAAATATATTTAATTTAAATATACTTTAGAGTTTTTACATTCTAAACTTCATAAATTTTTTTAGGTATTAAAGAAATAAAATGTCTTTTCTCCAAATTAAGTACAGAATAAAAAATAGTTTTCTTATTATCGTAACATTTACAACTACAAGAATTGTTTGAAATTACCACCGTTCTCCCGTACACATAAATAAAATCTTTTTAACAAATTTTATTTACGTTATTTGTATTTAACTGTTTTGCGAGATCTTAAAAAGTAACAATGGGTACTACATAAATTTGATTTAATATTGCTTCTCAAAATAAAATTGTAAAAACGAAATATCGGGGAATCTTGCCAGTCAGATTGTAGGACGGTAGAATCTCTAAATATTTGTCAATTTTGTTTCCAAGACACTTTTTGTATGAAAAAAGAATATTTTTTTAAATATCTCCAAAACGAAGTTGAGAAGATAAGAATTTTTTAAAGCAAAAACTATTTCTTAAATAAATTTATACAGATTCAGTTAGTTTCTTAAAAATACCAAAATCTTTGAAAAATATTTTCTTATCTCTAATAACTTCTGAGAAAAAAAGTGTTTTCAAATTTCGGTTTCACCTTGTATAATTTAATTATTATCAGGGTTTATTTCTTTTCAGATTTTAAATACGTGAAATGAAGTGAATTTCAATTGAAAAAACTGAAAGAACAGTAAGTATATTTTGAATAATTATTATACAAAATACAGTTATTTATGCAACTCCTGTGTAAAGTAAGTTTTTTTAGTCGAGTGCTGTTTAAATTAAAGCACGAGATAAGAAACAATGTTACACTTGTGCATACAAAATTTTTCCTACAACCGAAATATTGATGAAAATTAATTTCAAAAATAAATAAAACAATTGCTAAATGTGACACCAGTGCGTGAAAAGTGTTTACGTTGCCTAGCAACGGCTACAGTAAGAAAAATATACTTTTCAAGCACTAGTGCGTGAAAAGTGACTACAGACTCTAAATCTGGCAGAAAGTATGTATTTTATGCTCAGTTGTAGGAAAATATATTTTTAAAGTTCTTTGAAAATATTACATTTTTACAAAGCATTGGTGGCATGCTGGTTGCCTATTTGAATGTTAGGGATATTTTCTTTATTTGTAACTAGATTTTGTTTGTGTCAAGTTGAAGTGAAAATGCAAATATTTAGAGGTTAAGTTTATAAAAGACAATTCTATGTAAAATATTGTGTAAAAATGCCTCCAACAATTCAAACAGGCCAAGCGCCTGTTATAGAAAAACGACCGCCAAAACCAGGAGAACGAAGGTACGATTGTTATATTTTCCTGTGTTCTTTTACGCATAATATATATTTCAGATCTGAATTGGTGTGCAAAGTAAAATATTGCAACACTTTACCGGACATTCCATTTGACTTGAAATTTATTTCATATCCTTTTGAATCCACAAGATTTATTCAGTACAACCCAACATCTTTGGAAAGAAACTATCGCTATGAAGTTTTAACTGAACCTGATCTTGGTGTAACGATTGATCTTATAAATCGAGATATATACGCAGTAGATTCTGGAATTCAGTTAGACCCGGCCGATGAAAAGCTATTAGAAGAAGATATTCTAACTCCGCAAGATTCCAAAAGATCGCGGCATCATGCAAGAAGTGTGTCTTGGTTACGAAGAACTGAATATATTTCAACTGAACAAACTCGGTTCCAACCGCAAACTATGGATAAAGTCGAAGCTAAAGTCGGTTACAGTATCAAGAAAAATCTTAAAAACGAAACTCTATACATGGATCGTGATAGTCAGATAAAAGCTATTGAGAAAACTTTCGAAGATACTAAGATTCCAATTGAGAAACACTACAGCAAACCAAACGTTGTACCAGTTGAAGTATTACCCATTTATCCCGACTTTAAACTGTGGAAATATCCGTGTGCTCAAGTTATATTCGATTCAGATCCTGCTCCAGTAGGCAAACAAATGCCAGCACAAATAGAAGAAATGTCTCAAGCTATGATTCGAGGTGTGATGGACGAAAGTGGAGAACAATTCGTAGCCTACTTCTTACCAGTTGAAGAAACGCTAGTAAAACGTCGCGAGGACTTCGCCAACGAAATTCCTTACCAAGAAGAAGAGGAATACGAATATAAGATGGCCCGCGAGTACAACTGGAACGTAAAGAGCAAAGCCAGTAAAGGATACGAAGAAAACTACTTCCTTGTCATTCGCCAAGATGGTGTGTACTACAACGAGTTAGAAACAAGAGTACGACTTAGTAAGCGTCGCCAGAAAGCCGGCCAAGCAGCGAGCAACACGCGTCTCATCGTCAAACATCGGACCATGGACGCGTCCGAATTCCGAATGCAACGCTTCCGAGAACGCCAACTTGAACCTCCCAACGATGAAGAAGACGAAATGGAACAAGAAGTCGAAGCCGAAGCAGAAGGCGACGAAACACAAGACAACGCAGAGGAAGAAAATGCCGATTCTGAACGCGAAGATCAAGAACAAGAAAAAGCAAACCAAAGCGATAACGAAAAGAGCAGCGATCAAGAAGGATCCAGATCTTCATCTCGGTCTTCTAATAAATCAGACAGGTCTAAATCCCAGTCAAGATCTCGATCTCGATCTAGATCTAGATCCAAATCCAGGTCTAAATCTAAATCACGATCTCGTTCTCGTTCTCGGTCTAAATCACAGTCGCGGTCTCGGTCGAGATCTCGCTCTCAGTCGAAAAGTAAGTCACGATCTAGGTCCGCATCTCGATCTAAATCTCGATCGCGGTCTCGTTCACGGTCTCGGTCTCGATCTAAATCTAGATCTCGATCTCGTTCTGGATCTCGCTCCCATAATTCAGCTTCAGGTTCTGGGTCTGGATCTGCCTCTGGTTCCGACAGCGATTAGTATTAAAAACATTTTTCATATCATTTAATTTTCGACATATCTGGTTTATCTGGTTTTTAATTCTCCCCAGAATTCTTAAAATGTCAGATACATATTTTAAGTTAAATTCAAATTGTACTAAGATTGTAATAAAGATAAATAATACAATTTAAAAATAATCTCCGACTTTTTATACATTATAATAATAAGGCAAAAAAACACTAGATATTAATATCCTGATACATATATTTACAGAGTAGTTAAAGACAGAAATTATTATGAACAATAATTACTACTGAATAAATGAAAATGAAAATAGAAGCTTCTAGAATAGAAAACTCCACCAGAGCCTACAAGCTACACACTTCAGGAAAATATTAATATTGTTATAAATAGGTTGGGGATCTTTCAATCATAATAACTACGTATAATCTACAGATTTAAATTATAGTAGACAGCTACCAGGAACTGCAGCGAAGGTGTATATGTAGCCAGACATCGCTCAACACCTGCAGAACATCTCCAGAGAATCGCTGAAGGATGGAACTCTACTTCAGCTGGTGACGCTACAACCAATGCTCATTTCGGGTTCCTTTCTACAAATGTGATCTCTACATTGCGTCCTACGTTTGTATCAGTCTCATTGCAAGCAGATATTTGTCTATTTATTTAGTTTTAACGAAATCAAAAATGGCAGCTTGAAGCTCCAACGTGAAATTTGTTTTTTGTTAATAATTCCTAAACTTCTGCGAATTCCTTCACGATTTTTGAATTGTTGATCCCTGTGGGGAGTTCTACGTTGATATTTGTCAATGTTAATGTAAATAATTGTTTCATTTTGGATGAATTCAATGATGGAATTTTCTAACTCTTACAGCAACAATCTGTATCAAAATATTTATTTAAAATAATAATCAGTTTGTATTCTGTACAAATAACATTGTATACATAGTTTTAGATATTTTAAAACGACAATAGTGAGTTTTATCAATAGATTTCTTACTTAGCAGAGTATAACGAGTCGACAGATTAACACATCCCGTTTCTCATATTATTATACTTGTTTATGTACTTAACATACTTTTAAAACAGTGATTTTCAAATAAATAAAGAAACTCTTTTGCCCCTATATTTATATATTGGTGACACAAGGTCGTGTTGCCTAAAATTTAATTCGCGGGGAAACGGGAATTACGCAAGATCGGCGCAATTGCGCAATAAACGGACATCAGATTCGTGATGTTTAGGGCCGCATTCGTAAGTAAATTATTTAAAATCACTAATTAGTATGAACTTCAAAAACCCTGGATCAAATTTGGTATACTTGTACTAGGTATATAGCCTTAGATACTTTTAAAAGAAAATTTAATCGAGGGTTGAAAATAGGAGAGTTATTTAATATTAAAGATTTAAATCGCTTATTACGTAAGAACTATAAGTCGTAGGGAAATTTGGACACCGAATTCGGAATCTACAACGTCGAATTAGTAGAATAAAATCAAAAAACCACCCCTTCAATACGAACACCCCCACTTATCTTGTGCGCTACTTTTATGAATTTCTTAAAAATATTTTACAAATAACTGGAAAATTATTAAGTTTATAGAAAAATTTTATTAGGATATTTTAAAGAGAATGAAGTTTTGAACATCTTCTATTTGAAACACTTTTTTGTCCGCTGATGTTTTTGTTTCATATTAGGTAATCAACCCCTAATTTTTGCGTATTTTGAATTTCCCCTCGAATATAAATTTAGGCAACACCCAATGCGCTTTTGTGTCGATATAAGTACATAAATATATGTTTATATGTAGTATTTATTTTAACAATAATATGTAATAAAGTTCATTTGTTTATATTTAAATATATTGTTATTAAAAGTAATATATCAAGTAATTTATTTCTGTTTTCTCATACGGGAAACTTATACAAGAAAATATATTGTTACATTTATTTAAAAAAAATGTTTTTGTTATTGTAAGTATAAAAATATTCGTGTCCTTTGTTTGAATGTACGCGCGATTGTTTTGTTAACCTTACAATGATTCAGGTAAATTGAAAGTTTATCATTACGTATAAATTTAAATGTTTTTTACATAATCAAGGTACGCGAATAAAAATAGTTGTAGCGTACAACTTAACAATCTCTTACTTGTGTTTATCGTACAGATAAATATTTAAATTTAGAATTTTGTTTACTAGTTTTTGTTATTTAATGCTGAACAGTTTTCATAAAAGAATTACTGCAATTCGTGTTCTACTACAGTATAGTAAGTTATTAAGCATTATTGTTTGAAAAAGATTAAAATATTTTATGTTTAAGGAACCATGACTAGTATCCACGCAGCAAACATATCTGAAGTCCATGAGATACCTATGAAGGTATTAATTCGTCCGTTTATGGCAGACGTGAACGAAGAGAAAGTTCAGTCACTGATGCAAGCCATGTCAGATCCCAAGCAAAGAGATTCTGTGCCTCCCATAGACGTTTTGTGGATCACAGGTGAACAAGGTGGTGATTATTATTATAGTTTTGGAGGTTGCCATAGATATACTGCAGCGAAAAGACTAGATCTGCCTACTATTCAAGCCAAACTCGTAAGAAGTACCGTTAATGATTTGAGATGTTACTTGGGATCCAGTACTCCTAATTTAAAGTAAATAGTGCCATTTCTTTTGCTAAGATAAGACCACTAAAATTAATGTGTGAATGAAGTGAAAAATGTGTTATATATCTATTTTTGGCGACAATTTTTCATTTTCTCGGTTAAAACGGTGCAAATAGGTCACACTGTTTTGAAATAATTTCAAAACAACCAAAATTTTAAAAAAACAATCAAACCAAAGTTGTACTTCACAGATGCCATAGATTCTAGATTCTACTTTGTAATTTTTGTGTATTTAAAATGGAAAAAGAACAAAAGGAAATTTTTTTAAAGAGATTCTTCATTTGAACCTCATTTTCTCGATGGAATAGTAATTGTATATGATTATTCTCTACATCATATTTATATCTTTAACAAAGCAGTAATAGTAATTTATGTTATAAGTCCGCCAAATGAGTTTTTACAGTTTCTGGACGAGGCGACAAAGGAACCGAGTCAGGAATTTCAAATTAGTACCGTGAAAATCATTAATGTACGAATGACCTACAAGTTTTATTTCATACTGTATCACATTTTTCAATTTAAATTTTGTTACTTTAAAAATCTTAGTTGTAATTGAAAAAGTTAAGAAGAAAAACGCTGTCATTTGTCTCGAACTTTTAATAGAATTATATTAAAAAATAAGGACAGATTTAAAAAATATAAACTTTGTACTGCAAAATATACGAATGTACAAATATTTTAAAATCACTTAAAGGACGTACAAATAAAAAATTATAAAACTTATGTACACGTAAAGTCTCATTTACCGGACTGAAATCACAATTGTAAAATTGGAACTGTGGTACATTAAGAAATAAATTGAATATTTATATTGAATACGGTTCTTAAAAAAATTTAAGTTAGATCTGACCGAAATGGCGGAGTAAGTCTAATAACTTTCAGAATAATGCATTTGTTGTGGATATTGATTTATAATTTTATTTTCGTATAATTGTAAAATATTTTTTATGTATTTTTGATACGATGTTAAAAACTTACCATTTGAAACCGAAGACTGATTGTAAAAAATTTTTCTAATCTAAATAGTTATGGCATTTATTATATTTTATAAGAATTGTTACTGTTTCTAGATTAGTTTATTGTAACAATTTTTATAAAAAATAAATATTTTTATAAGGAAATGTTTGACTTGTTATTTATTATATGTGCATACAAGACTTTTATAAATATGTAAATATTTATCACAAAGTTGAAATAAATCACTGCTATATTTATTCTGTTTATTATAACACAATATATTAATCATTTAAAACAAAGGATCGACTTTAGTGATGCTACTTATTGCACAACTTACCTGATAACCCCAAGTTCTACGATAAAATTAAGATCGTATAAAAATGCAAAAAATAATACTGGTACACAAATATGACACTAACCACACGCTGTACTCTAAATAGAAAACACTTTGTACAATTGGTGCTAGATTATTCCGTGGTTAATCATATTGAAACACTTTCTTCGCCTTTTCCGAGTACTTTAACGATCCGTTTTTGATGAAGTACGGTTTGTAGAACTTGTCTGTGTTGCTTTCCGCCGACTGGTTTGTGATATTATTGTTGAATTCTTCTTTCGTGTAGTTACCAAACGTGCGAAGATGCTGAGGAATAGATTTGGAGTTCACGTGTAGAAGTCTCGTGTCTAGGACTTCGCAGTCTATTTGCATCAGCGATATCATGTGGTTTGATGATGTTTCTAAAATCATATTTTTAAGACAAGAAAACAATTTGTTTTTAAATTACCGTTTGGTAACATAGCTGGCAGTAAAAGAGACATCTTAGGTCGTCTGGTGTTGTTATGGTGTAAGGCAGGTAACAACATATTATCGGCGTTGAAAGAAACAACATAGAAGGTGTCATCTTTGCGGTTAATAGCTTCGAAGAATTCCGAGTAAAGTGTCTCAGGACGTGGTTTAAACACTTGGATTTCATTGTCGGAGTATGTAACGCGTCTTTTACGACCAGAACGGTAAATAGGAACGCGTAGTTCTGACGGAGTTAAATAATGTCGTCTTTTACGCGGTTTTTGTTTTGCTACGGAGCTCAGGTTGTAGGGTTTTGCTATCCACCTGTAATACATTCATAAATGTTTGTTATATTTACCAGCGGAATTAGAATTCAAAAATTTTAAAGTATTGACCATATTTTTTAATATACAGAATGAGTTATCGAACAGAAGAGAATTTATTCCTCTACTCAAGGAGCATAATGTAATGGTTATTTAAGCAACTAGTGTGTAAAGTCAGTATTACACACTTGTTGCATAGAACATTTTTCCTACACCAAATATTAATAAAAATTAATTTCAAAAGTAAATAAAACCATTGATAAATGTGTTTATGTTGTCTAGTAAAAACAACGTACGTGAAAAGTAATCCTTTACAAACTCAAAAGAGAACATAACGTATGTACTTTATGCCCGGTTGTAAGTGAATTTTTTTTCGCACATACAACAGAATGTTGCATTACGGCTCGGCGAGAATTGTTTTTTTTTATTAAATGGAACACCCTATATATTTTTATTTGTTTTCAATTATATTTTATTCACCTATGTTTTAGTTTTCCGCGGCGTTGCTTTATAAAGACGTACTGAAGTTATTTTAATAGTAAAAAGTTAAAATAAAGATTTTTTTTGTGCAACTGTAACTATATTCTCTCTTCTGACATAAGTTATTTTTAAATGAAATTATACAGCGTGTTCAATAAAGCGAATCAAATTTACTCAATTTCAAATGATTATTACTCGTCATTTTCAAGTGGAACATCCTATCTGAAATTATTGGTTTTAGGCATAAGATACCCTTAATAACATATACATATTTTTGTATCATAATATTTGAAATGGTTCGATCATTTGAAAAGAATGGCAAATGATCGATTAGTTACGGATTTGTAAATATATAAATAGTGCAAGCCATTTATAACTGTTTTAAACTGTAAATAATTTCACTATAGCTACTATTTAATTTCTGAAAATTTTGAAACAAAAAAATAACTATCTAATAAAGATAATAAATTTGACCATAATAAACCATCACTCATAAAAGTGCTTCTACTATAGATAATTAAACTGAAGTGTGTTCATTCGAAAATCAATATAATGATTTACATTTGCTGAATAAAATATGCGCTCTAAACAAGCTTCATATCTACAAATAGAAACTCTAATCTATTAAAAGTCAGAATTGATAGCTACTTGAGAAAAAATAGCCAAGTTACAGCTGCAGTTACAATTTATTTAAAATAGCTAAGCTACTCAAATTAGCTACTGCCCAGTTCTGGATTTAATTGCAAATGAATTTAGAGAGAAAGAAAAAAAACTGACAAAATGAGAAGAATAGACGGGCATGTATGAATGCGAGACAAGTTTGCTTAAGAAGTAATATGTGAAGAAAAATAATTGTATGTAAAGTTATTTCGAGTTTTTTTTAAAGCTACAATGTGAAAAATGGCGTGAATTTATTTATGTATTTCAGTAGTTCATAAAAACATTAGAAGGTTGTTGTCATGACCTAAATTAAATATTATAAACAAGTTTGCAAATCGTTAATTTGATTATTGTACATATTTTTTTCTCTCATATCTTTGAAATGGTTGTTTTGAATGTTAATTATGTGTTTGTATTTTGGTCAATACTTTAAAATCCAATTACATTTTGTATTTTCTTACCGATGCAGTTCCCTCGCAAGCCGAACACTTTCAGACTGATTTACGTATATCTTGGGGCAGACAGTTAAATCTGTGGATATATTAGCAGGTACAGTATTTGAATCTATTTGCTCTGCAGCCCAGAGCAAATTTCTTCCATGGTGCGTCTCTTGATTTATTGTTATATCCGACGAAAGAGAGTTATCGTTATTAAAATTAAATAAGCCCCTGTAACAAAACATCTTTAAAGCATGTAACCAAATTTTGATTTTTACATATACGATACTATTATCCGAGAAATAATTATAGTCAGTCGGAAATAAAAATGAATAACTTTTACAACGCTTTTACGTTAGGCTGTGGGTCCTGAACATTTTTCTTTAATATGTGCAAAACCAAAGGTATGTTACAGAGTGTAATATAAATACATAAATAAATATTCAAAATGATCAGAATTTTATACAGATTTTTTCTTACATGCTTATTTAACTTAATATTGCTCTTAAATTATGTGGCAAAATATTATTTTTTTCGTATATTATTCTTTATACAGTATACTTTTAGATAGTACATTTATTTATAATTGTTTTATTCGGGAAACTACTCAACGGTTTCACTTGAAATTAAAAGATGTTATATAACAGCAAATTTAAGAATATTTTATTAATTTCACAAAAAAACGAAACTGTTTTAAAATATTAATAATTTACACGAACGGCGTGTTTAAAATATTACAATATAATTTTAAAAAATTATTATACATGTAAGTTATGTTTACTTTTTTATATTTTATGTTTAAGTATCATAAAAATGTGCAAATTAATCAAATATTCATGTTTAAAAGCTATATCACGAACAATAAATGAAATGCTTATTTTTAGTTTCTGTTTGTACATTCCTTTTCTAAGTAGATGTTTTTTTAATATTTCTATAATTTGAAAATAATAGTTCAACATGTTAATTAGCAATTTAAAGTTTAATTTCTTCATATTCAAATTCGTATCAAAAAATGCTGTCTTTTTATACATTTATTCTAATATTTTTTAAAAAGACTGTGCTAAAAGATAATTATCTTTCATATACAGGATGTTTATACTAAGTTTTAACACACGGAAATGATAGATAGAACTCATTGAAACAATTTCAAAACAAGATATTTTGAAAACCACTTTAAATTGATATTTTTGGTTGGTCGCCAGTTTTTTATTTGATATAACAGAAAATAATTGTAAATAAAAATATTTTAGAGAACCGAAAGTAAATGCAGAAAGTTTTTATATTTTTTAAATATTCTTTAAAATAAGGGAGTAATGACGATTTTTCGAAAAACAAAAAATCGCCAATAACTATGAACTGGGGCTTGAAATAAAAAATTTGAACTAAGAAAAGTTGTTTGTTTCAATGAGTTCTAACTGCCGTTTTCGGGTGTTACAACTTAGTATTAACACCCTGTATATCAAGAAATGAATAATGATTATTTTAAAGTTGACCGCAATTTTTTATATGATTATTGTAGAATATATTCATGTTCAAAGTGACCTATAATTATTTTTCCGATAATAGATAAAAATAAAATACTCGTATTGTTTTAAATCGATTCAATATTCGTAGTTTACGAGAAAATAAATATAAAAAATTTAGGGAAGTTTGTCTTTTTACACGATCCTACCATACTGACGTCACATAGCCCTTCTCCAAAATTTTAAATTGCTAATAATTATTGCAAATCATTATTTAGTTTTTATTATTACAAATATAATGGTTAGTTTCTATATTTTGAGTCGTATACAGAAATTCGATTTTAGTCACAAATCCCATTAAGATAAAAGTAATTGTTGTTAAATAGGGTACGAGTATTAAAAGTTATAGATAGGGCACGAGTATTTAAAAGTTATGATAAGATAAGAATAAACTTACCGAATGGAGCCAACATTTATGGATACCATAAAAAGAACAGCTAGTAAAAACGCCGTATTTTTACTAGTTCTATTCGGTAGAGTAACAGCTAATCCTTTCGCTTTCCCAAACAATCTTTCTCGAAGATGACAATTTTCTTGCCTAAGTTTCTGGTTTTCTAGCTTTAGATCAGAGACTTCTTTCTCTAGAGACATTAAGTAATCCTTCTTTTTCTTTCGGGATAAACACGCAGACTCTCTGTTTTTTATCATTCGTTGTTGCCTCTTTAACGCTTTCACGTCTATGTCGGATGAAATTGTAAACATGTTCGAATTATCGTTTTTATAAATAACAGGTACGGAGGAAATTTGTACGGGGCTTATATTCACAACTTGCGTTAATTTCGGAGATTGAATTGGGACATTTTCAAGAACTACGACTTTGTTGTGAATTTGACTGGATTTTAAATTATTTATTATTGGATTTGCTGCAACTCTATCTATTTCATTTTTAATAATAAAGTTTTCTGTTGGTACTAATTTTCTTTTATTTTTCGCAGCTGATACGGAGTAGGGAGGCTTTGGTTGTATAGGAACACGTTTTAAATTTAATTTTGAAGTTATATTTCTTTGAGAAATGGTCGGTTTTGACTTATCTTGTGGAGAAACAGGAGGCGTGTCATAACCAGGAGGTGGTTCGGTTTTGATTTCAACACTGCATCTAGAACCATCGCTTGATTGTGACGGTGTAGGGGAGTGCGATTTAATTGAATATAAACTTTCTGGACTACTAGGGGCGAACGGTTCTAGTTTTATCTCAGATTTTATAGTCGGTGTTTCTTCATTATCTATACATGAAAAATCAATATTACTAAAACTATCTAAAGTGTCGTATTGGGACCAGTTTGCATCTGTAGTCATCACCTAAAATTAATATTTAAACACAAGGACAACAACTATGCGAATAAATTTTACCTCTGACAGAATATCATCTTCATCTTCAAACGATAACCCATTTTGGTCCAACAACAAAGGTATATCCAGTTCCGCGGATAATTGTTGTATGAAATCTTCGTGTCCTTCTATAATTATAACAAAGAAACTTACACATTCTATTTTTGTTAATTAACCTAACAATGACAAAACAATGCACAAGTACTTACCGATATTGTTGGCATTTGATGCATCTAAGTTGATATTGTCAAGGTTTAAAATGTCCTCTGTAGTGAGCATGTTGTTTAATTGATGTTTTGCTTAAAATAATACGCATTTACTTTGACACGTCGCAAAAGCCGAAACGTGATTATGTTTTGACGTTAACTTCGATTGCCATTACATTCATTGAAAACGCCACCGATAGATTGTGCCACGTGCCACGTGTACTTGACCGCAACTACGAAGTCATTCTACAAAAGATTTTCCTGTAAATTAATGATTTTTTACGCCAAAATTTATTAAATATGTTACATTTTATAGTTGCCGACATTTTAGAATTAACTTATTTAGTAAAATGAAAACTGCCACTATAAAATGAAACATAGTTGCAGAGCCGAACTTATGTATTTTGGGACCTGAAATGGTTATGGAATTTGGGCCCTATGCTTTATTTTTTTGTTATATTTAACACGTACCTAAACCTAAAAATTTTTCTACCGTAATATAAAGCATAATTGATGGTCAGAATGGCTATAATGCCTGGTGTAGAATATAACATAAGAGAATAATAAACTGATTTTTCTCTTCCTCATTAAATTTTTTTCCCTTTTCTCTTCCATTAAATTAATAAATTCGGAACAAATAACATATGATAACTAGTTAACATTACCTTTTCCTTTCTATTCACAATATTGAACTAAATATACCCACCTACATTTTGTTATTAGTTGCTCTGTTTAGCGCTTTTTATTAGTTAAAAAGAAAACTAACTATAAAAAAAAAACCAATTGCGGTAAAGGTTCCTTTACGGACTTTCTTCTATACTGGACCGTATACAAAAATTTGTTTATAAGATCAAAATTTGTATCTTGACAATATTACGGGATTAGTAATATTAATTGTTTAATATGGCTGTTGGAATAATTTGAGGCCTGATCTCTAAGGTTCCCAACCATCCATAAAGGGCTGTAATTTTTAAACATCTCTTGCAATAACTATTTCATTTTTAATTTTACAAATTTGTAACTTACTATTAAAGAGCCGAAACGTAGTAATGAACTTTAAAGCCTAAATTCTCCTATTATTTACGGTCAGAAAAGATTTTCATTATGAAAAGAATGGAAATAACAATGAATAAACATAAGGAAAATTAATATTTTTATAGTTTTAATTGTTCTCCTGATTCAACTAGCATAACTTATCATTTAACATCAAATATTTTGCTTGAATAATTGTACAGTTTAGTAACATTTTCCTGACAAAAAATCATTTACAAATAAAAGTTACACTTATCTCTTCATTTAAACCTAAAATACATCTTATTCTTCAGTTTTTGTTACAATTTCGATTCGAAAAACAAAATTAAAGAGCTAAGTTGTATTCATCTGCCTTCTACATGTAAACTGTTAGTTAAAAACACTTAACCATTACCAACAAATACTAGAGAAAAGTCATAAACAATTTTACAAAATGAGATCTGACTTGATGTTGACATAATTAAAAACATGGTGTATACCTAAACCCATTAATTATTGTATAAGTATCACTACTGCAATAAAAATATTTAATGCACTGTCTGACTGAATATAGTTCACAATAAATTAAAATATCAGTTACATAAAACAATATGTCCATATACTAAAAATCAATTATACAAATTTGAAAATTAATCTATACAATAAAATATTTAAAATTGCCTGCTATAATAAATAATTTATAGGCCCTCTTTAAAATTCACTAATTTGCCTAAATTTCATTTTAAAATAAATTAATTAAAATTGCCAAAATTAAAGTAATTTTCCGATTGTTTCAAATTTGCATGACTAATCTTTAATTGCTAATTACTAAAATTGAGAGCACAAAACCTTTAACATAACATACAAATATCATTTCAGCTATGCCGAAAGAACAGAATTCATTATTGTAAGCACTTTACTTACATTTCTATTCTCTAAAGTAGTCACTGTTGAACACGATGCATGAATTATAAAATAACAAGAAATCTCATAACTATTTTCACAATACTTCACAATATATGTATATATAAAACAATTAAAATAATTTACAACCTATCAAACAGAATAAAATAAGTACATTCTATATACAAATTGAATAAAATTTACGTATATTCATGATTTAATTCATGCACCATATTCACTAAAATAAACTGCTATTCGTACAACGATTTTGATACCTCCAATTGTATATCAAAATAAATGTTTTTAGGTATGAAATTACCTTGTTAAGTTTTTATTCATGTCCTAAATTACTTGTTTTAGAGCAACAACTAAATATTATCATCTACATGTAAATAGAAATTTAAAACTAAAGTTCCAGACTCAAATATAAGGTCTAAATTGTATAAAAATAATTTTTAAGCATATCAGAAAGAAGATTTCATGATTTCTGAGCAAACTAATAACTATTTAACTTCCAAGTTTTTTACAAAACCTTACATTAGTTATTAAAATTCATTTGTGATTAATATAAAACTTAGAATTATCTTAAAATTTTGTTATTTTTTGTTAGAAATTTGTTGAAAACAGAGTGGAGTTTGGAATTACTGCGAAACAGTAATTTGGTAAATGGTTACTTTGCTACGTAATCACATGATTTGAATTTTTGTTCACTTATACAAATATAGCTCTATATTTATAATAAGACATAAATCACATGCATAACAATAAATTGTGTATTTACACAAATAATTCGGTTAAAATTGTCACATAATTACAATTGATCATATAATATGGTTAACAGAAGTGGGTAAAACTTATGTTTAAAACACAATAGTGTAGAAAGTAAAAGTAGAAATGAGGCGTATACATTTTATGCTACACGCATGTTATATTGCTCGATATTGTATCTTTCAACATTCAATCTTGAACTCTTTTAATCCAAAAATAGTATATTGTGCAACCAGTGCAGAAAATTGTCTCTAGGTGGGAAATAGGTGATTCTGCACGAGTGGCACACTATACTTTTTCTACGACCACACTGCTAATCGTTACAGAATATATAACACAACCTCAAAAAGAGTACCTTCACGCATGCGCAGTATTGCTAATTACTGTAAGAAATTATTTCTCACACTTTAACCGTTGTGGGAAATACACAACTTTGAAGCTTTATATACTGTGAGAAATGTGCCACTTTCCATAGTAGTCGTAGAAAAAAGTTATTTTACACACATTTTATCTTCCATTCATTTTATGCTTCACACATTTTATCTTCGCCAACGTTTCATCTAAAAAACACTGTAATTATTCGCAAAATGCCAAAGTGACGGAAAGTGTACCTGAGAATTTGTTATTTAAATTTCAATTCAATTTGTTCCCAAACTCGCAAAAGAAAATGACATTAACCAGCGATGATGGTTCAAGTCAGATTGTGGAAATGTGAAAAAAAGTTGGAAATCAACGAAGGTGTTCACTGCGTTTACCCTATTGACTACATTTTTCAGGTAAAATAATGCTTAATAAAGTTGAAATAAGTTATAACATCGCAAATATTCACGAGAAAACAATCTCAGACCTCAAACAAACTCCAAACTACAACGTAATAAATTAATGAATAGAATGAACCACAATCTTAAAGAACGAATGTCATTTGTCCATCGTACGGCGGCCATCTTGAACGCCAGAAAACAGCGCCTCTACCGGTTATTTCAATTACGAATACTTTTTGTTTATTTTATTGCTTATTCAATTAATAAATTTATAATTAGATAAAATATGTGGAACATAACATGTGTGGATGATAAAATGATTTGTAAGATAACATATTTCGCGGATTAGAAATATGTAAGATTGAATGTGTGCAAGGTACAATGACGGGAAATGTAAGATGTGTGGAGGATAAACTGTATAGACCTAGAAATGATTTAGTGTATGCATGTGTTTATGTGATGTGCGCGCACACGTTATCAAAGAGTTGTTACAAATCTACAAAATCCCATAATAAAATATGTTATCTGAATATTGAGAAAGGCTGGAGGGCGACACAGATGTCAGGTACCGTACATGTGTTGATGTTGATGGTGCACCAGGTACTCAGTGATGGAAACAGTGGTAGAAAGGCGAGAATGGCTAACGAATCATATGGCTACTTACTCAGCGCTGCTACCTGTGGCCGATCAGTCCATTGGGCACCGACGCGACTGTCGGCATCATTTCTAGCTCCACCAGGAGAGGGAAGTGATCTATAATACACATTGCATCCATTTCTCTCCATGACTACATAATAAACCAATGCTAGATGGATTTCCCACACCAAAATGACGGCCAAAATTACTCCAATTCACGCACTTCAAAATGGACAAGTTTAGCGTGCTTTTAAAATATGTTTCGATATCACTGATACGATAACAGTATCGATACTTTTCTTTCGATAAATACAGTACTGTGCTAACTTTTTTTTATTTCTGGGAAATTTCTGTCATGAAATAGTTATTTGTATATCAAGGAACTAAAGTCTATTTTTTATCTACAACTATTGAAATATAGGTACATTATACGTGTGATACTACATATAATATACTACACTTGTGTAATATGAAACGTTATATTACACGCTACACTTTTCTCTTTTCTGTAATAAATAGAGCATATAATTTATCACATAATATTTTAATAAACTGTTAATTTACATTTTTTATTATAAATATCAATATAAATGATTATAAAAGTATAATAAATACAATTTGAATAGTTATTTTGACTTTTAAGTGCTACTGTGGCGCCATCTGCTAAGCTATACATGAACTACTCACAGTTAACTGAATATTTAACAAATAATATCAGATTTTTATATTCCTGATAGTTGTAGATAAAGAATAGTATTTGACTCGCATAATATGGATACATTACACTCGGATGATTAAAAATACTCGCTACCGTTCGTATTTTTAATTACATCCTCGTGTAATATAGCCTACATATTATGCTTGTTAAATAATATACTATTATTTTATCAATATTGCCCTCAAAAGTGATATTCTACATTTTGTTTCACACAAAGATGCCTAGATTTCTCAAAAAATGAAATTTTATACAAAAATGACGTCAGTGTGGCTCACGGAGTACGTATCGTCTATGTTAACCAGCGCGCGCTGGGTTCCCATGGCAACAGAGAAGCGTGTGGTGTAATGCCTCAAAACACAACCTACGTTCAAACAGTCAGGTTTTACCATCCCTTCTGCGCAAGCGCATAACTCACTTGTGACGTCAATATGGCTCGAAGACAAATCATTAATTATAAATTGGCAACATAATTTTAACTTTCAATTACATTTTAAGTTATAATTATTCATATACTTACGACTTAAAGATATTTCACATGTAATTTCAACCACGCTAAACTTCCCCATTGGTTTTATTTCTGCTCCAACCCGTTTGAACCCCACATCAACTTTCACCGGTTGGAGCAGAAATAAAACCAATTTTCAACTGACTGAATTCCAGTAATTTTTTACCCTCATTCATAATAAACCAATGTTGTCTCGCAACTCTCTACGCCAGTGCAGAACTCACCTGATGGAATATGTGGATGTGGACACCCTACAACCTTGTTTTCTCGAAACCAATCTTGTGATAGTGGGCCTAATAAACCTAATGGAGTCATACTTTGTTTTGAATAAAATATGTAATCTATTATTCCTTTAAAATCGAAACTGTAAAGCAAACATCTTGTTAGTTCACATCTAAATAACATCTAAACCAATTGAATACAAGTAATTGACGTATACGTACGTGAAATTTGTGTATGGCATGATATCTTCGCTATATGCCGATGCAAGTTTGAAGGAATGTGTAAATTCGTTCGGTTTATCACAGCCCACAATTTTTTCTAAACACGTCTGGTAGCTTAGTTCTTTAAAATCTTTATGGTCTGCAGGTACTCTACCAGATGATAAAAATTCTATCACACCTAAAATAAAACACACACATAACTAAAATTTTATTAACGATATTTCTAAAGAAGATAATTGCCAAACCCAGAAATGGAAATAAACTGTTTTGATATAAGTAATATCCGTGGTACTACATTCCTAGATAGAACAGGGTTTCAAGTACCTAAGGTACTTGTTTCGAATAGTGGGTTCCGAACCACTTGGATACAGCGGTCATTTATTTTGATAAAGATTGGAGAAACTGGAATTTTAACCCTAGATTTTACGCTCAATTCGAGTAGGAGCTCTAATCAAGTGAGCCACCGCTGTTCGAATATCATTACAATACTAGTTATAAAATCCATATAAACCACTTTGAAAATAGTAGTATCTGGAGCATTTATATTTCATGACGGCTTTGTAAAATATAATAATTTATCTCATTTTATAAAAAAATTCAAGAAACCTATCGGAGTATAAAAAAATGGAGAACATGTTAATTTAATATATGTATTTAACTAATTTAATTAAACTCTTCACAATACATTTTGACTATTTAGCGTGATGTCTCTCCGGATAAAGGGATTTTATTAATAAAACTTCATATTTAAGGTCTTGAAATTAGTTTTACGAGTTAGACAACTTTCGGCAAAAATCGGTCAACCAAAAGTAAGAGTTTAGTTTTATTTTTTGCTAATATTGCAGAAAAGATAAATAATTCGAGAAGAAAAATTTGAAGAAAGTAAAATTTGCTTGTATTTCAGTAGTGTAGATTGTCAGTCTACAAGCCTCTGTATGGGACGTACAACTATAGTGGGTTCCAACTTCCAAACCATTCGAACACAATAGTATTTTTATTAAAATACACGTTGGTGAAGCTGGGATTTGAACCCTAGGTTTCAAATTACGCTCATTTCACTTCTTTCAGTAATAATGTTGTACAAAGTACAATAAGAATGGGGTAAAATTTGGAACAGTTTTATTTCGTCTCTAACTGGTTTCAATTCCACATAGATCTTCCTCAGAAAGTGAAAGTCAGATGTATATAACTCTTCGGCCAGAGAAGAAATAAAACCTTAAATTTGACTGAGTTTCAGAAAATTTTTGCCCTATTCTTATTCATCGACCAAAATACAATATATTCGAAACATTTATCATATTCGGTATTGAATGAATGCTTATTAGTTCTTACCAGAATCTGGCAGCGAGTTAAAATCCCCACACAGCAACAACTGCACATTACTAGCATCAATCTTGAGATCCCTCAGCGTGTGCGTGGCCTCGTCGAGTATCCCCCTGAGTTCGTTGGAGAGCATCATGGTCTGGATGAGCTTGACGTCGCAGAACTCGGGGTCCCAGTGGATGTGCGCGGTGCACACGAGCACGGGCTGGTGCACCAGCGACGGCTCGGGAGAGATGCCCGCGTTGTCCCACGCACTCTCCGTGGTCTGGAGCAGTGCCGCTAGCCCGATGTTGTCTTTAGGCATCACGCGGTTCAACATGTGGTCCAAGCCGTCCGCGTTCGCCATGGCTAGCTGGTTGAACTCTACCAGGTGTTCTTTCAGTAAGGTAAATCTAGAAATGCAAGTTGTTGTAATCATGGAATTTATGTAGACGCTACAAAATTAACACACCACATATTAATATTTAAGAATCTTGATTATTTTTCCATTTGTATTACTTTATTTTACTTTGTTTGTTTTTCACTTAAAGATGAAAAATTTGTTGCATAGTAAATTGATTTACATTATACTTTTTACTGGATTATAGTACTAGATTTATCCAAAAAAATTGTAAACAAATCTAATAAGACCTTCATCCGATATTTGTCCGAGATTCTAATACTAGTATACAAATATACGTCCGACTGTATATTTCTATACGATATAGATATATATTTTTTTCCACGCATGCGTGGTTACAAGCAAAATGTTAGCTGCATTCGTCGTTCTCACATGGGTTTGCTGTTTTCATTTTGCTGTTCTGTTAAGTTGCTATTCACGTCAATAATGAAATAATTTGAAGATCGCCGGCATTATCGAATGAAAATCTGACCAATTATCGGATGAAGATCTGACTAGAGAATCTAATAAGAAAATAAACAAAAAGGTATAATGTAAAACGGTCTTTGCTGTTCAACTATATAATTTCCAATCAACGACATAACTCAAAAAATATAAGCCACAGAATGTAGAAATTTTGTATATGGGATTGGTATAGCATTTAGTTGTGCACCTTCCTATTTTATTGTAATCGGCAGTGCCAAAAGTGCAGTTTGTGTGATGGATTAAATTTTTATTTTATTTTATTTTTTTGAATAAATCAAAAACGGTCAGCTTTAGAACCTTAAATTTTGTATGTGGGACTGCTATAATATCTACTTGTGCACCTCCCTTTATTATTGCAATTTATAGAGTCAAAAAGTTACTTTACACCATTTTTTTTATTTTTCGCATAACTGAAAAACGGTTAGCCATAAAATTTTGTATAATTGGACTGCTATAACATCTAGTTGTGCACCTCTTTTTTGTTGCAATCGACAGTGCCAACAGGGCATTATACTGTGTGTTTTTTTTTAATTTTTAGTGTAACTTAAAAACCATGAGTTGTAAAATTTAAAATTTTTGTATGTGGGACTGATTTGAGGATGTATTTGTATCTTACTTTCAAATGAAGTAAGTTTAAATGAAGTGGAGCAAAAATGTGTATAATTTAATAGGCGTATAAGGAAGTCGTGTGGTGTCCACATCAGATTTATTTAAGAATTATAAAATTAATGGAAGACGTTATAATTTCGTTGCAATTTCTGCTCACGACATCAAGATTTATTTTATAATAAATAATATTTGTCTTAATTTTAAGAATTCTAAAATAATTATTGTAAAATACTGTAATTCGTTGATAGATGAAATAAATCTGGCTGTATTAATAAAAATAATCAATTTTTTAAATATATGTATGTTGTTCTTTAAACTTTTGGATGTAAGATATATACTTACTTCGATGTTCGATAAAAAATAGCGCACCCATCGACATACTTCCTCTCATTCTCGGCCATAGTCTTCGCACGCGACTTCGGACTAAATATCCCCTCATACCCATCGCCCTTGAGCTCTGGCAGGAAGAAGTTGTAGAACTGGTCCATCTCGACCTCCTGCAGGTTGATGATGTCGGCGCTGTAGTGGCGGATCTCGTCGAGGATGCCCTTCTTCCTGTACGTCCACTCGAGCGCCCAGCTGGGGCAGTACGAGTACATCTGCCGCGTGGCGTACTTGTCGCACAGCACGTTGTAGCACATCACCGTGAAGATGCAGGTCGGGCGGTTGCGGCTGGGCCGGGTTAGGGGAATCCACGGGCGTTGGGGCGGGTGGGGGCATGTTACTGCAATAGAGAATGCACCCTGTAGTGATAGTGTTGTAATCAAGCAAATCAACAAAAAATAAAACGGATATTTATAGATAGCTATTTCCGTTAAACCACAGAATAGGTTTATACAGAAGCGACAGTAAAACAGAGAAACGAAAATTAGAGAGAGATGGGGAAAGGCAACAAATTTAAAGGTCTACACAATGTTTCAAGGTCATAGAACTGGTTAGGGAAACATGAAAGGTACCGACACGGAGTGTTGCTTCTGTATATAACTATTCTGTGGTTAAACATTAAGAGCCAGATTCACAAAATAAGATTAGCTCAAAACTGGATTAAATATGTGGAATTTAGCTGGAATTTGACATATTTTAACCTATTTTAGAGCTAATTCTGTTTAGTGAATTCGGCTGTTAGAATCCAAAATATTATCATTGTAGTAATCAGACAGCACAATAAAAAATAAAACGTTTATTTATAGGTACCAAAATCAAAATAAAACAGCTTTATTTTTTTCAAAACGAGCACGAGTTGAAGCATAAATATTTTTTCTTTTTGAAATGATTAAAGGAACTGATATTATTTTAACAGATCTTGCAAAGTAATTTGAATTTATATATTATTAATTTAAAATGTATCAAAATGACTTACTGCGCATGATCACTAATTGATTTTTCGATCCTGTGATGTCACAATTGACAAGTCATGGGTGTAGATACATTTTTTTGTCATATACAAATCATATGAGAAAAAGGGCACTTTGATTATAACACCGAAAAATACTAATAGTACTGGAAAAAAGTAGAGAGGAAAAATAGGTTAAGAAATATTAAATGTTCATTTTATTCATTGTTATTGTTTCTACGTTTCAATTTCTATTACAATATAAATAATTCATAATGACATTCAGTGCTAATATGAAATTCATAATAAGAATCAAATTCGTGGACTAAATACATATTAGCACACTGTCGTATATAAAATATTTAAAAAACCTACTATAATAGATTGATATTTAATCATAAAAGGAATAAAGTATATTATTTAGTTCCAAAGATAACTCCACTAGTTTTGTAGAATTAGCAACATTTGTAGATAATTATTAGGATTTCTAAATGAAACAGAGAAAGATTTGTGGTAATATATGATAACCTAGAAGTAGACGTAAAATGCTTTGATTAGACGCATGTGCAAAGCATTGATTGAAGTATGGTTATAATCATTTTTTATATATATATATTTTTTTTATTAAATTCATACTATATGTAACAGACAAGTTAAACTTTTTTTTATTTTATAATGTAAAAATTTTTTTTTTCTGATTTTTAACATTCATCTACACTGGATATTGTAAAAATCAAATCATTTTGAACTGAAATAAATTAATACATATATTTAATTACTATATAATAAAATAAATGAAAGATTAACTTTAACTTTTGTGTTCCATGTAATATGAATTTAAGAAAAAAAAATGATTATAATCATACTTCAATAAATGCTTTGCGCATGCGTGAATCAATGTATTTTACTTCCAAGTTGTGATATATCACCACATATGTTTCTCTGTATAATTTAAAAATATTGATAATCCTGTACAAATATTGCTAATTCCACAAAACTAGTGGAATTATCTTTGGAACTAAATTATATACTTAATTATTTTTATGAATTAGGACTGGAGTTAATAAGATATTTCAGAATATTAACAAGGAGTACAACTCTGGATTAATTAATTGCACATCGAATTAAGACTTTTCGATAAGAAATTGCATTTCACAATAACTTCATTAAGACCACACAATATTAAAATTGATTTATATATAGTGTCAAGCCGAAATGAGCTCATTGTAAACTTGAAACATGGCGTTAGAAATCTGTTTTGAGATGAAAAGAGAAATAATTGAAGCTAACCTTTCACTTGCTCAGTGAACTAAATCGTCGCCAACAATGTACTTTCCCTATGCTAGAGTTGCAGTCCTACCCGCGAAATAATGAATCGGTTTGTGTTTGTAGGTTAGGCCGTTGTGGGAAGCCAGAAGAAAGTCGAGCTGGCAGCCGAAGGAAGTGGATGTTCGGTGTTATTTGCTGATGACTAACCACAGATCATGTGGACTTTCACCAGAATCTAGCACAATTAAATGAAGACAGTCCATGTGCAGATGCGACAGTCGATTGTCTTGTTCTTGTTAGCGAATTGCTTTGTTAACTAATGAGATATAACTATCTTATTATTAAATAGATGGAAGATGAGATAATGGGAACATGCTTTAGACATTTACTAACTTCACGTATAAATCATTTAATATATTTTTAAAATTTGTGAATTTAATACATCAATAGATGTTGTTGACTTTAGATGCTTTCGCATTTGCAGTATAATTTAATTTAAAAAAAAAATAGGGTCGAGGTGGTCTCGAACCAGGTCTTGTAGATTATTTATGTTATGAATCAGCCCTCGTATCCACTCGGCTATGGAGCATTTTGTTTTTGACGTTTCTTATTCGAAAATATGACGGATAACCTTCAAAATACAATTTATTTTATCAAATATTTCAGTTAGAAAAGGCCATATTACACAACATTTGGTTTTATTAGATGCAAAATTAAGTAATCTAACTAACGATACCATATACACCCGATTTTATTTAGCGGGACAGATGGAAACAGCAAAAAACTGTTTTCCCATGTTATTTCCCTATGTCAAGGTTTTCAGTATTCACCCTGTAGACCTATTTTACACACTTGTTTAAATATTTTTTTTTCTAATTTTACAAACTTTTTCTTTAAATCTTTACAGAGACGGAAGGAAATCAATGAAAAAATTCAGAATTGGTAGATATATTCAAACAAATAAAATATACGATAATAGTGAAGCAACCATCTCAGCATATATGTATTGCTGGTAGATACCAATATATAAAGTCAATGAACTTCTTGTAATCAGTGTTTTGTATGATTATATTTTGAAATAAGTCAGTCAAGTATTTTAATTTAAGTGTAATAAGTAAGTATATTGAATAAATAATTTTATAGTTTGTTTTAAAAATAACACACATATTAACACTGCACAATTTTTATAAGTTGTATAGTATTATTTAAAATAAATTGATGGGTTCGGCGAATGAAATGAAATACAGCTATTTCGAGCATCATAACAATACAGAGCGTGTAGCATTGTTGGCATTATTATTATGATTAGTACAGTAAAACAAATAACGTTCTCATCGCCTTTGGTTGTGGAAAATGTGTATTGGCATATTGTTAACCTTTGCTTTGAAAATGCATTGGAAACAAAGTACTTAACTGTATGTTTTCAACTTAACTGTACCTATTAATCAATTTGCTAATTTAAACGGTTTGTTGTTTCAATTTCAGCCCGTTACCAGCGAATTCGAAAACCAACTACGGGTATATTTAACACACAGTTATTGATTTAATTATTTTAATTGCGGCTTTACTGTGAATTAATTTACCGTATTGTTATTGTTGAAACGTATAATTCGGATCCATTATTTCATTACACCAAATGCGACAGCTTTTTAAAAATGTAATTGTGAAAATTAAATTAGGTTAACGCTGCCTACAGCATTACGATAAAATAAATATTTTCATAACGACAGATTTTACAATAATATAACTTCAAGTTGTATTAGAGAACACTATTTTAAATTTATTTCATTATGGTAATGTCGTCGGCATGGAGAAAACACCACAGATGTGATATTTATTTATTATTATTATTTAGTTTACACTGTCCAATAGACCGAAGTCTAGTAATAGAACAGGGAACCTATAGCTTATAGTAAAGTGAGTTTTGAACCACTTGGCTCAGCTGTATTTATTTTTGATTTCAGATTTGTCGTCACTGGGATTTGAACCCTAGATTTCAAACTACGCTCAGCGAGTCGAAGAACGGTAACTAAATAAGTCACCACAATTAGAAGATATAAGTTTTAGTGTTTGACAAGACAAGATTTCATGTCTTGTTTTGTTATTTCATGTATTGTTTCGAAAAACAAGACAAGAAATTTAAGTGTATCTTGTCATTCATTACTCTTGTATATAAAAATCTTGTCTTGATCGTCATTTTCTTGCATATTTCTTGTCTTGCATGTTAATATTCGCAAATGACCTGTATCATTACAATAATTTTGTATCACACGAAAATTTTTTTTGTTTAGATAATTAATAATATCAATGTCAATTATTAAATATATATCTTATAATAAAATTATGTATTATTATTAAATAAATGTTAAAAAAATAAAAAATAGTATTACTGTACATACTATACGGTTTTTTGGCACAACAGCGACATCTGTACAAGCAGAAAAGCTTTTTCAGAGCATACCTAGTTATAAGAAAGCATTTTGTACCTTGGTTGTATGATTTCGAAGAATAATTATATTATTTAGCCAATAATTATTATGAAAATGTTTAAAAAATGTATTCATTTTTTATTACTTAATACTTTTGTACTTTTATTTACTTTTAGGTAGGTTCTTATAATAAATCTAGATTTAAAATTAGCAAAAAGAAATGTATGTACAAGAATTGAAGCAAATCTTGCTATTCTTGCACATTTCTTACAAGAAAATTTCTTGCCTTATCTTGCTTTGAAATTTGTAGCTCTTGTTTTGTTCTTGTCATGCATTTTTTGACGGAGGCAAGACTAAAGAAAAATACAAGACTCTCGTGAGTCGTGAAACACTAATAAGTTTTATTTCTACAAATAGGGCACACATTTGTGTGTATTAAAATTAGAGTTTATCCGGTAGTTGAGATTTAGATAGTTGTAGGAGATAGTAACGCGTATAGATTTCTCCTAACAAAACACTTGAGAAGAAGAGAGAGGAACACATGTATCTATTTGTTTATGATTGAAGTGAGCGTTGGAACAAGGAACTTTCGTATCTTCATTAGACGTGCCGTTCACTATGGACTGACACACATATGTCTTGCATCTCATGAGAATTTCCCATTAACACTTCACGACTACATTGGATTCTTCTATTTGCGGTGCACTATTATTTATTTTACGGTTGTGCCACATTACCATTCAAATTCAAATAGATTAACTTTGATTTCAATTCATTCTAATTCAGCATATTTAATAAGAATGGGGTATTTTAGTAATTCGATTATTACGGAATTAAATTCATGTCTGTCTATTTTCTATAAAAAAAATATTTCCGAGGTGCACTCTTCATGCCAGTTAGAGTTAGAGTACTTAGGATGGTTCCTTGTAGATTAACACAATCAACAATGAATAATAACACGTTGAAAAAGTATAATGGTTGTTATAATTTTGAATATTCACCATTCCTAACTATAAGGTCTGACACACTGATCGACTCTGATCTATGAATCAATTCAATTCACCAATAAAAAACAAGATAATCAATCATCAATTTCATTGTATTCCCCTGATCAACTTTGATCATGTTTTGACCCTTGTTTTATCGTTTTGACGTATGTATTTAAGTGCACAAAATCCAAACAGGATTTCTATGAAATTAGGCAATTCTCCTATAAGTATTTAATCCACAGGTTTGATCTTTATTTGTTGTTATTAGGCAAGATAAGACAAGACTTTGCAAAAATTTGTCTTGTCTAGATAATTCAAGACAAGTCTTGACTAAGTCAAAGTCTGGATTGACAAGTTTTGTCTAGATATCAAGACTCCAGAATCTAGATTGTTTCATGACTACATTAATAAAAGATGATTCTTCGGCAGTGTTCTTTTTCTATTTTACAATCACTGAATTGTGAAAAACATTAATCATCCCTTCAAAACCACAGCCCCCCCACTTCAAATCCACCACTAGAATCAGTTGGTCATAACATCTTGATTCCGAAATCAAGTTGGTAAATTGGAACAACTGCTGATCAATCAATGAACTAATGATAACTTCGACTGTAAATCATTTTGGGGTTGCATTATAAAATGCAGTTATCCCCATGCCTGGTGCATCATCTTTGCATGCTCAGCTTATTAACTGCTAACCCGGTTGTATACAGACGGGAGCACATGAGACTCACGGTACTGTACATGCGTGATGTTCTCTCCACATGTACACAACACACATTCACTGCTCGGCACGAGGTGGCCCCAATTTTACGTCTTGTTGGATGTTGTGCTACAGAGCAGCTAGCACCATCCACTCTGATGACAGATACAGATACAGTGCTAGGCGCGGCAATTGTTTGCTGCATTGTTTAAAAAACAAAACAAACCTTTCCACATTACCACAAATATTACATTACGGAATATTTATAATTTAAATTAAAATATAGAACAAAGAATGAGAAGTAAGATATATGCGGTTAAAATTAGTTAGGTACTTGAGAAAGGTAATAGGAGTCAGAAGGATAGACCAAATAAGAAACGAGCACATAAGAACTAAACTACAAATAAAAAAGCATATAAAACACAACAGACAATTTTTTTTATGGAACACAAAAATAGTTCAAAAGATCAGAAGAGGGAGACCACATAAAAAGTAAGAAAATAACGAAGAGTTGTATTGATTAAAATCACCTTGATTTTAAAAAAATCATTGTTTAAATTTAAATCACATGTTTTGCAATTGTTATTACATATTCTAGATTTACGAAAATTGGGGGAAAAGCGTGTGGGTAATGCTACCAGGTGGCAATACTTTCAACTACCAAATCTGTTTAACTTCATCGGTAAAACAACTTTACTGGTACATAATTTCAAATATACAGGGTGAGTCTGGGAAGACGCCCCCCCCCTTTAACTTTTTTATTATAAGTAATAGAAAAAAATGGCTCTTATAAAAGTTTTATTATTTTACATGTACTAGTTGATGGCAGATGTAGATATTTTTTATAAAGTCAGGTTTACAAGATACGACTATCAACTTTTATTTTTCAAATGGCAACCTATAATTATTTTAATAAAATAGAAACCGCCATTTTTTACTCTTTTCAACGATGTATTAACTTTTATTAATGTAATTAAAAAATTTCGAGAAAAATGAGATATTTAAAAATATTTGAAATAAATATTATAGGTGGCTATATGAAAATAAACAAAACGTAACAATGTAAAACAATTAAATTAATGTCAAAAATGTATACATTTGTTTGTTACTTACTGAGAAGTATGTTTACCCGATTTCGAGAAACATAGCCACCTATCATATTTGTTTAAAAATTATTTCTGACATGTCTAAATGATCTCATTTTTCTCGAAATTTTTCAAATACATTAATAAAAGTTAATACATCGTTGAAAAGAGAAAAAAATGGCGGTTTCTATTTTATTAAAATATTTATAGGTTGTCATTTGAAAAATAAAAGTTGATAATCGTATCTTGTAAACCTGACTTTATAAAAAATATCTACATCTGCCATCAAATACTATATGTAAAATTATAAAACTTTTATATGAGCCATTTTTTTCTATTACTTATAATAAAAAAGTTAAAGGGGGGGGCGTCTTCCCAGACTCACCCTGTATAATGCAGAAAATTTTTAAACAGTTTCTGTTATAACGACATCGAAGGGATCCCAAAAAGGTCGTCGTTATAAGCGAGGAAGCGAAGTTCAAAGTTAAGAGGCAGATAAACCTACTTTTTGTAACAAAAGCACGCAAAACGAACTGTAAAGTGCCTGTTTTTTACACTTGTTACAAAAACTATCATATTTGCCTTTGGAAAGAACGCTTTTGCTCTCCCAGGTGAAGTGACAGCAATATCGAGTTTTCCTCCCTTGGTGCATAATGTATTATTTTCCGTTTTATAGAAAAGCCAAGCTTAATGTGAACGATTTAAAATTTAGTTACCATTGCAATATTATTATGGTTTGAGTAGAATGTATGTTCTGATATTGTATTTAGATTTTGTCGTGCAGTTTTGCTGATGGTATATAACGAGAGTTGTTGCTGACTTTTCACGATGCCCTATTCCTATTCTATCGATGTGGTGCAATTAGAGATGTTTATGTAACAACAGAATGACATAACAAGCAACTTGTTTCTTCCAAACTAGTAGCAAATTATTCCGTTTCTTTAATGAAACACAAATATTTTATTCTGCACTTTTTTGTGACATTATTTTATTGCACAATTCACGAGAAATTAAAATGAAAAAAAATAATGCTATCAACGTAATTATCAGAAAAACAAATTCCATTTTCACTTATAAATTTATTTATGAAAATGTAAAAATATCGGCTTTGAATTTTCAGAATATTGAAAGTACGTAATGAATAATGAGATAATTAAATTGGGATGAGTTTTCTACAAAGTATAATAAAAAGAAGCGAATTTAATTATGCGGGCATCCAAAGAGAATAAAAAGGGCCATTCATTTAAGCTTTGTTTAAAGTTAATAATAGTACTGGAATAAAATACGTTGTAATTACGGTAATTGTTGTAATTAACATACTTAATTCTAGTCATCAACTTTACAATACTATTTATGTACAAAAATAAATTATTTTCACGTTAATGTTACATTATACTATATTCGACTGAACTACCTCATTAAATGTACAACATTAAGACATTCTGTAGTATTCCTGGAAATTAGAAAAGAACTTCCAACAATATATTTTTCCTACGACCACTGTTAAAAATAGTATTTTTAACGGTTGCTTAGCAAGTTAAAAATAACAGTTTATAACACAGTAAATACTTTTAAAACGTTGCCATTGACAACGTGTTAAAAGTAAAAAACAAATTTACTTTTAACACATCTTATGTTCAGTTGTTCATAACAAATACATCATGACCTGTCATAAATGTCATTCTAATGCTTAGTTTTTATTTACTAATAGGTACATAATTGTGGTCGTAGGAAAAATAGTGTATGATATTTGTGTTAAAAGTGATTTTATTTCGTTCGTGGGGTTTGTTAAACTCGGCTTCGCCTCGTTTCAAACTTCCCCACTCACTCATAAAATGTCACTTTTAACACTTATATCATAAATAACTATTATATAAATATGTGTAAACAAACAGCAAAACTATATTATTGTATTATAGTTATTTTTTAATGTTTACTGATTTTTTACCAATGCAGAAGATACAAATTTCTAGTCGGTAAGTGATTACGAAAATACTTACCGATATATTGGTAGCAATGACAATATTTAATTTAAAAATGACAATGAGGTCTTGTACGATTTTTCATTTTTAGCTTTAATCAATAGAATAGTGAAAAATATTAGACCCGTATTTTTCATTTTTCTCAAATTAACTTTTAATGCTATTAAAAATAATATCCTTCAAAACGGGGCTGAATTACTCCTTTACCTCCCTTGTTCAGTGACGTATTAGGTTCTTAACCAACTTCACTTCGTTTCAAACGTCAAATATAATGTTTTAATTTCCAAACTGACAAATTGAATAATCTTGTATAAATATAGTGGCACACAAAAGCCTTACAATGATTTAAATCACAGACTGTCCACTTTACCAATTTTCAAACGCGCCAAACCACAATATTTGGGATTTGGCATGCATCCACACGTGGATAACGTCACACCTGAACGTACGAACGTCACAATTTTTTCGACTTTTTTTTTTAATTTGACACTCTAGAATTATATTATAATAACGTAAAATGTAAATAAAAAAAATTAAATCATATAGAGCAACAAATTAGACATTGCAGGTTCGATTTAAACAAAGAAAAGCTTCGTAAATAATTTTCATTCGGTAAGGAACACTTACAGCTCTTACATACTAGGACTGTAAGTACTTCTTACTGGTTGAGGGTGATTTTGCAAATAAAAAAGGAACTTGCTTATAAAAATATTTGCAAAATTTATGATTTAAAAAGCATTACATATAATTGTAGGTTTGTGTAGTTATTCAAACATATGTGTTTATAAAGGTCAAGATAATTTTTCACAAATTTAATAATTATTACATACTCACGAGGAAAATATTATACCCTGTAATTTCTCTCCAAATGGGAGGTTAAGTACATCCCGTACTGTCTGAACTTTCGCAGTAAAATGGTAAAGAGTCGATCATAATGGGCATTATTAAATTATATTCAGTAATGATAATGTGACTTGTTATAGTAATATTGAAAATTATGGCGTTAATTTAACGACAATTTCACACGCTTCTCCTAAAATTATGTGCCATACAGCCGCTTATAGATCTAATATGATCGTAGGGATAAGAAATCTTAAACTCTATTTTATCAGATAAAATAACGTGCTGAAATCTTAGCTATTAATATTACACACGTATTTTATTATTTTTTTAAAATCGTAATAGCTAGCAGCACAATAAGGAAAGAGAAACATAAATTTTATTATACTTAAAATAGTTAATTGTATATCAAGGGACTAAAGCATAATTTTTTATTATGCATATGGAATTTATGACTAAGTAATAAAAATTCATTTATGTTTACACCTGCTTAGACGTCGTCTGCATCAAATCAGATATAATATTATCAAAGGTAAATATTAAATAAATTCACCAATAATATTATAGAATGATATGTTTTTTTTGGTAGTGTTAAATTAAACTGCAAAAACAAAATACTGTTAAAATATAGGTTAATTCTGTTTGACATATGAGTCCGTAAAGTTAACTTTAACATAAGAGTATGTAAAGTTTTACTTTAGCTTCTTCTCTTTGGCTAACTTTGCGAAGTGATATCGTGTACTTGGTATAGATTTTGAAAAAAGTCCTTTTTTCTATTTTTCTGTGTCCTTTTTAGTTATTAAAATTCTATATAACATTTTAAGATTCATCATTTATATGCAAAAAGTAATTTTTAATTTACTTTGTGCAGGCCAATATTTCTATCGTCAACCGATTATACAGTCCCCGTATAATTTCTATCCGTGTTTATTTATAATTTGAATCAGTTGTGGCGTGCAATTGAAGCTGGTGTGAAGAGATACTCTTTAATTTAAGAAGATAAATGTTAGAAAGATATATTTTTGAAGAACATATGCATACGCTCCACTTTCCCATGAGTGATGTGTTTATACATTTTTGATGTTTGGCGTTTTTACATAAAATTGTAGGCCACGTTCACGTAATTGAATGATGAAACCTCTCACTAATTCTCACGGTTATTACGATATCCTACAACAACTGCAAACCACTATTCAGCACTTTATCTTTTCTTAACTTCGGGTTAATGATACTTGCATACACTTCGCTATCAATGCTTTATTTATATTTAAATGTTGCTTAATATAAAGCGTACAGAACATATGATAAAATTTCTTTTATTGAACACAATCAGAATCTTTATTTTATTACATTAAAAGTTATGGAAATGATATGTACCGCTGATACAGTTCTTCGGTTGTGTTTCCGGTCCTAATGACCATGTTCCCAAATTGAGATATCCTCTCGAATCTTAATAATTGTTGCACCAATTAAGTGGTTAATGATCTTATCCGAAAAAACTGTAATATTCAAGAATAACAGTATATAGGAATAATTTTCTTTCGAATATTTGAAACCGGTTAGTGTAACTAATTTGTTTAATATAAAATTCTTAATGACAATGACTCGTGAGAAAGATTCTAATCATTTTACTAACCCTTTCAAATTTCAAGAATGCAATTTTTAAAGAGAACAATTTTGAAAAACAATAAATTTTAGAGTAATGTTATGTATAAAGATATAAATAGTATTTTACCGGTTTCAGGATATTAAGCTATTGTTTACGACAAAAGTAAGCAGGGTAACTATATCAAAATTGTATGCCATGTAATTCTGACAAGCTATGGTAAAAATATTACCGTACAGAATTGTCAAAATAACATTGGACAATAGATTTGATCACGAAAACGTTACTCACAAGAGCATATATTATAAATTAATATTTATTAATAACATGAAAGCGGTAAACTATTGAACAAACCACGGATGTTATGAATCATATCAGGCTTTAGATGTCTTCTATTGATATCTGCGACGGTTATGATACTCATAACTATCCTAAGTATGTTATAGCTATTACATAGACAAAAGTAAGCTGAGTAACTAAGTTATAACTATATCTGTACTGTAATATTATTACCATACTGACTTGTCAAAATAACATGGGATATAAAAAAAGACAGATAAATTTAATCTGTTTGGTAGTTAACAGGAACTTTGACAGGCGATTGAAAAACCGGCCCTTAATCGAGAAAGACAATTTTTTAAATTTTATTAAGATTAAGTAATGGAAGTTCTTGATAAATTCATGGCTCTCATATATTACATAAGAAAATCAATTTCTGTATAACGAATTTCCAACTTAACCCCTTACAGTGTTTACAAAAGTATAGTACCAATTATTCGCTTTGTGCTTCGCTGTCAGTCAGAATGTCTAAAGTGAAACAAACGAGCAGGTAACAATGCTGCCGTTTCATTGAAGAAGTCAGTCAAGAACACTTCCATTGTTGATCAGCTGTGAAATTCACACGGAAATTTCTTAATCAATCGCACACCGTTCTAAATTGCAATTCGTGTGTTGAACCCCCGTATCCTGAACGTTGCGAAACGCACGCTTCGCTTCTCGATTTATCACCGATAGCTTTCATATATTCTGTTCAATTAATTGCCGCATTAAAATTTTACTGTAAATTGAACCAAATTTTTACGGTACTTACTGGCGTTCATTGCTCGCAAATAGATTCGAATGGCTGCAAAAACAGGACACTTAAAACTAGATTTCTTATATTTATTGCATTTAGAGAGTGAAAAAATAAGACAAATTGTCGGAAGATAGTAACTCTTAAAACGTAAAATATAACTGGTACGGTTACCTAAGACGAAATCTAGTACTTGACATATGAGAATAATTTATAAGTTTTATTTTTCCTAAAAATAATCCACTCATTATTAATTATTAATGTTAATAAACAATTTTTAAAAAAGACAAGAGTAACGATAGTCGCTCCACCATTATCAGTTTATTTAAAAGTCTGCAATGAAAGACAAGGTAGTGTTATTAGAACATTAATATTTTATCAAATCATGTCACAAAGACAGATTGAAATAGGTTCGGCTGAATTAAACACGATATACCAACAAAAAAAAATGTTATGAGAAGTTAATATTTATACTCTCTAGAGGTCAGTTGGTCGGGGAACATCTCCCTCAAAAAACCATTAAATTTCGAGTTGTGTGTGCTGTGGTTCAATCTTGTTGGAATCAGACATTTCCTGCATTAAATTCTTCAAAAGCTTGTGCAAAACTCTTAGTTCATGGTGGCATACCCAGGGGCGGACCGTGAACTTTGAGGACCCTGGGCTTATACTGTTTGGGGGCCCCACCTTAAGTTTTTTTTAATAAAAAATATGTAAGGCAACGGGCGTAGAACTTTTTTTATTTTATATTCTAAATTAACATTGACAAAAATAATACTTATTCTTATAAATAATAATAATTTAAATACATATATGGGCAAATTCATAAAAATGATAAAACTAATCCTCAATTTTTGATTAGTGAATTCTATTTTATTCAGGTATTTAAAATTTAGATTAAAGTGACGTCGAAATTTATTTAACCATCTATGCAGAGAATGCCAATGTCTTTGGGGTTATTCTGATTGTCCGAAGAAGGGGGCCCCTTGTATCATGGGGCCCTGGGCTGCAGCCCATAAAGCCCATGCCTAAATCCGCCCCTGGGCATACCTATCAGAATTCGCGGTAACGTGCGATTTCCTTCGTAAAAAATAAGGACCAATTCTTCGGTGTTCGAAGGTTCGTTGTAGGCTATTTCTTTTCATAGGCACCCTTTTTGTTTCTTTGAAGTTGTCAATCCCCAACAGAACAGATTTTCGATCGTCAATTAAACCCCGAGGCGAAAATAGTAACGAGTACGAAACGCACGCTGTTTTTTGGACCAGCCATATTTACGATTGAGAAGATATAAACACAACTTCCTGAATATCTGCTTCTTTTGCGACTATCCTCATCTTTCTACGACATATCCTCCCTTCACAATTACCTACTAAAAGTAGGGAGGTTACTGTGCCGTACTCTGTACTTCTATATCTAGATTAAAGAATACATTAAAATAGAGAAACAGTTATTAAAAATTCAGTAAGAATTTCATACGACCCTTTTTTTTTCTTCAAGTGATGCCTTCGATTTTTCAACCCTCCCTAAAAGATTGTAACCCCGGTATAAGTCAGTTTTAAGTATCTCTTTATATATACAATATTTTAGTTTGAATATACTACAGACATTTGCGAAATGCGTATGGTGGTTGTAAGATCCCAGATGGCTTGCAAGACGACGAAGATTGCCATTTTCCAATTTGCACGATTATGTAATGCAGTGTAAAATGTAATTTACATTGGTTATTAACGCAGTGTTATAATTATAATGATAAGGCAGTCGGCAGACAGCAATGCTGGTCTCTTTGTATCGTTTAGCTGCTATCGTATAATTAACTCACTAGTACTTGCTTCGCTGGTACTTCCAGTCCTTGTTTTTGTGTACGTGGCACACGCCCAGGATATCCTTACGCAGGGCCGGACTTTTCCCACAGACCCTAAATTACATCATAAACAATGCCTTACTCATAAGACTGTAACACGCTAACTTAGGCCTGTTCATTTCAGATTTTTTTGTGTTCTTGAAGATTCCAGATGTTTAGGAAGAGATTTATGGTGAAGGATGCATTCATTGCATCTTCCAAAAGGATCTGTCTCTTATTTGATTAATCAATAGTTGGGATAATTTTTACTCACCCGCTAACTTAAGCCTGTTCATTTTCAGATTTTTTTGTGTTCTTGATCATTTCACATGTTAGGTAAGATATTTATGATGAAGGATGCATTCATTGCATCTTCAAAAAGGATCTGTCTGTTATTTGATTGATCAACAGTTGGGATATTTTTAACAATTTATACTTAAGAGATGAGAAGAGTCGCCTACAAGAATATTGAGAATTTCTGGCAACAATGCCTTACTCAAGAGAGTAACACGATAACTTAAGGCTGTTAATTTTCAGATTTTTTTGTGTTCTTGAACGTTCCAGATGTTAGGTAAGAGATTTATGGTGAAGAATGCATTCATTGCATTTTCGAAAAGGATCTGTCTGTTATTTGATTGATCAACAGTTGGCATATTTTTAACAATTTATACTTATGAGATGAAAAGAGTCGCCTACAGGAAGATTGAGAATTTCTGGCAACAATGCCTTACTCAACAGAGTAACACGCTAACTTAAGGCTGTTCATTTTCAGATTTTTTTTTCTGTAGTTGAACATTCCAGATGTTACGTAAGAGATTTATAGATCAATATTTGTGATACTTTTAACAATTTATACTAGAGTCGGCTACATGGAGATAGAGAATTTTTGGCAGGGTCTTGTAACTTAAATGAGTGACATTGGGCTCGTTTTGTCCTGCTATCTATTGGTTGCTCCCCAGAAGCTTAATACAAATAATAATTTAGTTTGCTTTCATTTTTGTACAAAACATTTGATTTCTTGTTAATAAATTTAGTACGATTGACAAAATTGAAAACGTCAAAATATATTTGGTGAGAAATATGTAGCAACAACTTTCTTTGCAAGTTTTTGAGTGATCAAAATAATTTTATGTTGTACAATAAGGAACAGTGATAAACATTTTAATAAAATTTTGCAAAAGATGATCCATTTCGAATGGAAGATTGAGGATATGAAACGAATGGAAGTAGAAGTGTTGTAACATCTCGCTAAACATTTTGTTTTTGATACACCCCGGCGAGTATATACTTCTTAGGATCAGCTGTTTAGTAGAGGAGGTAAAGTGATCCAGTCAAATGGAATGAAAAATAAGTGATTCGGAAAAATAAGTGATTCGGATTCAGTTCAAAGTGGCAAATGGAATACGCCTATTGACTCTAATAAACAATTAAATGGAATTTAAGGTTAAATAGAATAAAATAAAAATAAGTATACCCCTAACGTTAAAAAAATAAAGAGAGTATACTCCATTTTTTAACTACAGACAGCACTAGACGAAGTCACATTTACACCACAGCGTTAATGAAATACTAGTAGTTCTGGAAACAACTGGTTTTAATCGTGAAATATCACAAAAAGAGAAAAGTAACAAGAAACACGTGCAAATTTAGCAAGTGATTTGACAACTACTGAGAATTTGACGTTTCAATTACGTTTGAGAAGGTTAACTTGAAACTTTGTCTGGTTAAATGTGGCTTCATGAAATTGCGCAGCAGCCAATCACAGGCTTTGATTATATTATCTCACTAGAATTTCTAGTTACTGTCTATAATTTAAAAACAGAGTATAGTTAAGATTACTCAACATGTAAACCATGCCAGAGGTCAAAACAACTCTAAACTTTAACACCCTGTGACTATTTCTTGTGGGGGTTTCTAAAAATTGAAGTGTTTAAGCGTCGATCCAGAACCCTATAAAACCTGGAGAATGCAATCCGGTTGGAAATAGCCCTTATGTGAAAAGAAATGCTTCATAGAGTTATCCAAAATGCTAGAATCCGCCTGTACCAATATTTTAACAATAACGGCCACCATTTACAAAAAATTATTTTTGAAACTAGGTGATTTAAAACTTCCCGTTCTGTAGTTGAAGAAACTAAAAATAAAATTTTTATATATCTACCAGTTTTTTCTAATCCACCTTCAAAACTAGGGGCGTTGCTTTGCCTATAATTAGAAAACATCTTCAACACAATACGGTACAGGACAGAAGAAAGTACTTGACAAATTATATCTAATTTACCTTCTCGTAAATTTCGCTAATGATTATTTATTATAAAGAATGTTTAAGTTATAAGCATTAATAGATAATGTAAAGAGTGACGTATTTGTGAAAGAAATATATAACTTTGGGAAAGCATATATATACTGATGGTATTATTAGATTTACAACTTTGTTTTTCGAACAAAATAAATTGTTTTCCATATGATAAAGTGCTATAATTTATGTTTTAGATAAAATAGTTTCCTTGATATTTACTGCCTTTGTAAACACATGCAGCAAATTTAATAGCTTGTAGTAATAATACTTGTTTTTCTACTTTTTAACAAAAGTTATATTTTCTTAATTTCCAGTTTCTACATTTTATAGAAAACTTAAATGCTTTTAAATTTTTTTTATATGAAACTTTATCTAATTTGAAAGCGAGGTGTAGTTTTAGAAAGTCTTAATTCTTATTTGTTAAGCCGTAATACATTTTTAAAGTGTTCTGTAGATGTAAGGTAATTCGGTTCTCAAACAGTAGAGTTCGCTAAAAATTTCAATTACATAAACAGAATTACTTCAACATATAAAAATGTTTTTCTATGACTACTACGAAAAGTTGCACTTTTCTCACTCTATATAAAACTCGAAAGTTACGTATTTCCCACAAGCGTGAGTTAAACTGTGAGAAATCATTTCTCACAATGATTGTCAACAATGCGCATGCGTGAAGGTACTCTTTGTGAGGTTATTTGCGCCATATTATTTTTTATGTCAAATAGTTTTCGTACATGTATTTTTCTTCTACAACGTTTAGCAGTGTGGTCGTAGAAAAATATAGAAATATTGTATCGAAATAAAGTCAAATAAACTGTAGGACATTGCAGTCAAAAATTCGATTAGCGTTTTTATATTTTTTGAATTCTGCGATACTAATGCATTTTTTGAAATATAAACTTGTGAACAGTATTTATATTTCCATTTTGGCGACCACAGAATTTCGCTAATGGAATTTGATGGCAAACCCTGATAATTCTAGCTTTGTAATAAAAAAAGGATAACATCGCAAAATAACAAATTCTAGGAAGAGTGAGCATCGTTATTTTTGACGGGTGTAAAAACAAAGGCACGTATGATTCGAAGGAATAACGGGGATAAAATCATCCATTATTAAATTGTGAAAGTCCTGGTCGTCCTTGCATTCCGCGTTTCTATTATTGTGTACCGCTCGGTGTAGTTTGCTATGCAGATAATTTTTATTTGTTGTTTTTATGCTTCATTGATGACTAATTTTCTTCCTGACAGAATAATTTTATGCTTTCAAGGCGTGAGCTGTTTACCAATTATACCACAAATAATTACTTTATATATTACACACGATATTCATGTGATATTAATTGTGTCGTTGCCATGAAAATGACGATTCATTTGTCTGACATCACAGGTTAGTACTAGCGTGTCATTCTCGTTGCAAAAGATCAAAAGAAAATACGATATTAAGTGTCACTATAGACTGTAACATACCGTACTGTAATTCAGATTGAAAAATCTGATGCAGACAGCACATGACTTCCTTGTAGCCTATTAAATTATACATTTTTTTTCTGCATTACATTTTTAAGCTTATTTCATTTGAAAGTAAGATATGATCCCCCAATCAGTCCTACATACAAAATTTCATCATTCTTCGGCTAATTCTTTTTGTGTTATGCGAAATATTCAAAACACCCTTCGAGTAAAGTGCCCTTTTGACCTTTTGGCACTGCCCATTGCAATAAAAAAGAGATGAGCACAACTAGATTTTACAACAATTCTATATACAAAATTTCAACATTCTAGGGCTAATTATTTTTGAGTTATGCGAGATTAGGGAATGCAATACCGGGATACCGGGATCCCGAAATACCGGGATCCCGCATGCTACATGCGGGATTGATCTAGCACGTAAATTTTGCGGGATCCCGCGCGGGATTGCGGGACTGTGGAGAGACAATGTCATACGTGTACACCCCGCGCAAGAACACCCTAGAAGTTTTAATAAGAAAGGAGATGAATTATTTTGAGTCAACTGGAACAAAAGGAACATGCCTTCAATTTGTTTATAATGCTTTAATGGCAATTCCTCCTACTAGTGTAGAAGCAGAGAGAGCTTTTTCTGCTGCGGGTTACTTAGTCTGCAAAGTCAGAAGCCGTTTAGCCGACGACACCATTAACACTTTGACATTTTTGCGCAGCTACTTTCAAAATATTGTTTAATTCTCTTAATTTGTTTAATTTATCAATAGAAACTTAACTTGTTTTCCTTTAAGAGTTTAATAAATAATTAAAAGTTTCATAAATTAAGTTGTTTTTTTCACAAATGAGCGCCAGTGCGCTATAACCCGCGGGATCCCGCAAATACCTGGATCCCGCGGGATTGTGATTAGCCAATCCCGCAAATACCTGGATAGAAATCTGCATGCGGGATTGCATTCCCTATGCGAGATACATACGTACGTACAGACTTTACGCCGACATTAGTCAAAATGGATATTTCCGTTAAAATCTGAAAACGGAAATTTTTCGCGTTTACAATACTTCTTTTACTTCGTACAAGGAAGTACAAAGGAATTAACGACAGATATCAAAAGGATTGAATTTTTAAATTTTTAAGCCAAAGTTGCTCGAAAAATATAATAAGTAACAAGAAATGTGTAAAGGGTGTTAATTTTAAAAAATGGGCCACCATTGCTTACGACAACTGTAACAGGTCGGTTAAATTAACAAAACAATTTTAATTTTACAAGACTATTAAAATGAGACAATTTTTTTTAACCAATGGTTGTCAATATATGGGGCCCAATTTTCTTATTTTAATTGGGACACACTATATATTTTTATATATTTGGAATCTACTACACAAAATTACAAATACAATGATATGTTAATTTTAGTTAAAAAAATTATTAACTTTTATCTGGAAATAGCAGTTGCCATGATAAATAGAAAACAAACTTCAAATTTTGTGTTTTTTAACTAGTTTTTTTTTTAATTTACAGGTAGAATTAGCGTGATAAGAACGCAGAATTTGACGTTTGTTTCTTATATATTCATGGCAACTATATTCAAGTAACAGTAAAAGTAATTTTGTATAGATTCCAAATATGTAAAAATATATGAGGTGTTTCTTTTAAAATAAAAAAAAATGACATCCATATCTTGAGAACCACTGGTTTAAAAAAAATGTTTGTCTCATTTTACAAGTCTTGTAAAACATAAATTGTTTGTTAATTTAACCAACCTCGTAGCTATTATCGTTCTTGAGGTAACAATGGTGGCCTATTTAAAATGAACACCGGTATATATCTTAACATCTTCGGAAGTTAATAATATCTCAAAGTACCCCTTATCATATTACAACTTTTTTGGAAATATAAACATATTTTTGTAAACCATTTAACATTCAAAAGTATTTCATTTTTTGGATTGACTGCTTTTGTTTCTACGTAAGACTTAATAAGTGTAAATTGAGTATTTATTAACACAGGAAAAACTAGTGAAACAAGAAAAGATGTAATGGTATAATTATTTAAATAGTTTCTTAGAAAGAATGAGTAAGTTTAAATATCACAAGTCATCGTTTAATATGCTTCAATTCCAATATATGCAAATTGGCTGTTCTCACGGCACTCCTACAAATCGGATTTTTTTTCTAAATTCAAGTATCGGTTTAAGTCGATGAATATATCAGTCACAGCATAGAATAAAATCACCGGGATAATTAGCGGAGACGTGCGTTAAAATCTATTATGTGTTGGTGGCCTCTCAACCTCTGGTGAATGTAAACATGATCGCAGAACATTTGCATCTCAAGGGCCCGCAGCCAACTTTAACTACTCTTAACCCATTTTAATTTTACCGTAATCGCCAATTTCAACACACACTTACAGTGCGGATAAAAGTAAAACGAAAAGGCTTTCTTTCCGCCTTCGATAACAACTCCCACTTATTTTCTTCACTTGGAAATAAATAAATTTTTCACAAGACTGATAATAGAGCTATTTCCTTTGCACAAATTTTTGTTCTTTCTTTTATTTTGGAAAAGTATTATTTATTTGGACTAATACATATTTTATTTAAATGAACAAAAAAATTATTTATAAGAGAGAATTATATTTAATGTCAACAACTGACATCTTGAAATTTGACATTTCTGAAATAGTGCTACGGATGATAGCATATGGGCCTTTAAATCTGACCTTATTTTAATATATTTCTATTGAAAGTTTGTGATTGACATGTTATAAGTAACAGATGACAGCGTTTTTCATTTTAAATTTTTTAATGACAACTAAGATTTTTATTTTGCTTTCTTAATAATCACGGTTAATAATTTTCAAAGTAACAAAATTATACCTCTGATTTAATGTAAAACAGTATGAAAGAAAATGTATGTCGTATATATTGACTTATATACTGAAATTTGATTGCATATACCCCATTATAAATTGAAGAAAACGTTTAAATTCTCCTAATTTAAGTCCACAAAGAAACGTCAATTTACAAATAAGATAAGACACCTTATCAATATTTTGGAAAGTGTTGGACTCTTTCCTAATAAAAATATTAGGACGTAAAAGTCTACGAAAATATAAAATTTGGTAATATAATAATTCGATAATTTCTTATATGTATCCTTAGGTCTTTTTAATTATTTATTATTCAGATAGAGGGCTAAATGGTTAGACACTTATATCACTGTGACCTAAAGATCTAATGTAACATACTTAGTTGTCCGAAAGTATTTATGAATCTTATGCTTAGTTGCATCAATAAGGCTTAAATTTTAAGTAAAACTGAAACAATAAACTGTTACTTTTGACAGCAATGTTAAATAGTTCATTTGATATTTATTTCTATTTTTTATTCCGATGTGATATTGTCCATTTAAGGAAAACTTTAAATTTAAGTAATATTGGTACAACTGACATTAATCTAGCTCTAGAGTGAGTTTCCTAATCTCAGTTGCCGTCATGTATCTTTTACCTAGATGGACAAATCTACTTTCGGTTATAGTTAGGTATTTACAAATGATGTGGTCCGAAGTTTATTCGTTCTCTTCGCAGAGTCGACAGACATTATTTTCAGCTATGTTAATCTTATATAGAAGGTATTAATCGACAATATTGAAGTAAGAAATAACGGAAAAAGGTGTTTGAAGAACGATGAGGTCCAGAATGTCATGAAGAATGGATCAAAGAGGATGAAGGTCTATAAGAAAGCTCATCTTCTGATCACATTGAAAATATACTTACCTATCTTCCTTTTTGGACGTGCCTCGTACTTGAAGAAATTTAAGATAGGGTTATGTCACTAAAGATGTTGCAGATTGCAAGAGGCATATAGCCCTCATGATTGTTTGAAGGTGAAGTAAGAAATAACGGAAAAAGGTTTTTGAACAACGTTGAGGTCCAGAATGTCGTGAAGAATGGATAAAAGAGGATGTAGGTACAGAAGAGAGCTCATCCCTCAAATCACATTGAAAATATATTTATCTTACTTTCTGGACATTTTTCGTACTTGAAGATATTTAACATAGGAAAATGTCACAAAAGAAGTTGAAGATTGAAACAGGCATATAGTCCTCATGATAGTTTGAAGATATTGTTTGGCGTGCACTGCTCTCGGTTAAGAATTGGAGGCATCATAATGTATTCCCGACAGGTAGGGGTAATAATTTTCAATTATGTTCACACCGTCACGGCATCAAAGTTGCTAGTTCGCTCCGAGGTACCGTTCGGAATTACGACGCCGCCGAGATACAATTTTCTCCCAGATATTTATGTTGATTGCGCCTACAATACTGTCATGATGGGTATTGAGAGCCGTTAATACCGAGGTGTGAGGTACGTTCTAGCACCAATCTACAAATACACCGAACAATGGCTTTATAATGTTTCCACTAAACAATACATATCCACTAAAATTAAAACCGAAATTGTTCATCGTAAAAATATTTAAAGAAAAACGATATTTAGAACATGTATAGAATCAGAAACTTTATAAATTTGGTTTTCCTAAAAAAAAGAATTTTATAAATTAGGTAGTGTAAAGGCCATTTCAGAGTAGACTATAAATTGTACAAGATCTTTTTTGTAAAATTTAAATAGATTAGCAAATTAATTGAAATATTGTTTACCATCGTAAATGTGTTGAGTGTAAGTAGACGCTTGAAAATTAATGTAGTCAATACTGAATAATATAAGATTTACTTAAAAAAAATGCCAAAAAAAATTGTACCTTATATTCACAATTATTTAATTACTACTTCGGTAGGTTTACCGGTATTTCATGAGTTCTGAAGAACTGTTGTTAAATGGTTAATTAGAAGCTGAAGATTATGAAAATGATAAAGAAGAATGATTGGATAAACAATTCATCTCTTCATAGCCTTGTTCCGTCTCACTTATATAGTGGAGAAGAGTTGGCCTTTTTTGAAGCTGAATTATTATTTTTTCTTTATTCTTATAAGTAAGCCTAGATTTTATGTTGTTATAAAAAAAAATATTTTTTATTTTTCTGTATAAATAAAATAAAATGATACTTAAGTGTATCACGATTACGAATTCTCTTACTGTTATTTTTTTTGTATGCTAATTTAAAATTCAATCACATTACTTAAGTCCTCAGGCAACTTCTAATTGTGGCAAGCATAGCAAATATTTAATCACAATCCTTTTATAATTGACTTATTAAATATTTTTGCATAATAATTACTACCTTTTATGGAACACATTCTCTTATTTTACACATTTATTTGAGTTGTTCGTTTTATTTTTTTCTGATAGGTTATGTTTGAATTGAACGGTATTCGAAGCATTGTTATTGGGTGCGGTATTTGAACCCACGACCTTTCATTAATCGAGCCACTGCTCGTAACAATGTACAGTAAGCAATAAACTTCTTTTTGATACGAAGATTATAACTAAAAACAGACAATGCACTTCTGCAACTCAAATACAAATCTTTTCATGGCTGATATTTTTGAAAGGATTCTGTGGCAGAACCTTTGACCTTAACTAAATTCGTTCGGCAAAAAATAAAATTCTTGGTAGTAAAATAATAGCTACATAAGAACAAGTTTTTATAAATATTTTTTGTTGCAAAAAGCGCAATAAAAAGTTTTGTTCCTCAATTCATTGAAGAAGGATGAATTTTAAAACAAAAAGTAAACTTACTATTTTTGTAATTTGAACGTATTAAAAAACTTTCTAAGATCAAAATAATCTAAACAAAGTTTAGCTCAAATTCTGTATTTTTAAATAATAATTCATTGGTCAGGATAAATTATTTATCGAATTATTTTGTCTTTTGACAATATATATAACTCATATTTAAAATTAACGAAATATATCAGTACAATAGTTTTTTTTTATGTAATAAATAAGCTGATACTGTAGAGAAATATCGATATAAAAAATGGATTTGATGTGCTTTGTCTAAATCGGTTTAAATTAAAGTATAAATAGCGATAATAGTTTACTCACTTGTTGTATCGTTGAAGTCTCTAAAGTATGTGAAGAAAAATAATTAAATCTGTCTACAAGTAAATTGTAATGTGATCTAATTTTTTATATATTCTGATATCAGTGATTACCAATATGGAATATATGTCCTATACTCGTATAGCGCAGTGTTTCCAACATGTGTAACATACTTTTTTGGGCCATCTCTTTCTACAGGATGTATATTAGTATGTTGTAGTCTTTCTTGCTATCACTAGTGACTAACCAATCAGCATGAAGCAAATCGTATATTTATTATCACTAAAGTTCATGACAGTTCCCGCTTATTTCATCCTAACCTAGATATGTAAAACATCAGTGAAGGATTCACTGCTTGAATTACACAGGTAAATTATAAAATATATTATAGGATGTGTTTATTCTCAGGGAAGTGTAGTTTTGAGATGTCTAGTTCGTAAGGTGTTCGTAAGATAATGAAAATTTTGACGGCAGAAGAGTAACGTACAACCAAAGAACATATGTCCCATAGGGCTCCATATTAAGTCCAGACAACTGGAACAAAACATTATGATGGACTGTTGTGTACTCCCACATGGTATTTATACAGACGACGTCGCTGTCAATCTAAATTTATGAAGTTATTATGGTGACATAATTTTAAATTTAGCGCATTTTTTGAAATTATGTCAAAAGGTGATTGTAAGTGAGATAACTTTATAGATAGATATACACCTCAGACAAAGACAGCGTATCAGAGATTGTCTATTTTGGCATATTTTTCGAGGTTTTGAAAAATAATAGTAAGTGAGATAACATCATTGGTATTTCTGTACTTCAGACAAAGACAATGCTTCAAAGTTATTGGTATCTAGAAATACAGAAAAAAATATTGAATTCGTCCTCCTTTCAAAAGTACTGAATATATACTGATAAAGAGAAGTGGTGGCACACTTGATTAGCATGTGTAACACCAAATAAAAATACCGCTGTATCCGAGTAGTTCGAAATCCACTATAATCTGTAGGTTCTTAGCAGAGGTTGACAACCTACATAACTAAAATGCAAGTACAACATGTCATGAAACAAGTACCTCAATTAGATTTTTATTTGCTATGTAGGTTTAATATGTCCTATTTCTTTCTCCTTCCCAATTCTACATAAAAAGTGAGGTGAGATAAGATGTACTGAGATTTAGTGTAGAAAGAATGCATGATGTGATTGTGGTGGGCGAAGGGCAAGCAAGTAATACGACACATGTTACGCTGTAGTGCCATGGTGGGCTGAGCCGCGCTGGGCAGGTGAACGAGATCGAAGGTCATGCGGTACATTCTCAACCACACCCGCGGTTACAGCGGCGCCCGCTAAATAAATCACCTCACACTACATAACACTGCTTTCAGTAAATCACTTCCCAATCAAATACATAGTTTAATGAGAATCTGTACTTCATTTGTTTTGTACTCCGTAATGGAATGATGAGACAATATATAAAGTTGTTTTACTTTAGTTGATCTTCACGTCATCAATAGTAACCATGAGCACAGAATAGATTTATACAGAAGCGATAGTAAGACAGAGAAACGAAAATTAGAGAGAGATGGAGAATGTGCACAAATTTAAAGGGCTCATTGTTTAAAATCGGAAAGTTTCCTCACATCTGAGAGAGAGATAGGGGAAGAGCACAAATTTAAAGGTCTACACAATGCTTCAAGGTCATAGAACTGAAAAGGGGAACACGAAAGGTACCGACACGGAGTGTTGCTTCTGTACGTGACTATTCTGTGCCATGAGATCAAAAACACGGGATTAATGACATCATCCTGTGATTTCCGAAGTAAATAAATATCGAAGTTGACAGTACCATATACAAAATATAATAATAGACGACACACAAAAATAGTGATTCGAGTAAGACGAAATGTTTCTCAAATCTCGCTCGTGTCCTCTCAAAATATCTCGTCTCGGGCAAGACGAAAAAGATTTTAGAAACAAAGCTTCCAGACGAGAAAATACAGTCGAAGTTCTCAAATTTCAATAATTTCGTCAAGATTTCTCGATTTTTTTGCAAACGTCCTAAATGTTTTGTGACTTGATTCACAAGATAGAAATAAAATTTCTACGCCGCCTAAGTAGAAATATACGGTAGGTAATATCCATAGGAACTATATAAAATCAGCAAGTACCTAAGAAATAGCTTGTACAATAGAAACCTGCAATATCGCCCTAAATGTCATTATAAAACTAGATAACCTAAGAATGAAGTTACTAAAAACCATCAACAACTGACAAATTTAAATATGTTAAAGTAAAATAGTAAGACATTGAACAAATATAACTTTGGGAATCTCATGAATTTTATACACCATCTAACTGTAGTAACAGTGTACAATTTAAAATCTGAAACCTGAATCATCATTTTAGTGCATTTTCATATGAATATCTGGTATGCAAAGACAAAAATTATTAGATTTTGATGAAGTTTTGTATGATACTAATGCAATTTCTTGTTCAATATATTGGCTCTGATTCTACGCACTTTCCTTGAATATGTCAATGTGCAAGCAAATTTAACCACAAATTTATTTACATTTAAAGTTCGAAATATTTGCAATTTTATCAACAACACTAAATTTCATTTAACCACACTATATACAATAAAAATAAATAAACATTAGAAACGCGTGAGATCACAAAAATTTCATATACCTATGCGTATGCCCACAGCCAAATTAACTGACAGATTGTATGAAAAATAGAGTGTTTTTTTTTCAACACATTTACGAACCTAGACAATATGTCAAGAAATTTGCTGTTTGATGCTAGCCAATTTAAATTGTACCAAAAATGGTGCAAAAACAAGCCAAATATTGAGACATAATTGATTTGGGAACTAGTCTGTCGTAGTGACAATAACTCATGTGTGGTAGAAATGCGAAGTAAAACAAATTTTGCTTAAAGTTTTGTCCCATTTATAAATGTACCACCGATGAGAATATATTGTCTATTAAAAAAACTTAAATGCCAAACATAAATTGTAAACGATAAATACAAATAACTTTAATAAAAAACAAGTCTGAGGAATTGTTTATTGACAAAAACAAGGCAAATATTGAGATATAATTGATTGGGAACTAGTCTGTCTATGTGTGGTAGAAATGCAAAGTTTTGTCCTACTTATAAATGTGCCACCGATGAGATATTGACTATTTAGAACACTTAAATGCCAAACATAAATTGTAAATGATAAATACAAATAGCTTTGGCTAAAAAACATGTCTTTAATTGTTTATTGACAAAAACAAGGCAAATATTGAGATATAATTGATTTGGGAACTAGTCTGTCATGTGTGGTAGAAACGCTATGTAGTTTGGCAGGTGAACATTTGGCGTCAGGTGTTTGGTTTCCTCGTCGAGCAACCAGTTACAAGCTGATCTAATCTACAAACATCTCCAGTGTGGATAGGTGAGGCTAAAGACCAGTACCGCTCCTTGCAGAGGCGTACCACTCGCACTTCAATAACCATCGCTAATCAAATGCCAGCGGTTTCACGTTCGCCCCAAAATATACCTATTTATGTAATAACGAAACAAAGATGGTTATTAACACATACCATAAGTTACAAATACAGATATAGTTATTTATGTAATAAGTATACTAAAGTTACAAAGGAGACGCAGGCAAGTTTTATATGAGCAAAGTTAAATAACCAGATAATTACCACGTTTTGTTAGGTATTTCATACATTTGATCTATTTCCGTTTGCATCTTTGAATAAGTACAAAAATGAATTTGAAATGAGGTCATAAACCATTTTTTCTACTTCCCTTTAATAAGAGACTTTTTATTTCTTTAATTTCAGTTAGGTCACAGAATAGGTACATACAAAAGCGACTCTCCGTGTCGGTACCTTCCATGTTATCCTATTCAGTTCTATGACCTTGGAGCATTGTGTACACCAGCCATGTGCAACGTACGGCCCGCGGGCCGGATCCGGCCCCCGACTTGATTTTATCCGGCCCGCGGAACATTTTTCAAATCTTATTAAATCCGGCCCCCGAAAACATTTATTTATCTGGCATTCAATACCGTTCTATATTTTGCTGCTAATAATATATAAAAATATCATCAGCATAGTTCTTGTTCAAAAAATACATATATAAGATTTGTATTAGGTATATTCATTCTATGTATTATAAAATTTTATTATTATAAAAGTGCGTTTGTAATACGGGCCTAAAATTCTAATAACTATACCTACATATATAGTTATTTTTTATTACAACAATCCTGTCTTACAATTGTTTATATTACCAATTTTTTTAAATAAAAAGTTTTGTTTTTCTTTGTTTTGTCCTTTGTAAACCAGAATTTTGGTCCGGCCCGCAAGAACATATGATATCCATTTTCCGGACCGCGGCCTTGACTAAGTTGCACATGTCTGGTGTAGACCTTTAAATTTGTTGCCTTTCCGTATCTCTATCTAAGATGTGACGAAACTTTCCAATTTTAAACAATGAGCCCTTTAAATTTGTTGACTTTCTCATCTCTCCGTAATTTTCGTTTCTCTGTCTTACTGTCGCTTCTGTATAAACCTATTCCGTGATTAGGTTATTGATTCCATTATTTCACTAGTGAAATAATGAGATCATAACTTCACATGAAATCAAATTGGAAAGTAGGCCTTTATAGAAACATTAACAGCTACAAAAATAGAATATTTAGTTTCTACTATCTTTATAAATACTAATAATATAGTTATTACATTTATTAGATTTTAGATTAACAGAGACTTGTATTTTACAATTTAAAAAACTTATATGACAACTTTATTTTATATCGTTTATCTGTTTATAACCATCAATTTTGTTGTAGTAATTTAGTAACGTACAAAATTAAGCAGTCCTTGGTATTGTCTTTTTTGTTTTGCAAATGTCAATAAAATGTCAAAAATTCATAATTTCAAATAAATTTTTGTACTTATCCAAACGGAAGTAGAAAAATATTGTAAGAAACACATAAGTAAACTAGGTGGTTATTTATCTTCATATCTTCTGCTCTTACAAAATTCGCCTTCGTCTCGTTTTGTAATTTTTGTAAATAAAAACTGTCCGTGACTGTCCAGTTAACAACTTAGTCACCATATTGTACAGGACAATATTAGATATATTTTTACATCTTATTTAATACAGATTACTTCATTTTAATAGCACAATTCAATGAAATTTACAAAAATCATATTTTTATTGTATTTTATTATTTAACATACTGTTGACACCTGTCAAATCGTGATTATAAGGTTAAAGTAACGGGCTACAGAGTCAAAGGATCTCGTTAGATTCCTACTTAGGACTTTTTTATTTCTGTTATATAAATTGCTTTAACTGATTAATAGAAATTATATTTCCGTTTCTGATTTTTATTTGATTGTGAAAATGCAATATGTTGATCTGTGCAATAGCAAATATTTGTAGAGATCTCAGTGAAGCTAGCCGCGTCTAATCTAGATAAAATATACATTTAATTTTCATTTCTGTTCTGCACTTCCTTAACTTTCTCAAGATTCCCAGATAGCAGATGGCGCTCTTTTCACATTCCTCTTCAAATCTTTAATACGCTTCACATCTTTAATTACTTCTACGAGTATATGAATTTACACACTATAGAAACAGGAACTGATATTTATTAAATACATACGTATACAGGGTGTACTCAGGTAATTTTATATCATAGATTTCCAAAACTGTTATCAATTTGAATCACATGGTTACGATGAATACCATCAGGAAACTGACCTTACTTAATGTCCATGTTTGTTAGAAGTTTTACTTGCATTTTACTGATGTTGGTTGTCAACCTGTTACATCGTCTGACAAGCAATAATAATTTATAAATTATAACAACGAATGTTAAAATTAATTCACTCCATTTTGATTGAAATGATTTCATTCTTATTACCTATGTCGAAACAGTAGTCTAGTTTAAATGCATGTAATCATAACTCTAGATTTAAATTTCAAATACCACGTGTTAAAAGTAAGACAGTAGCTTTGTTACATATCTATGTTAAATAACATTCTCTAGCTATTAGGCTATGTTTAATGTATATATTCTAACCTAATTGTCATGGTTTATTAAACCGGGCAATGGTATTGTAAAAAAATATGTAGCATTTTAAATAAACATAAATATAATTAAAAATGATTTTACGAATGAAAATTGTGTAGAGTTAAAACAAACCAAACAACAATATTAAATCACAAATTGAGTTAATAAATGCGAAATCCCAAAAATACTCATTTTTGTACCAAAAATTTTGATTTTGAGAAATAGTGTACATTGATAGATTTCGTCGTGCTGATTTCAAATTTTCAAACGGAATTTAATTATCTCTTTTCGTTCCTGAGATATTTGATGACAAAGATGCACCTCAAAAAAGTGTGTTTTTTGACTATATCTCAAAAATGGGTAGAGATACAATCTCAACGATTACAGCAGTTGATTCTACGGGAAAAGTTACATAAAGAAATGTTTTGTCTGCATATACGTTCCTTGGAACGATTCGGTGAAAAATCGAAAAATCGAGAAAACCTAAATATCTAAATTTTTCCAAAGAACTTTTCGCCTCCAAAATTTTTCATTTTCTAAACTTAAGTAGATATCGATGCGCTGATTTCAAATTTTCAAACCGAATTGAATTATCTCTTCCCGTTCTCGAGATATTCGTGTTCAAAGTTGAGGTTTGGCAATACCTAAAAAACAGGTTTTTTAGGTATACCCCTTTAAGGGTTAGGTTTACGACTTCGGCGACATCACCAATCGATTCTACGGGCAAAATTACATAAGTGTACTAATTTTCAGATTTTTATTGCAAAGGACACAATTTATAGAAAGGAAAAACGAAAATCGGCGAAAATCGAAAAAATGGCAAGGGGTATACCTTAGATTTTTTTCGATTTTTGGCCATTTTCAGTTTTTTCCTTCTAGAAATTTTATCTGTTGAGATAAAAATTTGAAAATTGGTACACTTTTGCACGTAGAATCGAATGGTGAAATCGCCGAAGTCGTATACCTAACCATTTAAGAAGTATACCTAAAAAACCTGATTTTTTAGGTATAAGTTTGAACTAAAAAATCTCGAGAACGAGAAGAGATACTTGAATTCTGTTTGAAAATTTGGAATCAGCACGTCGATATCTACTTAAGTCCAAAAAATTAAAAAAATTGGAGACAAAAAGTTTTGAGGCGAAAAACTGAAATTTAGGTTTTTTCGTTTTTCCCCAATCGTTCTAAAGAACGTATATGTGGGCAAAACATTTCTTTATATAATTTTTCCCGTAGAATCGAATGGCAAAGTAGTTGATATTGTATCTCTACTCATTTTTGAAATATCTTAAAAAACACACTTTTTTGAGGTGCAACTTTGACAGCGAATATCTCCGAAACGAAAAGAGATAATTAAATTCTGTTTGTAAATTTGTCATCAGCGTAGCTGATATATTACAAACAAAAGTTTGTGAAATTTGAAAATTTTCGAGCTAAAAATTCGATATTTTCAAATATTTTCTGAATATTATGAAAAAATACAGCATTAGCGACTTTCTAAATTACTTCCCCTGTTATTACTGTATACATAAACTATTTTTCCAAGTAATGTTCAAGAGGACTGATGGTAGGGCAGAATCACCTGTTTCCCACCTTGTGTGGTTCCAGCACTCGACTTCGTCTCGTGGGGAAACTTTCACACCTCGTAGGAAATAGGCGACTTTCTGCACTTGTTGCCCAATATACTATTTTAAGTCTATGACGTCTCTTCACTCTTTAACAATATTTTTACTATACTTTATACCCTAGAGAATAGAGAATAAATGATAGAAACTATATAGTAAAGAATTTGAATCAGAATAAAGCAATCTGCAGAGTTTTAATTTCTTCTATTTCTTAATTTCTTTCACTGCATTTAAATATGTTTGAGTGGTCGTTAAACATTAAAAAATATATAACCTGTACAGATAACATTTCAACCTGTCAAATTGTTAATATGTAAATGAATTATTTATAAAAATAAAATTTATGTATATGTGTCGTGTGTGTATAACGAGTACCTGTACGCGTATGATAGATTTTTCATCGAGGTTTATAAATATGTAAATGCAGATGTACGTAGGCTACGGCTACCGAAGTTCAACGTATTAAACGTGTTACAGTTTTCATTATCGGCCTACGGGCCTCCAACACGGTATTGCGCGGAGAAAGGAACATTTGGTGTTTAACTGACCACCTGGAGGAACTAACATTTGTGGGGGAGGATACAAATTATTGGGAATGTACAAACATGAAAATTAGAGTAAGGTTTTGATCTAATTAATTACTTTATTAATACGTTCGCTTGAATATTGTTCTGACAATTTCAAACATAATTTGTCAGGCAATTAAATCACAGTATTTTGTGAATTGTACCAGTCACTAGAGCAAATTATCGCGGTAATTTTACAAACAAATAGGCGATGCGTAGATACAATATCTGTCAAAAAAGTGACAATTAATTACTTGGAATTGGAATTGTCAAACCATATTCGTTACTAGAATTTTATTTGCCAATAAATTTCTGTTTGATAATTGTAATTCATCGTATCAATATTTACTTATTTATTTATTGGGGAAAAAAGTTCCCAACAGAAAATGTTATTTAGGTTTTTTCTTTCATTATTTTCACCAAATCGTTCTAAAGAACATATATTATATTTCCCGTAGTTGATCCTCACGTCATCAATTTCTGTTACAGGAATTATTAAACTTTTATTTTGCATCGTTGTCGTATACATATAGCATAGATGCGAAATTTATTCGCTATCTTATTATCGTATGTTACAGAAAGGTACATTTATTATTATTATATCGATTATAATAATTGTTAATGTCAAATATAAAACATTTATTTTCATAGGTAAACCGATTAACCGCAATTCTAACAAATTTACCCAATCATTAATTACTTGTAATAGTAAAATGGGACTATGTCGAAACAAATTTGAACTATAAAATTTTAGTTAATGATAATATTAAATTATTATTTACAAGAATTCTCATATATTTATAATAAATTAAGATATTTCAGAAAATCACTTCAGATCTTCATGAAAACACCACTTGCGGTTGCACGATTAAAACCAAAATCTAATCAAATCTAATGTAGGGTGTTACAATATTAAAATCCAAAAGTTCATTTTTTTTTATTCAGTAGTATTTAGTAAAAGTTACAACATCCATCCATCCACACAAATGGACAGACATCACAGTAAAAATATTAAAATCGTATTCTAGGAACTTCAAAACATGCGTATCCATTGAAACTCACTATCCGATTTTTAGCATGATTCCAATACCTGTCTTACTGAGTGGCGAGAGGTAAAAAGCAGTATTTATTGTGGTGCAAATTTGAAGACAAAAAGGAGAAAAGAGATAATTAAATTTGGTTTGAAAACTTGAAATGAGTGCATCAAGTTCTATCAATTAAAAGTAAAATAAAAATTTGAAGATTGTTTCGTTCAAATAGTTTTTTTTAAGAATCTTCGATTTAACCTAAAAATTTATTGCCGTAGACTTGAATAATTATTTTGGCAACAGTCCAACTGTAATTGTCATTAATTGTTATTAATTTGGAAAGTAAATTTTGTTACGTTTGACAGGTTCCGACAGGTGCAATAATAGAACAAGTAAAAGCAAGCAAGCTAATACAATTAAAGTAAACTTGAGTGAAGTAGCACTTGACGTTAGTGTCTATACGCACTAAGCATCCTTATGTTACAGCTACGGTGGTCCGAGCCATCACAAGCGCGAAACCTCTGATAAATTATGTATCACAAGTATTTCCTCAACGCTCAATAGCGAATTACATTTTTCGACGGTTGAAACGAGAACAGTTAATTGCTTTTAAATCACCGCTTTTATATTGTTAAACTATGTACTAATTGGCAGTTTTTGTGCAATTCAATGAAACGGATTACATTGCATGTTATAATCTGATAAAATGAAAAAGGCTAAGAGGAAAAAAGTTAACATATATGGAAATCTTTGAATGTCAAAATGTCATTGCTACCTTGTTGCACAAACATAACATTCACAAAAAATGCAACAAAATAAATACAAATACTTAAGCGGAAGGACACCTATTATGTTTTTATCGGAACAAAACAGATAAATTTTGACATATCTTTAGCATCAATAAAATAAATCTATACTAATTATTACCCATTTACCAGATATTAACACTTGGCACATTTGCTGATGTGGAGACTGCATCACAGAGACCAATTTTGTGGCAAATAATGGTAAAGAATAATGCAATAGTATTTTACAATATTAGCCAGGTAAAACAGTTTTTACTGGTGATAGGAGGAATTGACTGGCGAGCCGTTTAGGCGAGTCTGTCATCTCCTTGAACCAGTAAAAACTGTTACCTGGCGTATAATGTACAATAGTTTACTTGTTATTGACTTGTAAATAAAATTAAAATTAAAACCAAATTTTGACAGTTACTAATTTTGTGTCAAAAATTGTTAATAAATGATATATCGTAAGCCTTGGAAGACAATAAACAATGGAACTACTAGCCAGTAAATCTGACAGGTGTCATCTTAACATGCTAGGTACTGGTAAATCTGACAGCTGTCATTTTTACAATGTAGTAGCTTGTAAAAATTAATTTACCTGGCAACAAAGAGTTAAGATAAATGATAGTTTACAAGTCAGTAACAAGTAAATTAATTTAACATTTGTCAAAAACATACTTTTTCTTATACATCAAATTAAATTAATGACATTTTAATAAGACAATTTTCTGCTCTCTTTTATTAAAACATATTTTTTATTCATATTGCACGTTTTTGAATTTAATAGTATATTGTGGTATTAATAGTAAAAATGATATTTTAAGAGAATGTGAATAACGTACTATTTTTTTTCAATTTAAATCTGTCGACTGCTGATGGTTTTAAGTAACTTCTAGAAATTCTTAGGTTATCTAGTTTCACATTGACATTTACGGCGATATTACAGATTTCTATTGTACAAGTTATTTCGTATTCGCTGATTCTACATATTGTAACGAACGTGACACACTGCAGATGAGTCTTCGCGGCTGACCTGTCTGGATAAGTTGTCCCGTTAAAGGTTTATTGGGATAGGAGCGACGCCGCTATTATTCGGGAATTTTATACAGTCCGAAATCTCTGGAATTTTCGAGATTAGCTGCCCACAGGTATAAAAAGGTCGGGGCTGGTGGTTCGAGGAAGTTAGTATCTGTCAGAGTGTACAGAGAGTCACTGAAGAAAGTCAGTGTCGGTCAGTGCATGTCAGCGACATGTAAAGTAGAAATAAATAAATAGTTAGTGATATAAATATCGTGTAAATAAATATTTGGCAGTTTTATGTGTTTAAATAAATGTTCTTAGTTTTTAAATCTTTATTAATAATTATTATTTTTAAATTAGTTTAAATTTGTTTATTGAAAGTGTTACTTATTTTTTTATTTTTAAAAATTGTTCCCACACGCTTTTCCCCCAATTTTCATATATCTGAAATGTTAAGTAATAGTTGCAGAAAAAATGATTTAACTTATATAAACTAACCTCCAAATAAGAAACGTTACACCAAGTTTTTTATTATTCACAGGTGAAATTATATACCATGTCAATATCTTATGACAAGTCATTGTATAAATACCGATTAGTGTTTTGTTTTACAATTTTTTTTTGTAATTTAAGATTAAAATTGGTTAAGAAAGAGTAAACTATAATAGTTTTTGTTGCCTGTTACATAGACCTATAATCACAGCCATGAAAGTAAGGTCATTTCGGTAATCACCTCCAGCTACTAAAAAATTATATTTTAATTTTTCGATCTTATTTTCAATCTATAAATATTTTATTAAGTTTCAGATTAAAAAATATATATTCATTTATACAGGCTGGTAACTTAAACTTGTGATCATAGGGATTAACATTTAAAATCATATTTAGTAAATAATAAATTTCACCTTATATTGAAAATTCTTGGTAATCATTTTCTGTAAATGTTCAAAAGAACTTTCTCTTTAATAATAATAAACATCTTCATATCTATATTTAATACCAATAATTTAACAGTTTCACAAAACCAGTTCTTAATAATATTTTTTGTACTATTTTTGGAAAGTCATTTAACTAATGACACTTAATTCAACAAAATAATTTTCAATTTATATGTAAAAATCTGATGTCCTGTCCTCTACACTTTTTATTAATATTTATATTTTGTATATATGAGCATCCATGCGTTGCTGTTGACACGGTGAAATGAATTATTAAAATAATTCGTACTTACAGTATTAGTACAATTCCTTTTAGTGTATTCGATAATTATTTTTATCTACAACTATTGAAATATGGGTACATTATACGTGTGATACTACATATAATATACTACTCATATTACACAAGTGTAATATGAAATGTCATGATACACGGCTACACTTTTCTGTAATAAATAGGGCATATAATTTAACACATAATATTTTATTAAACTGTTAATTTATTAATAACATATTTTTTATTATAAATATCAATATATATGCTTATAAAAGTATAATAAATACAATTTGAAAAATTATTTTGACATTTAAGTGCTACTGTGGCGCCATCTGTTAAGCTATATATGAACTACTCACACCTAACTGAATATTTAACAAATAATATCAGATTTTTTATATGCCTGATAGTTGTAGATAAAGTATAGTATTTGACTCGCATAATATGGCTACATTACAAGCGGATGATTAAAAATACTCGCTACCGCTCGTATTTTTAATTACATCCTCGTGTAATATAGCCTACATATTATGCTTGTTAAATAATATACTATTATAATATTATTACTGTCAATTATAATAATTGTCACTGTCAAATATAAGACTTTTATTTCCACAGATAAACAGATTTACCGCAATTGTAACAAAATTTACCGAATCATAAATTACTTGTAATAGTTCAATGGAGCTAGGTAGAAACAAATTTGAACTATAAAACTTTAGCTAGTGACTTTATATTAAATTATTACTTACAAAAATGTTCATATATTCATAATTAATGAAGATATTTCAGAAAAACACCTTTGATCTTCATGAAACATCAATTCTAGTTAAACGAATACAAAATCTAATCAGATCTAAACGAGGTGGTCAGAATGTTATACCCAAAATTTCAACTTTTTTATTCACTAGTATTTGAGTAATCTTTACGACAACATCCATCCATCCATACACACGGACAGACATCATCGTAGAAATATTAAAATTGTGTTCTAGGGACTTCAAAATATGCTGATTTTTAGTATGATTTCAATAGCTCTCTTACTGAGTGACGAGAAGTAAAAATAGCAGGTGGTCCTTAGAATATAAATCGTTATAGTTTTTATTACAAAAGTGACATAACCACAAAATTTCCCCAGGCAAAGTTTTTATAAAGAAAAAACATAATTAAAATCTTCAAAATCTCGCTAGCGATTAAAGTTTTGTTGGGAACTATTTGTTTGTGTGAAAAAGTTAATAAGACATTTTTGCACGACAAATCGGATAAAAAGCACGGCGGCATGTGTGAAGTTTGGTATCTGATCGTTTCGGATTGAATTGTAATAGAAGTAATACTGAGCTGGTGACACCGAAGATAATAACAGGAAACTTACATGGTGATGTTAATAAAAGTATTTTGTTTCATACATTATTAATTACATGGACAGACAATGTCTGTTTAACATATTTCTCGTTTTGTAAGCCATTTGTTTAATATTCTTCACGTGTAGTAGAATTTTGTAAACACCAAAATAAAAAAGTACATTGCATCGTTTGCTGAATAATTTATAAAATAATAAACTCAAGATAGAATTTTTATTTCGAAAGTCCATCGCAAAAAATTATGAATAATAATATACAGGGTGGTGACTCAAATACACGAATGTAGGAATTTAATTTGTAATAATATATGGAACAAAAAATGACGGTGCTTCACTAAATGTTATAGCAACTCCATACACATAATTTCAATATTCTATGGTTAATCTTTTTAAGTAACGTGAAAAATTCTAAAAAACACTACAAGCAAAGTGCCCTTTTGACACTGTCGATTGCAATAAATGATATAATATGTAAATTATTTTGTAAAAATGAGTCAATTGGTATAAAAACGTGGTAAATTATAAATTGTGGAAATTACCACGTTTTTTCATTTTTACAAAATAATTTACATATTATATCTAAAATGTACTCTCAAATAAAGATTTAACACAATGTAGTTGTTTAGAAATATTATTTTAAAATATTCCACTGTGTTGACCTGATGATGGTCCCAACCAGGACCGAAACGTCGTCTTTCATTAAATAAAACATTTACAAAAAGCTGAAGTCTCCAATATTCTACCCAAATTAACGATTCAGAGATAGTAAAAATGGATATTTCCGTTGAAATCTGACAACCGCAATTTTTCGCGTTTATAATACTTCCTTTAGCATAAATGGAGGTTTCAGAAGAAACATGTTTATTTAATTAAATTTTACATGTGAGGAAGACGTTTTAGATGTATGATAACATCCATCAACAATTCCTAAACTAGTGAAATTTATATAAAGCCAAGTAAATAAATAAACATGTTTCTTCGGATTTCTAAAGCCTCAATTTATCCTAAAATTTAATATTAGATCCTTAAAACATTTTAAGAATTCTTCCTTTACTTCGTACAAGGAAATGTAAAAAGGTTGCTCTCTCACTAATTCTTGTCTTAATGTATTTGAGGTATGTGACCAAATTTAGATTTTTACATACATGATACTAGACAAAAAAAAAACTCGTATTTTTTAAATCGTTTCATTATTGTTAGTTTACGAGAAAATAATTATTAAAGATTTAGGGAACGGATGCTGTGATGACATGGTAGTAGAATTGTAAAATAAAAGAGGTAGACTGGGAGGGTAAGAAAAAGACTATATACATGTCTGTCACGCCACCTTCTCCGGAACATTGAATTGCTAATAACTGTACTATTGCAAGTAAATGTTTAGCATTTATTATAATGAGTAGATGCAGTGGTTAGATTTTATATTTCATCCAATACCGTGTAATTATAACGATATAAGTAAGCTGGTTTTAGATAAATAAAGTAGGTCATAAGTCATTAGTGAGCTAAATATTTTAGCTCACTGTTTTTTGGTTCGTATCATAGTAAGTACGTTATAAAACCTTCTCTACACTATTTTGTTCCTAAATGTCATTTCGAAATTCCATCTGTCAAAAATCTTATATGTATTTTATATTAATGATTAAAATGTGTTGAATAAAATGTCGTGTGGCACGTGTGTTAGTCACTTGAAAATATACCACACTTGGCCTAACGGCTTCGTGAGCTTAACTTTTCCCACATGACTTATCTGAAATGTAACACACTTGTACCATAAATAACTATTATGATTATAAAATTCAATTCGAAAAACCAAGAACCATAATGTTTACTACTTGTGGAAAGGTACTAACCAATGTGCCTTATTGAAATTAGATCAATATCACCTCCAAAAAATATGAAACGACATTTTTTCCATTTTAATGCTACAAGAAGTGAATCTTTCTAAAAATGACTCCAAATTTATTACAACTCAATATTCACTGTTGATCGAAGAAAAAGTAAATGAATGCTAATGTTAGCACAGTGGTTGTCGCGTGTGGATATAAAAAGGAATGTTGGTGTTTTTGTCATGCCGAAGTGAAGTCGTGACGATCCCGAGCCGCGAAATAACAAGCAGAGCATCAGGCCTTGCGAAATCATCGCCTTCTGCCATCTGATACTTGCGAAATGGAAGAAACGTGCCGAGCAGATATGTATCAAACTCAACTAAAACTTCAACCGCTTCTTTCAACAACTCACTCATGCAGAATGACATTTGCCACTCATAAATTTTCACTATTTAATACTCCACTGGAATTTTCCACCAACAGTACCACATTGTTGTTGTTTTCATAAAAAATCATCAGCACGAGTTTGCAAATTTACTGGAACGCAAAATGTAAAAAATGTACTACACATTATTATAATTAAGGTTTTCCATTCATCATGTATCAATCTTATATAGTTCCATATTTTATACGTAAAATTTATGTTTTTGACTTCCTACAATCCAACTCATATCCCAGTGACTCACAGGTTTTTGCCTAAATAAAAATGGTCATTATTGTGCTTTCTCCGTAACAGCCAGAGTCTAGTAAATATATTTTACTTAAAATTACACCATGAGAAGTAAAACTTTTCAATCTTAGAATATTGAGCCACGTTTATTTTTTAAATTTATTAAAACATTTAAAATGAGATTAATCATGACTTTCAAATTGTTGGAAAACTAAAAAATGATTATACTTCTTGTTATATGTACAGTTGTTTGTTCCAATAATAGATTTTGAGAATTCTAGTCAGTTTCCTTATTAGCTTTTGTTTGTTAAATTTCTTTGTAATGAACTATCTTAGTTTCCTTATAATTATGTCTATTCTTATTCAAGATAAATGATGAAATGACTATTATTCTAAATAAACAATTATGTGACTCATAAAATAGTCTACCACAAATAGTCTAGAATAAAGAATGATGTGCGTGATATTTTCCATGTGTATTATTGTTCCCAATTAGTAATTTCGGAAATCTATTACCCTAAATAATTGAATAATGTGGATAAAAGAGATATTTTTGTCTTCGTCATTAAACAATTTTTATTTCGATAAATCCGATAAATTATGACAACAATGCAGAGAATTGATCTGAAATATATCAATTCATTACGTTAAAATTATTTTTTATAAAAGTTATTAAACGCAGGTTTCCATAACTACCCAAGAGGTACAGTTTTCCTAAAATGTAACGTTTTTACTCCTTAATCTTATAGTAAGGCTTACAGATACTGACAATTTTTCTCTTAAACAGAATCTGGTGTATATTATCATCGAGCAATGGTAATTACATTAGAAATAGCGGTAAATATTTTTTTCATAAGTAGGTTACTGGTGTGTATATTTTAATTACAATGTACGGCACTTATGGGTACATGAAGAAAATTCAGATGAATCTTCAATTTTCCAGATCAATTCTCTTACAGTCAAAACGTAAGTTATTATGAACCTACACGGCTTGTAAGTAAAAAACTATTTTTTATTGGTATAAGTTAACCAATAGTGGTTTTCGGTATTATTATATTGCCTGGATACCAAACAAATGTTCTTCGACTACACCGGTCTAAGTATTTGTTGTTAACATCTTAATTTTTTGTCTTTCGATATGATGACTGTTCCGAATCCGATCAGTAGGTAATTCCGAAAATCTGTTCGAAGTAAAGTATCCTAATATACAAATTGTTTAAAAAGAATGCTTATGTTTTTGAAGGTTTTATTTTAGATTTGTCCCAATCTGTGATTTTAGAAACCTGAGCAGTAATGTACGTACCTACTGTTTGTGGAAATGTGGAGGTTGTAAAGAGAAAAATCTTACGTTTAATCTGTAATATATGTATCGTTTGGGAAATGTAAAGAAAGGTTCTAAACTGACAAAGTACTCTAATATACAATTTTTTTAAAAAGGAGAGATATGTTCTAGTCTTTGTTTTTTAAGTTTTTCGTTGAATTTGTCCCAATTTGCGATATTAGAAACGTGAGCAGTAATGCACGTAGTGTTTGAGGAAATGTGGAGGTTGTGTAGAGTCGCTGGGCACGAGTGCAAACCGCAAGCAAGCAGCGTGACCACAGCGAGACTCCGACTCGACTCCGTCATAAATTACCGTGGAAATTGTGATTGCAAAACTTTTACTTATTACTAACTTTTACTTTTCTTATGTTTACTGCGCTCAGGCGCACCTCTGCCATTGTTCGCCGATTCAGCTCCATCTTCCCGGAGAAAGTCGCAACCAAAACCCCAACCGCCCGTATTGTGGAAAACGGCCGGAAGTAAACATGCTCTTCCTCTTGCAAGCTCTTTACTCTTATCATAAACCTAACAAGTTTCTTTTTATTTACTTACAAAGAGTTTCCCGCGAACCACTGCCGTAACTTATAAGTATTAACATTTAAAGGTTTATTTCGAATACAAACGGTTCCTGTCTTTGAAATTATAGTCATATCTACTTCAACCATTTTATTGTTCTGATATTTTCTTCTTAATCTTCAAAAAAATATATACTCATCATGAGGAAATGTTGTTTTCCTTTGGATCTTTGTAGATTAAATCTTATCGAAAAGTTTTGATAATTTTCTGAATATAAAGAAATACTTTTAAACTAGCACATTTCGCTATCCATATACATAAATATCTGGATTTATACTGGTTTTATTTTTTGACTGGAGAAGTCAGTTTTTAAAGGTTTTTCGACTACAACGGTTCTACTTCTCTGCTTTAAAGGTTCTACCACGATGATGTGACAGTATCCCTCCATAATCTTTAATAATTATTTTCTCGGAAACTATGAATAATGAATCGATTTAAAAAAATACGGGTATTTTATTTTTGTTTTTTTTACTTCCTTGTACAAAGTAAAGAAAGTATCCTTGTAATGATTTAAGGATTCAATTTAGAAATCCGAAGAAATATGTTAATTAATTTACATGACTTTATATAAATTCTAATGGTTGGAGTCGAAATAAACCTTTAAATACTGACTGGTTTCCATTAATCATCCTTGCATCTACTGAATTTATGATGACATAAAAATTTTGCAATCGCATCAATAAAAATGTCTAATAAATCTAATAAACTTGAAATCCCAAAGAGTTACTAGTTGTCCGTATCTACGATATTGACAAAATCTTCAGAGGGCAAACTTGTCAATATGTGAGATCCACGATTTGCTAAATATTTATGAGTATTAGATATAACCGCCGCAGATGTCAATTGAATTTTGAGCTCGGAGAGCGAGGATTTTAAGACATCTAAGGCCTGGTATGATTCATAACATCCGTGGTTTGTTCAATAGTTGACCGGTTTCACGTTATTAATAAATATTATTTATAAAGTTCTATTTTGAGTAATGTTTTCGTGATCAAATCTGTATGGGTAGATATGATATAACAATTGTCCCATGTTATTTTGACAATTCTGTAACTGACTTGCCAAATTACATAATATACGTTTATGACTTAGATTATTTCATCTGTATATGAAAAATTTTAGAGTGAAAATCTAAAAATTGTACCTTCTTACATTTAACTGTGATTAGAAATAACTTGGCGATGTAAAAAGATTTTAATTTTGATTTGGAAATGTGAATTTTTAATATTTTACTGAATTGTGTACCGTTGATCCATTTTTATTTCAAAAAGTAAAAGAATTTGAAAAACTCTGTATCCTTCTATAACCTTATGGGAAAGAAATAACAAAACATAATCCATGGTAAATTGGATTAAGACAAAGTGGTGGGTAAAGAAATGATTACAGTTTTAAAAAACAAGGTATAAAATTATGTTATAATTAGTAGAAAATTTTTAACCGGTAAAAATTATTCACTAGTGGTATCATATATGATAACAATAATTAAAAACTGTAATTTTTAATTCATATGTCAATAGTTAACTGATGAAAGATAATTTATAATTTAAGTAACATTGTTGCATGCATTTAATAAATTAAAAAAATGTAAAATTAATGTAATAACAACACTAACGGTTTTGATTAAGAAGCTGTAAACATATTGAAACTGTTTTATTGTGTATATTTTCTGAGAATAAATGCAATCACATGCTTCACAGATGTGATTCTTGATCGTGCGACTGACTATATAAACTTAATAATTGAAATGTACTTACTACTCTAAGGAAAATAACTTGACAGCTCAGTCTCTTACCTGAAACAAAAGAAATATATTAAATACATAAATCAATTATTTGCTTTCTTAAAATATACTTACAAAATAGTTATTTTCTTTAGATTATCATAGTTTTATATTATTATATTATAAGTTTATTTTAATCGACACCATTAGAAATTATTTTTTGTAATATTTTTATTTCATATGACAGAAATGATTTTGTAAAATAATTTATTGCTATTAAAATGAAAGGTGCAATTACTACTACTACAAATATTGATAAATAATGGTACCTGACGAATTATTTTCGGAGTTATTTCTGAAATAAAAACCCAACCTCAAAGACTTCGAAAAATTGCAAAATAGAACGAATGTTTGATTGATAAAATGTCCTTACTGTTTTTTATACTTAATATAGGGTAAGTGGGGGTGAGATGAACCAATTTTTGGAAAAATAATTATTACTCTATAAAATTGAACAATATTTTAAAAATCTGATGTGTCCAACACATTAGTTCCCGCCATTGTTCATATATTCTAATAAAAAATCTTTAGTACATTAAATATGTAGTTTCTTCAGCTTCTTCATTATGATCACCCTCTGATTAACCATTTAGCAACAGTTCTTCAGAACTCATAGAATATCAACTAGATCGTTTACCTTTCTATGTGCCAATGATTTTTTTTCTGTTTACCGATTGAATTGATCTTTTTAACAATAAAAATCTTCTGGTCTATCTCTCCTCAGCATAGGTGATCCATCTGTCCTCAGAGCAGAAGTTAAATAGACCACTAAATTACTTATGACTGTGTACAAATAGAACCACATTTATAGGTTACGTTAAGTCTTATGCACATTTTTATAAAGTATGTACTGAAATAATTAGTTTAAACCTACCGAAGTAGTAAGTAACTAATTGTATATATAAGGTACACATTTTTTTTGGCAATTTTTTAAGTTGATCTTGAGTTATTTAGTCTTGATTGCATTAATTTTCAAGCGGCTACTTACACTGTCTCTAAACAACAAAATTAACATTCCCTATGAGAGATATCACCTTAATGTACTTTTAAAGCAAAAGTACATCTCTCCCCCCTTACCCTATTATTAAGAATCATCTTCATTTTTTATGACTCATCTTCAATAACACAATATGTAATAAGTATATGAAAATAGTTATGCAATTGAATACAGGGTAAAAATATGATAGCACGATCCGTACTACTCACGACTATTAAACTTACTATTAACGTAATGTACGTCACCTTTTCAAACAGTATCTTCGACATTATGTTTGACATTTACACCCACGTAACACACACACTGACATACACACCTCAGGTATTTGTTACAAAGCATTGTATTCCGTAAATTTAACAGTTTTATGAATAAATATAAAATAAACGGTATTGGACATCTAAAGAAATGGTACATCTTAATGAAGTACTTGTTCTTTAATAAAAGTCCCACGTTATGTTACACTAGCCTATTTATAACTGTTTATTATCATTGAGGTTAGTTTTACTTTTTCAAGTATAATGTACCATATCGAAATAAATTCCTTATAATATATTAATTATTTCCATGGTCTAATGATTTAATCAGGGGCGGATTAACTACTTTCGGCGCCCTAAACAAATAAAAATTTGGGGCCCCATATTTAAATTCACCTTAAACATCGGTTAATAGCAAAATATCGCATTAAAAAACTGATGTTAGTTGTCACAATATACGTTATTTACTATTTCTATGTGACATTTCTTTTTTATAAATTAGAGGTTATTTTTAGAGGTGAAAAATAGGCCCTTAAATGATCATAACATTTGTTAAATCATAAATTTTATTTTTTTGTGTTATACTAAACGATAATTGATATATGTAAATTTATGTATTTATTCATTCTGAAAATAGTAACATGTTTTTTCACAAACAAACTTTGTTATTTATTTGTTCAAATGTTTAACATATAAAACATATTAATTTTCTTGTAAAATACGACTTATTTATTATTATTCTTACCTGGGTACATATTTGGAATCTTTAAGAGACTCACAATCACAAAATTATTCGATATAAATAAGACATAATCTTTTTCACAGAAAAGTACGAACGTACTTTGAAACTAAATGACACACCTTATCACAAATGAATAATATTCGCGACTATGCCTATGTTACAATTGTACTAACATCAAATATATATTTTATAAATATTACCAGACATAGTGATTAAGCGAATTCAATGGATAGTTAATGTTTAAAAATAAAAGACACTTGAATGATTTATAACAATAATATAAAATATGTTGGTCACAAAACGTAATTACATAAAAATAAATAAAATCGGTTAAAGTATATACTTTGCTTTCAATATAATAAATTAATTTTTACTACATTTCATATGTATTTACATGAATTATAATTTTAAAGAATTATTGTACCTCCTTTCATTTTTTTGGAACTGACAATTACCCTAAAATTGGTGTGAGATACGCCCTTAAAAATATTACCAGTGAATTCCTCGCAACAAAATACCTACGTATACAAATTTTCATTTAAAAATTCTCATTAGTACAGCCACAATTACAGATTGAATGTCAGCCAATAGGAATCCACATGACCAGTGATAATGCGCGTCTCAGGATATACCGAGGACCCTGAGACGTTAGCACTCAGTCCCGCTCTGGGGGGCGCCGGGGCGGCAGCAGGCCTCTGGGCCTCTTCCCCGTCTGGTCAGGCTAGACCGCCTTCCCGGGCATCTTATGCCCTGAAGATGATCTAGTTCAGCCGGCCGGGAATTGAAGGACGCTTCAACGTGTGCTCTAATTCTTGGTCTGCTGAAACCAGAGCACATTCTGGAGCAAACATAGCTGCTCTGGATTGTGCTCTGGTATCAGTAGGTCAGGAATTAGAGCACTTAGAAGAGGTTGCTCTAATTCTAGGTCTGCTGAAACCAGAGCACATTCTGGAGTAGACTTAACTGCTCTAGATTGTGCTCTGAATTCAGTGGGTCAAGAATTAGAGCACTTAGAAGTGGTTGCTCTAATACTTGGTTTACTGAAACCAGAGCATATTCTGGAGCAGACATAACTGCTCTGGATCGTGCTCTGGTTTCAGTAGGTCAATAATTAGAGAACTTAGATGTGATTGCTCTATTTCTTGGCCTGCTGAAACCAGAGCACATTCTGGGGTAGATTTTGCTGCTCTAGATTGTGCTCTGGTTTCAGTATGTTAGGAATTAGAGCACTCAGAAGTGGTTGTCCTAATTTAGGTCTGCTGAAACCAGAGCACATTCTGGAGTAGATTTGGCTGCTCTGGATTGTGCTCTGGTTTCAGTGGGTCAGAAATTGGAACATTTTGAAATGTTTCCTCTAATTCTAGGGCTGTTTTAGCTTCTCCGCTTTGTGTTCGGATTTCAGTGGGTCAAGAATTAGATTATTCTAAAGAGTTTGCTCTAATATTTCTTTTTTCTTATAATTTTATGTTTCGATTTTGGTTATTATAATTATGAAAAGTTGGCATCCATGGTACATTACATACAGGATGATTCAGTAAGAGTGTGCCAACGTAAAACCATATGCATATTAAAATCTGCTCCTGGCAAAATAAATTTGTAGTAATAAACATTAAAAAAATATTAAAACCAAGTTACTATCCCCGAAATGTGTATTTAATAACTTGAAATGAAATATCGCTGGAAGCAATGAAACATACTGGCCTCCAACATAGAAGTTATATACGGTTGGAGAGGATTATTAAGCTCGACGGACACCTGTAAGCTGCTTGTTGACTTACGTGGCCGCTGTATTTACTAATTATCTACACTACGGCACCTTGTGACGTCCGCTACGAAATATAGTCTTCAACTCGAATAACTTTACATGGAGTTATGATAAACTTCAACTTTAAATTAACGACGACAGAGAGCATATTTATTGAAAGAGCTTCACTTTCAGTTTTGTTTGAAGTAACTTATTACAATTTTTCTATACTTATAAGCAATTAGAACACAGTTTTAACTGACACCAAAAGTGCTCTAATTTTTTGTTTTTTATTGTTTCTGTTGTTATATATAAGGCCCGGTCTTATGAGTATGAGTAAAGTGACTGATAACTAACTTGTAAATAAATTTATTAAAAGCTCATATCCGGCAAACAATGTGTCAGTCAAATAATTGATTGTGAGAGCCCATATCACGATTTGAATTAAAATTACTTCTATTATGTCTCACGTAAAAGTGTTTATCAATCGATGTTACAATTAAAAAGTTATTATTTTATTATGATGTCATGAACATATTTAAGGCATCGGTGAACACATAAATTTCATAGATTATAAAAATAACAATGTATAGTATAATTTAATATTTTAACTATCACAAAATATAAATTTTTCCGCTCATATTTAAAAATAATTTGAGATAAATAAGAAATAAAAAGACATAATAATTACATTATTTACAACTCTAGTACACGTGTACTTGTTTTGTTTATATAATATGTGTAAGTGCGTTTTACTTTACTGAAATTAAACGCAATTTGAATTGACAAAACAATATATAAGAGGTATAGTGGAATATTACCTAAGACAGATGGTTTAGAGAGAACCAACTGAGTCAAATTTCTTACAAACAAATTTATGGTAACTATCAAAAATATAATTAAATTAGAAATGAAATAAGAAACCACCTTCTCTAAATAAATATACTCAAACCAACTAGTCTCCGAATACACATCCTTGCGCTTTGTTTTTGAAATATACAAACCACCCTGAAACCTTTTGGAACTCAGTAATTGTTTCAGATGAACAAAAGTAAACCTTTTTGGATCAGATGCACAAATGAAAACCAAAAAATTATGCCCAACAGTGAAATATGGAAGAGGTTCTGTGTTTGTTTGGGGCTGTATGAGTGCAGAAGGGGTGGGAAACTTAATTTTTATTGATGGGAAAGTGGGTTATTTAAATATTTTAAGAGAATTTAGAAAATGTTCTGAAAAAATGAGTTTAAGAGATTCTTTCATTTTTCAACAAGATTACCCCAAACATACTACAAGTAAACTGCTAGAATAGTTATTGTACAATTGTGGACAACAATTAAAAACGCTTCCACAGTCTCTAAATATCAATCCCATTGAACATCTCTGTGATTTATTTAAAAAATATGTAAAACAAGACGCCTAAAGAATATAAAAGAACTACTATAATAATACATACATTTATGGTAGAAAATTGATTCCCAAAATCCTAGAAAATTAGTGGAAAGTATGACAAATTGTTTAAGGAAAGTAATTCTAATGAATAGCTGTTTAAAAGATCATTGATTCTAAATAATTTACAGGTGTACAGAGACTAAATTGGCCTACTTAGTTATTTTAATAAATATAATATTTTTTTCTCGATTTTTCGAAAAATTCAATTCAAAGTCAATATATCATTTTATTTATTCATATAGTAAGTATAATATAAATTTTATTTTGTTTATTTATATTCAATAAACAACTTTAGAGTACGTTTTACCTTTACTGGTGTACGGAGACTAATTGGTTTGAGTGAATAAGATTTTGTAGCAGATTTGAATGTTTTGAGAACGAAGCAGTGAGAAATAGTAAAGAAATGAATCTAGTTCAGCGAGATAAACCACGGTCCAAATATTTCCTTCAGCATCGAGGCCATCTTGTTAGAGACAAGGACAGGTGCTTTCCAAAGGAGATGCAGAATTAAAATAATATTTCGTGTTTACACACAGCCGTTTATAGCAGATAATTTTATGGTTGCTTAATTGTATTTATACCTTGCTTAACTTATACAAAATGAATAGCGTTACAGAACATTGCAAAATTCTAATTAGCATTTGTCTATTTATTTACTTTTGCGATATTATGATGAATTGTCGTATAATACCATCACTTCTATTAAACTTCTTTCCAGGCCTGAATAAGTGTTTAGGAAAAAAACTTCTTATTTAGTGATTAGGGTTGTCAACTATCCTTGAATTGAAAATAGTCTGTTTTGTCCTCCCGTCCTTTTAATTATGATTCCTCGTTCTTCCTTATTTGAACATTGAGGTCTTGCACGATTTTTCATTTTTACTTTAATCAATAGAGTAATGGAAAATATACCCGTATTTTTTATTTTTCCTCAAATTGACTTCAAAACTTTGACACTTTGACAGTACGTTTGTTATTACAGCCATTTCTGTCTCAAAAACTAGCTGACATTTTACAAACACATAATGCTATTTGTTTATGTTTTTAATAAATAATTTAACGATTTCGGATATAATATATATCTAAAGACTTAAGTATTTTTTATTACTCACATAGTTTATTAATTAAAAAATTATACTTTAGTCCCTTGTTATACAAATAACTATTAAACTTAAAGTCAAGTTCACTTTATAATTAGACGAGATTAAGAATCCAACGTTTGGTTCTAACAATGAATCTAAATATAATTAAATTTAAATGGAAAGCAGTATGTTTTATTTTATAATTTGATTCAGGATGTCATTTGCTAAGTAGGAATGTGTAGTAAATTTAATAATTATATTAAAAACCACTTTAAAATGTTAAGTGTAAACGTTCAAATTTGGACTTAAAAAAAATGATGATTAATTTAAACGCACACATAAAATTCAGGTGTAAATATAAAAAAGAAAGTATTTATGAAGTTCGATATTTTTTAATTTATCGACTTTTTGGTTGTCCTCTTTTTTGTATAAAATAGTACGCAACCCTATAAGACACAGATATCTATTTTAACACTGGGCTATTCTTTGAAGATATCGTAATGAGATGATTCATTGTGAACCATGACCAAATATACTTTTACTATAAAAACGTCTACAATGACTTTGAATTTCTGATTCGTATTAAATTTTTGATGCATACACGAATGTAGTATTTAGTGTAATTTATACTTTATGTGAAGTTAATTGCATGTAATGTCAACATTACAACGGCAGTTATACTAAGTAACGTAAGAGACATTTACAATGTTTAAAGTATTTACAATGTTTAAAGTACGGATGTTAAATTCGCTTAAAATCACGAAATAGTATTAGTAAGATACATGATTACTTACAGCATAAATTTTCAAGGTGTTCTTATACTTATAATTATCTGAACAATTAGGGAAAAAAATCTGAATACTGCACAAATAGGTTTTAAAAGGTGACATTCAAGATGCGCATTTAGAAATTTCTACTGTGTGTTTTCTGAGTGAGTTTTCTAAGAATTCATAAATATTTCATGAAAAATTGTTTAGATATCTGTTTTGATTCATTTACATATTCTATATCACAAATATTTTCTGTAACTTAATATATTTCAAATAAAAATTTACATCATCTACTATATTTAAAATTTCGATATGATATTGGCTATTAATGACAAACTTAAAATTTATGTGTCGATTCTGTTCAGCACCTGTAAATTTGTAAATTTTTAGCTTAAGGCGCCGTTTTAGACAAGACTATATAAATAGGACAACATAGTACAAGAAATGGTACAATATCTCATACCAAAAATTGTTAGATTTTGACGTTGTTTTGTATGATACTAATGCAATTTCTTGTACAATATATTGGCTCCGATTTTGCGCACTTTCCTTATATGTCAATGTGACAAGCAAAATTAATCATAAATTCATTTACATTTAAAGTTTGCAATACTTACAACTTTATCAGTAGTAATACTAAGTTTTTCATAACCATACTACATACAATAAAAACAAATAAACGTCAGAAACGCGTGAAATCACAAAATTCATATATACGCATGCTCTAAGCCAAATTGACTGACAGATTGAATGAAAAATAGAACGTGTTCTATTTTTCAACAAATTTAATATTGTATACAATATATCAACCAATTTTCTGCTTGATTCTAGCCAATTTAAGTTGTAAGCTCTGATTCATGTAATACAATTTAATAATAATAAAAAAAAAGATTATTATTTTACTTTTAAGTTATCAAATATTATCACAAATCTTCCTCTGTATTATTTAGAAATGCTGATAATCATCCACAAGTATTGATAATTCCACCAAACTAGTGGAGTTATATTTGGAACTAAATAATATACTTAATTCTTTTTATGAATTGAGACTGGAATTAGTTGGACTTTTCAGGATGTTAAAAAGGGGTATAACTAATAACTAATCCGGGTTAGTGGCTAATCATTTTTATGAATCTGGATGTTAATGTTTAATGATTGTTATGTTTACAAATTATTGACTGATAAGTGATTTCGAAAATTACTTACTGTTCGGGAAATCTGTAATAAACAACAATGAAAATTTGTCAAATAAATTGCAAATATTTCTACGTTTTAGGTTTGTTATTTCAAAAATCATATGCATTGTAGACATTAAATATTTTACCAGTGTTTGAATTATTTCTAAAATCATACCCAATTGGTAAAAAACACATACTTCTCTTAAAACTTCAGTAACTATTAATTTTCTCTTTATGTAAGTTGTAAAATGAACTATTTGAAAGGTTTAAAAACAAGTACAATTAAAGTAATTATAAACTTTATTGGAATTGGTGCAATAGTGACATACAGGCATACATGTACATATCAGCCTGTACAAAGAACTAAGAAGTAGAAACAGTCGAATAGAACACCCTCAAGAATGCGAGTGGGTGTGGAGACCCAAGGTCAATTCAGATTCATTATTTTACAGAGGAGAAAGGATTGGACACCTGCAGTGTTTACATCAGTGGAAATATATTAAAAGAAAATTTTCATTTTCATCACGAGAAGATTCAAATTCATATTCTTTCATTTCTATTATTGTAAACATTTTGGACTCAAACGTAAAACATTAAAATTAATTTTAAAGTTAGAAACACATATATTTATTTATTTATGATTACTTTACGAAATAAATATATAAATCATCACGTCTTAAACCCATTGCTGGGACACTCAATACTAGTGTGAAGAAAGCACTACTTAAGTATATAAAATATATTTTTTAGTGACATCAATATTTATTTAATGTCATAATAAGGCACTATATCTGGTTTAAAAAAAGTACCAATAGAGTAATTTATGTTTTCAATGTTAACCAGATTCTAATTGGAAGTCATATTGGAACAAATATCATTTAAGAATATTTATATACAACAATAAATTTTACAAAAATAATTGTTTATAATGAATTTGTTTCATGTTTGTTGTAAAATGTAACAAAGAATTCTGAATTTGTCTCCTGTAAGATTTTGAAAGTAAAAATTAAAAAACAAGACCATAAAAACGAATTTAGGTGCGGTAAAATGTCATTAACACATCAAATACTTTGAATATTAATAAATTCCCAGACACTTTTTCCTCTGTAACATACAACTAACCCTAAAACTAAAATAAATATCCCAAGGAAATCTGTCACCCTGCGAAAAGAACAAAGTGAGATCCAAGTCTATAAAGAGAGAGATCAATAATTAACAGTTTCTTGACACTCATTTACACTTAGAAATTTAACTTGTTCTTCTTCACATGCCAAACTAAACACTATATCATTGTTGAAAGCATTGTCAAAGTTTACAAACGTCAAACGTTGTCAAAAAGTCACACCTTAAGTTGTCAAAGTCAAAGTACAAATAGGTATGTGGTAAAAATGTATTCAATTTTTTCAGGACGTCTAGCTGGTGTGGAGAGTTCACCACAGGGACTATAAAATAACCCCAAGAATATGTTGTCCATAAATTTCATTCAATTTGTAATTGTACAGGCACTTGTAACTGTAGTGGAGAATGTACCACACCAATTGTATGTCTTTAAATATGTTGTCAAAATAAACACATGTAGTTGTAGTTGACGTAGAGAATGTAACACAGTAAATAGTCAAATTGTTTAGTCAAAATTGTTGTCAAAAGTCTGTCCAGAAAACTAAAATCAAAATAAGTATTTTTGGGTTTGGCATATTTTTAAGAACAAGATCACCACTAACACTATTCTTCTGGAGTTAAATTCTTTTCACACTGTTTCTCCACTAATACTTTGTCACTCACTCTGTCCTTAGATTTTGGTCTGTCATCATCAATAGGGAAAGAAGAAAACAGTCTTATCTCTAAATCTCTATGGCCGTTGGGTGACGTGACGATCTTGGTAGAAATTTCTAAACACTGAGTTCTATTCGGCACTTTTTCCTCATCGAGCGAGAAGCTGGAGATGAGACACTGATCCCGCAGGGCGTCGCTAAGGTGCAGCTGCTTCGTGAAAGAAACATCACCTGTTGGATCTGACATCGAGTGGTACAGCTGTCGAAAGGGAGGCGAGGTTAGAAACGGGGAATAACAGTGTCTGTCCACATCCCATATTTGCCCCGAAGGGTCGCAGTATCGACACTGACATGAACTAGGTTCGGATGTGTCGTCGTCTTCCGCGACGTCTTCAAAGCGGTGGTGCAGTTGAGGCGTTTCATCTACTAGTTTTTTGTCTTCCGTAGGTGTTTTCGGTGGATGCCTTCGTTCAAAACAATAAGGAATATATGGTTTAAGAGTAACTATATTTGACGAACCAGCACATGGTTCTTCTGCGCGAACTGGATGAGGTTTCCGATCCTTTTTTCGCCGTTTACGCGGTTTGATAATTCGCGGTAAAGAAGTCTCTGAGTTATTGGAACTTTCGTCACTTGCAACACTAAGAGAGTCTGTGATACTGTCCTTGTCCTTCTTGTCTGCTCGTGGCTGGACGTTTCCATTTCTGGGGGTTTTAGTCCTGCGGTTGCCCTGTCGCCCAGAGAGGATTAGGGGAAGTCCTTGTGTGTGCACAGCAAGCCTGGACAGGTGCGGATCCTCGGGGACGCGTGGAGACGAGCACCTGGTGTCGTCTTTGCGGCGCTGTGGGTTGGCGAAGCTGATGAGCGGCATGCCGCCCGCCCAGCCGTTGCAGCGGCGCCGGTACATGTAGCCGGGGTACAGGGCATTGTTCCCCGGGGGAGGGTTCTTGGAGGAGATGAGGCACGCGCCGATGTAGCGCTCCACTTGCAGCGGGCCGGACGACGCCGGACTCATGATCGCGGGACACGGAGCTGCGGCTCGGACGGCGGCCAGTGATTCACTGACAAGCTGGTAAGAGGCTGATAAGTGTGTGCCGCGCCGGCCCCACTCCGCCGGCTGGCTGCACTAACCTACTTCTCCCAGGCCCAAACAGAGCAGCGCGGAACAACGGAACTGACGCGTCTTCCACCCACACAACTGGGTCACCAACTCCCCAATTCATAACAACAACATCCACCATTATACAAACGCTTCCTTTATTTATTTACAAGTATTGGTTTATTAGCTCCATATGAATAATCTCAATAAAAGAACAACATTTATATATACAGTGTGTTCCAAAGAGTCTTGTCATAGGCATTTAACATGGGAAAATAGTTTTTGGTAAATAAAAACTATTCGGCTAACAACTATTAATAATAATAAGAAAAAACACACATTAAACATTTCAAAAAAATTTATTAAAAAATATTAACGATCATTTCGGCTTTTACACCATCATCAGAACCGGGTGTTTTTCCTTATTACCTATTATTAACTAAGATGTTTCAACGAGAGCCAACACACGCTTTTATCAATTTTAACTAAGTAACCATATTGTACAGGACAATATTACATATTATTTAATGGAGGTTACTTCAATTTAATAGCATAATTCAGTAAAATATATAAAAAAGGATAATTTTTTCACTGTTATTTTTCTTGTTCTACTCCCGCAAAATGACAACTATCAAATCGTGATTATGAAGTTATAGTAACGGCCTACAAAGTCAAAGGTTCTCAGTTCAATTCCGGAAGAGAAAAACTTGCTACAAGTACCCTTCATATACCCTTTTACATGTACCCCATATGTCTTCAGTAGGTTTCCAAACTAAGCCAGATTTGTAAGTGAAAAATGTGACATTTTTAGGTAATGTGATTTTTTAATATTTGCTGTTGTTAAATAATAACAGCTTGTTGAATTGAATGTATTGATATTTTATGAAAAATGCAATAAAGAAAGAATATTTTTAATTTCTATTCAAACTTAGCGTAACAAAATCAGGAGGATTGTAATTAAGTGTTAATTCACTAACCATATGCAAGAAATACTTAATTAATCTTTTTTAGATACTTAAAAGATATTGTAAAATATATCAAGTCCGTTACTTATAGCTATGAATTTATTAAAATTTGTACTCGTTTGCATGACATATTGAAGCATGAAGTTCTTAATTTTCATCGGAAAAAATAAAAATTGATACTGTTTCTTGACTGGAATTTAATTTAGATAAGTTTTATTTCAACTCTTACCAATTTCGACCTGACGTGGAAGATGAAATAAAACTTGACTGAATTCCAATAATTTTACTCCTTTCGCCATAAGAATTAAAATTAGACAAAATTATAGATCATCATTCATTTCATTCATATTTTGTGAAAGTAAAAATAGAAATGCATTTTCCTACGATCATTCCAGAGAAAGAAATAAATAAAAAAAAAAATATTTTATCTTATAAATTGAAATATTTATATGTAGTTCTACAAGTATTAGTCTACATTTTGATATTGTATTGACGAATACATTATTCGTGATCACATGATTAAAAATTTGAATCACAATTCGGAGTGACACATCACTAAAATTTAATAACAGTGAATCACTCAAGTCTAAAAGTACAACAATACTTCAACATTCCTTGTAGTTTATTTTAAGTGAGAAATACAATTATAAGACAAAGAGACGAGTCACTAAATAAAAAATAGAAATAGAAATGTTTGGAAATAAAGTAATATTTTATGATAATTGCCCTGTGAATAGAAACGCATCTCTAAGAGAAATGATGGGAGAATAAAATGTAAGAATAGTATAAAACCAGATTATAATACTTGTCTAATCTAAACGTAGTCGTTAAATTATATTCTGAGAACCTTTAGAGCTTTCTCCTGGCACCAATTTATCTTATTAACTGCCTTTAAATTTGGTTTCTCTTTGTGGGATACTTGTTTTGTATCATCACCTTCAAATTTAATTACATGTCTCCAAATTATGGTCGTGTCCCTTTGTAAAACTGGGTCACATTTTATTCCTTTTTTAGTTTTCAAGGCGTTGGATTTTGTTCTACAATTAGTAGAAGTAACGACCACGTTGAAATAATAATAAAAATAATTCAACTCGACAAATGAACTATACTTTAAAAAGATTGTAATGGGGAATAAACGTATCAACAGTTAATGTTTGTATATTGTTTGGAAACCTTTGTTCTTTGTGATCAAGACCATGTCAATAAACGTTGTAATCGTGTAATCTAATTTACCTCTACTCTGACTTGTCTGAATTGTTCACGAGTAGAATGATCCCTACAACGGAAAAACAATAAAACAATAACTAGAAATTTGTCTGTTTCCATGATCTTGGTACATAAATTATTTCATATTTCTCTGGATCCTTTAGAACAACCTTTTCAAGATGAAAATTATAGCAATTTTTATAGTTCTTTTTTTTTGGGCGTCTTGTTTTACACATTTTTTAAAATAAATCACAGAGATGTTCAACGGGATTCATATTTGAAGCCTGTGGAGGCGTTTTTCTAGCAATTTATGTGTAGTATGTTTGGGGTCATTATCTTGTTGAAAGATGTAAGAATCCCTTAAACCCAATTTTTCAGCACATTTTCCAAATTCTCTTTTAAAATATTCTCATCAATAAAAATTAAGTTTCCCACCCCTTCTGCACTCGTACAGTCCCATACAAGCATAGATCCTCTCCATATTTAACTATAGGGTATAGATTTATTGTTTTCATTTGTTCATTCTTCCTTTTTCAAAAAATAATTAGTCCATCTGATCCAAAAAGGTGTATTTCGGTTGAACTGAATAAACAATTTTCCATAATTTGTTTTTGACAACTTGAGATGAAACCAGCAGAGTTCAAAGTTCTTTACCAACTTTTTTTATAAAAATTGCTCTCCTAGTGTACTCTCCATACTAACTACAATGCTCGTTAGGTGACGTTTAGTAAACATCCTTTATAATAGTATAGATTCATTATTGTCTATATCTGCGACAAGGTATATTGAAACATATAGCAATAAGTAATAAGCGTCTCTCGTCAGTGTTAGAAGTAGTGTGTGACACCGTTGCTTTTTAGAAACATTGCTCTTCTGGTGTATTCTCTATGCTAGCTAGAATGCTCGTTAGGTAACGTTTAATACACATCCTCTATATTAGTATAACTTTATTATTGTCGATACCTGCGACATGGTATATTGAAACATGTAGCAATAGGTAATAAGCGTCTCTAGTCAGTGTTAGAAGTGTACTCTTCATCCTAGCTAGAATGCTAGTGAGGTAACGTTTATAAACACCTTCTATAATAGTATAACTTTATTATTGTCAATATCTGCGACTATAGGTATATTGAAACATGTAGCAATGAGTAGTTCGTGTTAGAAGTAGTTTGTAGGCCGGAGAGATAATTGGCGGTATAGCATGTGTGGCGGTGTCGCATAACGTCTCAGAGCCGCGTCTGCTGGAAGTGTGCTGGCTGCTGGCTCTGCGTCCGGCCCGGCGAGATGAGCAGCTTGATTGACCTGGATCCGCGACCCACAAGCCAAGCGGGTCACGCAACCGGGTCACACCCCAACACACACATACACACCCTTACAATACACCTTGCCGATGAGGTATTAAAAAGTGGGACCCTTCATGTATGATAAGCTATTTGGTGATCATTCTACGGTAGACTGAGAGCTGTATCACAATAAAGGGAACAATAGAGTAAAAGAAGGTTTTTCTACCTCCCGCCTATCAATATATAAATAAAGGAGGTTTGTTTTTGGTCAGATTTCTCCAGTGTGAGTTTTCAACATATGAGCAAGAATTAGGGTCCCTACAATATGATTTTACTATTTTTACCGTGATGTCTGTATGTCCGTGTGTGTGTATATAAGTGGTATTAAAATATTATGAAGTAAATCATGTAAATTATTTTACAGAAATCTTTCGTCAAACATAGATAAAAAAAAACATAAGTACATGTTACTTAACAGTTATCAACCAACTGAGATTGATTTACTGACCAAGAAATACCTGCTTTTTAATATCCCGCCGATAAAATCAATCCTACATTACAATAGAGTAACCCGTGTAACATATCTCCAGAGGAATAAGACTAATACCATGACGAAAAAGCATTACAAGAGATGATCCCAAAGACAATTCCGTTCACATGTGATTGGTTATTGGTTGATCATTCTTCAGTAGACAATGACAAATTTCAAAACAAAGGGAAAATTAGAGCAACTGACTGTGCATTTAATATATTATTAAGTTTTTGAGAGATAAAAATAATTTTGTGTAGTGCAGAAAGGAGCAGTGATAAACATTTTAATAAAATTTTGCAAAAGATGATCCATTTGGACGGGAAGTTTGAAGATATGAAACGAATGGAAGTAGAAATGTTGAAACATCACGCTATAAGTTGTCACGTGACAATATGAATTGTACCAACTGATCTACTTCGGCGAGTGGATTACCTAGGATCAATTCGTTTAATAGAGGGGTAAATTGATCCAGTCAAATAGAATGAAAAATAAGTGATCCGGATTCAAAAGTGTAAGTTGGATCAGTTTGAAGTGGCAAATGGAATACGCCTATAAACTCACATCAGAAATCAAAATCGGGGAAGCAATTAGAATATTTAACATATAAATAGAAATGTGTTACGTAGGATAAATGCAAAACAAAGAACTATACTGAAGTTTGCGAAGGAATATTTTTTTGATATGGTAATAATCTATTTGTTGACCCAGTGAAACTAGAGCATATTTCTGAATTGGGTCTTACACAGAGTAATTACAAAATAATGAGGGAAAGAATTAGATTAACTACTGAAGCTCCAGACTATAAAGCGTTAGATTTGATATTATAAATTATATTATAAATTCCTCTTTGTTACTTAGAATTAATTCGTATTGTTTCTGTTAATATCTTTATTAATTTAATATAATTTATGGAAATGACATTAATTTAAATAAATTTAAAAACAATTGAATACTCAATTACTTAAATAAACAATGCGTGCAAAAACAATATCAATATATGCAAACAGTTTAATTTAGTAAACAGAAATTTGAAATTTAGAATTGGAAAGTTAGGTCCCTTGGGAGAAGGTATCGTGCAGAGACTGTCACTAATTACGTATAATTTCATATAATGATGAGTCTTTGTTCTTTGCGACCTCATTTCATTTCAAAACATCGCCGCTCCTTGGAAGGTCACCAGTTCACTCGATCTCCAAATCCTTTACAATTATAATTTCCCTAAGGCTGATTTATGATGCATTTAATTTACGAATTTTCAATTTTCGATTTAGATTTTAAAATATAAACACACTAAAGACAAATGTGGTAGTTTATGAACGATTTACAAATTTAGAAATTTAAAATTTAGATTTGGAATACAATAAATTTTTATATTCTAAATTCTAAATACCAAATCTAGCCAATCACAAGAAAGTATTGAACTGACGTTTATAGATTCAGTTAATATCAAATAGCAAATGACAGTTTGTGTATTTATAATAAAATAAAAATAATCAAACATAATAGTTATTTATGATATAAGTGTTAAAAGTGACATTTTATGAGTGAGTGGGGAAGTTTGAAACGAGGCGAAGCCGAGTTTAACAAACCCCACGAACGAAATAAAATCACTTTTAACACAAATATCATACACTATTTTTCCTACGACCACAGTTATGTACCTATTAGTAAATAAAAACTAAGCATTAGAATGACATTTATGACAGGTCATGATGTATTTGTTATGAACAACTGTACATAAGACGTGTTAAAAGTAAATTTGTTTTTTACTTTTAACACGTTGTCAATGGCAACGTTTTAAAAGTATTTACTGTGTTATAAACTGTTATTTTTAACTTGCTATGCAACCGTTAAAAATACTATTTTTAATAGTGGTCGAAAAATTCATTTTGTACCAAAACAAATTCACCTCACTTGAAAGAAATGTAAAACCAAGAGTCAAACATCAAAATTGTGATACCTTTTGATTGGATAAATTTAGGAAATTAAAATCCGTCATAAACCAAAAGAAAAAATTAAATTTTCAAATTAAAATAAATAAATAAATTCATCATAAACCAGCCTTTACTCTTCACTACATTTAACTTGTACCCATTGAATATATGATTTTATAGATATTAAGTAATTATTATTGTATTTGTCTGTATTCAATATTTTGATGTCTGTTGTCTGATTCATGTTATTTGTCAATAATATTTGTAAATTAATTATTTCTCAAATATCCCTTGAACGAAATCGTTCTCATTACTCATTTCATCTTATCACTGTCCTAAGTTGCAAACTTTCTATTGTGTCTCCCAGTATTCTTACAAGAGTTATTCGTATCGCTAGTCCAGAAACGAAACTTTTGCGAGAGCGAACTTATTTTATAAGTAATGTGATATCTTGCAAAAGAGTTCTGGGCGTGTCATACACAAGTTTTTTTGCGCCGATGACACTTTTAATTTATTAAAGAAATATTATTACTACTTAAAATTTTAGCTTAGTAACATTTTCGATTCACATGGATATACATATAAACAATTCACTTCTTTTATTTAAAAAATTTAGTGACATTTGTTCTAACCTAAAAAATAAAACGAATGTGAATTGATATTTTGCAACAATTAACGTAATCACAATCATACAAAACGAGTATAATATGAATAATACTCGTATATCAAAAATAGTTGTTTTAATTATAGTTTTACATTTCCAATAAAAAATAAAATATTTGACAGAATGTAATCCAAAAATATTGAAGATGGTATCCCTACATTTTGCCAGCCAATGCCGGCAAACAGAGTTTCTGGACGATTTTTAGTTCTGTAATACTAGACAAAATCTGTCATTTTGAATCTCATTTTGACTCCCATCGTAATTTCCATTCCAATATTAGTTAATAAATAAGATCAAAATCAATCTACAGTATGTCCATGAATCGACTTTCAAAGAGGAAAAACATTTTTGTTTCTTATTTTACGAGAAAAATATATTCTTGATAAAAGATTTTGCATGTTCCAAAATGGCTAATTCAGTTTTAACTTTTTCAATTTTTCTTTTAGATCGAAATAAATTTAGTAAATATTGATATTTTAAAACACAGGTGCATTAATTAACAGTATGCATACAATGAATGGCTTATATCGGAATGTTCATTGGCTACTTTTCTTTGAAATAATTCATTCGAATTTTTAATTTTTCTATGCACTAAGTACTAAGTACGCTACAGGTACAAAACTCAAGTGGATTCAGCTTCTCTTATGCTCAAAATATAAACAAAAATACGTCTTTCGCCTTCCTTTTCTATGAGACGAACTGTAGTCGAACAACCTTGAATATATTCAATTACAAATATTCTGGAAAATGAAGGATGCACAAGTCATTAAACCTTCAATAAGCGATAGTGGTTCCTAGAACCGGTAGAAAGGCACCGAACGGTAAACAATACAGATAATGATATCTTCTCAGAGTTCTTGATAAGTGCGATTGTATAGGTGTCTGGCCGATGATACAGCACTTGCTTCTACATTCACTATTGTTACCGTATATCCAACATACAGTTGAATATTTTTTATAAATTTAGTATTGTTGCAGAACAATGTGGTACACAACAATATAAATGTGCCATTACAATTTTATTGTTTAACGACCGATATTTTAATTTAGGTTACGAAACAAGCATTTTTCTTTTGTTTTCTGGTTAATATACCAAGGAGAGATGTTTTTTAAATGGTCGAGTTTTTTTTATGATTGAATGAATATTGATTTAATTCGAAGAAGTTGATAGTGTATAATTTGGATGCTTACATTACGTAAATAACAGATACCTTAAAGGGCATGAATGCATAAATGTATAATTTAGTATTCATATTTGGTTTTAAGGTCACTAGCTATCAATCAAATCATCTATTATCATTCAAAACGTATTCATATCCAATCAGAGAATAACTGTACTTAAATCAATTCCTTAATTTCATATCTGGCTGCCACTGGCTACGATATTCAAAAATTATTTTCCGCACATCTACGCTGATGACGCATATGTTTAGTTGATTTTCTATCGACTCCTTCACTGCGAAAATGTTTATTTGCCCTGTCTTATTCAGTAAGTTATAAGATGCAATCTTAGACCATATATCACGACGAAGAAGAATTAATAGATTTTATTAACATGATGTATAGGAGACTTTACGTTATAAGATGGCAACCAGATCTTTTTAATTTCTATAGTGACCATGAATTTTTCAAAAGATTTAGATTTAGTAAAAATACAGCAATGTATTTATTACAAAATGTAGACATTATTACTAGGTTTTCTTCTAAAAGGTAAATAAAATTACGAGTGGCATATAATAATTCATAAATAATTTTAAAACTTAATACCAAAATTTAATTTACAGAAATAATTGCATTATCCAGTTGAAACGTGACATATTGTAAACCGTTTCAAATTTTTCGTCAAATTTAATGCAACATTCAAAATTTGTTTAAAATAGCAGTTGTTTACTTAAGAATATAGTAAATATAAGTCAAAATTATTACCAACATGAGAGTTGACAATTAAATCTGACTTACTTATCAGCCAGATATATTTAATCTGTTTGGTAGGTAACAGGAACTTTGACAGACGAATGAAAAACTGACCCTAAGACACATAATAGGTTTATACAGAAGCGACAGTAAGACAGAGAAGCGAAAATTAGAGAGAGATGGAGAATGTGCCCAAATTTAAAGGGCCCATTGTTTAAAATCGGAAATTTTCCTCTCATCTGAGAGAGAGATAGGAGAAGAGCACAAATTTAAAGGTCTACACAATGCTTCAAGGTCATAGAACTGAAAAGGGAAACATGAAAGGTACCGACACGGAGTGTCGCTTCTGTGTGTAACTATTCTGTGCCTAAGATTAGAAAATATTGCAACTTAGCTGAAACTCACGATATACAATTCAATAAAGAATTCAAATTTTTCTAAAAGAAATAATTTATATCTGTTCTTAAATAAAATTTATGAGAAATCTTTCATGTACAAGGTTACTGTCTCTTCTCATTTCAAACATACGAGAAATGAATTAAAGATAAATTTGTATTTCTTAACCGTTCCAAAATGTAAAAATTTATGACCAAAAACAACTTTCAGATACAAAATCAGATCATAAAAGAAAGTAATCATTAATAATTCCCAACGTGTTAATAATAATTAATATTTTTCTTTGACATTGACTCCAATTATAGTCATGTAAGTCCTATATATCCGCATATACCTAAATTTAAAATTTCTCCGAGGAACTTTTTTTCTTAACAACTTTTCATTTTTTGAACTTATTTCAAAACCTGCAATCCTATTACGCCTTTTCAAATTTCGTTTTTATTCTGTCTTTATTATCTACCTTTTATTTATTTTCTTATTTTCAAAATCTATAACCCCATATCAAAGTTGTGTAGAGTTAAAACAAACTAAACAATAGTATTAAACCAAAAATTGTGTTGACAAACCCGAAATATCACAAAAATACTCATTTTTGAGCCCAAAATTTTGATTTTGCGAAATAGTGTACTTTGCTAGATTTCGATACGCAGATATAAAATCAGATCATAAAAGAAAGTAGTTATTAATAATTCCCAACGTGTTAATAATAATTAATATTTTTCTTTGACATTGACTCCAATTGTAGCCATGTAAGTCCTATAACCTTATACATTGCCTTTACCTATTTATCTACGAACCGAAGACTTAAACATTAATGTCACCTCGGTCACAGTATAGATATATTTATACCATGCCTCGGTCCCCTAATCTAGGTGTGGCAGGTACATGTCGCCAGATCAGATATAGGGAGTTTTATTCGTACAAGCTCGCGTTTTACAGGGGTGTAAATTAGCGGCAATGTCTTGGAGAGACGGACGATAGGGAAATCAGAGGCTAAGTTATATTGATAGATAATAAGATCATGTTGACTATGATTTCACCGGCTTTCACCGTAAGTAGGCAATGGCACTCGATAACTAGACTATCAAGCTACATCACATTCAATCGAAGAATCAGCGAAATGGAGTTATTAGAACTATTAATAAAAATAAATTATGCTGCCAGGGCCGGCAAAAGGGCATGTGACGCCCTTTCTAAACTTATAAATTGATACCTCTTTTTAGACGTTTTTAGCTTGTTTCGTATTTCGTACTGTTTTATTAAAGGAAAAAATGTATGTTTCGAATGCTTCAGATATTAAACATTATCTATCTCTCTCTCAGATGTGTGTTGAATTTGTGCACCTTCCCCATCTCTCTCTAATTTTCGCTTCTCTATCTTACTCTTCTGTATAAACCTATTCTGTGGTAAGTATATATAACAATTATTAATTTTATAAAGTCACTTTTAAAAAGAATAAAGTATATCTTTTATAAAGAATGTCTTCTCCGCAAATACCTAAATTTAAAATTTCTTCGAGGAACTTTTTTTCTTAACAACTTTTCATTTTTTGTACTTAATTTTTTCAAAACCTGCAATCCTATTAAGTCTTTTCGATTTTTGATTCTATTCTGTCGTTTTATTATCTAGCTTTTATTTATTTTTAAAACCTATAACTCCATATCAAAGTTGTGTAGAGTTAAAACAAACCAAACAACAGTATTAAATCAAAAATTGTGTTGACAAACGCGAAATATCCCAAAAATACTCATTTTTGTGCCCAAAATTCTGATTTTGGGAAATAGTGTACATTGATAGACCTCGACGCGCTGGTTTCAAATTTTCAAACGGAATTTAATTATCTCTTTTCGTTCCTGAGATATTTGCTGTCAAAGATGCACCTCAAAAATATGTGTTTTTTTGCTATATCACGATAATGGGTAAAGATACAATCTTAACGATTAAACCAGTCGATTCTGCGGGAAAAGTTACATAAAGAAATGTTTTCTGGGCATATACGTTCTTTGGAACGATTAAGTGAAAAATGAGAAAAACGAAAATACCTAAATTTCAAAATTTCTCGAAAGAACTTTTGGTTTCCAAAACTTTTCATTTTCTAGAGTTAAGTAGATATCGATGCGCTGATTTCAAATTTTCAAACCGAATTGAATTATCTCTTCCCGTTCTCGAGATATTTATGTTCAAAGTTGAGGTTTGGCAATACCTAAAAAAACTGGTTTTTTAGGTATACCCCTTTAAGGGTTAGGTTTACGACTTCGGCGACCTCACCAATCGATTCTACGGGCAAAATTACATAAGTGTACCAATTTTCAGATTTTTATCCCAACGGATACAATTTTTAGAGCGAAAAACTAAAATGGCAAAAATCGAGAAAAATCGTAAGGGGTTCATCAGGCAATTTTTTCGATTTTTGGCTTTTTTCAGTTTTTTCCTTCTAGAAATTTTATCTGTTGAGATAAAAATCTGAAAATTGGTACATTTATGTAATTTTGCCCACAGAATCGAATGGTGAGGTCGCCGAAACCTTAAACCTAACCATTTAAGGGATAAACCTAAAAAACCTGATTTTTTAGGTATAACTTTGAACTCACATATCTTGAGAACGAGAAGAGATAATTGAATTCTGTTTGAAAATTTGGAATCAGCACATCGATATCTACTTAAGTTCAAAAAATTTTGAAGATAAAAAATTTCGAGACGAAAAATTGAAATTTAGGTTTTTTCGTTTTTCTTATTTTTCACCTAATCGTTCCAAAGAACGTATATGTGGGCAAAACATTTCTTTATATAACTTTTCCTTTAGAATCGAATGGCAAAGTAGTTTAGATTGTATCTCAATAGCTAGCTCACGTTTTATAAACACATAATGATATTTATTTAAGTTTTTAATTTATAATTTAACGATTTCGGAAAAAATATAATGTATATCTAAGGACTAAAGAATTTTTATTACTATCTCCTCGTAGAATAAATTCCATATGCGTAATAAAAAATTATACTTTAGTTCCATACAAATAATTATTTGCCATGTGCCTATTACAAGATATCTGAGACATACGGTATATGACGGTAGGTAGAATGAATTGAAATTATCGCTTTATAATTTATACATTATTTCATTATGTACTTACTTTAATGTACTCTGCATTAATTCTAAATGAATACTCTGTAACTTTTTGCAAGATTCTTTAATTCATATTTAATGAAGAGAAAAGGCCCTGAATCTTATAATTCTGTTTCCATTTTCATCGTAACCTTCACACACTCTTAAGATTTTTAGTAATCATAATTAACGACAAGAAGGAATATGTAAATAAAAATGCTGTATGAAATCTTGTGAATTACAAGAATAAAAACATGATTATTTATAAGACTTGAAGTAACAAAGTAGAACAGCAAAGAAACTAATAAATAATAATAGGTATTATGTGAGTTTTTGTCCTTATTTCAGCTTTCATATCCTTCATTAACGACTGCCTTTTCTTATTTTTGTAACACACTTTCTCTAATAATTTTTCATATAAAGTAGGGAAGAACTGTTCACTCTTTCCTTTCACAATATGGTAATCATACAATGCATCATACTTGAACATAGTCGTGATAAACAAGTGACTGTCAATAAATCAATCGATTGTAGTGTTGACATTTGACATGCTATGCTATTTGTTTTCGCATTTGTTTCAACGACAAAAACACCTAGTATTATATACAATTGTCACTTTTTTGCAATCATAAAAATATGCATTCATTTCTTTTTGACATAAATTTAAATAATACAAGAACTCTTCTACTTTTTATTATTTAATCTGTAATGTACATATGAGGGTAGAACTGAAAGTTACTTAAGTGTTTTAAAAGTCCTATTCCATCATAGTTATTTTGTACTAATTCCTTTTTACCTCCCGCTTATCAATATATAGATAAGGGAGGAATTATTTTTGGTCAAATTTCTCAAGTGTGAGTTTTCAACATATGAGCACGAATTAAGGTCCCTAGAATATGATTTTACTATTTTTATAGTGATGTCTGTATGTCCGTGTGTTTGTGTATGTGTGTCTGTGACGATTTTTCGTCCACGATAACTCCAATACGATACATTTAAAAAATATAATATTTGGTATTGAAGACTTATAGACTGATTAAATTTTGATTACAATTGGTTAAGTAGTTAAGTAGAACTTTACTTGAAGCTTTAAATCTTTTTTCCTAAAAATACTTGTAAATACCATTTTTTTTCGCAAATTACGTTATTATTGAATATAAAGATTTTTTAATTTTCTATCGATCTGCATAATTACGTTTATATAACTTCTAGCTAAACGGAAAAAATATATAAATTATAATAATTTTACATATCGATTAGACTGAGTAATTTCTATAAAACAAATGAGTTATTCATAAGTTCAAAAAATTAGACATATGTCAAATTTGATGTAAGTTTAAAAGATAAAATAAGTAAAGTAGTAGTAGTTTAATTTTAAAATTAAAAAAGGTGGAAGAAATATATAAGGAATATATAGTTCAGTTCCGATTTTAGTAAGGCCAAAAATGGCTGTTTTTTTTTTGGTTATACGAATTTTAGGTATGAAACAAATTTAAAATATTCTAAACTGCAATAACAAACTAATTATAAAACTAAATATTGAATGTACTGAAAAACTTATATAGGATATATTACTTACAGTCACGGGAGGTAATGTGTTGGACACATCAGATTTGTAAAATTTGTACATAGAAAGAATATTAATTGCTTAGTATAATAAGATAAGAAAATTATCTTGTTTTTAAGTCGAGCATTTAATGTAAAACAATATTGTTTTGATCATTTATAAATAGAAAATGACTTACATTTGGTGTATGAAAACAACAAGTAGCAACTGTCTTACCTAAAACAAAAGAAATATGAATTAGATTAAATTCGATGTAGAATAAAATTAATATCATTTTATGATTCCACAACTACATCTAATTTGTTAATTTTTAGAAAATATTATATTAGGTTTATAGACTAAGAAGGTAGCTCCTAAAGTTACTTGCAAACAATGGTGTATTGTGACACAAGTGCAGAAAGTTTTAGCAGAGATGAAGTCGAGTGTTGGAATCACACAAGGTGGAAAATATGTGATTCTGCACGAGTGAAGCTTTATATAGTATCAGAAAAGTGCGTGGTTGTAGAAAAAAAATATTTCAGTAGTTATTATTTGTATGAAATTTAGATAAACTATAGACATAAATGAATAAATTTACGGCGTAGTATAGTGGCAATCTACATGTCTGAAATGATAGACGTTTTATGGTAAATCAACCTTTTACGGTAACTAGAAGAATGCTTATCCTTGTGCCTACAATTTGAATAAATAATAAACAGCGAAACCGTTATTTTATTTGCTATATAGAGTGTTTTAAGGTCAAATTCATATATAATTAACAGAGAATTGTATGTGTATAAATGTCATTGTGTTTGCTCATAAAAATATTTATACTTCTTGCGGCAAAAATTGTTTTGCAATACGCAAAGTGTGTATACTACAAAGAATTATAAATACAGGAAAAGTACAATTACAATTATAGATTACTAAATGATTTCAAAAGAAACGTGGTATATTTTTGTCAAAATTGCAGAAATGGTAAAAACTAAGTTTATTTTAAGGTAGCGGTGGTTCAATTAGCAAACGCCCTCCTAATCGAAGTGACTAGTTCTTAAGATCTAAGATTTAATTCCGAGAATAACCAACTGTTAATCAATTAATTATTTCGTTGTGTTCGAGTGGTTTGAAATCCACTATAAGCTGTAGGTTCTTTGCAGTAGCTATAGACTGAGAGAATTTTCAAATATCGACACTTCAGCAAATGAGATGATTGAAAAAGAAGAATAAATCAATTCTGTTCACGTCTATAAGATCTGTAAGTAAATATGTACGACAAGTAACGCTAACAATCCAAATGGCAATTCTGATCACGTCTGTAGCTTGCAGAAAATCTGTAAATCGTTCAAATCTAGTAAATTATGAAGGTGACAAAAACCTGATCGTAAACTTACAGATATGAATTACCAAAAGGTTCATGTTTATTGCAATTTTGCTGGAGGGAGTAACAATAGATAAGTTTATATAATTATATAGTAATTTTCTACTTTTGTAATCTGATTTTTTAAAAGAAATATTTTTAAAAGCAGTGTTTGTTTGGGGTCATAGTATATTTCGTACTAATTAATAGATGTTACTTGTAAGTTTTCTTTTACCCTTTTCTTCAAATCTGTCATTATTTATAATATAAATTTTATTTTTATAACAATACAGGGTGTCCGTTTTAAGAGACTAACCATTGGGATATCGAGAATCGTAAGAGATACGAAGTTGGTTAAATTGAGGCAAAGTTGCCGCATTAATCATGTATTTGTTTTCCAGAAAAAATGCATAGCTCACTAGATGTAAGGAAAAAACTTATTTTGGCCATTTACTTTTTGACTTATAATTTTCTTGTTTCAATTCATACGAGATTCTAGTTTGCATATTTTATTTTTATTTTTAGGTAAGCTACGGCTACTTGCTTATTTTTTTCTACGCTGGCGTAGAAATTTAATTTATGTCACAAAAGAGGTCACATTTATGACGTTTGAAGAAAAATAATTTTAAAACCTCGAGAAATCTCGGAGAATTAACGAAATTCGAGAATCTCGAATTTGTTTTCTCGTCTCGAAGCTTTGTTTTTATAATCATTCTCGTTTCACCCGAGACAAGATATTTTGAGACGAGACGAGCGAGATTCGAGATTCACTATTTATAGGTGTGTGAACAGAATCGACCCATAAATTTATTTAGAAAAATAAGAAGCTTATTAGAGTATCATCCAGGATGATAAAGTGTAGAGACATCCGCAAGTTAAATAGCAATTAGCAACTTACACATGGGAAATGGCACATGTACTCCTAGTAATACTACTGTCACTAATTATTATGTAAAGCAGCTCCGATAATTGCGGTTCAAATTAATGAATCTTCATCTTTATTACAATTAGTACATCTGAACGTTGACGTGCTACCGACGCTACGAAATGCCGTAATGGCCCTTCGAGTTCCCACGATCTAGCCGCCGTTCAACTATTTTCATTCTCTTTTTACGACGTAAAAGGGATGTTAGACGGTGAGTATTTTGTGGAGATGACAGCAGGACAATACACACAGGGACGTAATAGGCGTAAATAACACACACTCGACATGGACTATTATACTACAAAAAAGTTATAACTCCATTTAAATGATGTAGAAAGTACAAAAAGTTTTTATTACTTAAAATAAAAGTTCTGTATATGAATTATAAACGTACTAAAGAAAAAGAAACATAAAAAAGGAAGAACGAATCTTAAAAAAATATGTAAAACTTTTCCGAAATAATCCCAAATTATAAATTTTTAGGTCAAAAAATTTTGTTTTTCAATATAGACGTCAATATATCATTTGTAAAGAAATAGTTTCTTCGCATATACGTTCGTTGGAACGATTAGGTGAAAAATGAGCATTTCTCCGAAGAACTTTTATTCTCAAAAACTTTATATTTTTTAAAGGAAGGTTTTTTTTGGAGTTGCAGTCATTTAATAAATTCCATTAATACTCCAACGTTTCGACTGTAAATCAGTCTTCATCAGGGTGATACATGGTATTATCACGATAAAACTAATCACATGTTTATATTTTTTTTAAATATCGCTACGCTGATTTCAATACCTACAATCCTAATACGCCTTTTCGATTTTCGATTTTATTCTGTCGCTTTACTATCTAACTTTTATTAATTTTCAAAACCTATAACGCCATATAAAACTAGTGTAGAGTTAAAATAAACCAAACAACGGTATTAAACCAAAAATTGTGTTGACAAATGCGAAATATCCCAAAAATTCTCATTCTTGTGCCTAAAATTTCGTTTTTGAGAAATAGTGTACATTGATAGATTTCGACGCGCTGATTTCAAATTTTCAAACGAAATTTAATTATCTCTTTTCGTTCCTGAGATATTTGCTGTCAAAGTTGCACCTCAAAAAAGTGGGTTTTTCGGCTATATCTCGTAAATGGGTAAAGATACCATCTCAACGATTTTACCAGTCGATTCTACGGTAAAAATTACATAAAGATATGTTTTCTCCGCATATACATTCTTTGGGACGATTTGGTGAAAAATGAGAAAAATGAAAATAACTAAATTTAAAATATTTTCGAAAGAACTTTTTATCTCCAAAACTTTTCATTTTCTAGACTTAAGTACATATCGATGCGCTGATTCCAAATTTTCAAACAGAATTCAATTATCTCTTCCCGTTCTCGAGATATTTGCGTTCAAAGTTGAGTTTTGGCAATACCTAAAAAAACAGGTTTTTTAGGTATACCCCTTAAATGGTTAGGTTTAGGACTTCGGCGACCTCACCAATCGATTCTAATGGCAAAGTTACATAAGAGTGCCAATTTTCAGATTTTTGTCCCAACGGATACAATTTTTAGAGCGAAAAACTAAAATGGCAAAAATCGAGAAAAATCGTCAGGGGTTCATCAGGCAATTTTTTCGATTTTTGGCTATTTTCAGTTTTTTCCTTGTAGAAATTCTATCTGTTGAGATAAAAATCTGAAAATTGGTACTCTTATGTAATTTTGCCCGTAGAATCGAATGGTGAGGTCGCCGAAGTCGTAAACCTTATCATTTAAGGGGTATACCTAAAAAACCTTATTTTTTAGGTATAGCTTTGAACTCAAATATCTCGAGAATGGGAAGAGATAATTGAATTCTTTTTGAAAATTTGAAATCAGCACGTTGATGTTTACTTAAACTTAGAAAATGAAAAATTCTGGAGACAAAAAGTTTCGAGTCAAAAAATTGAAATTTAGGTTTTTTCGTTTTTCTTATTTTTCACATAATCGTTGCAAAGAACGTATATGTGGACAAAACATTTCTTTACATAACTTTTTCCATAGAATCCAATGGTGAAGTAGTTGATATTGTATCTCTACTCATTTTTGAAATATACTCAAAAGACATACTTTTTTGAGCTACAACTTTGAGAGCAAATATCAATAAAACAAAAAGAGACAATTAAATTCAGTTTGTAAATTTGAAATCAGTGTAACAACATCTATCAATATGGACTATTATTAAAAACAAAATTTTGGAGAAAAAAATGAGTATTTTTTTTTCCCGTAGGAACCAAATTTTACATTAAAAACCTAAAAATTGCATTTCATAAAGTTCGTAGCATGTTATACTTATACTTCATAATGTACGAGTATTATATAATAATTTTGTTGATGAAAAATGTGTTTTCCATTTCTTGTAATTATAACTGGGTAAGTTCTCAATTATCAGAGACATAGTCCAATTATTTATTATATTTTGTATAATAATTCATCATTAACATTGCTACACTTTTCATGACCTTTATGAATGATATTTACATTAGAAATTTGTATCAATTCGCAAAATGACAAATCGTGAAATGTCATACCACAGTATCTACTTAAAGTAAATAATGGAAAATAAATTGGTTTTTAGAGAGAGTATAGATTTTGCGGTATTTTTTTTTGTTTTTATTTTATTGTTTTCTAAAATTGAATACTTGTAAATTATTAAATGTTTCAATTTGTAGAAAAAAAAAACAGAAAAGGAAGTTGCCGTAAGACTTTTTTAACCAAAAAGTAAAACACATTCAACATTTAATATTATTGTAATTATTGTTTAAGTACACATATAAAAATTAATGAACTTCTTTCAATTTCCAAAAATACTTATACCTTATTGGTATATTATACCAAGTGTTCTACCTTTTAATTTTCCAAAGATTCTAATTTGTTTCGAATGACCGGAACGATGAAATAATATGTAATTTGTAAAATTTGAATAGAATTGAAAGTGCAAGTATTATTCTGTCCCTAAGGGCAGGAACTAAGTACAAGTTGTAAGGGTTAGAGGGCAAATAGTTACCCTAATAAAAAGTAATGATGGAATAAGCCATTACTGACGTTCTACTGTCGTTACGTCCCTGCCAAGGTGGTATGGAAGATCAGATTCGTCCGGAGAAAATCATCCCCTTAGTATTACCACAGAATAGGTTTATACAGAAGCGACAGTAAGACAAAGAAACGAAAATTAGAGAGAGATGGAGAACGTGCATAAATTTAAAGGGGTCATTGTTTAAAATCGGAAAGTTTCTCCACATCTTAGGGAGAGATAGGGGAAGAGCACAAATTTAAAGTTCTACACAATGCTTCAAGGTCATAGAACTGACTAGGGGAACATGAAAGGTGCCGACACGGAGTGTCGCTTCTGTGTGTAACTATTCTGTGGTATTACAGTCAAAACTTTTTCACAGAATTTGTCAATATTGTTTATTCTTGTTGTTTTATAATACAGTCGTTTTCGTTTAATTTATTAATTGGAGTACACTTTTTGGGCTTAAAAACGTAAACTAATAAACTAATATATAATTAAAGGGTTTTTGGGATATTTTGTTTTCATTGCGACAGTATTAGCGACTGGTTATTACGGAGGGTGATTCTGATCTAATTCTATTAGAGTAATAATTTATTGGACCATAGGTTAATTGGAGTAGCCACTTTTTTGGCCAAATCTCAAAGAACGGAAACTAAAAACCTAATACATCATAAAAACGGTTTTTGGGGTATTTTGTTTTAATTGCAATAGTATAAGAGCCTGTTTTTACGGAGGGTGATTTTGATCTAATTTTATTAGATTAATAGGTAGGTACGTAGTAAACATAACTATGAGTTAAATTTGCGGAGGGTGATTTTGAACTAATAAAATTTAGGTAAGAATTAGAGCACTTCACAGTGTGTGAGCACTTTTCTTCAGAAGTAGTAAACATTATAGAGATTGGTATTTACGGAGGGTGGTTTTGATATAATAAAATTAGGGCAAGAATTAGAGTACTTCACAGTGTGTGAGCACCCTTCTTCACAAGTAGTAAACATTACAGAGATTGGTTTTTACGGAGGTTGGTTTTGATCTAATAAAATTAGGGCAAGAATTAGAGTATTTCACAGTGAATGAGCACCCTTCTTCTTAGGTAGTAAACATCACAGAGACTGGTTTTTACGGAATGTGATTTTGAACTAATAACATTAGGGCAAGAATTAGAGAACTTGAGTGTGTGAGCACCCTTTTTGAAAAGTAGTGAACATTTCTGAGACGAATTTTGTTATTGGAGAAAATATTTAACGAAGCGTTGTGACTATAACTTTGTCTTAATTCTCCAAATTAAATTAATGGGATCTTGCCTCATCTTGCACTTGGCATCTTTGTACTAACAGCCTCAGAATAGTGATAATAAAATAGAACAAAACAAAACTATTAATTAACAAAAAAAAAATATAGGCAAGTGAAACTGTTTCGAAAAAATCCGATAGCGCCAGATAAGACACGAATAAGTTTCGGTCAATTTTTGGCAGAAACCGAAACTGCAGCCGAAATCAATATTTTTGGCCAAAATACGTACCTATACTGAAACCGAAACTTGGTCGGACACTAGTTTTTACAAAGTGTTATTTTGATGTAATTACATTAGGGCAAGAATAAGAGTTCTTCACAATTTTATTTTAGAATTTATTATTAGATTAATTGGAAGTTGCTTAATTGGACCAAAATGGATTAGATCCAATATGCCCTATTTAAGCAGAATTGACTGTACATAAAAAAATTAGCTTTGGTCACCAAAGAAATAGCCATCACTACCGAATATAAAAAGATCAAAATGCCATTGAAATCTGAATCTTAGAGTTTCTTTGAAATTCATTTACTCAAAATTGTTCTACACCTGTGTGTACACATACATACCTACGGATAGACATCATACATGTGAATCAAATCAAATTGTATTGTAAAGACCTAATTCATAGTTTCTCGAAAGAAATCAGTATGGTAATAACATCACCCTCATTATATATGGTATTAGGTAAAAATGTGAGTCTAATACTTGAATCGTAAGAAACCTAAATCATTTTCGGTCAAATTCAAACTGGGAACAAACTGGTTGAAACATACGTGGGGTTGAATTTCCGCGGACGAAATCTCCCCGCTATGGTGGTATTTGCCTCAGGTGTTTCTCTCCACCAATCCGGTTTGTGCGTCGGGAAAAAAGCAACAATTTCAATGGGCATCATAGCAGGAAGTCGTATTATTAAAATACGATTACTCGTACAATGATGCATTTGCTATACATATGGATGGCCACATAGGACATTACATCCTAGCTACAGGGTATCACTTGCATTATTGTTTTTTATTGAATTACTTAACAACTCTGATAAGAATCGCCAAAGCCATCAAACATTTTCTTTATTTGCAACATGAATTAATACACAATAATTTAACAAATAATTATATCTATAATACGTACAAGTACTACAGGGATCATGAAAAGAATTACAAAATGGCCAATTCTAAAGCATAAACTGATACTATTAAAATATATAAATTGGTTTCCTCTTCGCAAAATTATTACATGTCATAGTAAAATGATGCAGAGTTTCATCGGAAAATTGTAATAAATATAATATAAATACAAGAGCAAAAGTGTAGAACATTAACAAAAAAACAATAGATTTTCGATTTTTTTTTCCCAAAGCACACTTGACCGAAATGAATACAATCAATAATTTTCATATTTCTTAGTTTATTTTCACTTTAATGTACATGTGTTTTATATCATTGGAAAGAGAATAAAAATCTCTAATAGTACTAAAGACAATTTTAAGACCCAACTAAAAATTAAAAATAGTATGAATTTCTTGAAAACTAAGTGAAAAAGTAAATTGGCCAAAATTTTTTTGCTCGTTTCTAGTGACCTATGCATTTTTTTGGAAAAAAAAACATCATTGAAATAGTCAACTCTCGAGATCCCAATGGTTAGCCTCTTAAAACGGACACCCTGTACACCTCGGTTGAGAAGACTATTTTTCCTGATCTAGCGCTAAATTATGTCCCGAAGTACATAGCAATCGAAGGATATAATGCGCTAGTCAATAATAGTCTTGTCAACATTTACACGGTAATAGATAAGTATCACATTGTTTCTAATTAATATAAAAATTATAAATAATATTTCTTGCCTAATTATTTGATTATATTTAATATAGCAAATAGAATGTAGACCAAAAAAAGTAGGTACCTAATGTTATATGGAGAGCAAAAATGGAGTTATTAATTGCAATTGAAAATTACCAAAATATAACTGAAAATAAATAAGCAAAAAATAATAATTATCATTTCTAACCTGTGAATATTTAACCAAATAAAAGAAGAAATGTCATTTTAACCCAAGGTTAAAATTTAATCTCATCACCATAGACGGGTTATCTTAATTCCGCACTTCAGCCGAGGTTAAGTTTAACTCTTTCTTGTGGAACCCATTTTCAAATTTAATCTAGTTAATAAATTTAACTCTCATTCATGAAACCGGGCAATAACTGACAGTTTATTCTCGGTCGGGAGTTAAATAATATTATGAATATGCATCTAATAGAATTCGTGATGTCAGCTGGGTACTTGTAATAAACCGACGTCTTCTATGACTTAAGGTAATATTAATTATTAGCGAAAAAACGACGACGTCTAATAAGATTTTATAATTGAATAATGGTACTGGGGCCGCAATAATAATTGCAGGTAGAATGAACGGATGTCATTAATAATTATTAACTTTCGTTATGAGTACTTTAATTTCCGATATCCGCAGGATAATTAATAATTTTGGTAAATATTAATTATAATCTGACAATGTTCTTGTGGAATTATCATCGTTTAATTAACGCACTGCAAGTGCGTAAGGTCTAACCAAGGTGAATGCAATTAATAAATTTAATTAAAATATACAACTTTACATGCGTACAATGTTTCGCAAGAAATTGCCACTTCGCCAACAAATATGCACAAAAATATATATTTTACTAAAGATAATGACGACAACAATATTATTAACAATGTGTTTATTGGTTTCATAATTTTCTTTTATGGATACAGGTCGAAAGAATGAAATAATGTTAAGACATCTTAGTAAAAGTTCTATAATAACGGGACCATAAATTAATGTTAGAAAAAATTGTAGCAAGCTGAAACTAACAAATTTTATATATTTTTCTTTTGTTTTTTAATTTGCTTCTCTATCAAAAGCGCTTTTACATTATAATCTTATGAAGCCAGATTTCTAGCTCGTAATATGGACCATTATTTTATAACATTACTCTTTTTTTTAATTCTACAAATTAAATTAATAAAATATCATCTCGCACTTGACTCCATTGTACTAACAGCTTTAGAATAACGAAAATAAAATAATAATTATGTCTTCTTACAAAACATTTGATTTTTTTGTTAATAAATTTAATATGATTGACAAAATTAACTACGTCAAAATGTATATGGTGAGAAATATGTAGCAACAACTCTTTCTTTGCAAGTTTTTGAGCAATAAAAATAATTTTGTGTAGTGCAATAAGCAACAGTGATAAACAATTTAATAATATTTTGCAAAATATGATCCATTTAGAAGGGAGTTTGAAGATATGAAATGAATTGAAGTAGAAGTGTGTAGAAACATCTCGCTAAAAGTTTTGTTTGTGACATACAGCAAAGTCACGTGACAATCTGAACTGAACTAACTGATCTACCTCAGCGAGTGGATTACTTAGAATCAGTTTGTTCAGTAGAGGGGATAAAGAGATCCATTCAAGTGGAATGAAAAATAAGTGAGCCGGATTCAAAAGTATATGTTGGATCAGTTCAAAGTGACAAATGGAATTCGCCTATAGACTCACATCACCAGAAAGCATAATCGGAGAAGTAGTTATAAATAACATTTAATATATAAATGGAAATGTAATATTAATGTTTAATAAATTATGTATTAAAAATTAAATATTTGTTTTTGAATTTATTTTTCATAATATAAATTCAACAAAAGTATGTATCAATTAGTTGGGGGAGCACACAGCGAGTGGCGCTGAAAGTAGTCTCAATTGATATCACTGCAGTTTCGCATCTATAGCAGACAAAAATATTATACATAATATCATAATATGTGATTCGCAGTTTACTAAAAAAATTCTAACATAAATTTATCGCCTCCTTATAAAAACTACAAAAATAATATCTCTTTTATGATATTACTTTTACTTAATAGTTAATAGTGTAAAACGATTTTCGACTGGATAGTGGATTGATATAGAAGAAAACAAGCGGACAACAGTCTTATTAATTAAAAATTAATATTAATTAAAAAATAGCAACGTTTCGACTATTATTTGATAAGGGTTGATGATTTCTAACTCAGATGAAGAGTATTGATTAGTCGAAATGTTGGTCTTTTGAAATAAACAAAATTCATAAGACTGCTGTCCAATTATCTTCTTCCTCATCTACTTTACTAACATTTTTTAGCATCTTTTTACCTTAAAGTACATAAGAAAGAAGCTCCCTTTATGGGACTAGAAACCAGCGCACCAGCGCACGAAGAAGAAAATAAAAGCAACGCTCATGGTGATGTATGAGACGTTACCTCAATGTGTCAATCACGCACCGATGGGGTTATTAGCAGATGAGTGCGACTAGGAATAGCAGATACCGTAATGAAGCAACGAGCCGATTAAGCCCAAGTAGCGTGCAGCAGATCAGACACGAGCATATTACAAACCTACATCCAAATGTGGAGCGCATAGCGTCTCTAATTCTCGCGCAACAATAGTGAGAACACAATTAGCTAACAGTACAATGTCGTAAAACTATAGCCCTCATTCCCCGACAATACACAGATTAGTTTTCGGCTAAATGTAACAAACAGCTAAATTAACGTCAACCTCATTTATTTCTTCTGGTTGCGATTTTTAAAATGTCTAATGGACACTTGGATCATATATCATTAGATACGTAAAACAGACCATAGGGGTTTATATGCTATCTACCTCTAACCAACGACAAAAATGAAATAGAGACAGTAGTGTAATCGCGGTAACCGATATTTTGAAATATTTCAAAAACTTGAATTATTATTCACGTTTAGATCATATATCACTAAATACGTAAGACAGATCAGATTTTGGTCAGACATAGAAAGACAAACCATATTCCCCTCTTTATTATATGAGGCAGAAGTATTCAATGCACATGCCTAACTTGATTAATGATTACAGTGCAGTCTTAAATATAAACATCTATCATTACAAATGTTGATGTCAAACATTTTTTATGTCGTCATCATATATGTATATGTCAAAAATTATTCTAAGAAAATGATTAACAGTTGCATTATTCATTTAAGTAGATGTAAAGAAGAAGCTTCCGAAAGATTCCTTTAGAAAAGTACATAATGTAATTCATAATTCTTCCGAAGTATGTTCAAAGCATTTTGACAATTGTGTAGAATGTCAAATGTCATAATGGGTTTTAAATTTAACGTTTAGTTTATCCATCCTTCTAAGTTTGACAAAAAATTTAAGACATACTATAGGCAAGGCCATATCTAGTGATATATGATCTAAGAATGTGCATGAAAAAAATACTATCTTTAGGGGGGCACTTTTGAAAGAAGCTTAATAAAAATAATAAATTTAGTTAGCTTTTAATTTTTGTAGAAAACATATGATTTCTTGCTAATAAATCGAGTATATGATTGACAACATTGACAACTGTCAGAATAAATTTCGTGAGAAATATATAGGAAATAAATGAAAATAATATCATCCTCTTTGCAAGTTTCTGAGCATAAGCAACTTAGAGGATTCCCGAATAACCTCCTTGATTGCAAACGTCAATGTTGTTTTCACAATCGGTGATACTTGGATTTAAACATTAACAGAATATTTAAAAAAAAAGTCAGTTATATCGAGACTATACTTATTAATAACAATAAATGCTATGTAATGATTTTGGAGATCAATATGAAATCGATGTCGTCCATAATTCGAAATCTTTAGAACACTCTAGAAATGCCAGAAATGCACATTAGATTTTTGCACGATATATGCAATAACAAAATTAAAATTTGATTTATAAGTATTATCATTTTTAATTTAACTTCAATCATTGTTATGTTATCCTATATTTACATGACTTACTGCCTTAAAAAACTTTTGGTAAGCATAAAAATATGCGACCCAGCAGAAAATATAACAGAGAATATCAGCTTTGAAAGTCATCCATAAATTCTCGTGCTATGATATTTTTTGTGTGAGAAGTTTAGAGGTGACTACAATGAGATTGTTTATGTATGGGTGATATTTGGAGATAAACAGTTGCGCATCGCGTCTGGCCACAGTGGAGCAGTAGAACGACCAACGGAACCACCGCAACAAAAACATAATAGCCCAATCATTAAAGGAAATATTAACAAAACGGTTACAGTTAATAGATTCACTCATTTACTTCAATCATTTGTTCTGTCATAAATAATTCATATATCCGGCCATACAATCAACAAATAACTGATCATTCACGCTATTTTACCGGTTGCCAAAATGCATTGTCTAAATAACTACTATGGAATTATTTTTTCATGCCCTTGTTTAGACAATTTTTTTGGTAATTTCTAATCAATTAGTTAGGCAGGTTTGAAAATAACTTTTTAAAAAACATTATTAAATTACTGTCTACAATGTTTTTTTGTGCGAACAACACAAAAAGGAAATCTACAAATATTTAAAAATATTTGAATATTGAAAGAAGCTTTCAGAACTCATAATTAATCAAAGACAATATTTGCTTCATAAAAATTGTAATCTTTAAATTAAACTTTGAACGTTGCTATGTTATTTATTTATTTCAATTATGGACTTCCAGAAAGCTTCTAGGAGAAGGCGGTCAAAAATCGATAATATTCTAGGCTTAAATCAAATAAGGAAGTTTTTTTCCAACTAAGACGTACGACAGACACACGAAAGAGTTACTAGCTCTCAAAAAAAAATTATCTTAATAATGACTGACCATTGTCCTATAAAATATCATTTATACTCTGTGAAGAGGACGAAGAGTCATTAGAATATTTCCTTACGTCATATGAGATCGTAAAATTGTCTTCTGAAATTTGGAATTGTTTCCAGAAAATTAAATAAGAGAAGTATCATCGATCGGTAAAATATCCTTACCGTTCAAAAGCGACGACACGGTGACAAAAGCGACATAACGCTTCAATTTTATTCCTTAATTATATTCAATTTTCAAAATCACTAAACAGTAATTTGTAAACATAACAATACCTTGGAAATCCATTCGATAAACATTGAAAATATCTGATTGAATGAGGTCTTGCAAAATAAAAAATTAATTCTGCAAGGCCTCATTTGTTTTATTTTAATTTACACGCTTATTTTTTATTGATATGAAAAATTAATTTAATTGCTTGTTAAAATTTACTGATAATTTCTGAGAAGTAATAACATTTAGGGTCAAAAATTATTCTTAAATTACTCCAGTTTTCTAAAATTTTACCGATAATTTCATGCCACTTATTACATAACTTATAATAAAACGCCTTGCAACAGCTTAGAATGTACTGCATTTACTGTAGCAATATCAGTTTAATAAAAATAAAATCAAATAGTCTGGTTTGAAGAATAGGTCTGTGCTGTGTTTAATGAATCGAGCGGGGCACAGGAAATGTCGAATGTATGGTCTATGGGCACGGTGAACTGGGCTGGAACCCGATAATAAAAACACCAGACTTGCTCTTCCGAAGGTGATAAAGCCCATCAAATCGTCACGGGTTCCTACACACATCGGGCTACACATGGGAACCATGGCTCCAAATTATATTAAAGGTACCACCAACATCTACGTCTGTCTCTCCGACTTTTAATAAGACTCATTATTTCGGAAGCATTTCAGTTTTAATTACCTCTTGTAATTATAATAGACATTGCGAATATGAAATATTAATAACAACAAGAATCATCATCGTAAGTGGAACAGGACCTCTTATACAGAGTGGCCCAATAAAAATTACCAGCGTAATTTTTGGACACTTAACTTCATCGCTCGAACACGTCAATTTTAGTATAAAGGGGGACACTTGAATGGATTAGTATCAATGACATAACTTCAACCCTAAAATGGGGGTGGACTGCACCTAATAAAATTTCCTGACAGGCCTACACCAAGTGCAACAACAATTTTAGAGAAAATGGTAGAATAGTAGAATGATCTTATACATAGCTCGATTTACACATCTACATTTTTTTACTGGTAACGTTTAAAATCAGAAGTTTAGATTATTTAAAAGTTCAAATTCATATATCATCATATATAAATTTAAAGTTTTGTAGCAGATTAAATCGAGTTTTGATGTCGATAATTTATGCTTTATTGTATGTTGTTAGTTTGGTTAATTTATTCTACAACTCTTTTCATATGTTTCATCCATTTTTCTATTTGTATATAATACTGTCAGTTTTGACATTTATTGTGTTGGGAAATTACACATGGTTATAATTGATGACCTAAGGATCAACTACGGAAAATAGAGTATACATATGTAGTCAGTTATCTTTCTGTCCTCAGATGAAGGATTTATAATGTCCTTTAAGTTTATATGTGCAGTAATATTGTCCACTGTTTCTAGTCCTTTTCGCTGTAACGTCCGTCATCCAAATTTGTCGTATTGGTCTTCTATAGTTCATTCTTATCATGTGTCTCCTCGAACCAGTTATCTTGTTTCTATAAAGTCTAATATTGGTTTGTATATTGAAATTTTTTCCTTACAAATTTAATCCTTGCTCTATCTAGCATTGTTATTCCTTTAACTCTTCTGGAATTCTAGATTTCACTATTCATTCTATTTGACAATATCCTTGATACACAACTGTATGTCAGTCTACATCTATTTATGTTGAATATCGTCATTTTTTGTATGTTATTAACATGTGAAATTTATTAACTTGTTCAATTGTTTCGTTATTTACTGTTATATTAGCTGTTGTTGGTTCTTTACAGATTACGATTATTCTAGAGTTTGTCGCATTGATATTCATATTGTATTATAATTTCGATATGTTAAAGAAGACTTTATAGTTTAAACGTTTAAAGTTCTGTATAACAGAATTTTAATATACATTTCAACACCTAAAAATGCAACACAATATTATAATTCAAACCCACGGTAACACACGTCCTTACTAGAAACTGTAGGCAGACTGCCTACTATGAAATTAAAATACAAGTACATATAAAAATCATTCCTGACAGGTGCTTGACTTAAAATTATTAAGGTCTTGTACTATAATTTCCTAACTCTTCTTGATCAGCTTTCTTGTAATTGGTCGTTTAAAAGAGAATAGCAAGTGAAAATGTGGGTTAAAGTAATATGGGTTAGAAAATTAGAAGTTCACGCCTAGGTAGCCCACATTGAATCGTAAATGAAAGTTATCGAGGTGTACGTTGACCGTAATACCAGTAATACTTGTTATAAACAACGCATTATCATTTTTCTTTATGAACTGTCATTAGTTCATTGACTTATAACATTTGAATTATTAAAATAAACAACATTGCTACAACATTTTCTTAACAGCACAAATATTACAATTAATAAAACCTAAGAAATAAATGTAGTATTGGTTTTATCGATTGGATGTTAAATAATAATAAAAGGAAGTCATTTTTGGAGTAGCAGTCATTTAATAAAATCCACTACTACACCAACGTTTCGATTGTAAATCAGTCTTCATCAGGGTGCTGATAATATACAAATCATAACAGATAAATGGTATTAAAATTATAGAAAACTTATTCCTCTTGCAATAGAAAAAAAAAATGGATAAATGTATTAACAACTGATTTGTTTAAAGCACCTCATTTTATTAGAGGTATTTCATGTATTGAAGTCTGGTGATTAATATTTTAATAAGAAATAATGTTTAAATAATGCTAAACATTGCAAGTTATCGGTTATATTGACAAGAATTATTAATTCTTCGTCATTCTATTTTCAAAATAATTCACTCGTTCTCTCACTCTATGTGGTCAACATTCTGGATTTCCAAAATCATCTATTTCTTCTAACTCTTGTTCCTCGAGTTTCTTGAAATGTTATTATGTATACGTTAGAATTGACAATTATAAATATAAAATAAAAGTCGTGGCTTTTCGACATATTCAGTCACTATTCACAACCCGAACCAGTTTATTTCGAAGTTCAAGTTTCCAATAACTTACTATCAGATAAAGCTTCTACGGATATATATTATACTGTGGTGGAAAGACGAATTTGATGTTTATTTGACAAATATTTTATTTCAAATTTTATTCGTACTTGGAAAGATCGGGCCTAAATAAGAAACCTCTTTGTATCTTTGGCATATAGTTCATATAAAATATAGTTGTATGAAGAGAATTTTGAAACTGACTTATGCAGAGTTTACAACCTTTTATAAAGGGTTGGGAAGATTAGTGGTCAGTGAAGGCATCAGTTGACGTGAAATAAATGAGCCGTATTAAATAAATTAATACTGAATTTTCAATAACTGTTTGTACTACTGTATCCCTAAAATATTTTAATCTTTTTTTTTAAATAATTATGTTTTTTATTTATTTATTTTTCTTTATGATTGAAATTAATGATTTGTGGTTCAGTGAAGAATATTTATAAATATATTAATCACAACAATTTTAATGTACCGTAGCGACAACCGTAAAAATTGTTATTGAAGTTTTTAGCGCATTTTTTGAAAGAAATATTTTGTTATATTTACCATATTATAGTTTTTTGTTGAGATGAATCATCACGTCATTTGACTGTCACAATATCATTAAACAGTTATATAATATTAAAAAGAACAACAAAATAAAATACGACAAAATAATTACTAGAAAAAAATATTTATAATTTCATGTCCTGATATGAAATAAACAAAGTTTATTTTTAAATGTTTTCAACTTATAAAATTTTAATATGAAATAATCAGCGTATTAGAAAATTGGACATTGTTTTCTAGTGTTGCGAAATAATAAGGCTAATATATATTCGGCAGACAACATATTTCTAAAATCTATAATTATAGTGACGAAAATAGAAAATCTGAAATGGTATAAGTGATTTAATTTCTCATAATGCTTGTATGTAGTACAAGGAAAGTGTGTAAATTTATAGACTGTACTACTTAAGTGTTTTAAGTCTTGATTCCATCATGGGTATTCAGTGCTAAATAATTCCTTTTTAAAACTTGTACACAGAAAAAATATTAATTGCCTAATATAATTAGTTAAGAAAATTATCTTGTTTTTAAGTCGCTGCATTTAATTTAAGACAAGGTTTAATTTATCATTTATAAATAGAAAATCATTACTTATATAATAAGAAATAAATGACTTACATTCGGTATACGAAAATCAGTGACCAATAGTAGCAATTGTCTTACCTGAAACAAAAGAAATATGAATTAGGTTAAATCTGATAAAATTAATAACATTTTATAATATGTCCGATTCAACAACTACACCTAATTTGTTAATTTTTAGTAAATGCTTTATTGGGTTTATAGACTATGACGGTAATATCGAAAGTTTCTGCAAACTAATATAATCGAGATACCTATGAACAATAAAATCATCACAAATCCTTACGTAGTTTGACAGTTGTTGTTGAAATTCGTTATTTGTTGTCAGTAATTTTGTAAGCAATTTTAAATTATTCATATACTGAAAATGCTGTTAACAAATTAATATTTTCGAGCTATGGTATAGTACGACCTTAGGTGTATCTAGAAGAACGGATTAATTGTTTCAACAATTGGTTTAAACGAATGCGTAAATGTGTTGAGTTAAAAGGAGAGTATTTAGAAAAACAATAAAAAATTGTTTTGCAAAATTTTGTTTTTTATTAATAGTTTGCAGCAAGGTTGGCAAAAATCAAATAAGCTATGATTTTTTTTTTTTTTTAATTTTTAAAGATATCTGAGTACTATTGTAGTTTTTAATTATTTAAACAGCAATATAAATATTTTATTTCATAAACAAAAACGAAATCTGTTATAAAACCAAAACTATTCATCTGAATAAAACTAGGAAGAGAAACAAAGAATTTTTACTTTTAGTTACATATTTAAATTTTTATATTTTCCTTCTGCTATGAGAATTGAAATGATAAAATACCATTTAATTTTAAGATACTAATATTTACAGAATAAATTTTAGTTACTATTAATTGTTTAGCAAATAATTAAATTTTTATTATAATAATTATATTTTTTATCTTTGATAAAAATCAATGATTTTTATTTAAAAAAATCAGTTGATTTAAATCATGATTTAAATGGTGATTTAAATCAAATAATTTAAATCAGGCCAACCCTAGTTTGCAGAAACTTTCGGTACGAAAAATATTTTTGACTGCCTTTGTCGGCATCTGTTTTGAAAGCGATAATAGGAAGTATTTTATTCTAATCAAAATCCTATGAAGCGCATTATAATTTAAAAACTATATTGCACGGTAAATCCTCAAGCATTAAATGGTTATCCGTATCAGTCTGAAATTAGATCCCCTAGAAACCAGTTCTTGAGATTTCTAAGCTGGGATAAGTCCACTATCGTCTTATAATCAGGCTGGTAACCTCAAGAAATAAAAGTTATTCCTTTCTCTGTTGATAACATCTAATTCCTGATATGATCTAAGTTCTTCTTAACTTAACTATCCTTTAGTAAGGAGGCTTAGGCTTAGACAATTGAATAACAAAAGAAATTGTTACTTTGTTGCCAGTTTATAGCAATTGTTTTTAGATATACAAGTCATTATTATAACAACAAATATATATCACTCGTGGCTTGGTATCAGTAATGATATATTTATACTGTAAAAAACGTTCACTAGGTGTCATATTTATATAAAATATGGATCTATAATATTTTTTGCTGGATAAAGCAAACAATTATATATACATATTGAATAAAACAACTTTTTTAGTTTTAGTTCTGTAATTACTTATTTATTAAACCCAAAGTTTCGGCAGCATAAACTGCTGCCTTCTTCAAGGTAATGACAAATACAACAAAGCAAGTAAACAAGTAACTAAGAAACGAATTATAATATATTTAATATAGGAAGCCATTCTTCGACTCGACAAGATGATATCATCAATCCCCTTTTCCCCTTGGGGTTTTGAGTCACATGGGTTTGATGACGTGAGATCAACCCAAGGAAACCTACTTTACTTGCGTATTTTGATTTAATATTTGAAATGGGGAATAAGACCATATTTTTTTTCCATTTTATGATTCTGTATAAAAAATTAAAATACCGGTATTTTTTTAAATAGCTTAATTGTTGATAATTCTAGAGAAAAACAATAATAAAGTTTTGGAGAAAAGATGTGTGACGTAACGATAGAGAATTTGAATTCATTTGATAAAAATCATCTATCATAGAATAATGTACATTTGGCAGGCTACTCAGGTTCCCTTTTTAAAACTATGTATGTAAACACTAAACAGCCTTCAAAAATAATGATATTCACAATTTTGACAGACTAGTACAGATATTTTAATGTCAACCAAATTTACACCAAAATACGTGAAATAACAAAATATTTTTATTTTATTCTATGAATTGTCTGTATTCTTATCTTATACATTGTTTCATAAATAGTTATCATTAACAACATTTATTCGATATCATTAAGTAAAAAAATAGGTTCTTTACATACTCAGGTTTTTTTATTTCAAATTGTAATTTCAATGAAATTATAAAATAATATATAGTTTTTGTCATTACTATTGATAGTCACAATGGTTAATTTTTATATATTTTTCTTTCAATTCGACAATGGTCATATAGGCCATTGACAAGTTCGAAATGATTTTGACGAGAGATTTTATTTTACATTATTTTTATTTAGTTATCATTTGCTTTTCATATGTTAAATAATTAAGTTAAAAACTACATTTAAGAGAAAATGACTTCATGAATGCACAATACAGTTAGTATCTAATAACAGTGTGATGCGTACATCTTGATATTTTAATTGCAACACACCTTCAGCAATTTAATTTTCAAATTTAACGCTTATGCATTATTAAGAAGAATGTGTGTCAAAGAAACACGTTTTTGATATTTGCAAGATGAATGGGTAATTAGTAAAAAATATTTTCTCTATGTAACTAACACTAACTTATTATTATTTAATACCGGTTTCTACAATCTTAGCAATTTATATACGCAGACGTTTACAATACAGTACTGTTGTAATATTTAACAAGATGCTACATATAGGGGTAATTAGATCTAACATGTTTATTTATCATTTAATTGTTTGAAATTAAACAGATATAAATAATATCTATTTCGTTATAAACACTACACTAATTACTTTTACATCTGTAATTTAGTTGCTAGAACGACCGGTTGTGATTCTGGGAACTTGAGTTCGATTCCAAGTATATACCATCCATTTCCCACATATAAAAACACGCTACGCACTCTCCTAAACAGCTAGAGTGTCTGGGAAATTATACTAAGTAAATATCATCTTAAAGATATTTGTGATAAATCAATCTGTTACCCAACAATGGAACCAAAGACATGATACACTTACTAATTAAAAGGAAATGACTAGTACAAATCTAAAGGTTCTGTTACACAGGAAGTGGAAGTACATATCCAGGAATTGGAAATGACTATTTAAATTTTAATCCAGATTATTTATTTCATTAACATTAACCTTCATTTAAATTACTTTACAACAATTTTTAAATCAATTAACCGTAAGTAAATAAACTTACTTTATCTTAACCTATATAAATTAATGTTATGTGAGTTAATGTTTTGATATCTTACGCACATTTTTACTCTGAAATGTGTCCACCGTACCCAATCAATTTCTGTTAAAATTATATCAGTAAGGAATTATAAATTCAACTCAATTAAAACTTAGTATTCTTTTGTGTTTCCCAGCTATTTTTAATTGGAATTAATGCTTAAAATTTTAATTTTGGGTTTAGAAAGTAGAACATATTGATAGATCTATTGTTGTCAAATTTTCAAACGAAGTTTAATTATCTCGTCTAATTCATGAGATATTTGGCTTCAAAGGTGCTTCTCAAAAAAAGAGTTTTTTCAGAATATTCAAAAAATGGGTATAGATACAGCTTTTTTACTTTTTGTTCGATTCTACAGTTTATATTGAATTGAAAAACCTAAATTTATAATTTTTGTCGATCAATTTTTTTCTAAAACTTTTCTATCTAGCCGTAAGTAAATTCCAGATATTCAAGCTGACTTGCATTATGTCTTCCTGCTCTTGAGATATTTTCCATTCAAAACTGTAAAATTATAATACCTAGATACCTTACTGAATGTGTATATTTGCCTTATCTTTCTTTTAGTAACATTACTAGTAGAATCAAATTATTCATTTTTGAAACTCACTTTTTTGAGTTGCTACATCTCAAAAACGAAAAGGATGAGATAATTAAATAGTAATCTATTATTCATTTGGTTGTGGTTCGGCAGAAATTCTCAATTGAATTCTATCCATCATGAATAAAATGTGGACTCTGCTGGTTTAATACATATATTTGAAAATTACCAATCTTAAGATAAGGAGATGGTACGCTACAGAAACAAAACACACGACACAACTAATAGGCCAATTCTGTACAAATCTCTAAGATTTACAGATCTGTAAATCCGTACATAATTAACAAAATCGCAACGAAAGTAGCCACTCTTATGTATAATTTTATATTAATCAACAAAAATAGATCCGTTTTTGCCAATTTTTACAAATTTCCAGATTTGTTCAGAATTGGCATATAAGTGTTTTCACGCCAGTGTTCCTTTTACCTTTTATGTGGAAAATATTGGTAAAGAATAATTTTTGGTAGTATATAAAGAAGTTTGTCGGTGATCCTGTCCTCTAACAAGCATAACCCATTTCCCAGTCCGTCATGCGTCATACCGTCACACGTCACGTCATTCCTAGACATAACTAGCTGCGGTATCCTAGGCACCGTGTGAACGCGGGAAAAATGCGCCTGTCTATCTACCGGATCTAGTTATCGTTGCACGCTCAGATGCGGCTGGACCATGTCACATGCTCTTGAATTCTAATCAGGCGCAGCTCTGATTGTTCACCATGATATACACTTACAGGAAATATACTTATGCTGTTTACCCGGAATGGAATGTTGTTTGCATATATCAAACTCGCTGCAGACAATAGCTAAATCATATCACTTATTCACAACTTTAACTATTACTTATATTCCACTATCGAATTAAATGGGGTATGTGACCATAATCGAATTTCAGTATATGTCATAAAATGTTAAGGGGATTCACTGCCAATCTTAAAGCATCAATGGTTATGGAAGTGTAAAGAAAGAGATAGCAAATGGGCTGACACTAATAGGCCAATTCTGAACAAATCTGTAAGTCTTACAGATCTGTAAATCTGTAAAAAATTTACAAGAACGCATCTTTTTTTGTTGATTAATATAAAATTATACATAAGAGTGCCTACTTTTGTTGCGATTTTTGATTTATTTACAGATTTACAGGTCTGTAAGTCTTACAGATATGTTAAAAATTGGCCTATAAATCGTTCTCCCACTTCTTAAAATAAACAACAAATATAAACCTATTATATACAGTCCCCGGTCAAATAAATTGTGCAACATGAAACTATGAATGATTGGTAAATTATCATGTTATCCTATTTTTTCCAATTTCCAGTATTAATATAGCTGTACAGAGGCTTAATCTTAAACAGATAATAATTTGGTGTAGATGGCAGTAGTTCTACAAACAAGTATTCGCAAAATTTCACGAGAAATGATAATTCGTAATATCGTTAAAAATTTTATATTTTTTATAATACTTGATACAAAATTGACATTATCTTGAAGGAAAATGATGAAACTTTGCCTCTCTAATACTATAATTTTGAAATTTTATTAAACATGTGGTACAATTTACCTGACATATGCAAACTTTAAATGAACAATATAATAAAATTGGAAAAATATTTAAAAATCCATCATTAGAGAGACATAATACGAAGTTTTAACAATTTACAGTGTTTTATATATTTTGAAAATGTTAATTTTTAAGACGATTTTAATGGTATTACTAAACAGCATTTTGGCGTATTTCAAAGGCAGTTAGAACTCATTGAAACGTATTAGTTATAACCCCTTGTTAAAATCCTAAAATGTCAAACTAACTCTAGTCCCAATTCGTAAAAAACATTAGGTATATTATTTAGTTCCAAAGATAACTCCACTAGATTGGTAGAATTAGCAATAATTGTGGATACTTATTAGCTTTTCTAAATGATACCGAGAAACACTTCTGGTGATAACTGACAAACTAGAAGTAAAATACTTTGACTACACGCATACGCAACAAGTATTCCAAATGCTACTTCTAATAGGTAATAAATCATTACGTTTTTATAAAATAGCAATAGTTCCTAATATCTAAATATAAACATTAGTATATTAATAATTCTCAATAAAATTTAACATTGAAAATTATAAATGCCTGTATTTAAGATGAAGAGATAACGAGATATATAATTATATACGAGTATATTAATAACCATATATACGCATATATCGTCAATACTTCTGATAATAACAGACATATTCAATATTTATGCTCATGAAATATCTTATAAACATAATTGCAGCTACCTTCAATAAACGTACATTTAAATTCTTTCGATCCTACCAGGAAAACTTCAGCATTTATGTTACTAATAACTTCACTACATGCCTCGCATGCTTAATAATCGGAAATTATTTACCACATAAAGGCATTTGCATTGCGACAAGGGACTTGTATGACAGGAATATCAACGGGTCTTCTTCAATTAAAAACTATACTTTCTACATACTCCTACGCATTGCGAAGCCGAATACATAATTTATAGATCCAATTAACTTTCTTCTCAAAAAATTACAGATGGTGGCTTTGAAATATTAATTAATATATCGATAGGAATCTGTTCATAACTGATTTCTATTCAAGAATAATATTACGTTATAATAAAACTATTTCAGTATTAAGCAAAAAATAAAGTACTATTGTCATAAAAAAATGAAGTCTAATACGTTAAAAATTAATTATTTGTTATTTGGAAATTTTAGAATAAAGTATTATTCCCAGCTACTGTTTTAATTTTAGTTTTAATTTAAATTTAATGTTAGTCACAAGAAAAGTTCTAAAACTAAAAATTAAAACATAACTAGGATATAAAATCTACATCAAAACAAATATTAAATTTACGCTTCCGAAAACATAAAGACAATTCATATTGTATATCACAAATAAATTTGAATAATATCGAAAATAGAATTTAATTTGGATTGTGCTGATTTATACACAAAACTGTGAAATGAAGGATTTGTGGTATTGTCAAAGCTTTAATTTTAATAAAAAAAGAACAAAAAATAGTATATTGTGCAACAAGTGTAGAAAGTCGCCTATTTCCCACCAGGTGTGAAAGTTTCGGCACGAGACGAAGTAGAGTGCTGGAATCACACAAGGTAGGAAATAGATGATTCTGCACGAGTAGCACACTATACTTTTTCTACGATCGTACTGTTAAACAACAAAAATACACGCACGAAAGCTATTTGACATGAAACACAATATGCGCAGGTATCTTCACGCATGCGCACTGTTGACAAATACTGTGAGAAATGATTTCTCACACTTTAACCCACGATTGCAGGAAATATGCAACTTTAAGCTTTATTCAGTGTGAGAAATGTACCACTTTTCATAGCTGTTTTATTCACTAGTATTTGAGTAATCGTACGACAACATCCATCCATTCATTCATCCACACACACGGACAGACATCATCGTAAAAATATTAAAATCGTGTTCTACGGACTTTAAAACTATCAGATTTTTAGCATAATTCCAATACCTCTCTTACTAAGTGGCGAGAGGTAAAAATTACCGGCCTAATATTTTTATTTTAAAATGAGTGAAACAGTTTTGTATCATACCGTTGTTGAATGTTATAAAATATTTATGAATAAGAAATATATTAACGGTAATTGTGTTAATATAGACAACGCGGTGATGAATGTGTGTATTATTATTTAATTTGCATCGGTTTTAGGTTATTTAGTAGACAGAGACGTTGTATAATGAACGGGGCTATCTTAGAACGTGCGCTAAATACATGGAAGCATGGAATAAATTAAAGTAAAACTAGAAAGCGCCATATTCCGTAGCCAGCGTTCTGAATTCATCGCATTTAATTGACAGATAGACTGAATTTTAATCTGATCTCGTACGGTTGTCTGCCGATGTTAAATTACTCGCGAATGCAAAGGGTCGCGAAGTTAATTAAATTTAGAAAAATCCACCACTTGCTAATGCACGGCAGAGACTCTATCTGATACTACGCCTAGGTTTAATCATTCATATTTTAATTATCTTTTTTCAATCATAATTGTTACAAGATTTTTCTCCGACCATAAATGAAAATCATTCATTCATCACACTTTAATAACATTACATTTTTCAATTGCTTTACTACAACAAGTTAATCATATTCTCGTTGTCGAACTATTAGAATTGAGCGAATTGTGAGACAAGAGTTTCAAATCTCAATTTTGTTCGTTTTTATCCAAATTAAAATACAGTTGTACCCGAGTAGTTCGAAACTCACTATAAGCTATAGGCTATCAACCTACACTATTAAACTTCTAGAAAAACGTATCATGAAATAATTCCTTTGGTACTTGCATTCTTGAGACCCTATTCCATTTGTTGTGTGACATCTGATAAACGCTTTCTCCGGTATTTATATAAAATTACCAATATTTGTAAGAAAGCAAATTTGCATTCTTTGCAATAGGGACTAAATCAGGAGTTATACAGGGTGTAATAAAAGTAAGTATAATAAATTTAACTACTGATAGAACTCGTCAAAAGCAACAATATTTGTTAGTAACTTTTTTTTTCGAAATCTCATTTTTTTTATACAATTTTACTCCTTCGTAAATTAACAGTTGTTCATTTTGATAATCATTTCATCTTATAAGAAAAAACAATAAAAAACATTGACAAATGTGAGTTGTTAACTTAGATCATATATCATTAAATACAGATAAGCCTATGTTGTACATGTTAAATTTTTGGCCAAATATAGAAGGATGAATAAACTATTTCTATTTGTGTTTGGAGGCGGAAGTATTAATTAAACGTCAAATTTAAAACCTATCAGGACATATCTGAAATTATTGGTTTTAGGCATAGGATACCGTTAATAACTTTTGAAGATAATACAAAAAGACACCCAATTGAATCATAAAATATACGGTGTCCCATTTGAAAATGACGAGTTACAGTCTTTTGAAATTGAGTCAATTTGGCTCGCTTTATTGAACACCTGTATAATTACAAATAAAAAAAAATATGAGAACATAGAGTATAGTTACAGTTCTACAGAAAATATATATATACGGTATTTTATTTGAAAAAAGATAATGCAACACCTTGTATATGCGAAAATAATTTTATGTTATGCTCCTTGAGGAGACGAATAAATTCTGTTAATAAATTTATGCTGTAGGTATTTCTAGCGACAACGGAGATATCGAAGAAGGGAATTTCGATAACTTAATGTACATAATTCTGTTACACCCTGTATTTGATACAATTTAAAAATGGATGCACTGAAATATAATTGACAATTAAATCTAAAATACAAGTCATGTAACATACTACTAAAAAAATATAATAGATGAGTATATTTTTCAATTTGAATATCCTGTTAAAAGTGATTGTATACTTAATGGTAAAGCGACCAATTTATCATTCTGGTTGAAGTTGAAATTTCTACTTGTCATTGTTTGAGATGCTCAGAGCGTCGTGAATCGAGGGCACTTTTTATTTTGGTGCTTGAAATTGGGACAATTTCACTTTGACCCACTATCCGGTTCAAGTCGATCCTACTACGCGTCCGCTTCTCAAATAGGTCGAAGAAAGTGTATCGGTACCGTTATGTCTTGTGATTAATCCTGTGATTCATAGGGAGTTACTCACCACAACGGATTTTGTAAAGGATGCTTAGCTGTTTACTTGTTGTGTTTACATTATTACAGATAGCGTTCGCTAAATGGTTTTATTCATAAGTAATAATAAGAGCCATGAATATATTGGAAAAAAATACGAATAATTGTTGCGTAGTAATAGACAAACTAGTATAAAAAATTACATTTTTATACTTTGCGTTAACAATTTCCCTATTATTAGGGGAAAGTAGCCTAATTTGGACCAATTTTATAATATTCACTATATAAAGGAACGGAAGAAGTGTCAATAAAAATTAAGTAGTAGAAAAGAAACTCCCCAAGTGTACCTTCAAAATAAAACCATTTATTAAATTTTAAATACCATTTTTAATAGTAAAAAATAAATTCAAAAAAATCTTGTCATCGGTCCAACATAGGAAACCGGTTTCCTTATTTGGACCGCTAGCTTCCTAAATTGGACCATTAGCTTTCTTAACGAAAATTACAACAATAGAACCTTTTAACTACAGCACTAACTCCAGCACACTGAGAATGAATCCAATTGCGACATTTCATATATTGTATCATATTTTCTTCCTTGGTTTCTTCACACAATGTACAAAACCATGAATCACCATTTTCTTTTTTATGTTTCGCATTTTGTCAGAGAGATGGGGAAAGGCAACAAATTTAAAGGGCTCATTGTTTAAAATCGGATATTTTCGTCACATCTTAGGGAGAGATAGGAGAAGTCAACAAATTTAAAGGTCTACACAATGCTCTAAGATCATAGGACTGAATAGGGTAACATGAAAGGTACCGACATGTCGACGTGTCGCTTTTGTATGTACTATTCTGTGCCGTAATCACAATTTTTGTCGGTCCAATTAGGGCAACTGTTTTCGGTCCAACTTGGGCAACTTGAATATTTTATACTTAAAATTATACAAAAATATCAAAGTAACATAAACTCATAAAATTGTAACAGGAAATTATAGATAGATAAGTATGCTTTGTGATGATATAAGAGGACTTGTAATTATTTACGTTTGGACGAACTAACGGCTTTCACTCTTGCATCAAAATAACAAATTTTCTTCGTAGTCAAACAAATAACCCTTCTCTTAATGTAACCATGAGACATTTCTTCACAAACACGATTACATTAATCTGGTCTACCTCTACGTATAACAAGTAGTCTATCTAAAATCGCACAGATTTTATCAATCTTTGGATACCACAGCGGTCCAAATTAGGCTACGGTCCAAATTAGGCTACTCTCCCCTATATCGAAAACAGTTTAATAATATAACATATTGTTGTTTGTATTTATGTTGTTGTAAAATTGGTACTTCTAACAACTGCATCCCACTTTAAATTTCAAATTGATAACCTCAAATATTTTTTTCATACAATTTATATTATGTCAGAGCAGGAAAACCTAATAAACAAAACTAATATAGATTTATAAATATTTTCATAATTTTTAAATGCATATTGACAGATATATGTGCCCAACTTCATTCAACAGTGTTTCCATATTTCACATTTATATATCCCTAGATTACAATATGTAATTTTTTGAAACGAAAAATTTAAGATTTTTATTAAATAAGTGAAACAAAGTATAAAAAATAGTATATTGTACTCGTTTTATACGACGTATTGTTCCATTCGTGTTTTTGGAGCACTCCTCGAGCCTTAAACAACTCATGGAACAATATACCGTCTTACAAAATTTGTATAATAACATACTATTAGATCACGACAGCAAAGCTGGAGTGATTTACGAGTCATTTTTAACCCGAGTTGTCGTTACTTCGCAGGAATTATAAGTAAATTTTACATATTAATTTCATAGCTCGAATTATATTTGCTCGATTATTTCACGAATGACAACAGTTCAAACATAAAATTTTTGATATCAACAAAATGTAACTATGTCTACGATACTGTACTTTTATCAATTTTCTTCACTGAAAAACTATCTATGGTCATCAAATGAAGCATTATGCTTGGGTGAAAATGACATGTGTAGAATAATCAGAATTAAATACATTTATTTGAATGTTAGTAAGAGCACCTCTAATATTGTGAGTGGTACTGTAACGAGCACGTCGTTAATTATTCATAATGGTTATTTTTAAAGTAAATGAACATGACAAAATTCTGAGAAACAAGCACATAATGCTCTGCATACTTGGTAAATAACGGCTATTACGGAGGAAATTTAAATTAGATTGTCTTTCTAACGGGCGACTAGATTTGCTCTACTAATTGTATCATTACTTCATTTCTCTCTTTATTTTGTCATGCGAAAAAAATCACTTAATCAGTTGGAACCAAATTGCTTATAACTTATTGACAGAAATAATTTAAAAAGTATGGAAACTATAAAATTATAATTTACTAATAGCAGAGGTTGCATCAATTTTACTTAAATTTTAGGTTTCTCTTAAATTGCCAATGTCATATCAGTCTAAAATGTCAAATGGACTATTTAACACTACTGTCAAAATTTTGAAAGCATTTTTTTTTATTAAAGTGTTTCTGAAAATTTAAGCTTTGTAGCAACAACTGGGTAAAGCCCAAAATATTATCAATTTCGAAAAAAAGTTCGAAGATATGAAACGAATGGAAGTGGAAGAATGATTATCCGTAGAAAGATCTTAATTTCAAATGAAGTAAGTTTAAATTAAATGAAGTGCAACAAAAATGATGATAATTTAGCATATAAGGAAGTCATTTGGCGTCCACACCAGATGTTTTTATTTAAGTAGAATTAAAAAAAATTAAAACCTTTTAGGAACAATTGGGCCTTGTGCATTTAAAATTTTGATTCTTGTCATTTATTTATGTGTATTAAAATCATCAAATTTTATTTAAAAAAAACAATCGTACATAAAATCTTGTATATATTATGATAATAATGATAATAAACAACTATATTTGTTTATTTTTTATCACTAACTTAAACCGATTATTTTTTGTTTTGTGGTAAAAAGGCTCTTATTAGTTTTATGACGATTCTTTGATTTCTTGTGAGACAAACTATACCTTGTTATGGTTACATTATGTACCATAGATTGCCACATTAAGAACTGTATGCTAATTCAAATCAGTGTACGTCATAAACAAGATCATAAAAGGAAGAACATGATAAGGTTATGCTTTTCTTGACCTTAGCTATAAAGGCTACGACACCTGCCAATTACATAATAGTTTTTCTCGCCTCAAATAAGAGAAAACCCTGAGAGAAGTGGGTTGCGGCGACTTCAGGGACGTCGGGACTGACCGCTGAAGCATTGACATGTCACCGCTTCCTTCTAAGGAGCGAAACACGCAAAAAACTCTCAATTCACTTGTTTCTCAACCTGGACACGCTGTGGCTGTGGCTGATCTAATAACAACTGCCAGTGATGCGCAAATTTTAGCTCAAGATCATTTACATAAATTTGTTTACGTGGTAAATGGAACGACAATGTTTGCGTAAAAATTTGCTAATCTGTATCAATAAGTATTAACATGGGAAAATTTAATATAACTGTAACCATGGTATGACTTGATCACGAAAACGGTATTGACAAGGGAATTTTTATAAAATAATATACAGGTGAATCATCGAAATGTCCGTCTTCGATATCTCCCTTGTCGTTAGAAATACTACATAAATTTATTAACAGAATTTATTCGTCCACTCAAGGAGCGTAACGTAAAATAAATTTCATATATACAGGGTGTTGCATTACGGCTCGGCGAGAATTGTTTGTTGTAATAGTTAAATGAAGTTATATATTCATAATTAATGAACATATTTCAGAAATGCACTTCAGATCATATTGAAATCTAATCTAGGTTTTTAGAATGTTATATCCAAAATTTCATGTTTTTATTCACTACGTTACGACAACATCCATCCAACCATCCAGCAATACACATGGACAGACATCATCGTAAAAATATTAAAATCGTGCTTATACATTGACAACTCTTTGTCCAATTTTTATCATGATTCCAATACTTCTCTTACTGAGTGGCGAGAAGTAATAATTGTGAAAAAAAATTTGAAAAACACATTTCTACATTAAGAATATATTTTTAGAGACTATTTTCTTAATAAGGTATAGCTATATTTATCAACTAAATTCCTGAATATTTCTTTTTGATGTGATCTTTAAATAATATAATATAGTTTCCAATACCAAATATTTCACATCAGTAATTTAAGATTAGGTTTTTTTTTAAATTTTAACAGATGAAGTGAAAGGATTTATGAAAAGTATTATAAATTATTCCAATTTAGTACATTTCAGAAATCTCGAACTCTCGCTGGCGTGGAAAGTAATTTAAAATAGACAGACATTTACAACCAAAAAATCAATATCTAAATTAGTTTCCAATATATTCTCATAGAAAATTTAAATACTATTGTATTCATTTATTCCATAGTTTAGTATTTACAAATATCTGTATGTAAATCATAGAAATAAAATAAATAAAAAAAGAATAATAATGTAGTAATATTATAATTTGCTAACGAATATTGTCAGCAAACACCTACTCAATGTATTCATTAATACTTGATTTGTGTTGAGATTGATTGTAGTTAAGATTAAATTAATTTCTCTAATAATTTCCTTGAATTTTTAAATAAATTTTCAATTTGTATACAGCTGGAAAGCTGTCAATCCGTATTAGGGAAATACTCGATAACTTTGTTTTAAAATCCATCAAAAATGAAATGTCAAAATTAGAATACCTAGCAGAGAAACGCACAAATGTATTTTGCATTCGAAAACGACAGTAAACAAAATCATTAATTAGAGTATTTTTCAATCTAATTTCCAGGCATTTTCTAATACGTTACGCATGAGTCTACTATAAAATTACTTGCGTAGTATATTTGGATAATTGCTTCGACTTGGTATAATAAGATTTAGTTAAAAACACATCAGGATATTTTGCTGGGTACGGTTTTGTGTAGAGGCAAAATAGCTGAGTTGGTTTTTCTGGGGAAGTTATTGAGGACAGTAATGTGCTGACAGGACAGCTAATGATGCTGAAATGATATGTGAAACTTGCATCACTTTTTGTGCAAGTTTTTCAGGTGCATTAGGTTATGACTGGCTCCTGATTATTTTAATTTGAAAAGTAAATTTTAAATTGTAATGTAGTAAATGAAGATGAGTTGGGTTTCAAGCCAAGTCTTCAGTCAAGTCTAGTCGGAAATTTATATCAGCTTGTAATTTAATGGGGAAGTTTAGCGTATTTTTTTATTTTATCAAGATTGCCCTCAAAAGTGATATTCTACATTTTATTTCACTCAAAGATGCCTAGGTTTCTCAAAAAATGAAATTTTATACAAAAATGACATCAGTGTGGCTCCCGGAGAACGTATCGTCTATCTTAACCAGCGCGCGCTAGGTTCCCATGACAACAGAGAAGCGTGTAGTGTAATGCCTCAAAATACAACCTACGTTCAAACAGTCAAGTCTCACCATCCCTTCTGCGCAAGCGCATAACTCACTTGTGACGTCAGTGTGGCTCCAAGATAAATCATTAATTATAAATAATTGGCAACATAATTTTAACTTTCAATTACATTTTAAGTTATAATTATTCATATACTTACGACCGAGCTTACGACTAAAAGATAATTCACATCTAATTTCAACCACGCTAAACTTCCCCATTTTCCAAGTCAAGCCGTAAATTTATTTCAGCTTGTAATTTAATTGTCAACTAGCTTTATTTTTATTTCCCGTAAATCACGTAGTTTTCTTACTTGGTGAATAAATTAAGTAACAAGAAAAAAGGTTGTGAACCACTTATATAGGGTGTTACAAATAACTTGGGAAGCGTAGGGATCTCGAGAACGGTAAAAGATACGAGGTCGGTTAAATTAGATCAAAGTTGCCGCATTAAGAGAACATTTTAACCAGGTCATTGTTTTCCTAAAAATTTCATAGGTTACTAAATGAAGGAAAATATAATTTTTAATTTTTGCTACTAACTTTCAAAATGAAAAGATTAAGTGATTTTGGTGGACACCTTCTTCAGACACTTTTGTATAATAAATTTACAGGGGCTCTCAAATTTTTTTATCATATACCGTTTTCAAATTATTGGTGTAAACTTTAATTTTTCATATTATTTATTCAAATAAAATAGGAATTTTTTATATGATTCATTAGGAGAAAAAAAGCTCTATTCAAAATTATCACAACCTACTATAAATTCTACTAAAATTTAAGCTGACACCGATAATATAAATGGTACGCGTTAAAATAAAAAAAAAAATCATTTTCGATCATATTTAGTAAACTATGCATTTTTAGGAAAACAGAGACTTCGTTAAAATGTCCCCGTAATTCGTCAACTTTGGTCTAATTTAACCGATCTCGTATCTCTTACCATTCTCGAGATCCCCATGCTTAAAAGCTATTTGGGACACCTTTACATCTAGTATCTATGGATAACATACTAGTACAAATAAACACTTAAATTATTATGCATGATAGGAAACTTAAGGACGCTTGAAAAATACGTGAGAAAATAGATACAACTTACAGATATTTCACATATTTTTATTGCCGTGTAAACAATATAAATACCGCATTAAGAACCAATGTATATGTGAAAACTTATACATGAAAACAATACTACTAGAAGTCTATTTAAAGTTAATATATTCGTTTTAAAGACAATAAGACATCTGTAGAAGATTAGCATAATAAATATGAGAATTATAATTGCCCCAGTATTATTTATAATTTAATTAAATTGCGGAGAAATTATCTAGATGGAATTTTAATCCAACAATCCATTACCATCTCAGACAAAAGACAATCAGTGTCAACTAAGTTAGCATTGTGTACGATCTAGTTCATACGTTAATCAGATGCATAGAGAGGACTAGATTCATAGCAGAGGAGTAGATGCTCTACTTCCCAAATCGGTGTATTTATTTAAAACTAGAAAAGCCGAACTTGCAAAGTTAGTTTTCACTTTTGCTACTTTTAAAAGTGTGAAATATTTAGACGAAGTGAAAGTTTAGAAAAAGATTTTATCTTTTTAGTTTTTGCAATTATTTAAACAAAACACAAAATATATGCAGCTGTTGTTTTTACTAAAAAATGTTAAATTTACTTCCTCAATAACATTATATTTTTAACAATAAAAATATATTATAATATTACGCAATATATTTTTTAAAAAAAAACATTTTACTTGGTTTTATGGAGTGCTTAATTTCGATCGCTGCTAAGTTACTGTAACAAAATTGTTGGCTATAAACAAATAAAGTATATAAAATAAAGTTTTTTCAGTTGTAAAATACAAGTCTCTGTAAATCTAATACATGTAATAACTATATTGTTAATATTTGTAAAGATAATAAGAACTAAATATTATGTTTTTCTAACTGTCAATGTTTCTCCATATACCTATCTACTTTCCAATTTGATTTCGCGTGAAATAATAGAATCAAAAACCTAACTGAAATTAATGAAATAAAGAGTTTCTTAATGAAGGAGAAAAAAAATTAGGTTAGGAATATAAATCTATTTCTGCCTTTATTTTCTATATCATTTTTGTAAATGCTGTTGTTTTTAGTAGTAGTTTAGATTAGAACATTTCTTGGTCCCCATAAAAAGAAAGAACCTTAAAGAAAGATATTTCCTAGCCATTAGAGCAGGGGTACCTCAAGGTAACATAATAGGACCTACATTACACTAAAACCACAGAATAGTTACACACAGAATAGACACTCCGTGTCGGTACCTTTCATGTTCCGCTAGTCCGTTCTATGACCTTGAAGCATTGTGTAGACCTTTAAATTTATGCTCTTTCCCTACCTCTCTCAGATGTGAGGAAACTTTCCGATTTTAAACAATGGGCCCTTTAAATTTATGCACCTTCCCCATCTCTCTCTTATTTTCGATTCTCTGTCTTACTGTCGCTTCTGTGTAAACCTATTCTGTGCTAAAACTGCAAGTCCAAAGATTGTTCTTATATTAAAGATTAAATGGGTTTATAATGTTGAATTTTATTTTGGGTATTATTTTGAATCTAACCACATAATTTGGATACGGGGAAAGCGGATTTGTTTCTGTGAGAAGTCGATGAAGACAATGAGGTATCATTGACGGAAGAGGCACATTATAGGCAATTGGTCGTTTTAGAAACCGTTGGGTGTCAAATTAGCGTCCATTTAATTTGAGAGACAGTGCATGCAGATTGCATGTGTGAGTGTGTCATCAGTAACTGTACGCGGCATTAGACGACGTACGTGTCTTTGTTTATTTCGTGAGCGACCTGAAAAATCACCCGTTCATAGATTAACCGACTTCACAGAAATTCAATTGTGTTAATTGTCAACCACCATTCTCCAAATTCCAATATATCTTATGCTACAAGAACAAGGACATACAATAGAAAAATAAAATAATATTCCATATGAAATTGCTAATTCTTATCTTCAAACAAGATTTTTTGTAGACACTGTAATTGCTAGATAGGACAATTATCAATAATTATCATTGTTTTAGAGCCGGTTTTTCAATCGTCTGCCAAAGTTCCTATAACTACTAAACAGATTAAATTTATCTGGCTGGTAAACTCCATGGTAATGAAAATGCATTCTTCAATATGAATTTCTCTGTCTGATAAGTAACAGTCAACTCTCAAGTTGGTTATAATTTTGATTTATATTTGCTACATTATTATGTAAATAACTGTTACTTTAAACAAATTTTGAATGATGTATTAATTTTGACTAAAAATATATCAAAGATTGACAGTTTGGATCCACGGGGTTATTGCAAACTTCCCCAACTAAGTGGTATTATTTACATAATATATTTAAACGTTTATATCATATTTCCATTTATATGTTAAATGTTGTAATTGCTTCTCTTATTTATATTTCTGATGATGTGTTTCTAGACATTTTCCATTTGCCACTTTGAACTAATCCAATTTACACTTTTGAATTTGAATCATTCCATTTGACTTGACCAACTTTTCCTTTTCTACTGAATCAACTGATCCTAAGTAATCCACTCGTCGAGGTAGATCAGTTATCGCCCAAAAACTTGCAAAGAAAGAGATGTTGCTACATATTTCTCACCAAATATATTTTGACGTTGTCAATTTTGTCAATCGTACTCAACTTATTATCAAGAAAGACAAAACGAGCCCAATGTCACCCATTTAAGTTACACGACCCTGGTTCTATCACAACTTAGATCTTTCTACAAGCGTTTCTAAAAAGAGCGTCTGACAACACTATTGTCCAGTTGTATCAACAAGGCTTGAAGTTTAAGGAACACTTAAACAAATAAAAATCTAATCGAAATTTTGACGGCAATGTTAAATAGATCGTTTGACATTTTATTCCGATGTGATATTGTCCGTTTAACGGCCGTTATGTTTGACTAAAGTTCGATAGGTGTTTGGTTGCGATAGAAGAACTTGGTGATGAATGAAGTGCGGACAGAAGAAGAGATTGGTAGATCTGCGCTGGATGTAACGGCGCCTGTTGGCGAACTTTGCCCTCGTGTTTATTTCGCGGTTCGCGCTCTTTTCGCCGAGTATGGTGAATAATGCATGAGCTTAAGTGCGTTCCTAATACAGTGTAATTGATGTGTTGGCCGACTAACTACAAAAAACCAACCGTTCCGAACATCTTTCCCGTTCCACGTCTGCCGTTACTCACAATGTAACGTTTACTTTCCAAATTCTAATTATCTGGACTTACGAATAAACAGTGGGTGATATATTTTATGATATTAAACTTTCCTAGGGTGGGGCGAATTATCTTTTTTAGGTAATCATAAACAATAAAATATATAATTAACACAAAATCATTGAATAAATAAAAAAAAATATTAAAAATTAAATCATAAATACAAGAGAGTAACTAAACTTACAATCAAATTTTTTCCGACGATGCGACTAGGGTCAAAACTTTCTTCCGATTCGACTTATTAAGAAGTTTTAATTATTGTAATAGAGAAAAGCTACGTTCAGCCGTGGTCATCGTGGAATTAAAGGGAAAAAAGTATAAAAACTAAAAATTAACCATTGTGCCTACTCATAACAATGACAAAAACTATATATTATAATTTCACTGAAATTCGCATTTGAAATTCAAATGACGTCACGTAGGAGAATGAGAGAGCAGTTTACAATGTTAAAACTGGGAATATAAAAAATACTTCAATCCTTAGATATACTTTATATTTTTTCCGAAATCATTCAATTATTAATTAAAAACATACATAAATAGCATTATGTGTTTGTAAAACGTCAGCTAGCTATTGAGACATGGGTGGCTGTGATGACAAACGTACTGTCAAAGTGTCAAATATTTCTCTATTATTTTAATTTATGTTTACAACGACTTAGACGTCGTCTGTAGCAAATCAGATAAATTATTATCAAAGGAAAATAATAAATAAATTCACCAATAATATTATAGAATGATATGTTTGTTATTTTAGGTAGAGCTAAAATAAACTGCAAAAATTTAGTGCGTAAAGTTAAATTTTAACATAAGAGTCTGTAAAGTTTTACTTAGCTACTACTTTAGCTAACTTCGCGGACTGATATCATGTACTAGTATCAATCTCGAAAATAAAACTGATATTTAAAAATTTATGTTTTTCTTATTGTAGCCCACTCGTGTTATACCACGAGCCGCCACTGTTAATAAACAAATATCAGCACCAAATTGTTTCAGAACTTCATTTGCACTGACAGATATATCAGATTAATTATAAGTTAGGTATTATTGTTTCCAAAATAATATTTCGGTAAATAGTTTTTGTTCGTAATAATTCAACTCCAAACCAAACAAATCTTTATAATGTCTGTTTATATAAGACACATTTGCGCTCCAGAAATTAAAAAAAAAACCTGGCCTTTCTAAGGAGCCGTCTTTATTTGAATTCTATGATAGTAATGGTAAGTAAATATAAAATAAAGAATTATGTATTACCTTTGTCGAAGTAGGTTAGTCGCGCGTAACTTAGAAACCAAAAACCAGAAAGCAGCTTACCTGCAAAGAGAGAAAAACATTTATATAACAATTAAATGACGCTGTGAACAATGCGTTACAGAATTTCTAATTTCCAGAAAATGAGATGTCAAAACCGGGTCACCAGGCGAGGAATAATAATCCGATTGAGCAACAGCAGCAGACAACGCGAACTACTATATTCAAATGTGTGTTAATCTTATGTGAACATTATAATTGTAATATTTTGTTGATTCGGATAAAAACACACTTTCACAACGATGGCTTGATGAAGTAGGTATCCGGGAAACGACGGTTTCTAATATTGTTTCGATATGCGAATTGTGACACGGTATAATTAAGATTACTCGCTAATAATACTTAATCATTGCCGATACGGATATGCCATTACAATCATACGCAGACGGTTCTTACTAGCGACAAAAAATCCTTTCTATTCAAACATTATTACTCATATTTCATACTTTAAAAATGTTAATATTTCTTTATATATACTATAGTTCTTGCACTGATGAGAAAAAACATTACATTAATAAGCAAATAATGTTGTTACTCTTGTCCTAGTACAATAAAGAATATGTTCAGAAAATGAACCACAGTAATCGCACCAGTGACGTGCGGTGACATAGGGAAGGTGGTTCATAAAAATTATAAACAAATACTGGATATCACAAAAATAAACAGATTATTTATTTTAATACAAAATTATGTACTTCGACATGAAACAAACATTTTATTGTTAAAATGTCGAACATTTTTTTGTATTATTATTTTAATTTCGGTATAAATCTTTCACTTTTTACTTATAATATTTTTTGTTTTCATTATATAGTCTTTCACTTTTTACTTATAATATTTTTTGTTTTCATTGTATAGTCTTTCACTATCATAATGGCTAAAATTAAAATTTAAACTATAAAAACTTGGTCAAACTAAATTTGTGATGGATATCAATATCTGGTACAAAATATTTTATGATTTACAAATTTACTTTTAAATATTATACAATAATTATTTCCTGTTAAACATAAATATATAAAATATTCTTTGCTAAATCAAAAAAACAAATCAAATAACTCCCTACGAATTGAATGGCTAAAGAGTAGTATCATTGGAAGCGCTATGCCATATTCTGTAGTGTAGCATTAAACTGACGAGGTTGGTTGAAATAATAATAATAAGTTGGCTGAACTCCAAAAACAATTTCCTATATAATTTAACCCAGTCAAGAAACATCTGAATTCTCATACTTTTACATTTTTCCGATCGTAAGAAACAAAATGACTTTTTGGCTTTTCATTCCAAATATAGGTATGTTATTTTGATCAGGTGAAGATCACTTCTCAATTTCTTTTATTTTTTTATAGTACCTAATTTTTATTTTTTTTGTTCTGCTAGAATTACTAGCTTATTTAAATATTTTTAAAGTAAATCTAAATTAGTATTTTAGAAGTAATAATAAGTGGAAGTGATTGATTGATAATGATGGAAGTGCAGGGCATCTTCCTGTGCGGAAATGACGGGCTGATGTTTATGAAGTTTACCGGTTCTAAACACAGAGCGAGCTGCCTGCATCCCACACAAACAACCAACCAAGACGCTGTACTATACTCATACTCGTTATAGTACAAGACAAGATATTTGGTTAATCCTTCAAGCTTGGTAATGGATGCGGCTAACCCTCACAACGGGTGATGAGTCGAAAATATGTAGGGGCGGTATTAATAAAAATTTCATATTCTTATAACTGTGGTGAGGATCAAAAATGGAAAGAAAATTAACCATTCCCCATTAGGCTGGATTAGTTTTTACATAAATAAAATAAAAATTTGTTTGTTTTAGTACGTATAAACCAAACATTTTTACCTGTATTATATATACCTATTTAAAAATTTGAAATCAGTCCCTGCATTTCTGTACCATAAATTTGGGGATAATCCCATGTTTTCGGTATGCTAGTAGGGGGTGATGTAATCCAATTCTCAATTATGTTGTCCAGCACTATAACTGTTCTGTGCCTATGTGCTCGTCACATTTGCTTTCGTACGCCAGGCTCGGAATAACTCACTATTCAACATTATACTAAATATATACAACAATAAAAGTTTGAAATACTGATAATCATCTACAATTATTGCTCTACCAAATTAGTAGAGATATTTTTGGTACTAAATAATTTACTTATAGCCGGTTGCACTAAAATATTACTTAAATTTTGTTTTCCTTAAATGGACTAAATCATATCGGAATAAAATATCAAATGAACTATTCAAACATTGCTGTCAAAATTTCGATTAGCATTTTTACTTCTTTGTACGACGATTTCGGTCTTCAGATTTCAACAGAAATATTCAATTTAAGCATCCCTGAATCCATTTAGTTACAACATAATGTATGTACGTACGAGCGTGATTCATTGCTGATAAATCATCGCGGCTGACCTGTTTGCTCAGGTAGTCTCACTAAATAGGTTAACTAAGATCAGAGCGACGCCGCTATTGTACGAAAATTTTATAGTTTCTGGAATATTTCCACGAGATTCGAGAATAGTAACCCACATGTATAAATATGTGAAGCAAATATAAATTTTTAGTGGAATTAAATTTTTATATCGTGTGAAAATAAATAGCGTAGAAATAAATATTGTCGTGTGTGAAATGAATATTAATAATCAATGTGTTAAGTGTAAATTACTAATCTTTAAGTTTAATTTGTGTTATTTTCATTTAGAACAGAGTATTTGTTATTTAATAAACTTATCATATAAATAATCCTGTTTTTTACACTCAATACAATATGTATATACATGTATCTCGCAAATTTTATATATGGAACTGCTCTAATATCTACTTGTGCACTTCTACTATTTATTACAATCGGCAATGTCGAAAGAGCACTTTGCCCGAAGGGTTTATTGAATTTTTTGCTTAACTAAAAACGATTAGCCCTAGAATGTTGAAATTTTATACAGTTGATTGGAGGATCGTAACTCATTGTCAAATAAAATAAGTTTAAATGAAGTGCAGCAAAAATGTATACAAGGAAATCATCAGATTTTTTTTATTCTATCAACTTCAGATTTCTTGTCCCACTTATATTTCTCTTCTTCAATAAATAATAAGTTGATTGATTAATTGAAATGTCCACAGCAATTGTATGTGACTGAGACAATGTCTAGAAAACATTCTCTACAAGCAGTGAAGTATGTCATCACTATCAAAAAGAATTTGGTACATCTGTCCAATCTTATAAAGGATAGAGTAAATTTACTTGCATGATAAATTTATTTAAAAGAACAAATCCAAATAAAAATAATTTTTCTAACTTTAACACGTATAGTGTCACTTTTGTTATGAATCATACCAGGTCTTAAATGTCTTAAAATCAATTGACATCTACCTCGACATCTACTCATAATGATCCTAGGTATGCTAATAGCTATTTTACAGTACTAAATTAAACTGACGTTTATAATCGGGCACTGATAATGAAGACTCGTTGATGAGAATGGAGAATTAGACGCTGGTGTCCGGTTCTGCTGCATCCACAGTTTTTGACATGCGAGTTATGAAGGGTAACGTTATAATGGTTACACGAACTAGCCTCATAACGACAGTAATCTTGTGTTCGCTCAAATTAAACTGTGCCTCACGTATTTAAGCATCCTCGTTTACTGTTCACTAGACGCTATCGAGATAGACCAGCCCTAAACCGGCACCGTTACACTACTCTTTTATTTTCCCTTCAGCCTAATTGGATTTCAAATCGGGACTCCTCATTAAAAATAATTACAAAAGCGACAATCACATGCATCTACTCTTCATATTAATGTACATTGCAATATTTTACTACTGTGTTGGGAACAGTTACTAAACAGCAGGAGTTTTCGTTAATAAGATTTTTCCATGTCTTTTTGATTTATATACCGGGTGTTTACGGTTTTTTTAATGCTTTTAAAAGTATTATAATTAAATTCGTTCCCTAGGTTTCATTTTAAATGAGACAAGCAAGTATACATTGCTGTCTATCAAATATCAAGTCAAGATACAAAAGGTATGTAAGATAAAGTATCTTAGATACTTTTTATTTTATATATAAAATGTATATTTAGTTGAATATTTATCTTTAAAATATCTTCGATTATAATAAATATTGTTTATTGTAAAAATGTATTTTTTGTCTTAAAAACGTATCTTTCATCTTAAAAAAGTATTTTATTTATCTACATTTAATAGTATATTATTTAACAAGCATAATATGTAGGCTATATTACACGAGGATGTAATTAAAAATACGAGCGGTAGCGAATATATTTAATCATCCGAGTGTAATGTAGCCATATTATGCGAGTCAAATACTAAACTTTATCTACAACTAACAGGCATATAAAAAATCTGATATTATTTATTAAAAATTCAGCTAGGTGTGAGTAGTTCAAATATAGCCTAACAGATGGCGCCACAGTAGCACTTAAATGTCAAAATAACTATTAAAATTGTATATATTATACTTTTATAATCATTTATATTGATATTTATAATAAAAATGTATTATTAATAAATTAACAGTTTATTATAATGTTATGAGTTAAATTATATGCTCTATTTATTATAGAAAAGTGTAGCGTGTAATATAACATTTCATATTACACTTGTGTAATATGAGTAGTACATTATATGTAATATCACAAGTATAATGTACCCATATTTCAATAGTTGTAGATAAAATACTTTATTAAATACAGCCGAAGAATATTGAAATGTGTTAAAACTAGTCAGTGTACTGCGTACATTTTATTTCTGTTCATTTTGTCTGACTGAATTAGTTTTAATGTTTGTGCTGTTTATTGAGTTGATTTGTTATTATTGTAATTCTAACATAAAAAAAAAACTAGCTGTTTTCTTCCAATGCATTTAACCGAGGCCCATTAAGGGTTTCCTATGATGAAAATTTGAATTAAATAGAATGTAATGATATAAAAATTATTATAAAATGTTAAATATTTATAAGAGAAATTCGAAAATTAAATAAGGTATCTCTTAACTTGTAATGATTAAGGAGGTATCTATCTATTTATAAGTATCGTAAGGTGGATATCTGAAAATATCTAATGGCCGTTTGCACCAACATAACTTAAATTTTAAGCTTGCGTAACATTGCTGTCAAAAATTCGATTAGATTTTTTTTGTTTAAGTCTGGCTTAAAATTTAATCCTTGTTAGTGCAAACGGGCATAAGATATTTAAAAGTATCTAAGATACCGAAAAATATCTAAGATACTTTTATGTATCTTAAGTTATATTAGATACTTTTAAGAAATATTTGTATCTTAAGACACTTAGAATAAAGTATATTTAACAAATTTATATAAGTATCTTTTAAAAGTATCTAGATAATTTTTAGAAGTATCTTTCCCAGTTCTGATATCTGATCATATCACCTTGCACACTATTAACTCGACGGTGTCTGCAAAAATAATGCCTTAGTCAGATTTAATTATATTTTTGTTAACATTAGAACAATGTGGGTATTGCCGCTTGTGACTATGATGTTAATTGCAAATTTGCAACTAGATTCTGCATTATAAACAACTCATAAGCAGCATCCAATTATCTGAGTTATCTGGAATTTATACGCGCTATTAGATTCTACTGCCTGATATTGTTTTCATTTAATCGCATACCAGATGAGAAAATATTTTAATTGTAATTCTATTCCTTACTCATATTAATTTATATATCAGGATATACTTAACTTTAACCATATACTCTCATAAATTTCATGTTATAATTATTTTAAGTGCATGGCTGAATGGTTACAACGCATGCTCTTTTAACTGTTGTCAATGAAATTTAATTTTAGGTTAAAAATTATTATATAGGATGTTCCATTTAAGCGTGCCACCCATAATACAAAATATGGGACACAACTTTCTTATTTTAAATGGGAACATATGTTTATTTTTAGGTTATTCGATAGAGTAATTTTTTCTGAATTCAGCGATATAAACATATAATATACTAATATAAAAAAATAATTGCGAAAAATGTATGTTAGATTTATATGTATTTTATTTATATGTGGCTGAAAAAAGAGTGCTATGATTAGAAAACATAGACATATAGTTCTGTCTAACATTGTTTGATTATTTTTTGTTAAATTTTATGTTCTTAAACTGTCAGTTTTAAGACGAAAATGAACTGTTTTCTATCCAAAGCACTCTTCTTTCAGCCAGATATAAATAAAATACATATAAATCTAACATGCATTTTTCTCAGTTATTTTGTTATATTAGTATATGATATGTTTATATCGTTGAATTCAGAAAAAAATACTCTATCGAATAATAATAATAAAATAAAAATAAAAATATGTTCCCATTTAAAATAAGAAAGTTGTGACCCGTATTTTAAGAACTACTGGTCGAAAAAAAATTTTTTTTTGCTCATTGTATTAGTGTTGTAAAATGGTGGTTCTTTGCTAATTTAACCAACCTCGTAGCTCTTATAGTTCTCGAGATAGCAATGGTGGCACGCTTAAATGGAACACCCTGTATACTAGCAATAAAACTAATGAGATTTGAAACTACTGCGTTTTTCCCATCAATAAAGCATATCCTGCTGTAATTGAATTCCGTTTCACGGTTCAATTTGAGGGATAGTAACTGTTATTTTAATAACAGTTACTATTCACCTAATACATTTTGCAGTTAAAATACGGTTAGAAATTTTGGCTAAGCGTGTTTCAAAACATTGAACTATCGTGGATCCTTGACATATGGACTTTCCATTTCTTTAGGCGCGTCTTTGTTTGGAAAAATCTAATAATTAGTATTTATTTGCGACGTCTTTGTTTGAAAAAAAAAAAACTAATAATTAGTATTTATTGCTGTGATTGCATTTTTAATTAGAATTTGTAGATGATATGTTTAATTAATTCTAACAATTTTATTTGTAAATTATAATAATAACTTTATAATAACTTGTCATTAATTTTATGGGAAATTTTATGATCTTGTTTTCACAAAAAAAAATGAAATCGTAATATATTGAAATTTTATGCTGTTGAGTAAAAAAAAATTGACTGATATATAGATTTAACATTGATGATATATTTTGAATTTATAATGGGGTCAAGTCCCATTTTCTGTTTTATTTTATTTCTAAAAGATTACTAGATACAATTTACGTAATAATATATTACATATTAATAGTTGTAAGATGCATATAACGCACGAAGTGAAAAAGGTATTAAAAAACCGCGAAGCAGCGAGTTTGTAGTTCCGTAAATGCATAATTTTTTTTACAACTCGAATTATGTACTATACTTTTTCAATGATTACTATTTGGCTGTTTTCGATCACACCACGATCACACAATACAGTGAAAGAATTGACATATCATTAGTAAACAGCGACAACTATAAATTTTGTCTTATTATTACTGTTAATAGTAGAACAAAACAAGAATTATTAGAACACTCTGAATATTTTCCAGTGATAGCAATATAATTTTAGGTTAGTTTTCTCTGACGTTTAACTTGATCCTTGTATAATTTGTAATTTTTTCAAAATTTTGATTAACCCTGAAATATGCTTTGTATTTTGTATTTTATTACCAGCTATAGATTAATTGTCAAATTTGTCATCTGACATTGACGGTATGGTTAGAAGTAGCAAGAATTAGGAATTGGGTAGATGTGTGAGAGAGAAAGGTGTAAAAGAACGTAGATGTTAAGGGCACTAAAAACTTGAATGAGTTAAAAACGAATATTTTTTTAAAACTTTTATAGTTCCTATCATACAGAATTAAGATCTGGATCGACTATAAGTGATCAAGAAAAAATTTAATAATGTGACGTAGATGTTAAGGGGTACTAAAAACTCGAATAACTTAACAACGAATAACTTTTTTTAAACTTTCATATAGAATTAAGGTCTGGATATGTGATCAATTCCCTAATTTACTACTATGGTGGAGGACTCTATCTAAAAGGCATACAAAGAAGTCTTATGTTGTCCACATTTCCCCACAAAATCCCATGACCACACTTGAGTAAATACTCGTACGAGTAATTACTGTTGATATATTTATTTGTTTAGGTAGTATGATGGATGATAGGCTGGGTGACCTCATCCATCAGTGGGTGATTGGGCATTAATAGGCACGGCATTACAATATAATTGTGGTAACAGTGAACGGTAATGAGAGAAGAACGGTTCGCGGTCCATCCCGGTAAGCAACGAGATCTGGAGCTACGCCTAGCCGAGCCTAGCTTGCCGCCAGCGAGAAAGTTGCACCCACCAACTCTAAATACCACGACGTATACCTTTATACTTGTAGCTAATTATTCTGTTATTTACTAATAAACACATGGAAATTTGAATAACACAGGGTGGTCAAGTTATTATACAGATATTAAGAGAAGAGGGTCTTCATACATATTGATTTGTAAATGGAGGTGTATCAATGGGCCTTTACATGGATTTAAATTACTCACTTATTGGGTATAAGATACCAACTTGGTCTTTCACACAGATTTCCCCCTAAGAGTTGACTATAAGTACAAGTCTTCACATGGGTTTATCACAATGGACTGACTATACGCTTTATAAAAACAAATCTTCGTAGAATGACGGAGTAGAGTTTATATTGCTTTACTTAACTTTGAGGACCTGCTTTATTAACTGTATTAATAGATAACCGATATTTTCCTTTCTTTAGGTTCTTCAGTTAGTCAAAAATTAGATTATGATCTAATATAAAATTTAAGAATTTATGAAGTAAGTCTGTATATATCAGAGCTGGGCCAAGGAATAGAAAGTTATCTAAAATATTGGAAATAAATTCTAGAATCTATTCTAGTAATTCAGTTACTAGATGTTAGACATTAATTTCAGGATATCAGCTATGGCACAACCTTCAAAACGAGTAATAATGCCTTAAATAGATGCTTCCTGACAAATTTTATAACCTATAGCGGTATTTTGATTTGTACAAAAATTGGCAAAATGAGCCACCCCTGCCCGTTAATATCTAGACTTCGTCAACTTTTTGGAGTTTTTTAAAGTGAATTTTAATATTACAATTATTTTTTTAACTAAGTTAAAAGTTGAAACATCGTCTATTTCAAATCTCTTTTTTTAATCTTATTCGAGCAATTACATTCTCGAATATATAGAAAGTAATTTTTAAAAAATTGTAAAAAAAGAAATAATCTGAAAACAGCATATTTTTATGATGCAACCAGCATTACGTAGATGTATACTTAAGGTAGTCTATTGTACATATATTAAGATTGCAGAATGATATACATTTTTTTTGTTTGCTGTGTACTTGGTGGGAATTAGGCGTTGTGGTATAAAAGTGCGGGCGGCCCGGACTGTGACCGGAACTGCCGGAGCGCAATAGGTCAGCAGTCAGCAACAATGCCTTCATTCAACACAAGCTGTCGAGGCCCAAATAACGGCCAACACAATTAACACCAAATCATTCGACAACATTTTACTTCATAATCCTAGAGAAGATTTCTCTGAGTTTGATCTTCACGTCACCAATCGTACCGTGTGATTCAAATAGTTTCTAAAGTAAATGTCAAAACTGGCACTATTACGTACAAATATAATAATAGATGAAATATTGTCAACGCCAAAATTCACATTAATAAGTGATATGAATGACATTTTAAATATTTAAATATATCTATTACCGCAATTACACTACTGTTTCTATTTTTATTTCTCGCCACTCAGTAAGAGATATATTGGAATCATGCTAAAAATAGAATAGAGTTTTCAATGGATAAGCACATTTTCAAGTCTCTAGAACACGATTTTAATATTTTTACATTGATGTCTGTTCATATGAGTGGATAGATAGATGGATAGATGGATAGATGGATGTTGTCGTAACTAGTGAATAAAAAAAGTTAAAATTTTAGATATAATATTTTGACACCCTGTATTAGATCTAATTAGATTTTGGTGTTAATCGTGCAACCGGAAGCGGTGTTTACATTATGATTCGAAGTGTTTTTCTCAAATATCTTAATTAAGAATATATGAAAATTTTTGTAAATAATAATTTAATATTGTCATTAGCTAAAATTTTATAGCCAAATTTGTTTCAACCTAGCCCCATTTAACTTTTACAATAAGGAATTAATATTTAGGTATATTTGTTACAATTCTGGTTTACCTATAGAAATAAATTCTTTATAAATGACTATGAAAATTATTATAACTTACAGTGAAAATATTATAAAAATAATTATCAAATACTCTGAAACGAATTGTACTAATAGTGTAAGAACTAATTATTTTAATAATTCATTTTTAGCAGTCAAACCAGAGATACTCATATTAATAAGAAGTGTAAAAGATGATAGGCAAGAAATACTTATGTCTATAATGAAATGAATTGTTTTTCTAGTACTTGTTTATAATTTTATTTTTGCAAAATCTACCGACGTTAGAGTTCATGTACTGCGCTATAGTTTGTATGACCTCCCATCGCGCGAAAACAGCGATAACACTTGATTCTAACTCAGCAACCAGATCACGTTACAATTCTAATTGGAAACAAACCAACACGCAAATCATTTCCAGTGACAACATAATGCACATCCGACCATAACCATTTACACTTTCAAACTGAGAAAAGGAAGTCATATCTTGCACTTTATATTGTTGGAATAATGAGAAATACTTCTTTATGTTAGATAGTCACGGATCATTTAAGTTTAGATAAATAAATTGTGTCTATCTTGAAAGATATTTTATTCTAGGCATTCAACAAGCATTTGTTTTTATGGCAGTACTTAAAAGATATAGAAACAATTTAAGCGAATACAGATAAATGCTTATCAAGTTCGATTTCACTGTAGTATCAACTATTTCAAACATTCTTTGTATACTTTTACAGACAAAAGGGTGATTTCGTTTAAATAATAATCTATTTTTTGACTTATATATTGTGAAGGGAAAAAATATTAGAATAATTTGTGGAAGACTATTAACTATTAATAATATTTCAGAGGATGATTTCGTTCAGATAATAATAATTTTTGATTCAATGAAACTAGACCGAGTTCACAAGTTGAAAGGTAAGATTTTTAGATAATAATCTATTTTGTGAACCAAGTGAATCTAGAGGACCTTTCTAGGTAGACAGATGTTTCGAACGATGATTTCAAAATAGAGGGGATGATTTAGATTAATTACTGGAGGGTTCAGGCATTAGGAAGGATATGTCGAAAGGTGATTTAGTTCAAATTATAATCTGTTTGTTGTCCTACACTAGAATATCTTCCAGGTAACCAGACCAAAGGACAATTTTAAAACAGGGGAAAGAATTAGAGTAATAGTTACTATACTTGGGACAGGAATTTATTATATTTTCTAAAGTTGTAAAGCATATTTGTTTTAAACCTGGAGTGGTACGGTCTTCAGAATTACAATATAAGTGGTAGCCCAAAATCCGAAATCTCAATATAAAAAAATATTTCTGTACCTATTTCTTATCTGGATTTCAGTTACTTATATCCCTTGTGTTTTCATACAAAACAAAAAAATCTTGAAATTAAAAACATATAAAAACATATTTTTAGAAGGATCACGTTATAAGCAATAAAAATTATTTGAAGTTACTACACAAGACAACGATATTCTACATGCATCAAAAACATAACATTGATAGACAGGTAAGATTTTACTATGCTATTGGCACTATTGTCACTGCATAAATCAGCATATTATTGAATTTTACGAAGCTACTAAAAAGTGGTATCCTTAAAATTCCACCTCTACCCGAAGTAAATAATTAAATTATTTAACTCATTGAATATGTGTGATACGTGTCAAGAAATAAAATGAGTTGACTTACTCAAACACAACGTAAATCCAACATCAATAATACAAGCGCTCGTTAGTTATTTGTTAACACAGTGAAATTAGATTATATTTTTGAACATTTCGGAGTGTTTCGTAAGATGAATTTATAGAATATGTATGATTTAATATAATTCGAAAATGATTGGCGTTGATAATAAAACAGTACTCAGATCATATTTTTATAAATTTATTAAGGGAGAGGTATTGTAATTATTACCGATTTTACTTTTTGATAGACAAATATATGGCATGTTTTTGGTAACTACAGTTGATTTTTAAAAATCAAAATAATATAAATATTAAATTATCATTAATAATAATACTGTTCTAAATTTTGTTATTCAATTTCAGCAAAATACTGTTATATAAACTATTTGAGATAATATATTTTTAGAACTTGAAATAAATAACATTAAGGAACAATTATACTTGAAAACTTTACGATAGGAATGTCATAGCTGTCGGGATTCTTTCTCATTCTTGGGATGGTGTGGATCAGGGGGGCTGGGTTCATATCTCTGCTGGCGATTTCTCTCTATAGAAAAAATACCATACAGTTATTAAAACAGACAATAAACAGCTGACGCCCTCGTCTGAAATGTAGTGCCTGTCTGGAAAGCTTATCTTTAGGCCCTTCAAGGGGTACAAGTCAATAGGTCTGATTAGAGTAGGACCCCTTATTGGGCCATATGCCATATGGTTCTATTCTGGTACTAGCACTTGTCTTAATTCTAGATAAAACAGCAATGGAATTTCTGGAAAACTAGCACTACATTTCAAATGGACAACTGATTAGAGTCGCATATGAACTATTGTCTAATTTAATATTGTACTGGTATTTTAACCATAGAATAATAAAATCAACAGCGCAAACCATAAATATTTGTGTAGAAAAATGGTACACCCAGTAATTTGTTATAGGGCTTGACAAAAATATACTTATTATAGATAAAATTTGTCACCCAATAAAATCACAATATTTTGATGAATTGAACCAATCCAATTTAAATTGGTAACTGCCGCGGAAATTACAGAACTAAATAGGTATTGCTTAGCCAATTCCACTCATAATTTGTCATCCAATTAAATCACAGTATTTTGATGAATTGAACCAATCAGATTCAAATCTCACTGACAATTGTCAGTTACACGACTAAATAGGCGTTGCTTAAATACAACGTCCGTCAAAATTGTGACAAGTAATTAAATGAAAGAAATATATATTTCAAGGAATTGTAATGCCATTCACAACTAAAATTTTACTTGTAATTTTTGCCTAACTCACTCCTGTTTGTTGTTTTAGAAAATCGTCACTCGTCCTGCAGACTCGTCTGATTTTCGTCGCAACAATCAGTCGTGACAAAAATTTCAAGTAAAATTCTACTTAGTATTGGTACTACATATGATACAACGTCCTTCAAATTTTTGGCAAGTAATTAATTAAAAAAGTTATACATATTTCGAGAAAATGTCATGCCGAATGGCATTAGTTTTTTGCAATTTTTGCTCCTGCTTCAGATAATTGTCAATCGTGCTAGGGCACTGGTTTTAATTTTCGTCGGAACAATCCAGTAAAATTCTAGTCATTAGTGATAAATAATATACATGAAAATAAATTCGATATATCCATTAATTCAATAGTTGTAATTTGAATTGTATTTAATAGTAATCTAACTTATATTGTGCCATAGTTTTCTTGTCGCAACAATATTTTAATTTATTGTGTTATATATTTGTGAAGATAAATGAATTTGATAATTTCCATTTTATTTAGTACGAAGAGAATTATTTAGAATAAAACGCTCTATACTTCCTTCGAACAAAATAATCGCCAATAATTATAAAATAAGTTCTTTATCATTTTTTTACTCCCGTTCTTTACTTTAAAATTGTAAAAAAAATATAATTCTTAATAATCGTTTGCATTTGCCGTTTCATATTTTTGATATTTCAGCACACACACCAACCGTAAAAAAATAAATATTACTAAGCAATTAACACACTGTTTAGTGTGCTGTCTGTAACATATTTATTATTATTATTTTCCTCTTTATATTTTATCTGACATGATTTTGTGTCGTGTTAAGGCCCTATTACACTCGCTATGACTCACTCACACGATGGTAGGCGTAGCCAGTGCGGAAGTAATGCGACCTGTGATCAGGTAGGCCGGGATTGCAAAGCCAATAAGCGATTAGGCATGGAATTATGTCCCTGCACATCCTACGGACCCGGCTAATATCAATAATATTGTCAAATGCCGAGTAATTTGCTGCTAATCAGATGGCTGCGCCCTGTGTTCTCTCTTCGCCCTCCTCGTGGGAGAAATGGCTACACATTTTTGGTTATGTACAGGAATGGAAACAAATGAGTCAACAGGGGAATTAGCAAAATATGGGCAGGTTGTCAATAAATAAACAATACCAATTGTTTCACTCAATTGTTGTTTTAAAATTATTTGGCAATTAGAACAAAAATTATTTTGTCAAATATATTGGTACTGGTTTATACAAGAGAGGACATTTAGCTGACATCTAACTGGCATGGAGAGAGCACCACAGGGGCTGTTTTTGTGTAAAATATTTAACGCAACTCGAATTCATAGTTGGTTATTTTGACAAATGGAACATACAAAACTAATGACGTCACAAATTTATAAATTAAATCATTTTTAACTCCTGAACTACAAGTAAAATTTAAATAAGTATAACTATTTCAACAATAATAATACATTATTTATTTTAAGTGAATATCATAAGTCATTATCCTTGAGTTACAAGTTCAACGCGCGAGGGTGTGTTAGTATGTAAATTTTTCTCATATGTAGAATATACGACGTTTTAGAGTAACGCTTTTCTAACGTGAGTTTATTTGAATGTGAAACGGGATTTATCATATCCATGGATTTGTCATATTTTTGGTTACGAAATTGACAACAATGTATCAGAGCGTTTTAAATAAAATATATACGACTGAAGAAAAAATTCAAATGATTAAACGTTACAATTTATATTTTAATCGATATTATATTTGACGTTTCATTTTAAAAACACAGCTTTGATACTCTGTTAGCCGGCGTAGGATGTAAAACAGCCAACTTCGATTGGCATTACGTTTTGTCAAAATTTTATTTGATTGGATATAGGATATGTAAAACAAAAACAAATATCACTATTTTTTTTTAATAAAGCAATTGAATTGTTTATATATCCATGTGAACCGAAAATGTTGCCGACATACAAACCTAGTGTATAAAATTTTAACTAGCAATAATTTTTCTTTAATAAATTAAAAGTGTCATCGGCGCAAAAAAAATGTGAATCACACACCCAGAAACTCTTGCGAGATCACGCATTATTTGCTATTTTATTCAATAAGTATTTAAATATAGTATACTCTCAATATAATTAATTAATTATTATGTATGATATTTGAATGGTCTATAGCTATTTATTTCACAACACTTATGTACGCCAAAGATATACTAAAAATAATTCTATTATAAATAAGATATTTATGACAAGACAATATTTATGAAAGTGCTATTAATAATAAACACATTAATTATAAACTACAAATTTAGATGTGTATTTATATCTATTTTTAATTAAAAACATCAAAAAGCATTGCTTAATATAACTTTCTATAAAACAAAATGAAATATTGACTGAATCTTTTTTTACTAAAAATTGTAGTAAACATAAACAATTTTTAACCAATGAAGTGTAACGAATGCTGAATATAAACGGTTCATGAATTGAAACTTTCTTTGTAGAAAGTATTGAACTAATAAAATAAAAATATTGCATAAATGTTAAACTTCCTGGATTCGAAATGAGATGAGTCCAATTGATGGCACATGCTAGATTTGAAAGTTATCTCAATACGGAACTTTATTATGGTTTGAAAAGGATAATCATTATTAAATTTCAATTAAAACAAATTATCTTCAACTGCAATCTATTTATATAAGAACAAATACTCCTACAAAAAGCTACATCAATCAGGAAGTCATTATTAGAGATCCAAAGATTCCAAATAAAAAATGTAAATCATAAAAAATAAATATAAATTAAAAATAAGTTCCACATATAAATCTGGTACAAGAAGTAATTTTTAATTTACATGAACTACAAAACTAGATTAAATAGTAGATATACATTCTCATGGGCGCCGACTATTATGAGGGAATGGAGGATCCTGCCCCCAAAAAAAATTTTTGTAAGGGGGAATTTTTGCATGAGTAATAAAGCCCTGAATTGTTACTATTTTAAAGAATTATTGTACCTCCTTTCATTTTTTAGTAATTGACTCTACCCTAAAATGGGTGTTACTTACACCCTTTAAAATATTACCAGTGAAATCTTCGCATCAAACTACCTATGTATACAATTTTTCATTTTAAAATTCTTACTAATACAGCTACAATAACAGATTGAATATCAGCCAATAGGAATCTACATGACCGGTAATAATGCGCGTATTAGGATATACCGGGGATCCTAAGACGCTAGCACTCACATTCTGATACATTTTACAAATGAATATGTACTAACATGTACTCCAGATTACATCAAAAATATAGTGTGCTCTAATTTTTGATCTAATTTTTATTCTACTCGATTTGAATTCTATTAACAATATAAACATAATTAGATCAAAAATCCCCTAGAATCATAACTTTTTTCCGCACTTATTTTTATTTATTTTACTTCATGTAGAGTTTAACATATCAAAAACTTGATCTAAAACTTTTTATTTAAAGTGGCCTATCAAAATATTAGTAGCCCAAAAACTAAAATATTACTATATTTTTCAATTCATATAAAAAATATCTGTACTAGAATTAATATTAAATCTTTATTATTTAATCAAAAATATTACTTTGATATGTAACTCTAACTTAGACCAAAAATTAGAAAGGATAAAAAAAGTCAAATAAAAATGTAGTTGTGGGAAAATAATAAAACAATTAATCTACGTCTACTTTAATCCAAAAAATTAATACCTTTTTCTAACTTTAATCGTACACTTATTTGTAAGTATGTTTTATGGTAATAAATTATTATATATCTTAATATAAAATGAAATATTTTTTATCTGTTTAATATTTCTTTTATAAGTAGAAAGTTAGTATTTAATCGATTCATGTACGGTATAAAAATCACGTATGTCGAAATGTTATTTTCATATCGACAATTGAAATATCAATAGGGTTTCTATTTCGCAAAGTTCAAAACATGTACCAAATATCAATTTGTCATAGCAAACCGATTTCTCTGCAGGATAAATATCTCTTTGAACGTGCTCTGCAAACTGACAGATTATGGCACTAATATTCTTTAGGTCAAGAATATTTGCAAACCAGTTTACGGAGTATGTTTTTTATGCCGTAATCTTCTGATTTCCTTCTATTTTTTATTTGAATTTAGAAATTTGGTTTATATTTTTTAACCTGGTTCTGCAACTAATATATTCAAGAAATAACGGACAGAACTGTTTTTATATTCTAGATATTTTAACTATTTTTGGGCATAACTTTAATCATTTGAATATGATTCTGCTTATGCTATAGTCCGTCCACGATACAAGTGAGAAAATCGATTTTTTTTTTAAATTTTTTTTAAATTTTAAAACTGTGAACTGTGAAAGGTTATACTAATTTTAAACGTTAGGGACTCTTTTTGCTTTTGAGATAAATAAATTTTATCCATTGTTTTATAAAAGTAATAAACATATGATTAAAGAACACAAAATTTTATAAAATCTTTCACATTTTGAATTAAAAATGAATTTACGGAACACAATCTTTGTTTATTTGGCTAATGGGTCAGTAAAAAATTTAAAATTTATATTTCCAATTATAAATTAAAACCTTTCTTCATCTTTAAGTTATTTCCAATCACAGTTAAACTTGAAAAGTTACAATTGTTAGTTTTTCACTGTAAACTTTTTCATATACAGCCGAAACAATCCAAAAATACCCATTTTTGGGACCAAAATTTTGGATTCTGACAATAGCCCAAATTGATAGACGCCGATGCGCTGATTTCAAATTTACAAACAGAATTTAATTATCTCTTTTCGTTACTGAGATTTTTGCTCTCAAAGCTGCACTTGAAAAAAGTGTGTTTTTTAGGTATATCTCAAAAATGAGTAGAGATACAATCTCAACGATTATACCAGTCGATTCTACGGGCAAAGTTACATAAAGAAATGTTTTCTCCAAATATACGTTCTTTGGAACGATTAGGTGAAAAATGAGAAAAACAAAAAAAATGAAATTTCAGTTTTTTGCTTGGAAACTTTTTGTCTCCAAAATTTCTTATTTTCTAGACTTAAGTAAATATAGATGCGCTGATTCCAAATTTTCAAACCGAATTCAATTATCTCTAACCGTTCTCGAGATATTTGCGTTCAAAGTTAGACCTGAAAAAACACGTTTTTCAGGAATAGCCCTGAAATGAATCGAGATACGACCTCGGCGACCTCACCAATTGATTCTGCGGGCAAAATTACATAAGTGTTCCAATTTTCAGATTTTTATTCCAAAGGATACAATTTTTAGAAGGGAAAAACTGAAAATGGCGAAAATCGAAAAAAATGCCTGATGAACCCCTTACGATTTTTTTCGATTTTCGCCGATTTTCGTTTTTTTTGCTCTAAAAATTGTATCCTTTGGAATAAAAATCTGAAAATTGGAACACTTATGTAATTTTGCCCGCAGAATCAATTGGTGAGGTCGCCGAGGTCGTATCTCGATTCATTTCAGGGCTATTCCTGAAAAACGTGTTTTTTCAGGTCTAACTTTGAACGCAAATATCTCGAGAACGGTTAGAGATAATTGAATTCGGTTTGAAAATTTGGAATCAGCGCATCTATATTTACTTAAGTCTAGAAAATAAGAAATTTTGGAGACAAAAAGTTTCCAAGCAAAAAACTGAAATTTCATTTTTTTTGTTTTTCTCATTTTTCACCTAATCGTTCCAAAGAACGTATATTTGGAGAAAACATTTCTTTATGTAACTTTGCCCGTAGAATCGACTGGTATAATCGTTGAGATTGTATCTCTACTCATTTTTGAGATATACCTAAAAAACACACTTTTTTCAAGTGCAACTTTGAGAGCAAAAATCTCAGGAACGAAAAGAGATAATTAAATTCTGTTTGTAAATTTAAAATCAGCGTATCTGTTTCTACTAACTTGAACTATTTTCAAAAATCAAAATTTTGGACCCAAAAATGGGTATTTTCGGATTATTTCAGATGAATAAACACGATTTTACGCTCTAAACCTAAAAGTAGTATATTTTACAGTTCGATTTTGCTTTTCTGTATTTCTTTTTGTAGCAATTTATATTTCTTGATTTGTTTATATGTTTGAGGCAATCTGTGTGATGCCTCTTTTTTTGACCTAACAATATATTCGTCATTATTTACTTTAATAACTATAAAATATAAAACGATTCGGTACCGTCATATAAATCTAGCAAAGAGCATGAATGATTCATTTTAATTTTACCAAAAAGTCACAATTACAATAGGAAAAACAAAAATTTCTCTAATGATGATGACAGAAACAATGGTCATTATAATATTTTTAGAAAGCGTCGATGTTGATGAAAGTTAGTAGGTAACTAGGTTATTATTTACCGTTTGTACTTTACTGTTTTTATTGAACATAAATTTATTATTAATATTTTAATATAGATGCAGTTAATATAATTGTCATATTGCTCATAAAAATAAATTTATTTATAACCATAAATATTTATTTCAATATCAGAAAGATTAACCTGTTAATATTTTAATTTCAATGTTAAATAAACACTGTGGAGACATCAGAGTAAAGTGGAAAGGTCACGATTAAAAACAACAATCAATAAATAAAAAATTATCGTGTAAACAAATGATAACAAACACATGTGAAATAATAAAACCAAATATTTACATATTTGCGTAATTTTTATACTAGTAGTATTATAGCTGTTTTTATGGTAATTAATGCAAAGTTATCATTTTATGGCTTTTTTTGCCTACGACAAAAAATATAATTTCAGCATTATTACAAAATTATTTATTACTTTTGACATAAAATTTTTATTCATTATTTCATTGTGAATAAATTATTACCACAAAATATGTTTTCAATGATTCCAATATACAGGGTGTTCCATTTAAAAGTGCCACCATTGCTATCTCGAGAACTATAAGAGCTACGAGGTTGGTTAAATTAGCAAAGAACCACCATTTTACAAGACCAATACAATGAGCAAAAATATTTTTTTTTTCAACCAGTGGTTCTCAAAATACGGGACACAACTTTCTTATTTTAAATGGAAACGTATGTTTATTTTTAGGTTATTCGATAGAGTATTTTTTTCTGAATTCAATGATATAAATATATCATATACTAATATAACAAAATAACTGAGAAAAATGCATGGTAGATTTATTTGTATTTTATTTATATCTGGCTGAAATAAGAGTGCTTTGGATAGAAAACAATTCATTTTCTTCTTAAAACTGACAGTTCAAGCAAATAAAATTTAACAAAAAATAATCAAACAATGTTAGACAGAACATTATGTCTATGTAGTGATGGGTAAATTCCCGGGAAAGAATATTTCGGAAAATTTCCCAGGATATTTCCCGGGAAGTTTTTGGGGAATTTTCTGAGGAATTTCCGGTGATTTCATGGGGAAAAATTAACGATAAATTTCCTCATAAAAATCAAAAGCATTAATTATAAAGTTATTAGAATAGTAACACTGTTTATTTATTATCGGGAATTTTCCTCCTTATACCGGGGAACTTCCTTATTCCCGGGAATTTCCCTACTTGTTTCCGGGAAATTTTTCCATATATTCCCCGAAATTTCCAAAATGGAATTCCCGATTTTTTCCCGGGAAACGTGTTTAGGGAAATTCCCGGGAATTTTTCCAGGAAATAAAAATATTCCTGACGGGAAATTCCCAGTGACCCATCACTATGTCTATGTTTTCTAACCATAGCACTCTTGTTTCAGCCAGATATAAATAAAATACATATAAATTTAACATGCATTTTTCTCAATTATTTTGTTATATTAGTATATGATATGTACATATCGCTGAATTCAGAAAAAAATACTTAATCGAATAACCTAAAAATAAACATACGTTTCCATTTAAAATAAGAAAGTTGTGTCCCGTATTTTGAGAACCACTGGTTGAAAAAAAATTTTTTTTTGCTCATTGAATTAGTCTTGTAAAATGGTGGTTCTTTGCTAATTTAACCAACCTCGTAGCTCTTATAGTTCTCGAGATAGCAATGGTGGCACTTTTAAATGGAACACCCTGTATAATTAAATTAAACAAAAAAAAATATGTCACAACATTCCTATGGAACAAGGTCTCAAAATTTTTTTCTTGCATTTTAATTATGTAGGTTCCTAGTTTTAGTTTAATTAATAATATTAATTTATTTTATATTATAAAACGGGATATCCACCAGAAATGTTTTTAATTATATTTTAAAATTAAATAACTGATCAATGATTACTTAAACTATTATTTAAAATTTCTTGCCAACATATAAATAGACAACAAATACAAAATACAATCATTTGTGCAGAGCAATTCATACCTTATACATCACAAATATAATTTTAAATATATATTTGCCAAACGTACGTTATCGCAGATATTGGTAAGTGGGCATTTATTCTCACAGGCACTCTAGCTGTGGAGAAAGCACCACTGAGGTTATATTATGTGGAAACAAATGGTAACCAGTGGACCACCATAGATTTGATATTCACATTTATTTCTTAATTATCCTGTATAAAAACATTTTAAAAAAAGAAACGTTTTTTTAGTCTATAAAAATTACCACATAAAACATAATATCGGAGTTATTTATTTGAACACATGTTGCAGTGTTTTTTTTTTATTTCGTTAATTGTTTTCAATTAAATATTTATTTTTTGAAGTTATAGTTTTATTCTAGCCAAATAATTTATTATACAATTAGCTCTAAATTTAATTTTTGTTTCTATAGCTAATGATACAGTAATTATTTTGATAGAAAAAAATCGTTTTTCTTAATTATTCATATTATTTATTAAAATAAAGTAGGTTTTTTTTATATTATCGAATAGAAATACAGAAAAACAAAAAGCTTTATTCAAAATTATCTCAACCTACTATAAGCTCTATATGAAAAATTAAAGTTGACACCGAAAACTTGAAACTGGTATGCGAAACAAAACATTTGAGAATCCCGTAAATTCATTATAAGAGTCTCAAGAATGTGAACACTAAAATCATTTAATCTTTTTATTTTGAAAGTTATGAGCAAGAATTAAAAACCGTAAAATTTACCTTTTCGTTCATATCTAGTAATCTATGCACAAAAACGTCGTTAAAATGGTCCCTTAATGCGACAACTTTGATCTAATTTAACCGACCTTGTATCTTTTACCGTTCTCGAGATCCCCATGCTTAAGATATTTGGGACACCCTGTATAAACCAAATGAATTTTAATAAATAGTATTGTAAACACTAACCTTCTAAATATCTTAAAAGTTTCCCCAAATATATTTAATACAGGTACTACAACTACTTTGGACAATATTTGAAGCACTAATTTTTACTAATATATTATTATTATTATTATCTGAAATTCGTTTTTATAAGTTTTCCTCTAGGGCGGGAAATTTGAAATTGTGTTTGGAATAAAATACGGAAAAAAGGTTCAGAGTCACTGGTATAGATATCTAAAGGCATTTTCCTTCGAAAGTGTAAATTGCTGAACAGCCAGCAGACATTAGGGTGCAGTTCAGCTATGCCTACATATCTCAGATAGTGTTATAACCGAATAAGGACATAATACATATGTATATGTCACACCCAAGTAGAAAATCAGTATATACCGCAATTGATAACAACAAAGTAATAATCAACGAATCAATAATGAACATATCCACGTTAAACGAAGCGTATCAATTTAGCACAAAGCCAACACATATACCGTTTATATAATTACCATTTGTTACTATTCGTCTACACGCTATGCAAATTATTTAACTGCGGTGTCATCGCGTTTATAATTCTCCAACGGTTCATTTGCGAATAGATGAGCTAACGGTTACGTATCCAATTCTTCAAACGAAAACGAAACAAACTGCGAAGAGGTTTCACAGAATACTAAATGTCTTCATAAAGATGCAAACTATGCAAATGGACATTTAAATTCTATGGACGTAGACATCGCATGCGTAAAATTACTGTCATATTTTTAAAATCAAATCAGAAAACGGTGCATAAATATTGCAGTTGATCCTAAACGCAATGTTGATTGCGTTACTTCCGTTGTCCTTGATTACAATACTAATCAGAATAATCATAAAATAATCAAAAAACGAAAACTGTTAAAAATCAACAATCAACCTTTACTAATTTGTAAGAATTATTTCTTTTATTTTATACGCCCGGTATTATAAAGGATCAAATAAATTTATTTTAACCAAATTCTAATCAAAAACAAAAAGTGCAATAACATTTAGATATCTTAAAAATTAAAAAAATCATGATTTTTGCCAAATTTGCTATAAATATTATTTATTTTGTATTTCCAGCAAATACAAATATAATTTATTATGTGATATTGTAACATTTTTTTTGATAAAACAACAAGTTGTACTTTTGTTTTTATTTCAAATGCTATAAAAACAATGTTAACATTCAATAAATAATATTTGTTGATAAACATAATAAATTTGTGTTTAAAACAGCTCATAAAAATGTATTATAAATATTATTGAAATTCGTAATAATTTTATAATAAGTAAATATAATTTTATATTTATACCATAAAGAGTTACCTCTAGGGCACTCCAGTTGTAGAAGAGAATGCACCACAATAGAAATTCTTAATTAAATAATAAATATTTTGAATTTATTTTTTATTGTCCTCTTTACGATAAGTAATCATATTATTTATTTTAAATAAAATAAAAAAAGTAATAAAAAGTTAAAAATTTATAATTAGTAAACAACAATATTGCTATCAGAAAAACAATAATTATGTTAATAAACACTTTATAAAAATATTTATTACAAATATTATTATTTGTAATACCTACACATAAATTTAATGAGATAAATATTAATTATACATATTAGTACATTATGCCTTTGCCTTTGACAGCTCTCGATTCTATCTCGTGCTGTCACTTCATCCGAGAGAACAAAAACGAGTGCAAAATACAAGTACTTTTCGCCTTGTTTTTCATTCACATGTTACAAATATACAAAATAATTTTAAATAATGATAACATGATTTATTTATTTATTATTAAAGACATCATTATTTGTCCATAACAATCTATATGTAATGAGTACATTGTACAAAGTAAATAATGAGTATTTTTCGCTTGAGTTGCGTTATTTTCGCAAAGTGGACCACACGAGGCATAAATTTGCAAGTGTCCCATATACCAAGCGAAATAAAAAACATACAAGATGTAGATGTATCTCGTGACGACTTTCTTGTCTATTCATGGTAGCTTGTCACTTGGATTTAAGTTCAACTACCTGGAGACCAGAGCACTCTGGACACACCTGTTCCACAACCAGAACGTCTCTTTGTGTTAGAGAACGCCCGAGATATTATTTATGAAAGACAGAAAATAAATGCACCCATTATGAATGGCACCATAATAGCCACACCTTGCTAAATCATTTGAATTCTATGCCTTTCAAGTGCAGACAGAGAACTACTATATGTTTGTTTTCAAACAAACACCCACTCACGAACAAAACTTGAATACAAACTCAATTGTATTATAATACTTTTCATTTACATTCTCTAGATATGTATTTCATTTCCAATATTTAATTTCGTTAAACATAATCTTAATACATACAGGGTCTTTCAGAACATACTACTACATAATGTACCAACTAACATCGAATCAAATCTAATATTTTTCAATTAATTCATGGCTTTTATTATATTACTTATAATTATTTTACAAATCAAACATAACATTTTTCATATCAACAAGAAGTAACCATGACGATACCAATGTGGTTTTTATCAATTTTTTCCACTAAAAACTATCTACTTCTATCAATATAAGCCGAGATATAGCATTCTGGTTGGATGAAAAATGACATAAACAAAATAATCAAAATGAAAAGTGGTTTACTTGAAATAAGTAGATATAGTGTCACTGATTTGATATGTATTTTTTTTATTTAGATAATGGTATTCGTATTTCTAGTCAAATCAAATCAGATCAATTCGATCAGTTAACTTATTCTGTACAAATAGAATGCATTTGAATCACTTTAGCCTGTGTAGCGAATTATAATTTTAATTTTATTATTATTTTGTCTATCATCTCCGTTGTTATCGAAAATCTAAGTAATGTTGGTTTCCGCAGTATACATTTGTAATATCTTCATTTTACAAATACAACAAAATCACATCACAAACTGAAGTGATCTTTCTTATTTACCTCATTTTATTTTATGTATCACTTATTTAAAAAATTCTTAAATTAAATTTGTATTACAGAAGTTCCTTATCTATAAAGAAACTCCTACTATCAAATGTTTTATCTATATTTATGACATGTAAATCGTAATATATCAATTATTTGATTACAATAACGCAATAACCTGACCAGTTGTGTACGCCTGAATTTCATGTAGTGCTAGTTACATAAATGTATTTCCATTGCCGCCTTTACACATTGATGAGTTGTCACACGGATTAAAAACTCTTACTGTAGTAGTAAACAGAAGTTATTCGATCTAACATACCAGTAGTTCTTACATCTCTATAAAATTATAAAATAATATATATTTCTATTTCTAAATTGCTTGATTACAAAAAGGTTGGTAATCGTTTAAATTTAAAACTTGAAATAAAATAATAGAAAATTTATTGTTTGATATTCTCGGTTACTAAAAAATTTAAGTTAGTTCAGGTTTTTTACAATCAAAATACTTGCTAGTTTGTTATTGTAGTAACTACTAAAGTACAAAATAATTACGATAAGTTTCCAGAAAGTAGTACCTAATGAACTACAAAGCTTTATTTTTGTTTTTCTGATTACCAGTCCTGATTATATTACCGTATTTATGAGTAGCACTAACGTAAATATTCATGTCGTTTACTGAAATTGATTATTCAGTTCATAGAAATAGTAAATTATAGTTATTATCAAAAGTTTATTACACCTAACCTGTTGTATGCTAATATTTTACGCATTATACTATTATTTACATACATACTACCAAGAGTAAATAGTAAAGGTTAATCACACTTTACATTCCAGGATTTATTTAAATTTTAAATATATTACTTCCGTTGAAAAAACGGATATAAACGCATAGCTTGAAAGTTAAATATTTTTAATAGTAACTTTATTTTTTTAAGAATGCAAATATTGCAAAAGAAAATAAACATTACAACTGTAAACAAACATTGTTACGAGAACAAAATAGTGTCGTCATTAAAGATTATTATCATAAAAGATAAGAACATAAATATACGCATGTTTTAGATAAAAATCAAGTGTTTGTTTATGTACTTTTGTATCTTCAACCTTTAATTTGTTCTAAACTCAAAAAAGTTTACACTTCGGACAGAAAGTTTGAGGCAGGGTACTAAATTTTGGAAATACGGTATCATCAAACATTTTTGGGTCATTTTTTTACTACTAACATAACATCTATCATTATTTACCTTTATTTTACATGGGAAATTGTTTTTATAACACAAGTATTATTTGACTCTTTAAACTCAAGAAAAGTGTAAACTTATGATTTTCAACTTAAATTTGCAGACTAATATAAATAAGTAAATTTAATAAAAACAAATAAAGAATCAAAAGAGAAATAGCAATTGAAACGTTAAATATAAAAATAAATGTAGTCTATTTAATTTTTGTGAATATTAAGAACAATATTCATGTCCCAAACCTTTATTATCAATATACATTTTTGAAGTAAAATTGGGATTTAAATTATAGTAAAACCACGATTTTTGGTTTGACCACCGCCTTGTATCCCTCGTTTGCTTTGCACTTCGAGTTAAAATGTCGACACTAGGTCAATAATAATCGTCTTCTCGGCCTTAGTGTATAACATATTATTGCTACATACTATAATCATTATTTGTAATATTTTATTAGAAATTATTAATAAATTTATTCATGAAAAACATACTCCTAAAAGTTTAGGATCTACTTCATAAATATATTGGCCATCTATTTTATGCAGAATAAAAACATTTTTTACAGAAAAGCAACTCCAAACAGTAACGAATCCAAATATATCTGAACATATCTTCGAACATAAACTCTTTGATCCAAAAAAATGTCTTATTTGAAGTTTAAATATACAACTACCTCAAACTTTCTGACTGGTGTATATCGAAATGAAAAGTAATGGAAATGTTTGGAATCCTACCTTGCAAGTTGTCCAGCATGTAAGTCAACAGTTTGTGGGTTCCATTTGGCTCCGTGTATAACGTCAGAATCTCTTTATTCAGCGGATTTCCATGTAATCCTAGTACATGAAGATTAAAAAGTTTGCCTATTTCATAAGGCAGGATACGTAAGTAATTGTTATTTAGTAATAATTCCCTGCAAAGACAAGAACAGTTAGTGTTGCGACAAGATCCAACAGGTAGGTGTGGGAATGGGGTTCTAAACCATTTTTTTAACAGAATGAAACAAGAATAAAACGCGAAAGGAAATTATTTCGTAACAAACGAAATATCAATTTTTAAAGCGAAAATTTTACCCTGGGACGTTATATGTCTTCGCCAGTAATGAACAAACTGTTAGTTGTACAGGATATTCGTTACTTTCATATTCGTATAGCTACAATACATTTATATATAAATTTATCTGTATACGATTGAAAAAATTATTATAAATAAAATTAATTTTTCCTACAATCGGGTGTAAAGTACATACTGTATGCCCTCTTTTGAGTTTGTAAAGTAAAACTGGTACTTCTAAGTACTAGGCCGTTAGGTAAATGTAGAATTGATAACCTCAAATATTTTTAAATGCTTTTAATACAATTTGGAATTATTATAAATATGAAAGCCAAATGAACAAATGTAATTTAAAAGAATTTTAAAATTTCGTATTTAACGTATAGATTTGAAATTTGTTCACAATATTATACATAAATTATGACAGTTATAAATATCCAACTTCATTCAACACAACATTCAACATCAACAGGGTTACCATATTTTACATAAATTTCTAGATTACTATTAATTAATTTGAGTTTTTAATAAAACAAGTGACACAAAGTAAAAAAAAAGTACATTACACTAGTTTTATTGGACATATTGTTCCATTCGTGTTTTTGGAGTATTCTTCGCTGCACTCTTCGTGCCCCAAACAACTCATGAAACAATGTACCGTTTTATAAAACTCGTATAATAATATATTTTTTGTAACAAAACCAATAACATATAGTAACATTTTGACATTGTCAGGCCGTATGTATCTCTCCCTCAAGTTCTAAGAAATGCAGATGCGCAATTGTTTTACCAAATCAAACAACCAATGAAATTGCTCAGAACATATCACGACACAACAAGTCGCAATAAAGTTTAATCTCTTTCAGAGCGCGATCAAATATTTAAGTAAAATAATTTCACTGTTTAATACTGTTTAATGGTAATATTTGGAGAATGGTTTTGGGTTGTTCAACTAACCTGAGGTAGATAAGGTCCCCGAGTTCAGCCGGCAGTGAGCGCAGCTTGTTATTAGACAAGTCGAGAGTTCGGAGATTCACCAAATGACAGATTTCTGGCGGTAAACGTGTCAAACAATTGTTCTTAAGATACAACCCCGTCAAGTACTCTAGATGCCAGAGATTGGGACTCAGGTTTCGGATAGTCCCTGTTATCTCCAATTCTGTCCAGTATGTCTTCTTTCCTGAAGCAGCTTCTTCGGGTGACATGATGGTATATGAACGTCGTGATGAATTATTTTCGTATTTTTCTTTATGATTTCTTGGCATATTAAAACCTGAAGACATTATATACAGAGTGCTTAGAACTCGTCGAAATATATTCAGCAACATATTTGTAATGTGCTTCGTCAAATGTTGTGACACAGTCAAATAATACTGTTCTGTCAAAAATTTTAAAAGGTTGTTTAGCTGTCATAGCAATAATAAATAAATGTGAATGTTCAAACGTCTTGTAATTAACCCCAACAAATAATGCAGGTGTTTAAAAAACGAACAAAAGACGTCCACATAACCTACAAGCGTATTATTACCCTAGTAATCAGTCAAAGATACCATGATTATGCCCACAAAATCATTCTATCCGTTTTAATATACTAAATTTAAAACCATGACGCGTAAAAATAATTCCTTAACATTTCCAGAAAACAAAGTTTGTACTTCAGAACAATATCAGCTTTTATAAGAGAAAATATGTTTTTTAAAATACAAAATCAGCGTACCTTCATCTACCTCTGAAATTTAAGATAAAAAACCAAGTATATTCAAGTTATATCACAAAATATACAAACTCTTTTCTTCGTACACAACACTTTTTTTCACTAGATTGCACTGACATTGGTTGCATTCTCATATGTTCGGTTCAAAACTTCTAAAAACCAAATCCCCCAGCCTAAAACATCTGGCGCGTGTCTCGAATGATACGAACCCGTTATCGTAGGCACGCGCAGTACAACTAAAACCAGATTTGAATCGAGTCCCCTTTATTTAAATCCAACTCTAAAATTTAAACAATATGCAACAATTGGTTTGAACTGAACCAACTTATTTTTCTTAAATAGCAAATATTACTTAAAAACCTAATACACAAACTTAAACCAAATATAAACGGGTTTAAACAATATACATTCTGATGTTTGTCCGTTAGTTTTTAATACTTTGATAAATTGCAAATTGAATCACATTTAACTTTCGTTTTTAAATTTAGATTACTTATTTTTCATTCCATTTGTCTATACTCTATTCACGTTAAGTTAAGAGTGAAGGCTAGTATGGGGATTACAATTCCAGCTCTGTGATTGGTTAAAATACAAACCAAGTTTACACACGAAAAATTTTGACTATGTAGGTAGCATAGAAAAACAACTTTTATATTTAATTTTTGATATTTATTGTCATAATAAGTGACAACTATGAAAATTTTATTAAAATACGCGAAGGAAACCTGTTGCAAGTAATAACTCCTCAATCATTTAATTGTGCGCAAATCAAAATTTCGTGTGTGTGCAACTGCCTTGGATCTTATCTTAACGTGAACAGAGTATATGTTAATTTACCCCCTCTACACTCTGCTCTACAAAGCATGTACTGATTCAGTTGATCCACTCTTCGAAATAGATCAGAAAGATTAGACCCAACTAAATTGATTTTAGTGATCTGCTACTATTGGTAAAAGGAATACCAATATGATTTCGTTATAGGACAATGGGGTTTGTGACCATAATCACCATAAACAATAGTTTGCAATAATATAGTTATTTGCAATTAAATGTTTCGGAGAAGGGATATATGACGTCAGCATAGTAGGATTGTGGAAGAAGGTAGAGAGATTATCTCTTTTGCTTCTAGTTTATCTCTTTTCTCACGATCACGTTAGAACATCCCTTCTGCAAAATTGTAATAATTGTTAAAATATGGCTGTTTTTTTGTGTAGTATCATATGTAAAAATCAAAAAACTATTTTTTGACGACATACCGGTTTGATGCGGTCACATTAAGACCGTTTTGAAATAATTTCAAACCAGCCAGCAGCAATGGTTCAAAATATTTTCGAAGTAGGGTGGTTGTAGTTATCTAAATACATATCAAACAAAGTTGTACTTAACAAAACTTAATATAATAATAACAAAAAAAAAATTTGCTCTGCGGTAATTTTTAAAAAATATTTCCACTTGAAACAGTTTTGAAACTATGCATTTTGGCGTGACATAAAACGATAACGTCAAATACGAAAACTGTTTGAAAATTATGTTGAAAACGGTCACAACAAAAAAACAGCTCAAAATTTATGGAAGCTAATAAGAATCCGCTAATTTTAAAATATGAACGAGAAACAAAAATTATTATTCTTTTGTTCCTGTTAGATAATAGGTAAAAACAAAGTTTAATAAAAAAAGAATGATGGAAAGGAAAAAAAATAGGAAGAAAAAATGAAAATACATTTACAAAAATTTAATATTGCGTACCTAGACTAAAGTAACAAATTAACATATAAGTATATAAAATACTAGGTGGGTGTACAACCTAACTGCATCCCAGAATTTAGTTGGAAAGATCTAGAGGTAAAATCATAACGAAATGGACTAATTAAATAACACAGATAAAATGCAAACATGTAATATGGCGAATATGTAATACGAATGTCATAGTCACGTAAATGAATTTATTAATAAACCAATATTATCATAATGACTTAAAAATTTGATAATGTTACACTTAAATATAAATGTCGAAGCGTCTGTTGACACACTTCAAAGAATCACCATTTATCTAAGCAAATCTCACAACTCGTCCTAGTTAGTACACCACTGCAAATAACAGTCACTGTTCTCTCTTCTTGATCACACGTACACAACGTTAATATAACTAAAATGAATTTTTACCAGAGATTTTTATATATGAAGATACTACAAACCTTACCAATATTACATTACACAATAATAGGTATTCTTGTAAATACAAAACCGCATGAAATCCACCTGGCTATAGCAGAACTAGACTTACAATCGGTTGCTCTCTTAGAATTTTAACAATATAACAAACATCGTGATGATTTATGTGTTGCACAAATACCTATTATAACTATTTAGCTTAAAGTTACTACATATTCGGTGTCTTACACAAGCCTACATGCGGTCATATCGTTTCCATCTCTGATAAAATCTACGTAAACAGAACCGAACCTTAGTGGAATGAACTAAACAAAAGGCACTCGCCTCGCGTCCAACTTACATAAAAACACATCAACCAAATCAATTCCGAACTCAATACATCGACAAGAACATATTTATTTTTATTTCGAACTAGTAAACAGCGTAATTTAGTATTCACGCCAGATCTGAACATTTCTGCAATTACAGCCAATGTACTAATAAATATCGACCATTAGTTGAAATTTAAAATGCAACTCTTCACTTACAAAAGATGCCTTCTCGTAGAACACGAACATGAAACAAAATAACAATTTAAATAGTAGGCACTAACGTACAAAAAGTTATATTCGATATATCCGCACAAGAAATGAAACGCTTAAACGAATGAAGAATGGAACGGAAATATGTAGAAGGGAGGCATCGAATGACGTGCAAAGATATAAAGTATACATACAAACAAGACCGGACGTATTAACCATCTTCTTTCGGCGGTGTAAACCAACCTGCAACACAATCATAAGTACATTCTACCATTACCCTACCTTCAACATTACCATATGCTACGTCTCACATTCTTACATCTCTTCTTTAAAATACACAAATAAATACGATTTTCTTATTTCTTGATTGTAAAATCGAATTACGAACAGACAATGAACCACAATATTACAATGTACCAAATTATAATTTCTCTTATAACAGATCTTTAATTTCCTCAAAAATAAAAAAAATATCGCAACATAAACTACAAGAAATAGTAACTGCAAATATTGTGACAAAAAACTCTAAACTTTACAACTAAATATTTTTTTTTATAAAAATTACTCTGAATTATTATTTTTTATATCTCACCTTTAATTTAATTAAAAATAAAATAAAAATTAAATATAACATAAACCGGAACGAAAACCTCTTCTGAATTATTTTTTTTTACATCTCATTTAATTTCCATTAAAATAAATAAAATTAGACCGAAACATATCAAATACTGTGATTAAAAATCTAAACCAAACAAGTTTGAACAAAAATTATTAAATATAAATAAAACTGGAATGCAAAATAAACTGGAAGAAAAAATGACTGCAAATATTGTAACGAAAAAACTCTAAATTGAACAATTCTGAACATTTTTTTATAAAAATTACTCGAAATTATTATTTCTTTTAAATCTTATCTTTAATTTCCTTTAAAAAAATAAAAATTAACCAAAACAAACTGGAACGATTACTAATTGAACCGCAATAGATTTGAACACTTTGATAATTTTTTTTTGATATATAATTTCCTTAAAAATAAATAAAATTCGAGGGAAACAAATCAAAGTAAACAAATATAAACAGAAAATATTGCGATAAAAAACTCGTAAACAAATAAACAGAATATATCATAAGAGTTTGAACAAAAATTATCTTCTCTCTTAGAACTCATCTTTAATTTCCTTAAAAAATATGAACCTGAACCATAACAAAGACCAGAACGATTAGTATCTAAACCGCAAATGTGAATATTAAAAAAAATTAAACCGAAACTGATTACAAATTAATTTGACCCCTTAGATAAAAAATCATTTCTGAATGATTACGTCGCATCTTTAATTTCCTTTTAAATTTATAAATCTAAATTGAAACAAGTCAAAACAGGGGAAAATATTACGATTCAAAAACTATGAAAAACCGAACAAGTTTGAACATTTTTATAAAAAAAGTATTCTCTGAATTATTATTTGTTATACATCTCATCTTTAATTTCCTTGAAAATAAATAAAACTAAACTGACCAACCCAAAACCAACAGGAAATAAACAGAAAATATTGTGGTTAAAAACTGTAAACAAATAAACAGAAATTAATTTCTTTAAAAAAAATAAGATATGGAACCAAAACAAAAACTGGAACGATTAGTAACTGATAAAACTGATAACATTTCATCTTTAATTTCCTTTAAAATAAGTAAATCTGAGTTGAAACAAATCAAAACAAACAGGAAATAAAAAGTTTGAATACTTTTAATAAAAACTACTGTTTAAATTATCTTTATATCTCATTTTTAAATTCTTCAAAAATTTAATTAAAAATAAAACTGAACCGCAAATATTACGATATATAAACTCTAAACCATATTGCATAAAAACTATAATTTGATTTATTATATCTTTATATAAAACTAAACTACATACTCGTATTCCACTTTGATATAAGAATGTTAGACGTGATTAGTATAAACAGTGATTATTCTCACCATTCTTTTCGTGAATCTGTACAAGAGATTTGAAACTCTGCTGAGCGCGGGCGAGACTGTATTGACCTTGCGGGCACACTTTGGCGCCGAACTGTATCCGCGCTTTCCCTTTCACGAGCGTGGCGGAGATCTGCATGATCACGGCTTCCACGGTGTACGCGCTCGACCAGCCTTGCTTCGTCAGCAGCTCCATACATATCGCGCCGCCCAGCAATACGTAACCTCCTGCAAATAACATCCAGTTCCTTCTTACACGGTTTCTAAATTAATTATAGATAAATTCTGACGGTGTGAATATATTTTAAATGGAAAACTACATTATTTAAATAAATTTGTCATAAAAAAGATAACATTACAACTAAATTCCCTGACCTGAAAATATGATCAAATTGTTAGGGTTGCTAAAAATCAGATTAAAAAAATATTTTAATCGATTTTTTTTTTCATTTAAATAGTTCCAAAATTAGTAAAAATTCAAAAAGAAATTTTGATGTTTATCAAATCAAATAAATGTTTTAAATTATATCAATTTTCAAGTAAAATATTTCAATACTATTAAAATGGAAGCAGAAAACAAAGAAGACACTACAATGACAAATTTGATTGAATTTTGATTCTTTATTTCATCAGAAAAAATGCTGGATGTAAAAGACTTTTGTTAAATCAACTAATTTTTTAAATAAAAATAATTGATTTTTATCAAAGATAAAAAAATACAAATTATAATAAAAATTTAAATATTTGCTACAAAACTATTAATAATATGTTCCGTATTTAATAATATCTTAAAAGTAAATGATATTTTATCACTTTAATTGTCATATAACAGAAAAATAGAAGTATTTAAATGTGTAACTAAAAGTAAAAATTCTTCATTACTTTCGTTTTGATTTTATTACAGATTTTATTTTCGTTTTTGAAATAAAATATTTTTATTGCTTTAAAAACAATTAAAAAAGTGCATTAACACTTAGATATCTTGAAAAAGTAAAGAAATCAAAAATAAATTGTGATTTATTAGATTTAAAAAAAATGAATGATTTGTGATTTTTTAAATAAATCATGATTATTGCCAGCCTGAAATGTAGTATATTTTCAGTTCCACACAAAATTATTTATTATAAAATTAAATTATTGTAACAATTTAAAGATACTTTAACAAAATACAGTAAAATCCGTTTATAACAACACAATTTGGTTATACCGTCAGAATTGTGATAATTAGTTTGAAAGCACTTGTACATTAAACTAATTTTACTTTTATTGGTTATAGCGACGAAATTTCATAATAACATATTAGTAAAGTCGTTTTACCGACGTAGTTAAATAAATTTATTAGTTGTTGAAAGTAAACAAAAAAGTAATCTTGGAATGTTAAATAACAATTGCAGAAAAGGTGATTTAAATCAATGCATCCTTACAAATTTCAAAGTGTAAATAAATTTGTAATTATTTTAAATAAAATCTGTGATAAACTTTGACAATATTACAAATAAATTCGCTTAGAAACACTTTAAAAGCACGTATGACTGATTTAGCAAAATTTTCATATATTTGAATTGAATATATTTTGAATATGACTAATACAAAAACGAAATAAAGTCACGGGTGACACATTTAGCAACAAAGTTGCAACTCATGTAGGAAATTTGTTGTACCGTTATTTCAAAGCAAAAAATAACCGTTTATCTAAACGACACGTGTGAAATGTAGGCATAAAGTAGAAAAGAAAACTTACCAGATATGATGGGATGCACTACTCGTACAAAAGGTGGCTCGAAGGGATAAGTGTCCTTAAACAACATATTCAAAAGTATAGAGTCTTTGCCCTCTTTCTCTTTGAGCAATGCTAGGTCATGACTAAGGGGACTATCTGGATCAACGGCCATTAATCTAATGTTCCATTCGTAAATCGAATCGTTTACTAGTTCAATAGAATACATGCGATTCTTAAAAGAATCAGATCTGTAGATATCTCGCAGTTCTTTCATCAGGCGGTCTGTCGCTTGGACTGAACCTGATACCGAACCCTGGAACAAAACACATCTTTAATCAATGCCCTTTCAACAAAACTTCAAAATTAAATTAACTCTATTTTTTACCGAGCGCCAGCCATAGAATAAGGGATTGTAAAATATTCATTTTAAAATTTCCAGGTTTTTATGTTTGACTACTTTTAGCGTAATATCTGTTGGTCTATTCATCCGGATGTATTACGAAATTGTATAGAAAATTTGATAAAAATCGATCGACCAAAAGTATCAAATATTTTGGAAATAGTTGGCAGAAAGATTGCTCTTTTTACAACGAATAAAGAGATTGTTTACCGACGCGAATACCCATGAATGAGTCATGAAAAGAAACTTCCCTGACTAGTGATGATCAAAGGATTTTCTCGACTGGTAGAGGTAATAAACTACTGGAATTCAGTCATTTTTCGAAGGCTTTCCGACCGGTTTCGACTCCACTTGGGCCTTCCTCTCTTCTTCTCTCCTTAAGGAAGACCCCAAGTGGGGTCGAAACTGGTCAGAGTTGAAATAAATCCTTTGAAAAATGACTGAATTCCAGTAGTTTATTACCTCTCCTATTCCCTAACTATATAAGTATTGTATTTTTTCTGACATAAAAATATAAAATTAGTATATTGTGCAACAAGTGCAGAACATCGCTTATTTCCTATGAGGTGTGAAAGTTTCGGCACGAGACCAAGCCGAGTGCTGGAATCAAACATGGTGGGGAATAGGTGATACTGCACGAGTGGCACACTATACTATTTCTACCACCACACCGTTATACGTTACAGAACAAAAATATATGCACGAAAGCTATTTGATAAAGAACAATATGACGCTGGTAATCTCACCAAGAATACGTTCACACATGCGCAGTATTCGCAATTACTCTGAGAAATGTTATTTCCCACACTGCACATGCGCAGTAGTAACAATCATAATTTGTAGTATATTACGTATTAAGTGTTGTAAGAAGCGTATTAGGCACGAAGTAATTCCACAAGTGTGTACTCTACTTTTTTACGACCATTATTTGACTGTAATTCGATCACACTACACTGAAATATTTGACGTATCACTAGTAATAGCGCCAGCTTCAAAGCATAAAAACAACTGTGTCAAACTGTAACCTTAAAATAATAAATTAAAACTATTTTACTATTTACAACCCAATAAAACAATACTAGGTAGAATATTTCTTGTTTATTTCTTCATTAGTCAAAATGTTTTAAGTTATAATTATTTTGTATTACATATACTGCTAACATAATTTCAATAAATCAAAAATTCCCTAACTGTGCAGTGGCGTACTTTACCCACGGCCGTAGGTAAAAAAATAAATAAATAAAATAGATTTTCGGTAATGCGTAGGTCTGAAACGAAAACGTTTAATTTGTGTAACACCGAAACCGTTAATTTAAACGGTTCCCAGTCCTGGTTCGTGGCTGTGCAGTCAGTTAAATTACGGAAAACAAAAAAGAAAGTTATTAAAGTACACTGCAACATAACCTTGGAAGATAATTTGTCAATAATGCTGCAAACTGCACGGGACAAAAGTAATCAACTTGTTGAAAGTCCAAATTCAAATAAATTTCTTTATAAAGATATAAATACAACACCTTCGGAAAATCCACTGTTTCTTGATTGTTTACACTATTTTATCACATACACTTTTAGCAACTTCAAAACATTTTCTTAGCGATATTAAACAAAATAAATAGAGAGAAACAAATGTTGCACAAGTGTTTTAATTTTGTTTTTTCTCACAGTTACATCAGCACTTTCTTTTATTATTTAGTAAAATAATCAGCGCCTACTACATGATAAATATTTGAGCAATAAAATGTTACCTTGAGATAATCTTGTCGTTGATTTTGTCTTAATCTTTCTAAAGTTGCTAAGTGTTCGACACCCATTTCATCAGCTTTAGCCCGATTGTCTTCCATCTCGAGCTGGAGATCCTCCTCCACGTCGCTGCCGTCGCCGTCGCCATCACTGTCCCCGACGTCGGCGTCCTCACTGTCGACGCCTTCGTCTTCCATGGGTTCAACTTCACTAGTTAGCCTGCGAAACAATCATCAGCTGATTCCAAACACAAAGACAAGAATTGCAAACCTAGAAACAGGGTTGGGCATCACAGGCAACGTTAAATTGTCAATGTCTGGTGGTTCAGGAACTGCGTGAAGTCGACATAACTCTTTAAGAAGTATTGCGACTTGGTGGATCACATGGTTGTCTCTTCCTTCTGTATTACTAAGAATCTGGACAGCGTTTGTCACGCTGGTTTCTTCTGAATCTGCGAACCACACCGGAGGTGTATTTGGATAAGTTTCCTAAAAGAAAAACAATTCAAAACATATTGAACAAACAAGTAAACATATACCAACACTTGTTTAATTAGTTTCATGTCTGCGCAAAATTGAAATATTTTAGTCAATAATATTGCAAATATCTACTACGCTTAACTTAACTGCGTATTGCGTACTTTAAAATCAACTATTTTAAAGCTGTATAAGCAAAAACAAGCAATAAATGCAATGAGGCCAAATCAGCTGGGCAGACATGAGAAATGTCACGTCTTTGTTTGCATTTTAAAAATATCCACAGATGATAAGAGTTCATTACACAAAGGTCATTGAAAATGCATTAAAAACAAACACAATCCTAAGAAAATAGCATACATACCGTAATATTTGCATGGATCTCGTATTTCTTTCCGTTTTTACCAATAAATCGACAGCTTAATTCATCAACACTAGCTGACATTATCTGGAACCTTTCATGGTTTTTGGGAAATATTGATTCTAACGTTTTAATTTCTAATTTTAATGTGTTCAAACAAGCCATAAGGTGCACTGAATTTTATTATCAAGGAGTGAAAACTACAAACGCGATAAATAAACGGAAAATATAAAATATTGTTTTTGGTACTGTTCACTCCCTGACAAAATCAAAATGGCTGGCTTACTTGGATTGTCGTACAAGGCTATAACTACATCGTTCTCGTTCGGGTTTCTTCGGGCTATGAGCCTGAGGCCCAGGATTTTGACGATTGAATTTTTAAATAAAATTTTCATCAAATGTCTCAATTCAATCAATTATGAATGTACTTGTCAACAGCAGAACTATTGGCAAAGTTACTACATAAATAAAACAATCATTTAAGTCTTTATTAAATCTTTTTTAGGCAACATCAATCACACAAAAGTTCAACACAAAAACAACAATGAAAAATTGATTTTATACATACGCTTAATTTAAAATAAATTCAAAATTTCGTAGTGGAAAAATCTGTAATCGTTCGTTTAGCATTTGTAAATTATATTTTTAGCTTGTGAAAGATAAAAATAAAAAATAATTGTATTGTAGGAGGCAAGCAGGTGGGTGAAAGTTACTAAGAACCAAACTTAAATTTGAACTTGCATCATGCTATAGTGTGCTCAGAATTAATACCGATAACTTAACAAACATTCTAAGAAAATGGAAACAATTTTTCAAATAATTATTACGTATACATTTCCTGGAAATAAAAACACAAACATAACTTGAAATAATCGTTAAAATAATTCATAAAAATGTAAATAAAAATATCTGAAGTAATAAATATAATAATTGTGAAAATATTTATATTTTTGACAGCTGTAAAAACAAAAGCTGATTAAATTAGTCGCATAGCAACAACGGCCAACGCGATTTTATAAATAATCTAAATTACTCATTTTATAAATCAATGTTTTGGACGAAATTTGTGTTTTGACTTTGCCAATAAATTCACAAATCCCACAATTTCTGCAGGCGGGTTCGAAAGGTTATTTTGGCACGCAGATGCAGATTTAGTAAACTTGCTTGGTGAGTGTCCAGTGCAGAATTCTTAAAATAAAATGCTATTGATATCGAATCATTTTTTCAGCGTGACAAATTCCAGAAATAATGTGCAAACGGCACTTTAGAAACACCTGGTGCCTGTAACAATTGCTGGAGGAATTCTCGAACAAAGGATTTTACACCCTTCAAGGACGTTGCCCTTGCTGCATCATCTTACCTGTTATCAAAACTTCTTGGGATTCCAGATTAAATTTATAGAAGAAAAATTTGAATATATTTACGAACAAGTGCAAAAATATATTTATTTATTATATGTACAGCTTTTGTTTAAATAAATAAATGCATAATAAATACATCTCTTTTATTTTTTATTATTTCCACGTATAAATTTCTAAAAATAAACTTACAATAATTTATAAATAATAATTTAACTAAGAATATAAATTAAAAAGTATTGTATGCAACCCGCTACACACAGATGTTACTTTGGAAGTCTAAGATATGGAAATTATATTATTATATTTGTAGAAACTAAATTTGCTTTATATTAACTAGGTTTAAAAAAGTTTATTAATAAATAAATGTGTTTGTATACATACAGGATGAAGTCGAAAGTTGGGCACATGGCAAATATTTTTTTAAACCAGTGGTTCTCAAGTTACAGCACAAAGTTTTTTTTAAATGGAATTATACATATTTTTTTATATTTATTCGATAGCGTATTTTTTTCAGAACTCAATAATGTAATAGTTTTATATCCTTACATTATAAAAGTATTGAAAAAAGTGCAATAGATATTTAAATAAATTTTTATTTTTAAAACTAATGTACAGTAGGCTGTATTTAAATTTCTATCTGACTTTTTTCAATATTTTTATTATATAAAGATATAAAACTATTACACGGTTGAATTTAGAAAAAAATACGCTATCGAATAGGCATAAAAAATATGTATAACCGCATTAAAAAAAATTGTGTTGTAACTTGAGAACCACTTGTTTAAAAAAAAATAATTCTATAATCAAATGGCCCTCTTGCTCTCCTACAACTTTGTTCTTTAGTATGTTATTGTATCTGTTATAACTTCCGAGGAAAACCATGTGCCCAACTTTCGATTCCACCCTGTAGGTATATGTCACACCAATTTTATTTAAATTTTAGTAGAGCAGAATATATTATTATCATCTATTATTTATAGTATTAATATGTTTGGTGATCAAAAGCGTATGACAAACCACTAAAATATTTAAATTTGAATTATATATTTATAAATATTGATCATTTTGTAATAATCTTTATATCATTATACATCATTTAATTCTAATTTATTTTTCAATGCGATATTCTTGAAAATTGTTTTTAATAAAATCATTTTTGACAAATAAATTTAACTGTTTTATAGAAAATTTCATTTTACATTTTTTTCTAATTCTGACTCTGACATATACAGGCTAGCCAATGATACTGTTTAAACATGGGAATCTCGAAAACTATAAGAGATACGAAAAAAAGTTAAATTTGACAAAATTTGCCGCATGTGGGGGTTATTTTACACATGTTTTTGTTTTTCCCAAAAAATGCATGAGTGTCTAGATATAAAGAAATATGTAAATTTTTCAATAATTTTCGTTTTTTGCTTATAACTTTCATTTCAATACAAAAAATATTTTTTTATTCAGGCATGTTTTACGACGAATTCACTATAGTATTCAAAAATTTTATTTCTTATTCAGTTTTCGAGAAATTTATAGCAAATTTCAATTTTCATATAGGCCTCAAAATAGGCTATGCGACCGTTAAATATAATTTTTTTTTTACTAGTAAATATTGTTTCTCTCGACGAGTTGTATCACTAATTAAATGTAATGTTTTTATTTCTGATACACCTTGTATATGCAAACCAGTGATTGTTACTTAAGATTTAAAATATATTGATGTTATTTTTCACAATAAAAGATTAAAAATGATGTTCATATATTTGTATTCTGAATGTAAAATAATATGTACGAAGTAAACAAGTCAAAGTGGCGCACAAAATGCAATATAATACACCGACGTGCGGTTATTATGTAAATATAATGTGATGCCCGCGATGCACTAAGCGAATTGAATATTTTGGCCGCGCAAAGTTGAAAGGCACATGACCTAACCCTGAATCGATCCGAAGCTATCCAATTCATAACATCAGCTCCATACATTATCATCATGCATATCTATAAATCAGTTTTATGTTTAATCCTAAACCTGATCATGCCATGTACTTCATATTTCAACATTAATGGAATTTATAGTTTGTAAATAAAAACACAAAATCTAACCTAGAATTATTAAAAAAATTAAATGTTTTTCAAGATATGTATAGAAATCTCTACACTTCTCGCGAAATAGTGAGGAAAATTACTTTTTTCTACAACTATGAAAAGTGGTTCTTTTCTCACACTACATAAAGCTTCAAAGTTGCGTTTTTCCCACAATCGTGGGTTAAAGATTGCATGCATTTCTAGAGCGAAGAATGTACAGTGTTACGATGAATATAATATGGATATTATTTTAGAATGAAAATATTGGAAGAATTTATTATTATATCTTGTTTTTTTTGCTTTTTTTCACCATATTTCACGATTTAACAACTTGAGCTTGGATTGTTGGATTAGCATGTTGGCAATACAGTAACAATTGCATTGCTAAACGTCAAAGTTTACATAACCTATTTTTCTAGCTTGTCATGTTGTTGCACCTTTTCGTCCGAAAAAAATGTTATGTCTAACACGAAAGGAAAGCACTTTTTCCACTCTCTCTCGAATGCCCCACTTGCTACGCTCGTGAGTCAAACTCGAGCTCTTGTGGTAAAAAAATACGATTTCCTCTCTAGTTTGACAAATAACTATTTCACCTCATCTGTGGCATAAAATTCTTAAATGAAACAGTGCCCCAAATATCTAATTTCGTGGCAAGTTTTACTTGCATTTTTGTAGTGTAGATTGTCAGCCTTTAGCTTATAGAGAGTTCCGAATCAGGGGATATAATTTAAACCACTCAAATATAGTGCAGTGGTATTTTTTTTTCGAACGGAGCGCATTACCTAAGTGTATCACCGCTACCCGTAAATAGTTTTATTACAGAACAAAAATTTAAAATATATTATTCACAGCATAACTGGTCTAGTGAGTGCACCACAGGGGCTACACAAATAATTAAAAATATATTTTAACAAAAAAAATTAAATACCTACTTATTTTTTTGCACAATGACCATTATAAGAATTAACATATTTATGGCATATAATATTATAGAAAAATTATTTAAATTCATGTTGTATATCATACTAACAAATAAGTGTCAAAATTAATGAGGTTATAAATATCAAACTTATTACTAAAATATATTCATCTACATAAGGAAACTATAAATAAAAATTTGACTTTTAACATTGTACCATCCCAAAAAATATTTTTATATTATATGACTTCATTACAAACTATTACAGCTTATTACCCATTGTTGGGTGTGGCAGATCTACTTTATCACATAACATTTCCTCCTAGGCATAAAAATTGAATTTCCCTACCGATTTTGCTAAACAATTCCAGAATAATTTATTAGAATCAGTTTTGTTTTATCTGAAAAGTACAATGATCTCAACAATCGAATCTAAACTATAACCATAAAATTTTATGTTTGCGAATCCAAATATGAAAATAAATTAAGACTTAACGATTGCTATAAACATTTTTTGTTTTTCATGTGGGCGATTTCCGTGTGTCACTTGAGGTGTCAATGTCACCTGACAATTAGATTCGTTTCATTGTTTTACTTTTTCGATTACACTTGATTAATTACAAGCAAAAGAATTGATTTGTAAATTCCATTGTCGCCTCTGATATCTGCCCAACGCTCCATTGTGTTTTGTTATTTTTATTGAATTTCATGAAACTTGTTTCTGCCATGAAAAATGATTGTGAACAATGCTAAATATAAATTAGGGATGTTCTGTCAACACCATTTATATGTTTGAATAACCTTGGAAGGAAATGGCGTGCATAAATAATTTTACAGAAGCAATAAGACACAAAAATTAAATAATATTTTGTTGTAGTTTATTTTTACGCGTTCCTAGAATTTTTCTCAAGGATGCATTTTTCTTTATTTGTAGAATTAAAACCATTATTGATTCCACAAGAATTCAGACTAATGAAGACAAATTATTTGTTTAAATTTAAATCAAAATCTATCACTCTGTCAAATTTATGTCGTATCATTTTAATATAAAACTATAAACAAACAATATGTTTTTACTAGTAAAAATTCCAAGTACAACATCTGTTATTCTTATTTCTAACAAAAGAAACATAATTTATTATTTGTTCGATAAAGAAAAATATATCAATTGAATATACCAGCATAATTTTATTGAAAGAAAATTACTTACCAGCATAAAAATTTAATATCAGAATTTTATTGCGAAGTTCTTTGTCTTCAAAAAATGTGCCTCAAGGTATGTCAAAATTTAAAGATAAAACTATAATTATTTTTTATAACATTAAAGTTGATAAACACAAAAAAGCATTACATCCTGCCTCAAACTTTGAAGACAAATATCTGGGGAATGAAAAAAGAAAATTAAATTCTGTTTGAAAATTTGGAATTAACGCGTCAAAATTGTATATAAAATAATAACTTATTAACTTAACTTTGAGGTCCGACTCATTGTTGGGTATGACAGTTAATTTTCCTAAAAAATGTGAAATAGGTCTTCTAAGGATGTCATAATCAAAATTTAGGTATTTTAGGATAAAAATTAAATGAATTTTGCAAGAATGGTAGATTTAAATCTTTGGGGTTTATTATGGTCACTCTAGCTGGTATGGAGAGTATACTACAACGGGCACTCTAGCTGGTATGGAGAGAGCACTCCAATATAATTAAATTATGTTTGAAAATTTGGAATTAACGCGTCAAAATCTTATATAAAATAATAACTTAATTTTGAGATCCGACTCATATTTGGGTGTAACAATTAACTTTTCCCATAAAAGGTGAAATTGGCCGTCTCAGGATATCATAATCAAAATTTGTGTATTGTGCAAGAATAACAGATTTAAATTTTTGGGGGTGTATTATGGACACTCCAGTTGGTATGGAGAGTGTTCCACAATGGATACTCTAGCTGGAATGTGTTCACCGCAACTGGTTTATCATGGGCACTCTAGCTGAAGTGGAGAGTGCACCACAATTTGTTATCACGGGCACTCTAGTTGGAATGGAGAGTGCACCACCATAGTTTATTGCTGACACTCTGCTTGGGATCGAAAATGCACCACAATGAGCTTTATAGCTGGTATGAAGAGTGCACCATAATTGGTATATTGTGGACACTCTAACTGGTGTGGAGAGTGCACCATAGCTGTTATTTAATGCGCACTCTGGCTGATACGCAGACTGCACTATGGTGTATTTTTTACGAGCACTCTAGCTGTTATGAAGAGTGGTTATCTGTGTGGGAATAGATGACAAATAATATGATTCAAAAAATTTGGTTATTATTTTTAATTTTAAAATAAATTTTTGCACATTTTTAATTGGCGTTAAATACTTTCGTTTAAACTATTGACACAGTGCAGTCAATTTCGTATACATTGTAGCACAGTTGATAGAATAAAAACAAAATTAGCCGCTCCCCTGGCTCTGAAAGGGATTTCCACTTAATGATCCGGAATCCGGTGATCGGCATTTGAATTCCTCGGGCGAGTGACTCACTGCACGGCCTCTGCGACATGCGACATGACTCCGCGCTGTAACTTCAGTGAATTTATACGAAATTCAGCTCATATTGTACAGAACACACCTTGCCAGAATGGGCACATGTTCTGCTCGCCCGAGATATGTTAAGTGGAAGGAATAACCGTTTCGTTTCATCAAGGCGAACCTACATTTTAATTGTTTCCATTCATTTTATTACACTCGTAATTTCTACTTCGGAATAAAATTGAAGGTGAACCAGATTTTTCGGAAGTTCACTTACCCATATAAAGTCAGGCAACTTCACGTAACATGTGAATTTATACAGGATACATAAATATTAGTACATTGTAAATTAGTGAATAAGTCAGTATCTATAAGATAGATGTTTAACACTTGAGTACTGTACAAATTCTCACGAATGGCATTTCACTCACATGTGATATAAGACGTTTTATATTACAGTAGCAGCATGCTATATGAAATTAATTCTAGCATATGAAAATGACGTTTTAGGAAAAATAATCTAAAATACTGAGGATATTTCAATACTCGATTGCTACAGTTATGCTGTTTAAAAAATTAATTATTATTGATTTTTTTTTCATTACAAGTCTAGATACCCACTATTATTACCCTTTATATGACATGAGAAATTGTCTTTCACTACCGCTTACTTGATAACCATTGTTACATAGGTCAATAATAAATCATTGGAATTTAAATGTGAAAAATAGTATATTGTGTTATTAAGAGTGTGATACTTTGTGTGGCGAGCATAAAAGTTTGCAATTGCATGCGAGGCACACAGAGACACTTTTACTCTGAATAACACAATATACTATTTTTCACATTTAAATTCCAATGATTTATTATTGACCTATGTAACCATGATTATCAAGTAAGCGGTAGTGAAAAAAATTTCTCGTCAAATAATGGGTAATTTTAGTAACTTTATTCTTAGGTTATTCGGTTTTTATAGTGACATTTAGGGCGATATTACAGATTTCTATTGTACAAGTTACTTCTTGTTGGCTGATTCTACATACGGCGGCGAAGAAATTGAACGGCGGCTAGAATAAAAAATTATATTACGGCAGCGAAGAATTTAAACTTCAACCTTGTCAATCACGTCACAGAAGATGTCACTTTTATGACATTTGAAGAAAAAATAATATGTACACCACGGTTGAGAAGACCATTATTGACCAGCGCCTTATGTCCCGCGGTTGCTTCACATCTCGGGTCACAACTTCGCGCTGCGTCAATAATGATAGTCTTCTCAATCTTGGTGCATACATAATATACTACATTATATATTAAAACTGACAGTACTATGTATAATGAAGCATTTTACTTGTGAATAATAATTGTTTTTGGTCACTAAAAATAAATTCAGACAGACACTTCCCAGGCACTCTAACTGTTGTGCAGAATGCACCAGAAGGGTCATTTTTGTGTGAAAAATGAATAAATAAATAAACTACAAAATATCGTTTAAGTATTATAATTTCGCTGACGTCTGTCCATCCATATTTGGTCTCTTATTAAATGTGCTTTACTTTATAAAATAAATCCAATAAAAAACTTTTCTGGAACGGAATGAAATATTTATCCTTTTATGAGAAAGTATTCGTTTTTCATTTCCTATTCCATTTCTGTTTCTCCCAGACTCCGAATATGTTAGACATTTTTACCCCTGGAAACAAATGATGTTGCCCGTGGTTAAACAAAAGAATATCTCAGACGAGAAAAGGAAAGACCGGTACAAAGGATGTAAAGGATTCCCATAAAAGAACAAATCGTTTGTTAACAAATTCAACGTAATGTACTTCTATTTTTGCATTTCTTTTTCATGTACTTCAAAATGTACTACAAAGACTTTTTATTAATTTTAAAATTAAATCAAACACTTTTTCATACTTTTGTTTTAAATGTAAACAAATTGTTTATTGAGAAGTACTTGTTCTTATCTTGTTTTTGGCTACTGAAATCAAGTATGCCATTATAAAAAATAAAATAAAAGTGTATCGAATTATAGCCTATTATTCCTGCACGATTAACGTTAACAAACAACTTAAGATATTTATCAAGGCACTTATGTGCAACAAAAAAATCTCTACATGTCAATAGATTAAGTAAATGGGCTTACTTTATTGTTACCAATTTGAATTGAATTGCACATCTAAATTTTTGGAATCTTACAGAAGACATTAAACATAGGACATTACAATTTAGAGAGCATACTTCTTAAAATAGTTTTCCAAAATATTTTTATTTGATGGCAACATTGATAAAATTTTATCTTTGCAAATGATAATATAATTTTTTCTATAACCAAAGGCAAAAAATCAAATAATGAAGTCCTTCACTATTTTTATTTTATTTTTTTATATGAAACTTTGTCTAATTTGAAAGCGAGATGTAGTTTTTGAAAGTCTTAATTCTTATTTATCAAGCCGTAATATTTTTTTAAGTGTTCTGTGATGTAGATGTTAAGGTAATTCGGTTCTCTAAATATTTCAATTACAAAAGTTGATCTATTTGAACTATTATAAAAACATACAAATATGTGTTAAATAATTATTGTGTTCCTTACTTGTAAATATGCATAAATAGTAAGCATTTTAATAAAATAAGATAAATGGCATGATTTTGTTGCATATATCATTTAACATATCTTCCATATCATGAATATTTGTTTTCAATAATTTTCCTGATTGCACAGTATTGAATAGTAAATAGTATAGTGTGCAACAAGTGCCGAAAGTCGCCTATTTCTCAAGAGGTATGAAAGTATCGGCACGAGATGAAGTCGAGTGCTGGAATCACACAATGTGGTAAATAGATGATTCTGCACGAGTGGCACACTATACTTTTTCTACGACCAGACTGCTAAACGTTAAAGAATAAAAATACATGCACGAAAGCTATTTCACATAAAGAACAATATAACGTATGTAACCTCACAAAGAGTACCTTCACGTATGCGTAATGTTGGCAATTACTGTCAGAAATTACATTGACAAATACTATTAGAAATTATTTCTCAAATTTTAACCCACGATTGTGGGAAATACGCAAAGTTGAAGCTTTATATAGTGTGAGAAAGGTGCTACTTTACATAGTGGTCGCAGAAAAACTATTCTTCTAAATTTAAATTAGTTCTGAAATGTATTGTATTTTGTATTTAATTAGCAACTATAGATTAATTGTCAAATATGTCATCTGACACTACCAGTAGGGTTAGAAGAGGCAAGAATTTGGAATAGGGTAGGATATTGTGACGTAGAAGTTAAGAGCACTAAAAACTCGAATAACTTAAAAACGAATAACTATTTTAAACTTTGATATTTCCTATCATATATACAGAATTAAGATTAAGATTGACTATAAGTGATAAATTTCCTAAATTGCTACTATGGTGGAGGACCCAATATATTATATATTTTTTTATTAAAAATATAAGTTTTTTAATAAATGCTTTAAATACAGATACGTCAGCTCAGAAACGTGAGAAATTGATTTGGCGACGCGAAAAAAGAAAACTTTCAAACAAATTCTGAATGTAAGAATGGGGTACTTGACCATAATTGAATTTCAGTATACAAATCTTAAAATATAAAAAATAACCACTATAGCTTCTCATTATAATAATAAAATCTAAACATTAGTTTGTAATAAAATAATTAGTAGCAATTTAATATTTTGGAGAAGGGATATGTGACGTCAGCATGACAGAATCGTGGAAGAAGACAGTTAGACTGTCTTTCTCAATCTATCTCTCTTCTTTTAGAACGATATTGCAGGTTTCTAGTTATTTCGTATTCACTGGTTTCACGATTGTACAACGCTGACATTACAATATTCCTTTTCCCAAATTTTTAATATTTATTTTCTTTTAAAAAAAATACGGGTATATTACAATGTAAAATCAAAATTTGATCACATGCCCACTTTTTATTGAATTTTATGTGAAAGGATATCTTTTTTGTTTTTCTTTGTACATTATTGTAACTTCAACTTGTTTTCTTAAGACAACTTGTTATCGGAACATTTTTTCTCGAGAGCGTTGACTTTTCTTGCCGTTTCATACCACATTAATATTATAAAAGATCGATAATGTACATGATTTTTTTCATTGTCTAATCCTTTGTAAGAGGTGTTAGGGTACCGTTGAACCAAACCACAAATTAGCAAATTCATGATTATTAATTGATTGTATTGTCAAACTTCTTTCTCTGAGAGATAAAATTTATTGTGGCAAATTAACAGCTTGATTTTTTTAGTTGGACAGGCAGAATTAATAGAGTACAAAACTGTGTCTATCGTGTTTTCCAGAAATAATGTTTGATGGTAGATTAGAAAGATTTAAAGTTCTTGGAAGTTATGTCTACTAAAATACTACAAAGATTCAAAGATACATATGTATATATATTTTTTATACTTTTGTAACTGTACTATGAAATATATTTCGATAAAACGAATAAATATTCAAATATGTAGTTCGAAAAGTAAATATTTATATACTGGATGTACCAAAAATAAGTATATTAAATTTAACTTTTTAATATTTATCAGTAACTTTTTCTTGCAAACCTAGAAATCGAGTTAAATTTTTTCAAAGTTTTGTTACAAATTTCATTAAGCGTCTTTTCAAAGTAGAATGTCCAAATTACAATGTCTGTCTACATATTATAACTTTTATAATAATTAACAATCGATTTATTTGATTGTGTCAAATTTATTTAAAAATTCTTACAACTTACATTTATCAAAACAATTATTTCATATTTTTTTTACTGAATCAAATTACTTTGAAAATACTTAAACGATACGTTGTTTTATTAAGATAAAAAGCAAAATAATTGAGATTTTGAAAAAAGTTATTTCAAAATATTGTGGCTCTCAACAATTAAATTATAATTATTTCTGTTACACTCTGTATAAAAATGATAAGGTGAATGAATATTATTTAAAAATATGTACACCAACTACAAAAATATGTAAAACGATAAATCTTCCAACAATCTTCTTAGAAAAGAGGTCAAAAAATTAAAAATTATGCAGAAATAAAACAAAACTTCCTTAACGACGGTGTCTGTCCTATAAATCATTGTAGGAAAAAACGTATTTTAATTTTTCCCATCTTTGATAACAGCGGCTATGCGCACATTTACTAATTAAGAACAATTGTATTAATTTTTTGCTTGTTATGTCTCTGCCGTGGTATCTTCACCTGTGCAATTTATACCTGTCACTTTTCTTTTACTTTATCAGTTCATTCACATTTTAAAATTTTAATCAAAGTTATTTTCCTTATCGTTTCTGTCCAAAATATTTCAACCGTGCATTAATAATTTTAAGTGGAAATTCCAAGAAATATAATCATTTAAATAATTGTTTTTATACTTTGCGTCAACAATTTCCCTACTGTTATATCGAAAACAGTTTTATGATATAAAATATTGTTAAATTTTTTTGGGTATTTTTGTTGTTGTAACATTGGTACTTCTATTGCAATTTTGAACACCTGATAAAATTTGTTTTAAACGATATTTCTCTGGAACTAATGATCGGATTTGAAAAATAAAAAAACTGTTGAAAAGAGAATTCAAAGGCCTTCCGAACTGTGTCATGTTTGACACCCCTTTCCATTTAAAATTTTTGAGTTGCAGTCCACCCCCATTTTAGGGTTGAAGTTATGCCATTGGTACTAATCTAATCAGATGTCTCCCTTTATACTAAAATTGAAGTGTTCGAGCGTTTTTTGCAAAATTAATGTTAAGTGGCCAAAAATTGCACTGATAATTTTCACCGGGCCACCCTGTATGTAATTTAAAATTTCTTCTTAGATTTTTGATGAAAGTATGATGGAATTTTGGTGACAATGGTTTTGTGTAAAAGACATGCGTAATGATAACTTCTCTTTTCACTCATATTAAACCAACCTGCATTTCTGATATGAGCTGATGACACAGTATCTTGTCAATTAAAGTTGCGTGTCATCAGCATATAAATGTACCTTACTATGCTTAACAATTTTAGGTAGGTCAAATGTATATAAAGAGAATAATAAGGGACCACATACCGACCCTTGAGGAACACCTTTTGATATATTAGCCAAACTTGATTTCATATTATTGTATGATACTCTTTGTTTTCTGTTACTTAGATAGTTAATGAAGAAGTTGATGCTAATATCATCGAAGCCAGTATATACTATTATTATTATATACTATTATTGACTTGGTGTGCTGGTTTGCTTTGTTAAAAAATATATTTTACATTCGACTCTTCTCGATTCCATTTCAATGTTAATTGTGGAATACATTTACCTACTAAGGAATTTAAGTAATTTACTTAAATTTAAAATTCCGTTAAAGTTTCAGTTTGAGGATAAATATTATTGTATACTTTTGCCAAAAACGGTATGTAGTTGTTTCGCCGAAATTAATATTCTGATTGTGCAGGCGATATAAAGAAAAACGTACAGATCTCATTTCAGCTATTTTTGTGAATTATTTTCCTCGTTATTTTAAATGTCTGTACGAGATCTTTATTAATTTTTGCATGATTGTTGCTTTGGAATATTCTTTCTTTTGTTATAGATTGTATTTTTTTCTATTATTGTAATAACATAATGTAAAGTTTATTTATATGGATGAAGTGTAAAATGTCAATATATTACAAGTTTATTTAAAAAAATGATAAAAAAACAATAGTATATTATTATACAAGTTTTTTAAGACGGTATATTGTTTCATGAGTTGGAATGGAATGAATGGAACAATACGTCGTACAAAACGAGTATAATATACTCGTACTATATTTTATACTTTGCTTCACTTATTTAATAAAAATCTTAAAATTTCCAATTAAAAAAATAACAGATTGTAATTTAGGGATATATAAACGTGAAATATGGTAACTGTGTTGAATGAATTTGGGCACATTTATCTGTCAATATACATTTAAAATATATGAAAATATTTATAAATCTATATATTATGAGTTATGAAATTTTAATATCCTTTTAAATTAGTTTTGTTTATTCAGTTTTCATACTCAGAAATAATATAAATTGTATTATAAAACATTAAAAAAAGTTTGAGTATATTAATGTGACATTTAGTGAAGTGCAGTTAATAGAAGAACAAATTTTACAACAACAAAAATACTAAAAACAGTTTAACAATATTTTATATTATTAAACTGTTTTCGATATAATATTAGGGCTATTGTTAACGCAAAGTATTAAAACAGTTTTATTTAAACAAAAATAACACAAAATAAACTTAACGATTAATATCTTTTACTTAACTCACTAATTATCACTAATATTTATTTTCAGACAACAGAATTTATTTTTACGCTATTTATTTTTACAAGATATCAATATTTATTTCCGCAAAATATTTATTTTTACTTTATATGTCGTTGTTCGGACCTATTACCTCCACTCGGCTCACTAACTCTATACAAAAACTAACTCAAACCGCCAGCCGGGGCACTTTATACCTGCTGGTAATTAATCTCGAACCTTCTAGACTCTTCTGGACTCTGATTAGACAGACTATACTCCGTTTTTAAACTATAGACAGCACTAGACGAAGTCACATTTACACCACAGCGTTAGTGAAATACTAGTAGTTCTGAAAATAACTGGTTTTAATCGTGAAATATCACAAAAAGAGAAATGAAACGAAAAACACGTGCAAATTAGACAAGTGATTTGACAACTACTGAGAGCTTGACGTTTCAATTACGTTTGAGAAGGTTAACTTGAAATTTTCTTTCTTTGGTTTCTTGGCAAGAGCCAATCACAGGCATTGATTTTCTCACTAGAATTTCTAGTTACTGTCTATGGTTTAAAAACAGAGTAGAACAAATGAAATTGGCAGAGGGCAGCTGTCAAAATATTATTTCAAGTTTATTACAAATTTACCTGTAATAGAATAAAATAATTCTATTCATGTGTATCGATATTTCGCATTGTAAAGATATTGTTTAAATTATATATTCACTCAAACTATCAAAAACTTTGTCAAATATATATAATAGTGAAGTCTGACCTCACTATTAGATATATTTGACAAACTTTAAACAGTTTGAGTGAAAGTATAATTTAAACAATATCTCTACAATGCGAAATATCAATACAGATGTATAAAATTATTTTTTTCACTGCTAGCCTACGAAGATATCATTATTAACCTGTTACTGAGTTGTGAAATTGTTTTTCTCTACCGCTTCCTTAGCAACGCTTAACAACGGTCAATAATGGATTATTATTAACCATGGTCAATTATGCGAACTGTCACTTTTTAAAGAAATTCACGCTTCTGAATTTATTTAACTCACTGAACGCAAGGAAAATATTATATTTAAATTTGCCGCCTAATTTCAAGTTGGCAATAGTTAAATTTCAGATTAAAAATTAACTATCTTATTCTGTGATCTTATTTCTTGTCAAATTTTTCGTGCGTTCACATTATATTCACAATACAAAATGTTAATTTATGTATTTATTTATTTATTGCAATATTTATTGTTAAATCTTTGAAAAGGTAAGTGTTAATTGTTATATCATTTTAATTATCTTACTTTGTACATTTTTTTTAGGGTTATAATTACATTTCTATGTAAAAACACAAAACGGGTAACATTTATTTGTTATTTATAGTTGAAATTGATAGTGCAATTGTGACAAGTCAAATTTATTGCTGCAGAACCCGTATTCAATGAGGTTTGAGTGTTTCCTATATTTATTGTCGCATTATGAATTTCTGGCATCATTGACTGAGGTATGGGGCTTGTTGAAGGGTTCGTAGCTAGTAGTGAAAAAAATAGTATATAAACCACGGTTGAGAAGATCATTATTGACCAGGCGCCTTGTATCACTCGGGCTTCGCCCTCGTGTTACAATCCTGGCGCTGGGTCAATAATGATTATCTTCTCAACCTTGGCGTATAATATACTATTATTGTATTACCAATAAACTTTTAATAAACTTGAAATAATATTTTGACAGCAGCCCTCTGCCAATTTCATTTGTTCTGGACTGCCTAATAGTTTAAAAACAGAGTAATTTGTTATTTTGTCCGTTGCTAGACGACTTAATGTATATGAAATTAGTAGGACAGTTATTTTCTACAACAGTCCGTTGATAATGATAATTATAACCAAATTATAATTGTTATCACAAACTTATACGTATGTTGCTATTATGCTTACATTAACGGTGACATGAAAAAACATATTAAATTCTGTATGTATATTATGAATATAATTTCCTGTACGGTCTATAAATGTTGACAGGTATTCTATTTCTATTCTAATCTGTAAACACAATACTAATGTCTAAACAGGATGCTAATATGTCATCTAATCTATATCAATTGTTTCAGTGTTCGTTCAAATAAATTATTCATAATTTCAAATTGATCGATGATGTTATTTCATTAGTAGTAATTATTAACACAACACACACCTAATTATATTTTATCTATAGCTTCATTTAATATATATGTACACATATACCGGGAGTTTATTTTATCAGTAAACATTGAATAAATCATTACTATAGTTACGGTGTAAATTGATTGATAGCAATGTGTTAAAGCGTTTATTTTATAAGTATACATAGGCATAATTAACATAGACTAAAAAAATAAAATATTAATTAAAGAAATCATAAATTATTTATTTATGTTCAAACAGACTAGTTAGTCTCAAAGTTTTACCCCTTGTTAACATCCTGAAATATCAAACTAACTCAAATCCCAATCCGTAAAAAGGATTAAGTATATTATTTTGTTCCAAAGATAACTCCACTAATTATCAATATTTGTATTTGTATTTATATGAATGATACAGAGGAAGATTTGTGGTAATATTCGACAACCTAGAAATAAAATACTTTGATAACATGCATGCGCAAAGCATTCATTTATACATGGTTATATTTTTTTATTAAATTCGTATTACATGGAAAAGAAACTTCTGATAAAATAAACTCCCGATATATAACAAATAATATTAAAATACATTTTCGTTAATAACAAGGTTGTTACTTGTTAAGGAAGCTTATTATAACTTACAGTAAAATGAAAAAAGTGCAATAATTTGTGCAGTATTATTTTCGTACAAGATGCAAGAAAAGATAAAATACTCCTTCGTTAGTAATTTTCGTTTAATTATGTAGGTTTTAAACTTTTTGTAAAAAATACTTGATCAGCTAATAATAGGTTCTTAATACCTACACAAACCCACCCACAGACAAACAAACGTACTACAATGCAACCAGAATTACACATAAGTATTTAGGGAGAACAATAGATAAATAGACATAAAAAAATCAATGAGGAATGCGACCAAATTTTAATTTTTACATATATTATACTAGACAAAAAAATAAAATACCTGTATTTTTTAAATCGATTCATTATTTGTATAGTTTACAAGAAAAAAAGTATTAAAAAATTGTGGAAGGTGTACTATGACGTCAGCGTGGTAGAATCGTAAAAGAAGACTGATAGACCGAGAGTGTAAGAAATAGTCTGTCTATGTTCTTCCACGATCCTACTATGCTGACGTCACATATTCTGTATCCAGAACTTTTAATTGCTAATAACTATATTATAGCAAATAATGTTTAGTTTTTATATTTTATGACTTATATATATATACTAAAATTCAATTATGGTCACATTTCTCATTATAATATTTTCAGTAATTTCATATTTTCGGAGCAGCAAAAGATTTTGGTTAGAAAAGACATATTCGTATTCTAGTTGCGGTTGGTATTTTTATTTCCCCTTATGATTTTAATTTAGCAGAAGCCGTGGATTTGAGCCGGCAATTGCGTCATTTTGCAGTTTGCAAAGTGCATGTAAACGACACTGAGATTCCTCCGGATCTGGTTTGGGTGTTGGAGCCGAATTCCCGCTCGTGAAGATGTCTTCCTACTCAAACAAATGGCGCTGCGGGGTCAACAACTCCAGCCAACGACTCTTTTTACTTTTAGGGATGGCTATATGTGTGTGGCTCTTTAACTCTGTGAATTATCTTTAAATGGAATTTGGAAATTGTAATCTCGATACTTAAGACGGAGGGAGAATCAAAATAAGATATTTTGGAAGATGAGTAATAGAGTAAAAGTGGAAATAAGTTATAGAGTTGACGTCATTCAATCCACAAATTTTCTAATTCTAGCAATGAAACTTGTTTGTTTTTAATTACAAGTCGATTACAACAGGAATATGCATTTTTTATTAAATTTGCAAATCTATTTGTTATATAACACAATATAAGACTTAAGTTAGTCTATTTTATGATAAATTTATTGTATATATTCTTGTTGTATTATTTGCTCTAGTTCTCAGTAATTACTTTATTTATTTATTTGTCCCAGTAGTTGTTTTAATTACTCTAGATATTTGCACCAAAATTTGCTTCATATAATTTTGTTCTAGTATTCATTCCAGGTTTATAAATTTATATACTTATTTGCGCCAAAATGTGTTCTAGTTTCTCCGACAAATATTCTACTTATTTGCACTTTATTCTTAAGTATATTGCCCCATATTCCTGCTCTAGTATTTGTTCTAGTTCTTAGTAATTGCTCAATTTTTTGCCTCAGAATATGCCCTAATTTCTCAGCTAATAATTATATACATATATTTGATCTAGTTATTTATTGTCCTATGTATGTTCTTATTCCAGCACATATTTCAGTTCTCTGTAATTCTTCTATTTATTTGGTCTAAAATATGATTTAATTTTTCCAATAAATGCTCTTATTATTTGCTATTAAATTTGCTCTAGTTCCTATTGTATTTATAACATTAAATTTCTACTTTTCTATTTGTCCGAGGTATTCAGTAATTGCTCTATTCATTTGCCTGTTTTATCAAATACCTTATTTATTTTATTTATTTTTTCTCTTTTCTAATAATAATAGAAACGATAAAAACACAAAAAAAAATTAATTGATTCGCTTGCCATAATTATTAATATACCATATATCAGAAACTATATATTGTATGTTTCAAAGGAAATATATATTTATACAAACATGAATCATTAGTTCATGATAATCGTAATATTTTTTGTATTATTCCTTTTTCCCACTCATCCTATTACCTCTTGATAATAAATGAAAAAGATGAAGTTTAATGAACGTCAGTGATAAATTGATTAATACTACACTATATCATTATCTGGATCTTTATAAAAATATATGTATTAGCAGATGCAGGTAGCAAGCTACTGGTACTACAGTGGAATAACAATGAAGCAAATTAATAGTTAACTTCAAAGTAAATTTCACACGCAATTAACTTTTGGTTTTATTGAATAGTTGCCCTTGCAATAGTAAAAATAGTTGACGTGAAATGATTGCACCTGCTGCTCAAATATATTTACTCGTGTAGTAAAAAGGATAATTAAAATTAAAAAGCTCTTTAATGGGACTTGATTTACAAGACGAGTACTTTGAATAATTTAAATTATCGCAATGAACATCAAGACATTTAATTTACTGTCATTTGTTACATATAGGATTAGTAAGAACTATAAAAGTTGCACTTAATAAATTCACCCATTATTGTTAAAATAAAAACAAAATAATACATGCATTAAAAATACTGATATATGTATATATATGATCACTATAAAAATAATAACATATTATACATCAAGGTTGGGAAGACTATCGTTACTGACATAGCGCCAAGCAACCGAGGGATATAAGGCGCTGGTCAGTAATGATCTTCTCAACCGTTGTGTATAGGTATATTATTTTTTTCACTTGTAGCATTTAAATTCCAATCATACGTACAAAAATTATATTGACAATAAGAAACATTTTGACATGTACATTAACTTGTTGCTTAATATTCGAAAAAATAAAGTAGGTTATTTTTGTTTTTATATTCGACGATAAACTAAGCTACCGAGGGATACAAGGAGCTGGTGAATAAAAATTGTTGTCGCTATAATTATAGTGTTTTTAGGTAAATAAAATAGGTCATAAAACACATGTGGATTAGAAATTATATCTCATTATTTTTTGGTTCGTATTATAGTAACTTCGTTATAAAACCATCTCTACTCTATTATTTTATAAAATGTCATTTTAAAATGTCAACTGTCAATTTTTTTTTTATATATTTTATATCAATGATAAAAATATGTTGGATAATATATTGAATGACACACCTGTGTTAATTACCTAAGTCACTTGAGAATTCGATTTTTAATTGTTGATAATGATACTTTTTTGTACTAATATATTTTTTTTTACAAAATATAACTACATTCATATTTCAACACTGTAACAAACAATAATTATTTTATGATTTATTTATAGATGGTAAATTCAAACCCTACAATTAAACAATTATACTTCGATGAAGGATCGATATTAAATTTGACTTATTCTAGATTCCGTCAGATCATTGACTTATATAAATTATAATTCGCTTGGGAATATAAAAAATGTGTTAAGTTAAACAATTATTAAGTATGCATTGTTGAAGTATATATAGTTTAAAATAAATTTACTGTTCTTTTTATTACTATTCCTATTTTTTCCCTAATGAACCAAAGCATTTATAATATTCAAAACTAATCAATTTCGTATCCTCCAGGTACAATAAATCTCAATTCGTCACTTTAACCACGAAAACACATAAATCAGACAGCTGATATATTATACAATTACATATTCCGATTAACAAAACAAAGACAAAGATTATCCACCTACGCTTTTCGGTAAGATAGATCTCTTTTGAAGTAGTTTTCATTAATATCTCACAGGACCCTACCTGTTTGTGTCACCGGGGTGTAAGGTCATCGAAGAAGACTTATTCTTCTGTCTACACCTTGGAAGAATGCTATTTTTGTCCGATAAGTATTTAAGGTTATAACCTGTACAAAATAGCGAACTACGCATGTTTTTTATGATGAATAGCAGCCTACTATCCATAAACACATAATTCTTTAACAGGTATCTTGACCAAAATAAATGTTTTGTTGTAGGAGTGAAAAATGAAAAATGGTTATAAAAAGGGAAATTAATGTACTTTCAATTACTATAACATTATTTTTGACAGGTTCTTCTAATAAAAAGATTAAATACTAGTATTGAAACATTACTAACTTTGTTACCTAACAAATTTCAAAATATCTCAAAAACATTTCATTTTCTGGACTTAGTAAATAACGATGCGCTGATTTCAAAACCTGCAATCCTATTACGCTTCTTCGATTTTATTTTGTTGCTTTACTATCTTGCTTTTATGTATTTTCAAAACCTATAACCTTATATCAAAGTTGTGTAGAGTTAAAACAAATCAAATATCAGTATTAAATCAAAAATTGTGTTGACAAACGCGAAATATCCGAAAAATACTCATTTTTGGGTCCAAAATTTTTATTTTGGTGAATAGTGTACATTGATAGAACTCGACGCGCTGATTTCAAATTTTCAAACGAATTTTAATTATCACTTGTCGTTTTTGAGATATTTGCTGTCAAAGTTGCACCTTAAAAAAGTGTGCTTTTGTGCTATATCTTTAAAATGTGTAGAGATACGATCTCAACGTTTATACCAATCGATTCTACGGGAAAAGTTACATAAAGAAATGTTTTCTCCGCGTATACGTTCTTTGTAACGATTTGGTGAAAAATGAGAAAATTGAAAAAACCTAAATTTCAAAATTTCTCAAAGGAACTTTTTTGTCCAAAACTTTCCATTCCATCTGGACATGAGTAGATATCGATGTACAGATTCCAAATTTTCAAACCGAATTGAATTATCTTTTACCATTCTCGAGATATACGTGTTCAAAGTCGAGTTTTGGCAGTACCTAAAAAAACATGTTTTTTAGGTATACTTCGTTAAGGGTTAGGTTTAGGACTTCGCCGACCTCACCAAACGATTCTACGGGCAAAACTACACAAGTGTACCAATTTTTAGATTTTTATTCCAAAGGATACAATTTTTAGAAAGGAAAAACGAAAATGGCCAAATTCGTAAAAAATCGTAAGGGGTTCATCAGGCATTTTTTTCGATTTTTGGGCATTTTCAGTTTTTTCCTTCTAAATATTCTATATGTTAAGATAAAAATGTGGAAATTGGTATACTTATGTAATTTTGCCCGTAGAATCGAATGGTGAGGTCGCCAAAGTCGTAAACCTAACCATTTAAGGGGTATACCTAAAAAACCTGATTTTTTAGGTATAACTTTGAACTCAAATATCTCGAGAACGGAAAGAGATAATTGAATTCTGTTTGAAAATTTGGAATCAGCGCGTCGATATCTACTTAAGTCCAAAAAATTAAAAATTTTGGAGACAAAAAGTTTCGAGGCGAAAAATTGAAATTTAGGTTTTTTCGTATTTCTTATTTTTCACCTAATCGTTCCAAAGAACGTATATGTGGGCAAAACATTTCTTTATATAACTTTTCCCGTAGAATCGAATGGTAAAGTTGTTGAGATTGTATCTCTAGTCATTTTTTAAATATGCTCACAAACACGCTTTTTTGAGAAGCAACTTTGACAGGAAATATCTCCGAAATGAAAAGAGATAATTGAATTCTGTTTGCAAATTTAGTATAAGCGTAATTAATTCTTTAAAAAATAATACAAACAAAATTTTGTAAAATTTGACAATTTTCGAGCTTAAAATTCGACATTTGTAAAGATTTTTAGGTTTACGCAAAAATACAGCATCAGCGCCTTTGGGATATACTTCCCCTGTTATGACTACATACATAAACTACTATATTATTAATTATTAATTTTATAAACTCATTTTTAAAAACAAGAAAATATATCTTTTGTATAATTTATTGTAAAGTCAAATGATACGCCAAGATCTGATTTTAATATACAAGTTTGGACGTTTGCGAAGTCTCGAAGTGACAAAACATAAATTAAAACTGTCCCGTTTCATTGGTAAATTAAATTTATTTTTAGTAAAGCCTATATATTTGGGGTCACCAACATTATATATACAGGTAGAACACGTGTAACTCTTGAAAAGGTTTTGTAAATAATCCACCATGTATAAGGATCTCAAACAAATGCCATACGTTAAATAAATAAATCGATACATATAGGAGATAAGATAAAATTTAGAGTTTATAATTTTTACAAATAACTTCCAAGTATTTTTTTTTTCGATTTTTTTTTAATTTATTTATTTTGTAACCATGGCGCCCCTCACATATTGGCGCCCTTCTGCCACGCGTATCTTGCTTACCGTATAGCACCGGCCCTGTATACATATTAAATAGTTATTTGTATATAAAGGGACTAAAGCGTAACTTTTTATTACGTAGAATAAACCATGTGAGTAATAAAAAATACTTTAGTCCTTAGATATACATTATATTTTTTTCCGAAATCGTTAAATTATTAATTAAAAACATAAATAAATGCATTATGTGTTTATAAAACGTTAGCTAGCTATAGGGACGGGGATGGCTGTGATAATAAAAGTACTGTCAAAGTATCAAATATTTCTTTATAATTTTCATTTATGTTTACACCTGCTTAGACGTCGTCTGCATGAAATCAAATACATTATTATCAAAGGTAAATAAGAAATAAATTTACCAATATTATTATAAAATGATATGTTTGTTATTTTAGATAGTGCTAAAATAATCTGCAAAAATATAGTACTATTAAAATATAAGTTAATTCAGTCTGACAGAAGAGTCCGTAAAGTTAAATTTTGATATAAGAGTCTGTAAAGTTTTACTTTAGCTACTACTTTGGCAACTACACGGAGTGATATCGTATACTTTAGTATCGATTTCGAAAAAAATAATATATGTTTTAATTTCAATAAAAGTGTTTAATTTAAAACAAAGTACAACAGAGTTTCTATGTAGATTTTACTTTTTTCAGTGGGTTTTCAAAAAAATAAAACTGTTATTACTAGCGACCTCCATTTTTACAAATGTAATAGGCTCAATAAAATTCCTGCAGGTATTTATTTTCTGACATAAAATATTTTTTCTGGTTTTAATGAAGAAAAATTACTACGTAGGTACGTTAAGTATTTAATCGTTATTAAGATAACAACGGGTATGTTGAAAACAGTAATTTTTTTTTATTCTCCAAAAATAAATTCCACTTTTAACCGTTATTTCATAAATAATATATACAAATTATATAAATGTAAAAAATTAATAGTTATTTATGATACAAGTGTGTTACATTACAGATAAGTCACGTGGTATTTTTTCAAGTGACTTAGGTAATTAACACACGTGTGCCATACAACATTTTATCCAACACATTTTAATCATTGATATAAAATACATATAAGATTTTTGACAGATGGAATTTCGAAATGACATTTATGAACAATATAGTGTAAAGAAAGTTTTATAACGTAGTTACTATGATACGAACCAAAAAACAGTGAGCTAATATATTTAGCTCACTAGTGACTTATGACCTACTTTATTTATCTAAAAACAGCGTACTTATATCGTTATAATTACACGGTATTGGATAAAAATATTAAGTTAATAGTAGCACATATTATTAAGTGTCAATTGAAAATTATTGATGTTCCTACTGAGACACAAATGCAGAATGTATCGTTATTGAATATATTTATGTTTTATTTTACAAAACTGACATGCTAAATGCACGCTTACTCGTTCTCTGAAGAATACATTAAGAATGATTTTTTCGCTACGCACTGCAGTAAGTAAAAGAATCTCGTATTGAAATGAATTTGCATTGTCTCTCCTACTCCATCAATGTCTACTTAATGATAACATCAACTTTATATTATCTCTATCAACTACGCAAAAATATACATCTCTGTTAAACCGTAATTAATTTTGTAAGAAAATAAATAATGCAGAACAAACACTTGTTGTAAAAAGAGTTTTACAGGTATTTGCCGTAGAGAATGAAATTTTTTCTTAGGATTAAGTTTATGTTGTATTCATGAGACCGTAACAATTTTTCTCAGGACAATTTATGAAGCTACTATTTTAGAATTAGTACAAAAACAATAATACGACTTCTACTGTATAGTTTCTTACCATAAGTATATTTTATTTCCAACTTTTATTGCAATTTATTGTAACTTGTATATATTGAGATTTTATCTCTGTATTACAATTTCAATAACTATTGTTACCATATTAATATTAACCTGAAAATTTAATAAATATTTTTTTTTAATTAAGGTATAGCATAATTTCAAAAACATGTTTCACAAAATAGTATTAATCATAAAAAAAATATTATAAAAAATAAGTAAAAATTTAAAGAAATAATAAAAAAGTACGGTAGCGACATACTGGTTATAACGTCGAAATTTTAATGTTATTTTACTTTTATCGGTTATAGCGACTTCTGGTTATAGAGACGACATTTTTATTTTTATAACCAGACTTTACTGTAACGCACTTTAAAATAAATATAACAAAAATCACATATTAGTGCAAAAAATTTCTGCCTTATAAATTCAAAATAATATACCAGTAAAGTTGTTTTACCGACGAAATTAATTAGATTTAGTTGTTGGTAACATTGTCCACACGCTTTTTTCCCAATTTTCCTAGATCTAGAATGGTAAATAATAATTGTAGAACATGATTTAAACCAACGATTTTTTTAAAATGAAATCTGATTTAAATCAAGAGTTTTAAATCAGTGCAACCCTGATTACTTAGTTATTTATGCTGTAGGGAATATAAGTACATTATAAGCTTCGAGGAAAAATAAACTGAGGCGGAGCTTGCGGATCCACGTAATGTTACAGTACAGCTTATTATATTTTTCTCGCCACCACGAGACATCAGCCATTTCACAGTTCAGGGATGGGATTCTATAACTCATAACAACTACAAATAGCAACTGCACTTATTAAAATATCAATTACAAACGTCAAATGTCACTCTGATCGAAATTCAAATTTGCAATGAATTTAAAATATTCCCACATCAGTGTAGACTTGTAGAGTGTTCTTTATATATGTAAGAGTATATGTAAGTACGAATCAATCATAAACAATCATTAATGTTATAGAATAGCAAGTATACTTTGTAGATGATATTTGCAATTGATATCATAACATGTCCAAATGATAGCAACCATAGTTATAGAATCCCACTCCTGATTTATGTATTTGCAAATTTTTATAGTTGCTATATATAGAAGCTAAAACATTTTATTTCTTCTCCTAAAAATGCCCAAGTTGGGCCAAAATCAGTCGAGGTTGACTGACATTATTAAATAAATTGACTGTATGTTTAAATGTATATCTAGTATTAAATAATGACTTGCTATAATGTATATAATATTGTAATGTGGTAAATATATACTACTCTAAATGCAGATAAAATGAACAGATTTAATGTTTTATTGCTGTACCAACAAATTGATAATAAAATTTTATTTAAAGATAAAATCCCCATTTACTGCCGAAACTTTTGCAAACTGAAATACCATTGTCCATAACTTTAAACGACTTCTCTTAATGCCCGAACTACTTGGTTTTGAAGTTGCGCTTTAATGTTAATTACTGGAAATGAATCGTCGTATCACATCGAGTGTCCGAAGTGTCCGAATCGGAAATTCCTCCCTGTGTTGTATATTTTTGCGTGTGAGCGGTGGTCTGGCTGGTCGTTTTGCTCGTGCGGATTTTTGCCGAGTGGGGAGCCGCTATAAAGACGCTGACCGTGACATTGGGAGCAATCGCGAATCTCAGCATTCAGGGAAGATGTGGAAGATTGTTGTCCTAGCCGTGCTGCTCACCGTCAACGCTCACCAGCATGAGAGAAACCGTGAGTTACAACCACTCTTTATATTTAATCGCATAAGCATACCATTTGTATAGATAACTTTAATAAGTTTCTAGTTGTTATTTTGGGGTATTTTTTTTAAATCGCATCGATATTTGACTTTTTATGAAATCATATCCGAAATCATAAATAACTTTAAAAACTTTGTGGGTACTTTTTGAAAACCACACCGATATTTGACTTTTTATAAAACCATAATTGAACACCGGTATAAAAAGTTTGTAGTTGTTATTTAGGGGTACTTTTTGAAAACCGCACCAATATTTGACTTTTATGAAACCGTAACCGAAAACCGAAATCTATATTTTATTTCTACAAATATGGAAACCGAAAACCAATAAGAAAAATAAATTTATTCTATAACCGAAAACATAACCGATCCGAAAAAATATCAGTATAAAAACCAGTATAAATATAAATATTGTATTAAACTGAAAATGTTGTTAACTATAAATTTTACTTATATTTATAAAATTTTAGTCTAATGTATGCAATAATGATTAACTAGTTATATTTATTGTTTATTTTAACCGAAAGGAAAACCAATATAATATTTTCAAAAAACTGTTACCAAAAACCGAACCCAAATTTTATTAATGTGAAAGCCATTATCTGTAACCGAACCCCAAAATTTTTCAGTTTGAGTCTCTGAAAATAACTGAAAGAAAGAATTCACACTATTCTATACCTGTATACCTTATAATAATCTCGGACAACTAAGTTTAAAATAATAGAAGAAATAGGAATTTAGAAAAAATATTTTAAGCGATTTTGTTCTAACTGATCCATTTTGAAATAATTTGAAACAAATTATTCACAATATTAATTATTTTGCAACAATCGTGTTACCCTCTATCTAAGACATCAGACAACTAAGATTAAATTTATAGACGGTTTAGGAACTTTAACAGATAAAAGAGTTTGTAGTCGGTACTTGGTGGTATATTTTGAAATTATTTAAAACAAATAATTCACATTATTATCTATTTTTATATGGAAAACATTAAGTATGTTTTATTTTAAAAATAAATATAATATAGCTTCACCAATTTGTAAAAAAAAATAATATTTAACTAATAAAATCAAGTTTTTTTTGTGAAATATTTTTCAAAAGGACAGAAAAAATCTGGATAAATATATTCCTCAAATAATTATGCTAGGTAAATTTAAGAGAGAAATATTAAAAATTCTACATTTATTTAAATTACTTAGAACAAAAAGTAAAAATTTAAATAATGCTAACAAATATGGATAGTAGAATTGATCAATTTCCATTATTTTGTTAATAAAAGAACCAATAAATAAAAATGTGTATGAGTCAAGTTTTCCAAAAATATAAATGAGTGTTTAGTTTTATAAATGATTATACACACGCATGAGTAGAGTAAGTGAAAAACGCAAGTGTTAATGACACAATATATATATGTTATCAGTGTAATTGCTTTCAATAAATCAGATTTGAAATCATTGAACTTGACTTTTCTTAATATGTAACAAGGTGAAATTATTCACATATTTAAATTCATAATTTCTCATCGAAAAACTTGCATCTTCGCTCTTAGAACGTTCATCTGTTTCGGTCTCACTTTCAACTCGACGTTCGAGTATTCCAAGTGCTCATTGGTATTTTACACCTGACTTAACCTTACATTGTTCGGTAACAATAGCGGGCATTATAATACGAAATCAACGGATGTATTGTGACAAATAAGAAGGGGGAATTAAATTATGAACATGGTGTTATTTGTATTTGTATCTCTGTTGCAAAGTATTTTAAAATTCTTTAAATTCTCAAGGTAGTATGCCACAATAAACAATTGCTTATGTTTTTGTGGATTTGGCAATTAAAAACAGATTTTGTTTTAACCTCAAAATTATTTTTTTTTCAAATTGCACAACATTCTTAGAAAGGACATGGTATCAAATACCTATTTTTTCGTATAATTTTACTTGTATTTTAATGCTAAATATTATATGCCAATAATCAAATTACTAAATATATTTAATTTTCCATTTTTCTAACTTCTGTACTGATATTTAATTGCATTTCTGATTTTTTGAACTGTATAGAATATACTTTTTAAATATTAAAAGTCGGCACTGCTTTGAAACATTGCAAAATAGAACGAACGTTTGAAAAATAACAAGGAAAGGGTTTTTGGGTTTTATGAATGAATTTTAATATAAGATCGGTTTCCTTAAGTTGATCCTCAAGTCATCAATCGTAATTCAAATCGTGAAGGGGAAAGGGGGATTGATGGCATCATCAAAAAAAGTTATAGATTGAACTAAAGAAACTATAAACACACAATGAAGTACAAATTTTGGACGCAAAATTTACCTTCATCAATGGTTTAAATAAGGTATTCAAATGTTTTAATTATTTAATTTAATTTAATTTTTAACACTAGTATTTCTATGTAATTTTTGTCATAATGTAGCATGTACAGTGCGTGCAAGGAAACATGGTACATAGGACTTTAACATGGGATTTCAAAAAATTGCGGATACTCTCTCTCTTAGACAGATAGGTTTAAAGCAAAACTATAACAATACAAAGTTGTTCAAAATTAATTACAGTACGAGATTTTTAAATATAAAATGTAACATTTTCGATAAAAGTCAGACAGCCATGGAAATAAAAAAATATCTATGTGACAGTTGTGACAGTTAATGACATGTCATTATAGATCATTTAATATTTTTGTAATATTGATATATTATTATTAGAAAAAGAATCTAAATTCAACTTAAATAATATTAAAATAAAGACAAGTTAAAAGTCCTTTCGTTGCACACACTATATACTTTTTTGTGCTTATACAAGAAAGATGTTAGAAAAAGTTTACTAATTCATGCAGCAGAAATTAATGACGTGAAGATCAAATAATTAAATGTCTTCTCAATTACTATTTCTTGATCTTATTATTCAAGCTAATGAAATGAAAACTATAGCATACATATCTCCATTTATTTAATTGCAATTTATATCTTCAGTTGTCAAGAAATTAAATATGTAACACAAGTAATGAATTGACTTAATCGATGAAGACTTGTTCCGAAGCACACCTAACCAAGGTTAGGTTAGGAATTCAATCACCCAGTATAATATCCACAAATAAACCCCAGCGACGTCAACAGCTAATTAAAATCTTATACGTTACTTTTCTCAGCAAATCGACCAACGGAAAGCAATTAAAATCTTGAGATGAGTTGAAAACAGATTAATATGAAGGCTTGAAAAGTTAAAAAGGATTAAATGACAGAGTTGAAAAAAGGCGCTGACAGGTCAGGATTAAAACGAACTCAGATAATTTACTTATTTTAAATAATACTTGGATAATAATTTAATTCTTTCATGCAGGGCCGTAGCCAGGAGGGGGCCAGGGGGGGCTCAGCCCCCCCTGTAATCCTTAGAGCCCCCCCTAGCAATAACAGTACATAAATGTAAATTAAATTTTAATATTTAATTTTTATTATAAAAAATGGTCGCATAAAGTATTGTTAATGATATTTATAGTTCAGATGTGACATATTTTACAATATTAGAAGACGGAACCAGGGATAAAAATAATAGAGAAAATATATCAATTGGCATTAGATATATTAAAGATGGCAGTGTAAAAGAGCCCATATTGTTCATAAAAACTATTGAAAATTTAGATGCTAAAGCATTCGCAGAATTAACGTTAAATGAATTATTAAAGTCTGGTTTAGATGCTAATAAAATATTGTGTCAGTGCTACGACGGAGCATCTGTTATAAGTGGCGAACACGGAGGCGTACAAGCAATAATTAAAAGAAAAATAGGAATATCCCATATGTTCACTGTGCTAATCATCGGCTTCATTTAGTTGTAATAAAAACAATAGATTCCATTCCACAAATTAAACAATTTTTTGAACAGTGTTCCATGCTGTATAAATTTTTAAGACGTGGATCTGTAGTTAAGTTTTTTGAAGGACAGCCTCTAGCGCACGTTTATTAGATCAACGCTGGTCCAAATTAATATTAAACAATGACAATAAAATAATTGATACCCTGAATACAGTATGCAACTCGCAAAGCTTCACTAGAGATGTTATAGCAGAAAGTTTGGGTTTAAAAGCCATTATGTCTAAAAATATTTTTAAATTTATTTTAATATCCATGAAAACGTTTCTAGAAATTATTGAACCTGCCGATAAAATGTTACAGTCAAGAAAATCGAATTTAAAAGAATGCCACAATGTAATACTAGCTATTATAGAAACTTTTAAACATTATCGTTGTACTGAGGAATATGAAAAAATTCGAAAAGAATCTGAGAAACTGAAAAATGATGAAAGCGTCTCCAGTCCTATAAATAAAAGAATACGAAAAACTAATGTTTTTTTAAATGACTATATTGTTACTGAAAATATTAATCTAGAATTTAAGAACAACATAAATCCAAACCTAAATTTAATTTATTTTGAAGTCATAGATACTATATTAAGTGAACTTCAACGAAGATTTGAAACTAATAGTGAACTATTTTCAGCAATAATAAGTGCTGAAACTGATTTAGACTTGGAAAATATGCACTATATTTTAACTCTTGGCATTCAGTTACCATCTAAAGAAGAAATAACTGTTGTCAAGAAAATTATTTCACAACAAAAACAAACAAATAAAGATAAAGATATATTTGAGATATTATATCAACACAAGGATGCCTTTTCTACTACCTACAATTTAATTGCTATTTGCCGGACTTTTGGATGTAGCACTGCATTGTGTGAATCTTCGTTTTCTACACTTACTAGAGTGAATAGGTCACAGAGACTCTCTATGTACCACCAAGGATGGGTAATCTCGCGCTATTAGCATTCGAACAAACGCGTACAAAAGAAATAAATTTAGATTTTTTTTTTGCAAAAATTTAATAGTACAAAAAAATACAGTTGTACTAATCACCTACATTATTTTCTGTGTATTATTATTTATAAACCGGATTTTTTTTATATTAATTATATTGAAATAAAAAAATGTTAATTTACTTGCTCTTTTATTTACCCCCTAAATATTTTCTGGCCCCCCCTGGAAATTGAAGCTGGCTACGGCCCTGCTTTCATGGTATTTATTATCAAAATTTTAATAGCAATTTTAAATACACTCAAACCGTACACACATCTTTGCGCTTTGTTTTTGAAATATATAAACCACCCTGAAACCTTCTGGAACTCAATAATTGTTTCAGATAAACCAAACTAAACCTTTTTAAATCAGATGTACGAATTATTGTTTGGGAAAGAAAAAATGAATAAATGAAAAAAAAAATTATGACCAACAGTGAAATATGGAAGTGGTTCTATACTTGTACGGGGCTGTATGAGTGCAAAAGGGGTGGAAATCTTAATTGATGGGAAAGTGGATTATTTGAATATTTTAAAAGAGAGTTTGGAAAAATGCTGAAAATAGATTCAAAGGATTCTTATATTTTTCAATAAATTATGATCCCAAACATACTACACGTAAACTGCTAGAATAGTTATTGTACAATCTTAGAATACAATTAAAAACGTCTCCACAGTCTCCAGATATGAATGCCATTGAACATCTCTGTGATTTATTTAAAAAAATGTGTAGAAAAGACGCCCTAAGAATATAAAAGAACTATTACATTTATGATAGAAAGATGGGGTAAAATTTAATTCCAAACTCCAAGAAAAAAACCGTTTAACTTGTAAATTATTATAAGTTAGCTGCCATTTTTACAGGTTAGTACAGTAAATATAAAAGAAACCAAACATTAAAAAAATCTAATTCTACAAAAATTAAAACTTAATGAAGATTGTGTTACAATTTTGTGTTATTAGAGTAAATTTTACGTAATAAATCTTCCTAGATTCAATTATTTTGATTACCATTATTAGTTGATTAGATAGTACTCTTACTATCAGAAAATGTGAAAATATAGAGCAATGAATGTCTACTATCCAGTGAACGTTAAGAAAAGTAAAAGTTATGTCTGTAAATCATTTTCTTGATTAAATCTATTTATTATATCCTCAATTAAATAAAATATTGTCATAAAAACATCCTGGAATTTTAAATTATAAAACAAAATAAAATGTGAATTATATTAAAACATAATAGTGTTTTCACGCTTAATTTAAATTCATAAAAAAGTAAATTGGTGTAATAGCAACCTATAATATACTGGTACCTGTAGCAAAAAAGCTACTTAAGATTTTAATTTAAAATATTTTTTTATATTTATTTCATACATTAGTATGTAGAGTACAACAAAAGGTAAATAAATCTAATAGAGGATGATTTTGGAAATCGAGACAAGAGTAATTTTTTTTACTTTGATCGTTGCTTTGTTATTTATTTACCAATTCTCTAGTCGGTAAGTAATGTTCGCAATTACTTACCGATTAGTAAACAATTGGTACACATAAAAAAATCCAAAAAAATATTTGCTTCACTACTAGCCTAGACACTATTATTACCCTTTATTTGATATGAGAAATTGTTTTTCACTACAGCTTGTTTGGTAACTATGGTTACTTAGGTCAATAATAAATTATTATTAACCACAGTCTATAATGAAAACTGTCATTTTTTAAAGAAACTCAAATCTTCAAATCCAAATACTATTTGAATCATTTAAATCAAGAAAAGTGTAAAGTATGGATTCACAATTTAAATATGCCGTCTAAATTAAATAAGTAAATCAAATAAAACGAAATTAAAAGTAAGGTTGACAAACTGAAACATCAAATATAAAAACAAAGACTGCATACTTTATTTTGTGAATATTAAGAAACAAGTTAATGTTCATGTCAAAATGTTTGTTACTGTCAACATATTTTAATAGAAAAATAAAATAAAATAATTGGTGACCGATGATAAAAAGACCGACGCCAAATTGCGGCACAATAAAAACTGTTTATCTAATAAAAAAACACTTCAAGTACTTGACGAACTGTTCCATTTAGGAATATTGTGCCACAAATAATATATTTAATTACGTCAATCTTCCTATAGAAAAATATTGTTTGGTGTGCACTTTCCACTTGGGATAAATGTGCCCGTTCATTGTCTAGTCTAAAGTAAAAATAGTATTATTACCAAAATCTGTGATAAAGAACTTACAATATATAGTTATTGCTTTGTGTTTTATCACAGGTATCGGTAATATATATACGGTACTCTAGCTGACGTGGTGAAAGCACCACATAGCCACATTTATGTAAAAAATATAGGTAAAGAAACTCGAAGATACTTGAACTCTAGTTATCAAATGACAACAATAAATTAAGTAATTTATATACGTGTCGAAGTTGTGACAAAAAACAATAAACATGTTTTTTTGTTGTTTTATATGCAGGAGTTAAAGAACTAATAAATTTTATCGAAAAATTTAATTGTATATCATTAACTGTAAACGCTTGAGTTGAAATTTCGGTTCGGTCGGAGATTCCGTTAGTGGATTTATAAGGCAGTGACAGCATTAAGTGTATTAAGTCAGAATGAATCAACATTGTTTGTTGCTTCGCACAACAGGTTGGACCTGCAACCGGCATAAAAATACCAGCTTCGCGTACGAACCTCTGAATGCAGGTTGAATTTTACATGAGATTACCAACCTTCAGAAAGAAATATTCCCTAACTAATAAACAATATAAATACATATATGGTTTTGAAAAGCTTTTCCCAACCGTGGTATATTATGAAACGATTCTTGGTGGTCTCTCGCAACTCACAATTTGATTTTCATTTATATCTTTCAGTGGAATAGTTACTTGCAAGTAAGAATCCATGGATTCTATTTAATCTTATTTTCTGCTCGTAATATCGTAAGTAGTTTTAGTCTTTATTTTCGTCCACATATTTTATTATAGCAAGTTATTACGCAGGTACACTATTTTGCAATATTTTCATTAAACCCAATGAACGATTAAACGCGGTTCTTCGAATTATGAATAATTTTATAATTTTTTGGTGTAATAAGCAATGAAACAAGATAACTTGTTCGTTATATTAAAACCTGACTGATATTAAAATAAATTTGTAAATAGTATATAGCAGGGTTGGCAAAAATCATGAATTATTAAAAATCAAATAAATCGTTTTTTTTATTTTTCTAATTTTTAAAGATATCTAAATGTAACTACACTTTTTAATTGTTTTAAAAACAATATAAATATTTTATTTGATAAACGAAAACGATATCTGCAATAATATCGAATAAATTTGAATAAAACTAAGAAGAGCAATAAATAATTTTTACTTTTAGTTACTCATTTAAATACTTACATTTTTCTTCTGTTATATGACAAATAAAATGATAAAGTATAATTTAATTTTAACATATTATTATATACCGAACTGATTAACATTTTTGTAGCAAATAATTAAATTTCTGTTTTAATTTGTATTTTTTGATAAAAATCGGTGATCTATTTCTATAATTGTCAAAGTACTTTTTTGTAATTACAATAACAAATAAGTACATATATTTTTATTAAGCTTGTTTAGTAATAGTTTTTTTGGGTACTTATAATTGATGTAGAGAGTGTACCACAAGGTGAAAATAGCCTGAGATATAATTGCTATAACAATTTTATAACTCTTCCAATTTTTTGTTTGAAACAAAATAGTACAAAGGTATTTTCAAGGATAAGATCCTTGACGATTCATAAACCAAAAATAAAATACGACCAGCTATAAAACCTGTGTTAGAATGAACCTTTTATTTGTTTAATTACACATTAAACACACAACACATTTACTTATAAATCGTTATATTCTTTGAAATATCAAAAATGACATCATTATCACACACAAAACATTATTCTCCAACGGTCACTTAATTATTATCATGTAAATAAAAATATAACAACTCGGCCTTCCTGACAGATATGTCGACCCGACATATGAAAATAACAAAATACAAACATTATGAAGTTTAAATATGAAACATTAATTTTTAGGTATTATTTTTAGTCTGTCCATACATATAACTCCTTCGTATGGTCTTGAACTTTGTTGCTCTCCATCAATATCTTTTATTAAAAAGCGATCACCTCTTAATTCCTTTGCTACTTCATAAGGGCCTCGATACTTTTTCTCTAATTTTCTACTCAGTCCCGTACTTGGTGCTTCTGTTCTTACCAGTACAAGATCTCCAACTTGTACTCGTCGACCTTCTTTTCTGTTCTTGTCAAATTGTTTTTTCATCTTCGATCTGTTTTCTTCCAATAATTCTTCAACAGGTTTCAGTTCTTCTGTGTCCTTTATTTTCAATTTCTCATTTAATTGGACTATTTCTCTAGTTAGTGGGTTCTCAGTTAATCCTCGACTTCGATATTTGAAAATTATATTTGCTGGAGTTCTTTTTGTTACCTTATGTTTTTGTTCATCTTTCTCTTCTTTTTCTTTACGTTTCTGCTCTTCTTTTTCCTCTTTTTCTTTACGTTTTCGCTCTTCCTTCTCTTCTTTTTCCTTTCGTCTAAGTTTTTCTTTTTCTTCCTTTTCTTTACGTTTTTGTTCTTCTTCACTGCCTTCGTGTTCTTCGTGTTCGTCGTGATCATCATGATCATCTAATGCTGCGTGATGATCATCTTCTTCATGAGCATTGAATGATTCGTCTATCCATCCATCGAACACTTTGACAAACCTTGATTCTTGTTGTTGTATATCCAAATCAGTAAGTCCTCTCTTCTCAATGAAGATCATGCCAATTAGAACCGCTATGATGGAAAGTAAGACGAAGAAAACAAGTTTAGCACAGATGCCTCCCCCTGTCCCATGGTCATTGTGGACATGGATGTTGAAGTCTTCGTTTCCAGTTGGAGCTGCCGCTGCTTGTATCACAGGTTCTTCTTGTCCTGGTGCATCCTTACTGGAACTTTCTTCTTTCTCTGCTTCTTCTTGCTGCTCAGCTTCTTCCCTCAAGGCTTCTTCTTCTCCTGCTGTATTATCCACAACTTCTTCTTCTTCATTATTGTCCTCATCAGCTGCTGCAGCTTTTGCACTTTCTTCTTCAAAAATTTCGTTCTCTCTGGAAACATTTTCATCGTCAGCCTGATCATCATCAGCCTGATCGTCATCAGCTGCTTCTTCTTCATCTTCTTCAACATGATCATTTTCTATGACAGTATCATCCTCATTTTCAGCGTTATCATTATCATCATCATCATCTGCTTCGGCAGTGTTATCGTCGTCATCATTAGCTTGATCTTCTTGGTTGTCTTCTTCATTGCTTACTTGATTGTCTTCATCAGCGGCTTCATCTTCTTCCTCGGCAGTTTCTTCAATTATTTGAGTTTCTTCCTCCTCCTCACATAATTCTTGATTTGTTAATTTAGTTTTAACGGTAATATGTCCTAAATAATTGTTTGGTACATTCACTGATTCTGTAGCTGTCAATATAGTTTTCATTTCTTCACTGGCTTCACTAATTGGAAGTTCATCTTCGATACATTGCACCTCCAAACTATTTGGTTTACTTATTATCATGACATGTTTTTGCTCTGTATAAGGATGTCCAACAATTAAAGGAATTGTCTGAGTTTCATTTGGGACAACGTGAATTGTTACTTTAGCTGACACGTTATCAATTGTTAATGTAGCAGTAAATAATCCTAAAGGATACACTACACCTTTTCCATAGCCTATTAGAGGTTCGGTGCCGCATTCGTAATAGGAGAAATTAAAATTTTTGACATCATCCACTCTCATAGCACAGCAACTACTTCCTAAATCTATATAACATTTTATTTCTTCGTTATTCAAAAATGCATTTTTAAAATATTTAGTATGAGTGTCTCTTTCTTTTAAAACATTTAGTACGGCATTTGATGTACTGGTAACTCGGACTGCGTCATTGGAATTGTTCACTTTTTTATTTAATTTTAATAAGCAATTTCTAGCAAAATGTCCCTTTTCATTACATTTGAAACAAGTAATGTCATTGAATTTATTTCTATTAATGTTTTCCATATTTGAATTATTTTCTTTTTGTCCTAATTTTTGTTGAAGTGTGTCAGGATTATATTTTGAATTATATGTCTTGTTGATTATAAATTTTGACCCAGTCTTAAGATCAGGTAATAACTGATTCACCTTTGCATATCTGCTTAACGGACCAAGGTAATCACGAAATCTTGAATTATTTAATCCGTGAACAATCCATTCTATTGTTTCGCTTTCTGACATGTTACATTTATTGCACTTAGCTAATTTTTCGAAATAATATTCTACAATATCTTGATTGGTTCGCCATTTATAATTTTGAGCTTCCAATCTAATGCTAATTTTACTCTCTTCAACACTAAAAGTATCTTTTAAAAGTTCGGTCCAATCATTCCATGTTCTAACTTTATCAGGTAGACTGTCTCTCCATGTTTTTGCCACTCCTGATAATTTAGATAACGCGAAATGTTTTATTGCAATTTCATCCCAGTTATATAGTTCTCCAAATGATTCGATTTTCTCTATCCATCTACTTATATTTATTGTTTCTTTTACCGGATCATACTCTGGTAGTACTTGATGAACGTTTTGAAATATTCTTGGTTCTAAATCCTCTTGTGGCATGATTAATATTCTGTTCTCTCGCTTATCAACCAAAATAATTCATTATTCAGTTTGCAAATTCAGTATCTCACTGACAGACTTGCCTTCCGTCGAATACTAGTCGCCTCTTGATTGAAAATTGGGGTATTTATCCCACTTCTGATGTTAGAATGAACCTTTTATTTGTTTAATTACACATTAAACACACAACACATTTACTTATAAATCGTTATATTCTTTGAAATATCAAAAATGACATCATTATCACACACAAAACATTATTCTCCAACGGTCACTTAATTATTATCATGTAAATAAAAATATAACACCTGTGAGAAAAATCTCTCATTATCGACCATTCTTACCGCGGTAATCACGATCATAAATTTTATTATTTTCTCAAACAACGAGAACTGGTTCAACGTGAATTTTTAATTTCAAATAATTAAAGAAGATTATGGGGTACGTATCCGTTGTTATCTTAATAACGATTAAATACTTAACGTACCTATGTAGTAATTTTTCTTCATTAAAATCAGAAAATAATATTTTATGTCAGATAATAAATACCTGCAGGAATTTTATTGAGTCTATTACATTTCTAAAAATAGAGATCGGTAGTAGGCGGTAGAAGTCAGGGTTTTTTTTGGAAACCCACTAAAAAAAGTAAAATCCACATAGAAACTATTGTACTTTGTTTTAAATTAAATATATATTTTAAATTAATCCGTAAATTATTTTTTTTCGAAATCGATACTAAAGTACACGTCACACTGCGAATTTAGCCAAAATAGTAGCTAAAGCAAAATTTTACAGACTCATGTCAAAATTTGACTTAACGGACTCATCTGTCAAACTTAACTAAACTATATTTTAATAGTATTATATTTTTGCAAATTATTTTAATACTACCTAAAATAACAAACATATCATTCTATAATATTATTGGAGAATTTATTTATTATTTACCTTTGATAATAATTTATCTGATTTCATGCAGACGACGTCTAAGTGTAAACTTAAATGAAAATTATAAAGAAATATTTGACACTTTGACAGTACGTTTGTTATCACAGCCATCCCCGTCTCAATAGCTAGCTGACGTTTTGGAAACACATAATGCTATTTATTTATGTTTTTAATTAATAATTTAACGATTTCGGAAAAAATATATAATGTATATCTAAGGACAGAACAGATAAAGTAGTTTTTCTTTTTGGATTCATGCTATCTCTCTTTAAATACAACAATCTATTCTAATTTTTAACATTACTTACATTTTTGAACAAAAACACAAAAAGGAAATTAAAAACCCAAATACACAAAACCCCAAAAAACAATAAGAAACTCAGGTGGTTGTTAGTACTTAATGGGAATTAATTAAAATTCAACTAAACTGCACCAGCTTTTACACAAATCAGGCCAAAAAAAGTATATCTCAATTTTAGGGTTGCAGAAAAAAGCGACGAAAAAAATAATAAATTGAAATTTAGTTTGTGGTATACGTCAAGGTTCCAGAAAAATATTTTAATAAAATTCGAACAAACCGCAATTGTACTAAAATAAAACCAGTAATAATTTGATTCGAAACAAATTACTGTTATTAAATAAAAAATTGTATGTACAATCAAAATAATGCAAAACTCACACTCACATCTTTGAAGAATTGAAATCATCTCAGAAACCTGAAACAAAAATAATAAAAATATAACGAAATCAAAATTGGATTTTGGTATGGGAACGTGATTTGCATAAAGTTCAAATATATCATTCGATACAAAAGAAATAGATGTTTGAAACATTAAAAATAACAGTAAAGAAATAAAAAAATAATTGATTTAGTGATTCGCATTTCTTTTGTTATCATTTCATGTCTATTGTAACACATAAAAATTTTTGTAGTGTAATTCAATTTAAATTTAAAGCAAATATATGTCAAAGAATATTTATTAAATGAAAGAACTTTTATTGAATGCAATTTAAAGATGCAATTTTATTTTTGCTGGTTTTACATTCTATGTGTCAGATTTTATCTTGAAATGTTCGCAGCAGGATTCTTGATGTAAAATCGAAAATAAAAATGTTTTCATACTGGAAGTACAGACATTATCTGATTATGTTTTCGTATTTACTGATCTTCTTTTTATATCATTTTAATAATTTATTTTAAAATGATGTTAACATCTAAACTGTCTTTATTCCTCACATTATGTTTTTTAAAAAATTAGGCAACCAAGTAAAGATAGACAATTATATTTTTTCAGTTTAGGGAAAATAATAAATATATTAATTCAACAAATTTATGGTTAAATAATTCATTCATGAAAACAACTATTAATATTAGAAACAGGATATGAAAGTAATATTTTAATAAGAAAATATATTCATTTTCATATTAGCAATTTTATTGTTATAAAATAATTATAATTATCAAATAGTATCTTTAGTAAAATATCTAAAAATGATAATATTGTTATTAATTCCTCTATCTATTTTACTATCATTTTTTAAGGTCAGGAAACTTTTAAATAGGTACAAATATTATTTGTTCTGTTCAAAAATTTAAATCGAATGAAGAAGCAGGAAAAAAATTACTTTTAAATTATTTAGCTGGATGGCCAAAAATAAAAATAAATCTTCAATAACATAATAATTAATAACACTATATTATACAGTAAGGTTGAGAAGATTAACACTAAGCAAAGTGCGAAGCAACCGAAGGTTACAAGGCGCTGGTCAGTAATGGTCTGCTCAAATGTGGTATAATATATGTACAGTGTATGCAACGAAATGCGGATCATAGGACTTTAACATGGGATGTCAAAAAATTGCGGAATCTCTCTCTCCTGATAGATTTAGAGTTAAACTAGAAGAGAACAAAGTTGTTTAAAAAAAAATTCTATATTAGATAAGATCGTAATTTATTGTACAGCATGTCTGTAGTACGAGATTTAATAAAAATAATATGTGACACTTTGGTTAAAAGAGAAGTATCACTGATTATAATTCTTATTGTCTGTACTTTAATATTTTTTAAGTTCAATTTAGATTCTCTTTTTACTAAAATAATATTGTTTAACATGACTTATTATTAACTGTCACAACTGACACAAGGGATTTTCTTTTATTTCCATGGCTGTCTGATTTTTAACGAAAATGTTACATTTTATATTTAACAAATCTCGTAATACAGACGTGCTGTCGAATAAATTTTGATCTTATCTGAGGTACAATTTAATTTTGAATAACTTTGTATTCTTTTAGTTTTGCTCTGAATCTATCAGGAAAAAGAATATCCGCAATTTTTTTAAATCTTATGTTACAGTTCTATGTTCACGTTTTGTTGCACTTCCTATACATAAGTTTTTTCATTACTAGCATTTTAATCCCAATCCTACATAAAACAAAAGAGTTTGACATGAATATTTACTTATTTTTTTTAATATTCACACGAGAGTACTGCATTTCCAAAGCAGTATTATTTTTGAAATTATAATTTTTGCTTACAATATACATGTTATCATTTTTGTTGTTTCATAAATGTATAACTATTGAATGGTCCGTGACAGTAATTATAATAAAATGATTGAAATCGTGTAAGCTGCAAGAGAAACAAGAGTTATAAATGCAGAACACACCCATGAACGCACAACACTAAACGCATATTATCCAAGATCAACATTGTCCCAGCACTAGCTAGAACAGTACAAAAAGACTTTACAGTATGATCCTTGTCCGTCTCGTTGCCAGTTCCCAAGGATCATAATCAGGCGTAAGATTGCTATCTGGCTTCGTGGCTCATGGGAACAGGCGATCCTGTTTTGTACCAAGCGGTTTCGTACCAAACGGTTACGTCCGGAAATCCAACGGGATAATCATTTACCGTTTACCATTTCTGGAATTTTCACTCATGGAATTTTGAAGTTTTTTTTATTTATTTATTGCTTTTTCATGCTTCATGTTTATTGAACGTGTTTCTTGAAATCAAAACAAGTTCAAGTCAAGTAGTAATAGCCGAGTATTAAGTTAAGTAAAATAGTAATTTTTCAAATAGTTCAATAGTACAAATCCATATCAAAAATACAAGAAGCAATATAAATTTAATATTCTTAAATATTAAATAAAATAATAAAACCAGTATTTTAATGCATGTCCTAACAAAATTTAAAGACACATTCAGGATCTAAGACACATGGCCTATTACTAAAAAATTTTTGCAATTTTAAGATTACTTATCAATTTTTCATTTTGGAGTCAAAATAAATAAACCTACGTCTTTTTCGGGTTCCTAGATATGGAGTACATAACTTCAATGTAATGAACTTGGACAATGGATCTGTCTTTTGCTCACTTCAGATCAATTACTTTCCATTTCTCCCGTCATTTTAATTCTAGTGATAAATTTGAAATGTACAAGAAGCAATCTGTTCATCAAGTATTATCAATTACCTACAATAGAAAATCAAGTGAAGTCGAGTAGTGAATTCAAGAAAAGCATGATTTTCAAGTCGTTAAGTAATTCATAAAACCATCAAGTTACTTAACTTGATAAAATTCTATTTTATACATAGGGCCAGTTTTTCAATCGTCTATCAAAGTTCCTATTAATTACCAAACAGATTAAATTTATCTGGCTCGTAAACTCCACGGTAATGAAAATGATCTGGTTGACATCTTACAACGTAAAGTCTTCTACACACCTCATTAATAAAATGTAATATTCTTCGTCGTTACTCTCACAAAATACATTGAATTAATTCCATATTTTGACAATACCAAAAACTGTCAAAAATTTGCAAATGCTACAGAATACATTCGGCCATATTCGGACCAACTTAGTAAATTTATCCTACTGGCATAATTTTATTGGTAACATAAACTAGCTGTTAGTTTATCCTCCTGTCATCTAAGACATCCTCTTGGTAACGCTAACACGATAATGAAAAACTAAAATTCGTGGTTACCATGAGGATTAATTTAACAGAGACTTATCAGACACACAAGAGTACAAGTGCTTCTTTATTGAACAAAACTTGTATCAGTCAGTGTTAATCTTGTCATCTTCTTATCATCTCATGTAGCAATCATGTACAATCTAAGGTAATACATCAGTAAGGAATGAACGTCATATGAAAAGCGCGATTCTTCTAAGTGACACGGTCAAGTACCTGACATTCAGACATGAAGCAGGAATGTGGCGTATTTCAGATTTGCTATCGAGGCATCAGATGTAAGGATGATACTCGGGGAATAGTAATGCGAACTGACTGCAATGAGGTTCTTTACATACCGGCGAAGGAGTAAAGGCAAGGTCGAACGAATAACGCGATAAGAAAATATTTACATTGTAACAATATGGAATGTTTTCCATATATTACTGTAGATCTGTTACTTGAATAGTTGAACTGAATCCAAAATAATAGTTAAGTAATAAATTTGTGAAGTTTATTACTCAAAACTAAACTAAATTGCCAATTCCGTATGCAAAGTGTACAAACGCTCAGGTTTACATAAGGATAACCTTACATATTGTTACATTACGCCGTGATTGCAAATATTGCGTTAAATTTATAACGGTGATTGATGTTATTAGAAAATACAAATAGAATATAATAAATGAAATAATATACCGGGTGTCCGTTTTAGGAAGTTACCCATTGGAATCTCGAGAACCGTAAGAGAAACGAAGTCGGTTAAATTAGGACAAAGTTGTTGCTTTAGTTGCCTATTTCAATCATATAATTCTTTTCCCGAAAAAATGTATAAGTCACTTTGTCTTTTTGACTTTCTCGTTTCAATTCATACAAATTTCTAGTTTGCACATGTTATAGACATTTTTTACTAGGAATTGACAGCTTTCCTCAAAATTTTTGTAGTTAAATATTAGATTTTTTTCTCTTTCCAATGACATAAACTAATAAAATAAAGAATTATTGATTTTATTAATTTTCGATGGAGTGTTCTTTGGAAACAAAATCAAAAATCTTTTGTTTCAAACTAATTTTTAACAATTCTATTCAATAATCGTCTAAATTTATACAAAACAGAAGGAAATATGTAGACTTTATGGGAAACGCTGAAGATATGTTGCATATTGAACTTAAATTTTGTCACTAAAATTATCTATTGTTTTAAACAATGCAATTAGTTACGATTCTCGAGATCCAAATGCTTAGCCTCTTAAAACGGACAACCTGTGTAGTAGGCCTGGACATAACGGACAAAATTCCGGTTAAATGTGAAAATAAAGAAAAAAAGTGATACCTGTTATAAATAAGAATAGAAACACAGGTCGACTCTTTCCTAATAATAATATCATGAATTAAAATAGATACAGTATCTACCTAACTAAAATTCAAATTATAGGTAATAAGAAATTTCTGATTTTTGAAATATGTATCCTGGAGTTTTTGGATAATATTTTAATCACGATTAGGCGCAGAATGTTAAAAATTTGTTGTTTGCCTGTCTTTTTTATTGTAATCGGTCATACCAAAAAGGGTACTTTGCTCGAAGGGCTTTTTGATTTATTCGCATAATTTAAAAAGACTTAGCTGTAGAATGATTTCATTTTGAAATTAAATAAGTTTAAATGAAGTGCAACAAAAATGTGCATAATAAAATAGGCGTACAAAAAATCAGGTGGTGTCCACATCAAATTTTTTTGGTTTATGGTACAGGAATTGTTCATTTTATAACGATTTCTTTATCAGTCCTTGTTAAAGAACAGACTGTATATAACATAACCCTTAAATCATTCTTAAATAACTTAAAAAAAATGCCAATACAGTATGATTATTTTGGAAGCTTATTTACCAAACTTAAGCGTCCACTTCACGCGTGATAATATATGCCTTCTTGGCTGGGCGAATCTCCAAATTGGGCAGTAAATAATCCGAGCGATAAAGAAACCGCAACAGGAGATTATGAATTTATGAGAGTCTGGTGATGTTAGCCGAAAACACCCGCCATTCCCTGAACTGCAGGTATCCAGATAAGTTATAAGACGACCTGTGGTCAGGTGGTCACTGCAACTGCAAATGGAAATCCCACCTAGCGAATTATCGCCTTATTCAATCGCATTTACATATTAATTTTCTTCTTGCATTTACATAAAACCAAATTAAGTTATCTAAATTACAATTACTTTTGGAGTGTTGCAACCTAACCTAACCTGTTAGTTTCAAATTCATATGTATAGCTGTATGAATTGATTTTGTATCTCATTACATTGTAGAATAAGCCGATTGGTTCTTTCTAGATAATATAGGGTTTGCTGTAAAGTTCTTTTAGACAGGATTTTTTTTCTGTATTATTAATTATGTAAAATAGCTTTCGTGCATGTATTTTTGTTCTATAACGTTTAGCAGTGTGATCATAAAAAAAGTATAGTTTGCCACTCGTACAGAATTACTATTTTCATACCTTGTGTGATTCTAGCACTCGACTTTACACCTCGTGAGACATAGGCTACTTTCTGCACTTGTTGCACAATATACTATTACGAAATCTAACTGAAATGTACTCTGTGCTCTTCAGAAAAATCTTTTTTTAAATGTAATTATCTTTCGCAGTGACTGAACAAAATTTTTGTATTTATTCTACATATTTTTAAGTGTAAAATGTCACAAAACATAAATATTTATATAATAAGGTTATTAAATAACGACAAACATAACAAACAGTCTTATTTAAATGAAAATAACACAAAATGAACTTAACGATGAGTAATTCACGTTTAATACATTAATTATTAACTAATGTTCATTTATTTTCACGCGACAGTATTTATTTGTACGTTATTTATTTTCATCAAATATCAATATTTATTTCCATAAAATATTAATTTTTCCTTTACATGTCGCTGTTTTGACCGACTAGCCCGACTAGACTCTACTTCACTCTCTTCTACTGACTGCCTTCACTAACTCTCTGAACACACTTTATACCTGCGGATAATTAATCTTGACTCTTCTGGACTATTTAAAACTGCCGAACAATAGCGGAGTCACCTTTATCTTACTTAAAAACTACCTGACGAGACATGTTATGATGAGTCATCGGCAGTAAGTCACGCTCGTTACTATGTATATAAATTAAATTTAGTATAAACTTTTTTACTACAGCCCATTTCTTTCCCTTCTAGTAATGCCTTGGACAATTTTGGAGATCTGACTAGTAAGCTATCTAACCCTCCATAAAAGGTTGTAAATCCTGCATTAGTCAGTATAATTTTTGGTATATACCACAAAACTTTAAAATGAACACATATAAACAACATTTGAAGATAAAAATCTCGTGAACGAAGTCATGCTTGAAAATCTTGAATACTAAAATATGAACCATGAAAATGTTTGTCAAATGGCAAATGTATTTCTTAAAGGTTATTGCCGTTGCCTTCAGAATTAATTTCAAATTACACCACAAAAACACAGAACATTACGTTTCATTAAAATAATTATATGTATCATACAATGAAACATTTTTTACATGAGCTGTCAGTACGCGTTTAATGACTAATATATTCAGACATAAAGACGTGTCACTCAATGTGAATTGAGATAAGGATTAAACGTCATTTTTTTGTTGAGATTATCTACAGTCTTTATTAAACGAATATTTTAATCCCTAGAAAAAATAGATACATATAAGTTTAATATCTGATGATGTGTTTCGCACCTCGATTAATTATTATGATAATATAAACACTAAAGAATATCTACATTATCATTTATATATTCAAATATATAATCATCCACCATCATATCTTATTTTCATAAGTAATATAATAAGAAGCATGGATTTATTGAAAAAAATTACGAATAGTTGTTGAGTATTAACAGACAAACGAATGTCAAAAATGACATTTTGATCACGACAGCGAAATTGTCGTTACTTCGCAGGAAGTAAAAGTAAATTTTGTCAATTAAATTCCTAGCTCAAATTATATTCGCATGATTATTTTACGAATAATAAATAAAAGAAGCTTTCAGAACTCATAATTAATCAATAGACAATATTTTTATATAAACAAAATATAACCATGACTATGGTACTGTGGTTTTATCAAATTTCTTCACAAACTATCTATGATCATCAAATGAAGTATTCTCATTGGGTGAAAATGACGTGTGTGGAATAATCATTGTTAAAAATACTAATACAACAAGTAACTAAGAGTAAGATATAAAATGAATATTAAGTACTAGAATTTTATTTTTAAATTGTAAATAATCATGTTCGCTAACCATATATGTAAGGTTTAAGGCAATTCACATATGAAGTCAATTTCTAAATCAAACATAAATATTCGCTCTAATTTTTATGATACAGTACCACATGTCCCTATTAATATATTATTAACATTCAACAGTATGATTATTAAATAGCATCATTGGAAATCGTTCCAAAATCAGTGAAAGTAATGCATATTGAACTCATAAATCTGACACTTGCTGTCTAGATTCTGTAGGATAATCAACTGATATTTATTCCTAAATTAGAAGCAAGTAGAATTTTCTTTCTCCTTTGTAAAATTATAGGTTTGATTGGAAATTACATTTCCAGTGGCATAACTTCAACTCTGAAATGGGGGTGGACTGCACCTCAAAATTTTTTAATGGAAAAGGGTGTCAAACATGACACAGTTCGAAAGGCCTTTTAATTCTCTGTTCAACAGATTTTTATTTTTCAAATCTGATTAGTTCCAAAGAAATATCGTTTAAAATAAATTTTATCAGATGTTCAAAATTGCAATCAAGTAGGCTTAAACTAATAATAATTGGCAATAAAAAAAACAATTCCTCTCTTATCCATGTATTGATAGGCGGGAGGTAAACATTCAGGAAAGACGCAACTGTTTTAAATTTTTGTGATTAAATGTCAAATTCTTCCAGTCTACCAAACAGAAGGTTCTTTATTTTGTGGTTAGGTTTGTGGTTATTTTTATCTCCTGCGAAGACAACAGAAGCGAGGGCTCGAACGTCGCACACTTGATGAATGTACAAGTCGCCATTATCTGATCGTGAACTAGTTTTTAGTGTTCAGCTTTTCTTTTTGCAGTACTTCTACAAACATTGCGATTATGTTGCACGTAATAAAGTACAGCGTGACGAAATTGTTAGATCATAGACATGAGAAAGTGATTTCATTGTTGAAGCTTCAGAATATATACCGCTGATTAGAAGAAAATGCTTCTATTGTTGCAAATATGTTGGTATACACAGTGTTCCACAATTCAATAGCCATAGTTAAAGGGTATACACCTTAGGTAATTTTAAGTTAAATTATTATTGTAGATTAAATTTAGTAGAGTACGCCATGATTATAGGTACTTTATTTTATTAAAATTTAACTCAAAGTTAATTAGTAAAGTAATTGTTCAAAATGTCATCCCTCTGCCTAAACATATATTCTAAGCCTTTCTACATTTAAAGAAGTACCTCTTTGAAGAGTATCAGGTTTAGCTCGCATGGATGTATTTAGCTGCAGCCGGTATATTATCAATTCATTCGCCCTATTTTTTTGCATAAATGGAACTCTTCATGTGTCTCCAAAGATAATAGTCGAGAGACATCGGTGACCAAAGTATTGGACCTTCTGGAATTCTACCGATTAGCAAAGTTAATATTCAGATTTGTTCTTACATTTCCATCAACATGAGACACACTCTTGATTTGAGTTATCGTTAAGATAACACAAGCATGAAACGTCCAAGTAGAAACAAATTCAATAAATACTCTATTAAAAACATCGATCTTAAAACTTGTAATATTGAGTTTCGCACATGAATATAAAAGGTGGAAATGAGATGGACCACTTTTTGGAAAAATAATTATTTCTCTATAATAATATTGAATAGTTTTTAAAAGACAAAATTTATTTATAACATCATATAATCTAGGCTTACCTAGAATATAGAAAAAAAAATAAACTATGTTCTGAAAACTACAAAAAAATATTTTATTCAGGTTCAAAAAAGCTCAACTCTCCTCCACTATATATAGATGAGACGGACCAAGGCTATGAGAAGATGAACTGTTTAACCGATTGTTGTCATTTGTTATATGTGGTATACAGGTACACTCTTCGTGTAAATAGCAACCACAAATTACACATTTTATCCAATCATCCTTTTTTATCACCCTTTGATTAACCATTTAAAAAGAGGTCTTCAGAACTCATGAAATAGGTACTAGATCATCTAACTTTCCATGTGCGCATAATTTTTGATCTGATCTACCTCGGCGAGTGTATTATTTAGGATCAGTTCGTTCAGTAGAGGGGATAAAAAATAAGTGATCCAAATTCAAAAGTGTAAGTTGGATCAGTTCAAAGTAGCACATGGAATACCCTTATTGTGCCTCAGACTGTAAGCTACCCAATTGGTACCAAGAATAAGAAAAGGAATGAATCTATAGAATAGCAACCGATTAAATTTTATTACAGTATGTCTTTGATATCCTAATCTCGTCCAACTACTGTATGTGGCTGGTTATATACAAAGCCATTGTAAAAATTCTGTATCGCCGCGGAGAATTTTTTCAATGGCTTTACTTCCATTAGAGGCGGATGGATCAGGTTGAAAGACCAGTGACAATTTACAGCCGAGAACGCGTCGGATTGTCTCAACGACTGCGCTGCCTACGTGGCCAATTAGCTAACTTCTTTATGCGCGAAATTTTCAAGTACATTCCCAGAAAGAATTATCGATAAGGATAAACACACCGTAAACACTAACGAACAAAAATGGTCATTTCGATGCAAAGAACATTTTGCCAGAAAATTACACATTTTATAACACAAGCTGCATAAAATGTTGAAGTGGACAAAATCGTAAAATTTTAATGTTTGAGTTTATGATCTTTAAAAAAACTTAACGGTTTTTTATTGCCAAAGTGATAAATTCTGAACTTTTACAATTCTGATTTTTTTTTTTTAATTATTAACTTAATATGGAATATTTATTTGGAACGTTGAAAAAGTCCGAAATGATTAGTTTTAGGCATAGGATATCTTTAATAACATATAAAGGTAATACAAAAGACCCCCAACTGAATTATAAATTATAGGGTGTTACATTTGAAAATGACGAGTTATAGTCATTTGAAATTGAATAAATTAGATTCGCTTTATTGAACACCCTGTATAATTACATTAAGAAAAAAATATGTAAGAACATAGAGTATAGTTACAGTTGTACAGAAAAAAATAATCTTAATTTTTACTATTAAAATAAGTTCAGTACGTCTTTATAAAGCAATGCGTGTATTTGGTCTTTTTTAGAGAATAAACAGAATAACTTGACAACACAGCGGAAAACTAAAACAAAATTTATATGTCCGTATAGATGAATAAAATACAATTGAAAATATATAAAAATATAAAGGGTGATCCATTTAAACAAAGACAAACAATTCTCGCCGAGCCGTAATGCAACATCCTGTAAATGCAAAAATAATTTTACGTTATGCTCCTTGAGTACACGAATAAATGCTGTAAATAAATTTATTCTGTGTTTCTAATGGTAACGGAGATATCGAAGATGAGTATTTTTATCACACACCTGTAAAAATAACTAAGCTCAATTTGTAATAGACTTTAAAAGGGGACTTCAAAAGGAAAAATATAAAACTAACACTAATTTTATTTTTGTATGTAACTTAAGGATAAGTTATTATAATACGAAATGAATATCTTTATAAATATTTAAAAGATAAAAATAAACTTAAATACTATACAAAAATGGGTAAAATACCAAGACGATATACTTATTGAATATATTTTAAGGTGATGACATATGTAATACCAGATTTACGTTTTTATGTTAATCCTAAGTAAGGATTATTTTTTTATGTAGCTACTGTTACTATCGTCTATTTTTTACTTACAATATTATAATTAACATATTAATTCAAAAATCTTTAATGCAAAATTTAATATCATTGATATTCTGATCTAACGATAAAATCACATTTTAATTTTGAGATAAGAAAAAATTATATTATAATTTTTTGTTTGCAATTTTGATACTTGTGGGTGTACACATTTCCTAGTAATAGAGATCAAATTTAGATTGCATAATTATGTAATTAATTCTGTTGTAAACATCTCCCATACAATTTTCGTGTAACTGTCCACCCGAATAGTGTGGGTGGTGAAAAATTGTGATGCTCCTTATCTTCCATATTCGAAAGCGATTAATTAAATATCCTAAATGGTAGGGTTCAAGGTCCTTCAGGATAAAAATAAGAGTGGACCACACAACGAAAGTGACTTGGTGCAAATAAAACGTTACTCAGCACTGTTACGCACTTTACACCGTTTTTATTTAATAAAAGAACTCAACAAACTGTTTATTTGCTTTGCTAATTCAAGTGAATGATTATTATTATTTATTTATGTTTACGATACATGTACCTCAGTGTGCACTCTCCATACTATATTTAAATCTGATTATTCTACAATATAGACAACGCCTTGAAGAAAAAAAAACAATTTTATCGTTTTGACAGCTGACAAAAGAAATGTAACTTTTTGCAATTGTAAGTGATAAAACATAATCTTTTCCCTAGTAACCAAATCAAAACACTAACTACATACTATAATTTGCATTATTTGTTGTTAAATTAATTAGTCGTATTACACTCTAGAATTGTATTTTCTTCGTATAAACAATTTGACAACAGGATTTTGTAATCTGACAACAATTTGACTTAAAAAATGATTACAAAATAAAATCTCTCAACCTACAGTAAAAAGGTTTCGTGATCAACAGAAATTTATCCAGCAAAATAAAAAGCACTTGTGCAATTATATACTTTACAACAAAATTATATCAAATTAACATACCTATAGCAATGCTAGCTAATAAGAATTTATTTTATGAGTTCAAATTATACCCACGGTTGATAATGAAAACTGTTACTTTTTACAGAAACTCAAGTCTCAAATAGAAATATTGTTTGAATCATTCGACTTAAGAAAAGTAAAAAGTATGAATTCATAATTTAAATATGTCGTCTAAATTAAAGATGTAAATCAAATAAAACCAATATATATCAAAAGTGAGGATGACAAACTGAAACGTCAAATATAAAAACAAAGACTGCTTACATTATTTTTGTGAATAGTAAAAAATAAGTTATTATTCATGTCAAAATGTTTGTTATTGTCAATTTTTGTATAATAATGTATATACTACTGTTAAGAAGACCATTAATGACCAGCGCCTTATGTCCCTCTGTTGCTTCTCATCTCGGGACACAATTTGGCGCTAGGTCAATAATGATAGTCTTCCTAACTTATAATTATTATGAATTCAAATTAATTTATTCTTCTCTTGTATTTTGAGAAATGAATACTTTTTATACCGTTACAGCAATAAAAAAATAACAACTGTTGGCCATATTCCAACAAAAATATTTCAATTCTTATTGGAGTAGCTGTAAAAACCAAGCACTTTAGTAATATAAATGACACGTATTGCACTTGAAAAGGACATGCAGTGAGATACTTTTATTTTAAAATAAAATTATGCGCTGCGCTTCAAGTGTAGAATAAAATAAAATAACAAACCACATATACTTGACCTTCAGAAAAAATGTAACTTGTATCAAAAATAAACTAAGAAATATGAGACGAGAGATACTTGTATATGTAATAAAATACCTGTATGATATTTTAGGAGTAATAATAATAGTCGCCAACAATTTATAAATTAATATTGTTGTACAATAAAATGCAGGTGTCTTAAAGGCTTAGAGATTATAAACTATAACATATTGTATTAAAATTGAAGTAAAACTTAAAACATTGTCATTCTAAAATTTGCAATTTTTATTCAAATTTTATGAAAATTTATATACCAATATAATTTTTACTGTAGAATCGAATAATAATACTCGCAAATCTGTATCTCTGCACTTTTTTTGCTTACAGTACAAAATATAACCATGTGTGAATTGCAATAAAATTTTAAAATTCTTATTAATTCAATTTGTTGCTACAATTTTTTTCGTGGAAATTTATACAAAATTATCTACCCCTATCCTTCTACAATATATAAAAATTCATATCTTCACGTATCCCAACCTTATTTTAATTCAAACTACCCCTGAACTAAATGTTTGCACAACGAAAAATGGTGGAGTCGCCTTTCAACTTCAAATATAAATATCTCAAGAACGGTAACAGATATCCAATGTCTGTTTGAAAATTTGAAATCTACGCATCCTAATTAACTTTAAAACAACTTTTCATAAATTTCTGAAAAAAAAAATTTTGACCAATTTTCATCCCTCAAAAACCAACCCCCTTGGATATCTCAAAATTGGGGGTAGATACGACTTTGATGACTTCACCAATCGATTCCTCTCGCCGAATTACATATGTATACAAATTTTCATCAAAAAATTCCAACGCATTCCAAAGTTTGAAGGTTTGTTAAAAATCGCAAATTTTGCCTGTTCTACCCCTTACGATTTTTTCAGATTTTGCTCATTTTTCAGGTTTTTCACTCTTTTCTTTGTAAAAACTGAACTAATTAAGATAAAAATTTAAAACTTGGTATCCTTATGTGAAATTTTCCGTAGAATCGAATGGTGAAGTCGCCGCGGTCGTATCTTTACTCTTTTTAGGGTTAGAGCCCAAAAATGGGTGTAGTGAAGTCAAACTTTAAACTCAAATATCTCGAGAACGAAAAAAGATATTCAAATTTGGTTTGAAAATTTGGAATCAGCGCATCGAACTGTATCTACTAGTATGCGTAACTCAATTTTTTGGGTTTGACCCATTTTTGGGTGTGGGACCCATTTTAGGGTAATAATTAAAAATAAGTTTCATTACGATACCAAAGCAAAAATTTGAGTTAAATATAATTAAAATTACAGGAATTATGAACAAATATATTTTTGAATTATTCTCGGAAAAAAGTTTTTCGCAAATTTTCTCAAAATTTCAATGTTTTTAAGTGTGACAGTAAACACTCCCTAAAATAGGTATATTAAAAACCCATTGTTTACATGAATTGATAATAAATAAAAATCTGCTTTATCTAATAACAAATAATTAATTTTTCAGAAGCTCCTTCTTTGAGCGAAATCCTGAACGACGAAAACCTCCTCCAACAGTTCAAACAATGGCAGCAGACATTCCAACAAGTAAACGTCGATGGTTCCCTTACCAAGAACTACGGCGGAAATAACCCTTGGTTGCAACCGCAGCCACAACCGCAACCACAACCACAACCGCAACCACAACCACAGCCACAACCGCAACCGCAACCTGGAGGTTACGATAACCCATGGTTGCAACCGCAGCCCCAACCGCAACCACAACCATTGCCACCTCAACCCAGACCGCCAGTACCAACTAGACCTCCTTATCAACCGCAACCGCAACAACCGCAACAACCTGGCAACCCTTGGTATCAACCACCCGTAAGTTATTCTTTTACAAGCGGGTGTAGAATACGTTTTTTGTGACATAAAAATAGTGACAGAACTAAAGTATTATTGCCTAGGGTGATATCCGTGATAATGCGTATCCGTTAGGTCGCTTTTGTCACCGCAAAAATTTATTATAACACAAACCTTACTTTTTGAAAACAATTCCGTATTATTAATGAAACCAATTATAGCTGAAGAATTAAATAAATCTTATCTGGCGAAGGTACCTCCTACCTAATGGAGTCTCTATGTGATTAGTTCTGGGCGAACAGTGGTTCTCAAACTTTTTGATATGAAGATATCCCAAATCGATAATATAAAATTTCTGGCACCCCTATATAACGTTATGTGTATGAAATTTTAATCTTAGGAAAACATGTGTAACATGTGCTAAATATAATTTATATAATTCCTTTATATTTGGATGTATTTTGGACAAACATTCTCGCGTTTCATGTTGTATCAATTTGAATCATTCTCTTTTTCTTAGTTTTGATGTTAAAAAATGTAGTAAATCTTAGGTCACATTGACCCAAGCGGTACAAAATTGAACTAAAACTAAGTGCGAAGGATTCTAATGAAAATTTAGAATATATCATTCGCAACATATACAGTCCAAACTATCCATCGTTATATTTGGAAAATAGAGGCAATTTTGAATTCTTAGTATTAACAAGTGCTTTAGGAGTAAATATTTTCAACTTGCCTCAATTTCCAAAATTCTATCTTGAACTTTAAAAGTTTTAATTTTATCCGTCGATTTTAAGAAATTTTCATAATAACGTTTAACAGAAACTTACGACTTATGTTGCTATGGAAGTAACGTCGACGGTGGTACGAAAACGATTTTTCATTTCCTTTTTATCATTTTCTGATTACAATAATTTAAATTTTATGATTTTTTTTTTCTAGGCTCAACCACAACCAGAACCATACCCACAACCAGCACCACAACCATTGCCACAGCCCTTACCACAACCAACTTACCCCTCTGAACCGTTACAGCCCTTACAGCCTAGCCCTCCTGTATCACCTGGTAAGTGAATATTAATAATAAAAATTATCTATAAACATTTAAAGAATCAGTCAATAAATCATATATACAGGGTGGCCCAGTGAAAATTATCAGCGCAATTTTTGGCCACTTAATATCAATTTAGCAAAAATAGTGAACACGTCAATTTTATTATAAAGGGGGACACCTGAATGGATTAGTACCAATGGCATAACTTCAACCTTAAAGTGGGCCTGGACTGCACCTCAAAAATTTTAAATGGAAAAGGGTGTCAAACATGACCCAGTTCGAAAGGCCTTTCAATTCTCTTTTCAACAGTAATCCATTCAGGTGTCCCCCTTTAAAATAAAATTGACGTGTTCGACAGTTTTTTGCTAAATTGATATTAAGTGGCCAAAAATTGCGCTGATAATTTTCACTGGGCCACCCTATATTTTTAATGTTAAAATTAGCTTTTGTTAATTGTTGGCTATTTCCTTTCAGAGGTAGAAATCCTGCGAAGATATTGCCTGAAACCCAGAGGCCAATTTCCTGCCCGCGCCTGCAACAGGTACGTGAACTGTTGGGACGACAGCATCATCGAGCAGGAGTGTCCTGCTGGACTCGTCTTCTCCGAGAGGGGATACTGTGACTATGAATACAATGTCGATTGTTCTGGACGACCGCTCTCTAATGGAGGAGGTACTTGTTTCATTTTAATAATTGTCTGCATTTTTATTTGACTTCAAACTTTAGTTTCTAAATCTTATATAATAAAATTAGACCATCGAAATTATTTTTGGAACCAAGTCAAAATGTGTTTTCGATGTAAATGTTTGTTAGTTTGAAAAGCAGCCAAAAAATATATCATCACACGATTAAGAAAAGAATAATATATTATGATTAATCTAGATAATGTTTGTGCTGATATATTTATAATATACACTCAAAACAATGTATTTATAAACTCATATAACTCATATAACATCAGCAACACACATAACTTTCCAGTTAAGCGTGTGTCGTTAAGTTTGGTGTAAAATGTTATTATTCACATAGTTTGTCATAATAAATTTATTAAATTGACTACAAAATAATAAATTAAATATAATTTTGTTACAGTTGTGCCTCAGCCAACAATGCCAGAAGGATCCAGACATTGTCCATCACCTTTTGGAAACTATAGAAATGCCATAAACTGCAGTGAATTTTTCGTTTGCGTTCATGGTTCTCCAGTTAGATTTAGTTGCCCGTCTGGTTTATATTATAGTACCGTAAGTATTAAAAATATCCGTAAAAATTACAATGTGAGAAGGGTGCTGTATAATCTACTTTAATTCTTGCCCTAATGTAATTAATTCAAAATCACCCTCTTTAAAAACTAAGTTTACTACCTGACAGAGAAGATAATCTTCCATGTAAAGTAGTCTAATTCTTGCCCTAATGTAATTAGATCAAAATCATCCTCTGTACAATGTGTCACCGTTACTGACCTAATTAAGCTTTTGAATTTTATATTAGTTTATTATCAGTTCTATGAAATTTGTCCCGAATTAATCGGTAACCAAATTTTAACTTTTTAACATATAGGGAATCCATTTAATAGGCTAATCAGTGGGATCTCGAGAACCATAAGAAATATGAAGTTGGTTAAATTGGAACAAAGTCGTCGCATTACTTGGCCATTTCAATGATGTTTTTGTTTCCCCGAAAAAATGCATAGCTCACTAGATACGTGCAAAAAATAATTTTGGCAAATTTACTTTATGATTTATAACTTTCTTATTTCAATTCATACAGGATTCTAGATTGCACACTTTGATTATTGTAATAATTTCGGTCTGATATCGAAAACGACGATACGATCATATTAAAACACAGAAGAATGTACGAATTATTAATTGTTATTTTTCTTCGCAGGAACTTGGAGTTTGTGACTACCCCTTCAACGTAGACTGCATAAACCCACGTCCATTAAACCCTCCACAACCTACATACCCTCCGCAACCTACATACCCTCCACAACCAACATACCCTCAACCACCCTACCAACCACCCTACCAACCTCAACCCCAACCGCAACCGCAACCACAGCCACAACCACCTGCACCAGTAACCGAACTACCACAACCGATTTGGAATCCGTACTTGCGACGCGTTCCTGCAGGTATAAACAAACGAACCGACATCAGGGCAGAGAATAGTTATATACAGAAGCAACACTCCATGTCGGTACCTTTCATGTTACCCTTTTCAGTTCTATGACCTTGGAGTATTGTGTAGACCTTTAAATTTGTTGCCTTCCCTTATCTCTCCCTAAGATGTGACGAAACTTTCCGATTTTAAACAATGCTCTCTCTAATTTTCATTTCTCTGTCTTACTGTCGCTTCTGTATAAACCTATTCTGTGATCAGGGAATACAGAAATATATAAATTTATGTTTCAGATCTTCTAAATGACAACAAGTCTTGCATACCGAACTCAGTGTACCGTCTGGAGACAGATTGTGCTTCTGTTGCTGTCTGTAGAAATGGAAGGACTGAAGTAATTAGGTGTGGAGACAACACTGGGTACAATGCCGATCAAGGATTATGTGTGGCTAGACATTTAGCCAAATGGTAAGAAAATAACTCAGAAATAAATATTTCATATTTATATTCTTTATAATACAGACGTAGCATTTAATAAAATTCACTAATACACCAATGTTTCGATTGTAATATCATCAGGGTGTAAAATAGTATTAAAAATGAATCACCAATCAATTAATACCATTTATAACCCTGATGAAGACTGATTTACAGAAACGTTGGTGTATTAGTGGATTTTATTAAATGACTGTTACTCCAATACCTAACTATCTAGTCGAATAAACCCAATTCTGTAAAATATAATGAACAAAAAGTTCAGTCATATGTGAACATTTTTAAACATCTCATAATGTTATACATGTTTATGTTTGCAATCAAGAAATATACAGAAATCCCCTAAATTGTTTTACACGTATGCATTGGAGTCTATGTAATTTAAATGACTTAAAAAAAATAATTTGAAAATCTGTTACAAGTTTATCTTCAATGGTATATCTAAATAATTTCGCATGTACCTAAACTCAAAATTGAGTATTTTAGGACTAAAGTTTGGTGGTTATTATTTCAAGAAAGGGAAGTAATATTTTTATTATGTTTGAAAATATGGAATCAACATAAATGGAAAAAAATTTAAAGATAAATACCGGAAAAAATAAGAAAATCTGACCTTTGATTATATTTAATAATAATTATAACCTCAGTTAAAATAAAAAAATATGCCTTAAAAAGAGAGAATTAGAGATGTAAACTTTTAATAAAATTTTATAATGAAAAAGTTGCTGAATCAAAATTATTAATACTATTACACATTACAATAAATTAAAATATGGAATAAAATACATTGGCTCGTATTACGAGCTCACATTTATAATAAAATCGCGATTTTAACGCCCACTTTTACATCATAATCTTATGTAAAATTGAATGTTAAAATCACGATATTATTAAAGTAAAGCTTAATTTCTAATTTCATAATTATAAAATTGGACGCAACACAATTATTTATTTTGTTTAAAATTGTATTATTACTGTATTCCTGTTTGTCAATCTCCATAGCAACCAGCAAAACAAAACAGTATAGCAGGTTGCAAGACATATAAAATAAGGAGATTTTACTACCCATAAAATATTCTTTCATCTGAAATTTATGGACAGTTTAAATTGATTATTACAAATTTTAAATCGTGATCACATAAAAAACCAATGTCACTTGAAAATTAATTACCATAAATTTTCGATGGTTCCTTAATTAATTCAAATATGACATTTCAAAAATTGGGCCACTAGTTACACAACATTCTAAAACATCTAAACACTTAAAATAAATAATGAGTATACTTAATGGAGTCATCTTTTTTGCAGTTAACCGAGAGATTTGAACGCTACGTTAGAAGAGGACCAAACTACCTTTAAGTTTTTAAATCTTGCCATTTGAGATTTAGCGAGACTGATCACCGAATCTGCCATACTTTAAGTTAAGTCAGTCGGATTCTTCAAGCGTTTTAGTCGAGAATTATTGACTAAAATGCGACTTAAAAACTTGGCATGACAGTTTCATGCCAGTTTTTAAGCGGGTTGGTGCTGGATCTAAATTAATTAGCAACGTAATAATTAATGTAGTAGACAATGAAAATGTAACATACTCAAATTTCAATAAATTTTTTTACAAATATTTTTGTTCTATTTTTACTAATTAGGATATTTCTTAGCTGGGTATTTTGTTAAATAGAAGATGGTTTCTGGAATTCAACTTTATTCTTTCAACCTCGACAGTTTCGATCTTACATGGGTCTTTCCCGAAGAATACCACTGATATACTATACTATATATACACTTCTGGATAGGGCAGAGCATATGAAAAAGTGAAGTCTACGGCAGCCATTTTCCTGAGGTCTGAATCTAATCCAATTGGCGCGAAATATGAATAAAGTCATTAGTATTTATAACGAAATATGAAAAATCTTTTTAAATTGATTTGTTTTAATTATTTTATTATAAATTGTTTTAGGTACTTATGTAATTGATAGAATGATGAATTTATATTGCTTTCATGGTAACAAATTGTACCGCAGAATGATCGTTCTCAAATTTAATTACTAAAAAATAGGTCAAAAACGATTATGACCGAACAATGCCTAAATCATCTAATATTTCTGAGTATCTACAATCAACAATGGTATTTTACGAGCATTTTAATAATAATCATTTACTAAATATGGATTTTCAGTTTTTATTCCGACATAAAACCAGCTCTGCATTTTTATATCCTGCAAAAATAGAGTATATTAAACTAAAAATGATATTCTGTGAATTTTATGTATAGTATATTTTTACTTGTGATTTTTTATATTTCATTAGACTTCCCTTTACATCGAATATTAATATTTCTATAACTTTTTTGCGCAGTGCGTTTTTTTTTCATATTTTCCTCGTTTTCATCATTCTTTCAATTAAATAAATAGGTACCTTAAACAATTCAGAGTTAAATAACGATCAATCATATCAATAATACGAGTTCATCAACTTTTGATAAAAATCATTCAATCCGAATTGACATTTTTAGGTTTATTATTGTAAATTTAAAAAGATAAAACATACTTGTAAGAAACAGTAAGTGAAATGTTAAACAGTGGAAGCTAATATATGGTACATATGAAATATGTAGTTGTACAAGTTGAGTATAGAAGTGTAAATATGAAACAGGTTTTTAGGTAACAAGTGAAGTATTCTTAGCGCAACAAACGTAAAAATTCGTTAAAATATGCGTAAAATTTCACGAATTTTAATGAACTTTCATTAGAACTTTTCATTTCAATATAATTTTGCATAATATAGTAAGGCGTAAGACACGCACGTGAAGTATGGAATGAGTGTATGTAGTGGAGTTAAGTAATGGAAAAGGCGGAAATCTGAAAGGTTATTGGAGCCGTTCCTTCGTCGGTATGTGTCGCTGCACGTGGCAAAGGTGAAGATTCATTGTGCATATCAAACCAGACAGCACAGTTTCAATCAACGATGTACGCCAAAATGCCGCCGGAGAAAGTGTCAAATACGGACAAACACAATGTGTGCAGGGTCGGACTTGCCCAACACACATTCATACTCTTCAACTACTTCAAAACATTACTCTAAGTTTTATGTTTTAGAATGTTTTTTTCTTCCAATCGGACGAAAACTGACATCTTTCTGGTTTGTTTTCGAGCCGAAAAATGTATTATTCCGGTATTTTAGTGTCCGTGGTTCTTTATTTTCAATATTGTCGTCTAGACAAGACAAGACAAAACTTCGAAAATCTTGTCTTGTTTACAAATTTCAAGACAAGACTTGATCAAGTCTACGTCTGGATTAAAAAGATCTTATCTAAATTGTTTTAAGACTACATTATCTAGAATTTTCTCGTCTTGATCTAGAATATGAAAGTCTTGTCTTGTCATGAAATTTCAAGATAAGACATTTGTTAGTCTTGACTTAATAATCTAGACAAGACAAAACAAGGGTCAAGAAAGTCTAGATTTAGACGTCAAAATTATTGTTTTACGTAAATAAAAGTACGGACAGGAGTCCGAGAAGACACTTTTCCTACGTCATATCAGATACACAATATAGTATTATTATATGTGCATCATAATAGTATATTGTGCAATAAGTGCAGAAAGTCACATATCTCCCACGAGGTGTGAAAGTTTCGGCAAAAAACCTTGTTTAACAAATTAAAAAGCGTATAAAAACGCAAAATTAAAACACAGCATGCATTAAAGTTGCATAGCAATAGCAAAATCATCAATCCAATGAATTTCGTGTCTGCTAAATTATTGTTTTGTGATTCTATCTAGCAACCATGACCACAAAACGCCACATACAATACACAAAATAGTGAAATGAATAAAAATAAAAATTCTGAATTTCAGATCTGTAACGTTTCAAGCTTTACAAAAATATAATATTGTGTATTTTAAAGACTACATTATACACTTCATCATAATATACTAGAAGAATCGACGTGGATAATATTTATTTTTTTAAAATTATACAAAAACTCAAAAACTTTGTAAATTGTGAATTAATATCATTGTTAATTTTACTATACTTGGGATGCTGAACAGATGCACAAGAAATTCCACCTATTAAAGAGCGCTAAATTTAAATAGAACATTGATACTGGTAATATCGTGTCTCTATCAAATATTTTTTTTTGTTTTCATACGATTATCTTATTTGAAATTAATATTATAAATAGTATTTATTAAAGTACTTTAATTATTATCTTAATTAGCCCATTAATTTATTTAGTGCATCTGTTCGGCGTCCCAAGTATAGGTATTAATACCTCTATATGTTTATATGCATTTTAATTGATAATATTAAGAAGAAAATAAAATACAGGAAACTGTTTAAAATAATATAGGTGATATTATTATTGCACTTCAGCAGTTAACAAAATCATTTAGCAATAATAGAATGAAATAAGTATTAAGTTTATTCACACATTTCCTGACACAAATAAATCGCAACACGCTTATTTATTATCCCATTGTCATCGACGTTAGTCAGCGCATTAGGTAATATTTTTAATAATCAAACCGCGAATTTTGCACATGAGCTTTAGGAAACAATGGCGGCTATCACGTTTGCAATCAAAACACATAAATCTTTGCATAACTCCAACTAAATCGCATGTCGCATTGTAATGAAAAATATGTGACAATTGATAAAGTTTATGAAAGTTTAAATAAAACTAAATTGCTATAGCTTATCCCTGGATTTGAAAATGGTATATTATTATAAAAGTTTTATAAGACGGTATATTGTTCCATGAGTTGTTTGGGGCACGGAGTGCTCCAAAAACACGAATGGAACAATACGTCGTACAAAACGAGTATAATATACTATTTTTTATACTTTACTTCACTTATTTAATAAAAATCTTAAAATTTTTAATTAAAAATAGTTATTTATGGTACAAGTGTGTTAAATTACAGATAAGTCACGTGGGAAAAGTTTAGCTCACGAGGCCGCTAGGCCGAGAGTGGTATTTTTTCAAGTGACTTAGGTAATTAACACACGTGTGCCATACAACATTTTATCCAACACATTTTAATCATTGATATAAAATACATGTAAAATTTTTGACAGATGGAATTTCGAAATGACATTTAGGAACAAAATACTGTAGAGAAGGTTTTATAACGTAGTTACTATGATACGAACCAAAAAACACTGAGCTAATATATTTAGCTCACTAGTGACTTATAACCTACTTTATTTATCTAAAAACAGCATACTTATATCGTTATAATTACACTGTGTAGGATAAAATAACAAATTGTAATCTAGAGATAGATAAATGTGAAATGTGATAAATTATTTGAATGAAGTTGGGCAGATTTATCTGTCAATATGCATTTAAATATTATGAAAATATTTATAAGTCAATACATAATGAGTTATGAAGTTTTAATATCCTTTAAATTAGTTTTGTTTATAGGGTTTTCTTGCTCAGAAATGATATAGGTAAATTGTATTAAAAAACATTTAAAAATATTTGAGGTTATCAATTTGACATTTAAAGTGGGGTGCAGTTGTTAGAAGCACCAATTTTACAACAACAAAAATACCAAAAACAGTTTAACAATATTTTATATTATTAAACTGTTTTCGATATAATAATAGGACAATTGTTATCGCAAAGTATAAAAATATTATTGGAACATTTCAAAGTAAAATTTAGATTGGAATCAATATTAATTGTAGTGAACAAAGAGCACTTAAAAGCAACAAAGTCTTACAATGGAGAAATACGTTATCATACACACATCTCGCGATATAGTCCGGTGGATTTTGGGGCCACCCAGTTCTCCTTAGCAACGCGGTGTCGCTAAGTAAATAGGAAATGTTTTGTTTATTTGTTTATAGTGCGTAGACGGTTACCTTTCATTGTTGGGTGGTATATGACAGTATAGATACACTCCTACTTGATTCTAGACTCTCTGACATTAGTTCGTATCCCGGGTACAGTGAAAGTGATACAGGGGCGGACTCAGAAAATTCTTAAAGTGTTTCGTCACTTCATTCACTGTATCTTTGTAATCTTAATACGAACACATTAGATTTTTTTCACGGTCAGATATTTTTTAATATTTACAGATTAATCTTTCAAGTCTTAAAATTACTGATTGGTAAGTAACTTCTAAGAGTACTTACAAATGTTTTAATTTAATTAAATAAATAGAAACATAGCAACAATCAGTTTAACTTAAAAAAACATTTTTAGATCAGATGAAAGAATTATTGTTTGGAAAAGAAAGAATGAACAAAAGAAAACAAAAAGTTATACCCATCAGTAATATATGATTTATTGATGGGAAAGTGGGTTATTTTAATATTTCAAAAAAGAAATTGGAAAAATGTACTGAAAAATTAGGTTTAAGGGATTCTTAAATCTTTCAACAAGATAATGACCCCAAACATACTACAAGTAAACTGTTATAATAGTTATTCTACAATTGTAGACAACAATTAAAAACGCCTCCACAGTCTCCAGTTATGAATCACATTAAACATATCTGATTTCTTCTAAAAAAATGTGTAAAACAAAACCCTTAAAGAATATAAAATAACTGCTACATTTGGTAGAAGAATGGGGTAAACTTGACTGTCCAACTCCAAGAAAATGAGTAGGAAGTATAACAAACCGTTTAAAGAAAGTCATTTTAATAAATGGCGTTTTAAAAGATCATTGATTCTATATAATTTACAGTTGTACGAAGACCAAACTGGCGTACTTAGTTTTTATAATAAAAATCATATTTTTTTCTCGATTTCATTGAGAAAAAATTAAGAAGCCAATACATTATTTTATGTATTAATATAGTACGTTATAATCTAAAATTTATTTCGTGTATATAGGTATATATTCAATAATAAACTTTAAAGGAATAGAAACTTTTTTCCTTTACTGATGTACGGAGACTAATTGGTTTGAGTGTATATCATGATTTTGTTCAATAATTAAGTAATTTACTAACGAAAATTATTTTTGAAATTTGAAACAAAATGTATTATTTATAAAATTTATTTTTATAATTTTCAAAGAAATACCTTCATTTAAATCATGAGTTTAATGCCATTCCTGGCAAAATAATATAATGACATGTTTTTTAAGAATGACGAATAATATCCTAGTTTGTGATAATAATATTTATCATAGTTTCAATATCTAGTAGATAGAATAATGAACGGTAGATCTCAAAATCGGAATTCGAATCTCCTTACCATTTATAACACATAAAAAATATCATTTTGGTATTGTGGTACACTCTCTACATCAGCTAGACGTCTAGCATCTTTGCCATACCCGATCATGGGAAATAAACTATGAGTGATATATTTTCGTTTTAACATTTCCAAATTTTTATGAATTATTAATTAAAATGCGCTTAAGATTTTTTAAATTAATGTCACATTATTAAATAGATTCTTCGAAGAAATAATGTTTAAGTATTCTGTAATGTATGTTACAGATATTATCATATATTCCTTTTATTATTTTTTGTTTCGAATGTGTGTCTTTGCATAGACGATTAGCTTTTTATAGTAACCATTTCCTTATAAATTCATGTCACAGAAAAAATGTAATCTTGAAATTTAGCAGTTTCCGATCTACTAAACCAGTTTCGCATTGCAACCAAAACAAATAAAATCTCTAACATATATAATTGTCAAGCTACTGAAAGTGTTTCCGACTCCTACTTGTTTTGAGACAAAAGACACATTACTTATCAGCAAAAAACTAGATCACTCTATAAAGCAAACATGAATAAAACATTAGAATATTTTTAGATACAGATTTCTCAGATACAAAACAAATTGTTGCCAGACAATTTAATCTTATGTTACAAATGATACAAAACGAAAATAAATTTATAATATTCATGATCTAACTACGGAAATAAACTTATCTATACATATTATTTACAAAATATTGTCATGTATAGTATAAACTTGTTCTGTGTTGAGTTGCCGTGAAGGAAATCAATAAAATAATTAAAACACTGTTCCTTTTCTTCACTGCGTTTATTTTAACCAGATGTACATTTCGACTACACTGTAGTCATCTTCAGTTGTACATTGTAGGTACAACTGAAGATGACTACAGTGTAGTCGAAATGTACATCTGGTTAAAATAAACGCAGTGAAGAAAAGGAACAGTGTTTTAATTATTCTAAGGTACTTGTTTGTTGACTTGCATTTTGTAAGAATATTAATCTCAATCACAACGATAGTTTCAAAATTATTAAAGCATGACTTCCTAATTATATATGTTTTAATTCGTTACTTGTACTTGTTTATTTGCTTTATTGTAATTGTCATTACCTTGACGAAGACAGCAGTTTATGCTGCCGAAATGTTGTGTTTAATAAATAAAAAATTACAGAACTAAAATTAAAAAAGGTGTTTTACATATATTTTTATACTTTGCGTTAACAATTGTCGTATTATTATATCGAAAACAGTTTAATAATATAAAGTATTGTTAAACTGTTTTTGGTATTTTTGTTGTTGTAAAATTGGTACTTCAAATAACTGTACCCCACTTTAAATGTCAAATTAATAATCTCAAATAATTTTAAATGTTTTTTAATACAATTTATTTTATTTCTAAGTAGGAAAACCAAATAAACTAAACTAATTTAACAGGATATTAAAATTTCATAACTCTTAATGTATAGATTAATAATTTAAATGCATATTGACAGATAAATGTGCTCAACTTCATTCAATAGAGTTATGAGTTACCATACTTCACATTTATATATCCTAAGATTAAAATCTGTTACTTTTTTATTTGAAAATTTTAATATTTTTTTATTAAATATAATAATGAAGCAAAGTATAAAAAATACTAAATTATACTCGTTTTATACGACGTATTGTTTCCATTTATGGAAAAATATACCGTCTTATAAAACTTGTATAATAATATACTATTAATTACAATTTAGATTTTGTACTGTACTACATATTTTGAATATTTAATGTTTGACGTGTCTAGGAAACAAACCATGAGGAAGTATTTGTTGCAATGCATGTCATTTAAAATTAATTTTAAATAATATGACAGAACATCAACAATTTCTTAGTTCTGAGAATAATTTCTTGCAAGCAGAATCAATTATGTTTTTGCCACACTTTTACCAATATGATTGTTTTTATTTGACAGTTTCACAGCGTTGGCAAAATGTCAAGCAAGCCGTTTCGTGAATGAAACATACTCTTTTCTCCGATTTACATTCTCGTGGTTTTTTCCCATAACTTTCTTTATGCCACGAGGGAATGCAATGCGTCCAACAAAACAAAAACAAAACGCATTTGAGGTGTTTACAACGAAGCGTTCATTTGTTCCAATGCTACCTTAGTGACCTTACAAAACACATAAATGTGATCGTCTATCATTCCATCTAGAAACTAGTTTACGTGACATCATGCACCATTATTATATTTATAGAAGTTACACCTGTACCTCAAGAAGTCAACTTGTACAATGTTATATAATTATTTTAATAAAGTTGAAACGAATTTGTAAAAAACATGAAAGTGTTCGGAATATTCAATAGTTACAATTTCAAAATTTGTATAGAGCAAGTATGAAGAACTATAACAAGAATGTTATATTTATAGAAGTTACACCTGTAATTCCAGAAGTCAACTTGTACAATGTTACATAATTATTTTAATAAAGTAAAAACAAATTTGAAAAAAACCATGAAAGTGTTTGGAATATTCAATAGTTACAATTTCAAAATTTATATAGAGCAAGTATGAACTATAGCAAGAATGTGAGGCAATGAATTAAGTAAACTGAAGCAATTTCTGTGGTAAATTACTAGAATTACTACGAAATACTAAGAATTTTACAATCTATTTATATATAAGATAAATAAAAATATAAAAACAAATAAATTACATGATGTTTTCGGCGTATGACAAAAGCGCATCAAATGGTATTTTTTGTTACAAAAACGTACCAAATATGTTACTTAACCGCACCAATGTCTGTATAATTGAAATATTCATATATTAATAAATTTGGTGTAACTATTTATTCAATGTTGGAATAAAATAAGTTTAGGCTAATTTAGGTTAGATAATATTAGAGCAAACAATTATAGGAAAATGTTAAACGTACAGTGAGGCAAATAAGTACAAAAATTACTGATAATTAGGACAAATACTATATATTAAGAATATGGAACAATATTTAGATCAGGAATTAAAGCAAGCTCCACGACAAATAACTAACAACTACAGGAAAATTTAGAGGAATGATTAATAATAAGTACAAAAACCAAATCAAAACTATGGTACATAATTTAGATGAGTATTTAGAGTAAACTCTAAGACAAATACTTAGCAATGACGGGAGAAATTAGAACACATTTTGAAGTACTTAGAGCAATATGAAAACTAGAACAAATAAGTAAGATAATAAGAAAAAAATTTAGGGAAATAGATTTCAATTAGTTAAACTCAATAGGAAATAACTAGAGCACGTTCCTGGGCAAATAACTAGAGCAATACTAGAGAAGGTATGTGGGACTTACAATATTAGCAATTTGAGAAATAGCAGCCTATTCTGAGGTAAATAAATAACTCAGAAAATATAATTAGATAAACTAGAGTAAATTCTGGATTAGCTACCCAGAGCAATTTCCAATCAATTTAGAACATATTTTGAGACAAATAAATATTTATGAAGTTAAGATGTTCAACGACAAAAAACTGAAATTATCTTCGGATTTTTTTCAGTCCGGAATAAATTCGCAATAACAGAATATGGTAAAAAAGAAGCAAAAAGCGAAGTGTGAAGGTTAGAGTGTCCGTTAGGTTAGGTCCAGAGGATGTCGGTTTCCTCCGCGATTAATTATTTTCAGTGGAACACGAGACTCAAGGTCCATGCACATCTGTCCCGCTAAAATATTTTAATATATTCCGGTTAATTCACTTTCACTGCACACGCCCAACTTGAGTAATGCGAATGAGAATGACTTCATATCAGTCTGATACACACGCCAACAACTACGGTTTTTATTTCAAAATTCTTTCCAATTTCGTAAACATTCATTATAACAAAATTAATGAATCCACTCTCGGTTCTATGTAGTTGGAACATTGTATCAAAGTCAATGAAAATATACTTTTTTTGTTTTAAGATGTTAACTTATGTAATAATAACAATGGTAATTTGTGAGATGGTGATATATAACTAAAGTTTTTACTTCTTTAGTAAAAATAGTACCCATATTCCAAGGCAACTTTTAAAATAAAATCACTTTTAGGAAGCCTGATTTTATTTATAATCTTATGAGGCCAAATGTCACTTTTCACAAAAGCACTCAAAAAAGTGAGCTCAGAATAAGAACCAATATTTCTATAAAAATAATAGTAGGCGAGAAAAATAATCACTTAAGGGATTAAATTCATGTTTTAATTATAATTTTATATTTTAATTTTAATTGTAAATTTCAATTGTAGTACAGATGTACTGTTTCTTAATATGTTTCATTTTTGTTTTATCTTATTTCATTTCTTGAATAAAAAATGAAGTTATTAAAATATACCTTTTGAACACGAAGTTAATTTATATACCCATCATGATTTATGTTTCTAAAACCCAAATATTGTCTATTTATTAATAATGAGTTCTGAAAGCATCTTTCAATATTTATGTTTCTTTTTACATTATAATTTTTTTATTAAAATTACAGTTGCAACAAGAGTACAAATCCTTCTTATTTTCATAGTTTCTCTGTACATATCAGAATAATCTATTTACAATTATATTTTAGATATTATTAATATTTATTTGTTTTGTTATAGATTGTAGGTTAAAACCTAGTCGTTGTTAAACATAGTGTTGTTAATAACCTTTCTATTAATAATTAAAATGTCACACATTTTTGCAAAAAAAAGATGAGTTTCTTAGAATCCTTGAAAATCCAAAGATCACTTATTGAACATAAAATTCTAATGAACAACTTGATCTATTCAAATCTTGCATCTTGGCGCTAGGTCAATTATGATAGTCTTCTCAACCTTGGTGTTTAATATACCATTATATAACAATGTCTTGTAATGACACTGAAGTTATTGTTTGAAATAAATAAAATAGTTCATAACTCACTAGGAATTTTTTTTTACCTATTAATTATTACCTAGTAAAAATAAAACTTATGTTTATAATTTATACTAAATATCTTTTTCCTTCGTTCGCACTAAATTATTCTATTATATTTGTGAAATACTTAAAACAATTAAATATCTATTGTTATTGTTAAACAATAATAACAATGAAACTTTGTACACATATTTAATGTCACATTTAATAACTGTAAATTTCATGTATTTATTCAAATTTAAATTGCTTAATCTTAGAAATACAAGGAGTGTATTGTAATGTGTAAATTATTTAGACAATTTAATCACATATGTAATTCTTTATGCGAAAATTTTAATTATGTTTTCGCATACAAATATTTATTTACTAAGTCTTTTAGGGGTACGAGTTAATGATACAACTATTATAATTTATTTTGATGGATGTATTGTATTATTTTTTTTGGAAAAAAAAAAATAATTTTCTTTGTTTGATTCACTTTAATATTTATAAAGTTGTAGGTTTTGATGATTATCATTAGTTCATTATAACTCTATTAGCAAATTACAAATGAGGCAATAATGAATAAATCATTTGCAACAAAAGAATTGTTTTGTGATGTGCTCGTCATCAAAAATTATAATCGCAAATTTTAGTTAATCGTATTTTTGATCCTGAGTGAAAATACCAAAAGAAAGTATTGTAATTTAAATTTTACCTGTAGCAGTGTCGAATACTTTCAAAAATATATATTTTATTTCACGACAACAATGTTCAATATTTTAAAAATATAAATTCTCAATTCATGTGACACGTATTTATTTGAAATGCACTCGCCCGGTGAGCTGAAGTGCCCTGAAAGTTACCTCTGTGAAATACCCTCAAAGTATCTCATAATATTTGTAATAAAGTAGATCTATCAAACTCAGCAATGAATAAAGAAATTTCAATGAAATATTTATTTATTTTTTAACAGGTTTCGAAAAAAATATGGTAATCATGGGTGCCGATTTTTCAAAATTTCCTTGGGGGAAAATTTCTTATAATGACCAAAATCAAAACATAAAATTACAGGAAAAAAGAAACACTAGAGAATGCTCTAATTCTTGATCCACAGAAACCAGAGCACCATTCAAAGTAGCCAAATTTGCTCCAAAATGTGCTCTGGTTTCAGAAGGCCAAGAATTAAAGCAAACACTTCTGTGTGCTCTAATTCCTGACCCACTGAAACCATATCACAATCCAGAGCAAATAAATTTGTTCATGAATGTGCTCTGATTTTATCAGGCATATAGAATTAGAACACACTTTTGACTTTTGACTGCTCTAATTCTTGACCCACTAAAACCAGAGCACAATCCAGAGCAAATAAAACTGCTCCAGAATGTACTCTGATTTCAGCAGGCCAATAAATAGAGCAAACACTTCTGAGTGCTCTAATTCGTGACCCACTGAAACCAGAGCACAATATAGAGCAGATAAAACTGCTCAAGAATGTACTCTGATTTCAGCAGGCCAAGTATTAGAGCACACGTCGAAGCGTACTCCAATTCCCGGCCGGCTGAACTAGATCACCTTTAGGGCATCAGATGCCCTGGAAGGCGGTCTAGCCAGAACACCTGGCGGGGCGGAAGCCCGAAAGCCCACTACCGCTACGGCGCCCTGCACGGCAGGACTGACTGCTAACGTCTCAGGATCCCCGGTATATCCTGAGACGCGCATTATTAACGGTCATGTAGATTCCTATTGGCTGATATTAAATCTGTAATTGTGGCTGTACTAGTGGGAAATTTTAAATGATAATTTATATACATATGTAGGTACTTCGATGCGAGAAATACACTGGTAATATTTTAAAGGGTGTAATATACACCCATTTTAGGGTAGTGTTTAGTTATTAAAAAATGTAAAGAGGTACAATAAATCTTTGAAATAATAATAATTCATGGCTTTATTGCTGATGTAAAATATGTTGCGTTATGAGACATACATTGGGGACAAGAGTCCCAATGTCCCTATGTAGTCGACGCCCATTACAGTAATAATATATTTTAAGGTTAGAAAAAAAGAAAACTATAAATTTTTTGTATATAACGATTGCTGCTTTTTATCCAATTATGTAATTTGTTTTATAATCCGACTATGTTATCTAATTTTGTTTTTCGAACACATGTCGTTACAGAAATTTTATACCTGGTTTTTTTTATTATAATTAATTAGATCAGTTGACGTGGACACAAGGAGCCTAATTTCTGTCAGATGTGGTATTCGGAATAATGGAACTTTCTACAATCTACATTAATATTCTGTAGAAATGGTAACGTAAAAATACCACGCTCGCTTTATTCTCTAATTGGAGCAATAATGATAAAAATTGAATTAATACATTCACAATTTCCTTTTTCTTTAAGTCTACAACTAACAATGCTTAGCTGAGAAATAGAATTTCAAATGTTAAATTTTATTTATACACCTGAAATATTCAAAAACATTTTTAATTTTTGGAAATAGGATATATTAGGTGGAATGTTTTATACAAAATATCAACTCATATCAGTTCATTTACTTATTCTGGCCATTCTTTTTGTCACAAATTTAAAATATTTTTATTTTGTTTGTAATAATAACAAAAAAGGTAATAATATTAAAAATACTGTGTTACTGTTAATATAGGGCCATGAAAAAAATATTCGAATAGATCTATTTGTGATCGAAATGATCTCAGTAAAAAAATTACGATCTGATCGATCTGATCAGAATGTGCATACTATAGAATCTTGTATGAATTGAAACAAGAAAATTATAAGTCAAAAAGTAAATTTGTTCAAATATGTTTTTTGCTCATATCTAGTGAGCTATGAATTTTTTCGGGAAAACAAAAACATCATTGAAATGGTCAAATAATGCTGAAACTATGCCCCAATTTAAACGACTTCGTATGTCTTACGGTTCTTGGACACCCATTATAGATATTCTTTTCTTATTTGTATATCTATTCGACGAATAGAACATATTTTCAAAGATAGATAACGTTTCTTTTTCAAAAAAATTCAGTTCAATTCACTTAACTGAAAATTTAAGTAAAATAAGAAAAGAATAGATCTCTTGCTAGATCTCGATGTGCTGATTTCATAATTTCAAACTAAATATAATTATCTCTTTTCCTTTCTGAGATATTTATCTGCAAAATTACCCATCAAAAAGTGTGTTTTTTCCAAAAATGGGTAGAGATATAATCCCACTGACATTTCGATTCTACGGGAATAGTAAAAGAAACAAAATGTTGAGGAAATACGTCCTTTGGAACGATTTGATGAAAATAAGATAAATAAAAAACCTTATTAAGTTTAAAACTTAAAAAGGATTGATTTTAAGTACAATTGAGATTAAAAACCGATTCTACATTAACAGATACATGGGATAAGTAGGTAGGTTTATTAATTACAAGTCTAAATATTTAGAATTCCATCGTATTATTCTCCGAACACTAGAATTGCAGAACAAGAACGGCTAGTCATGGTACATTTTTCTAAGACCTTGTACAGAAGCACAAATATGCGATCTGAATATTAAACCATTTCCGCAATGAACTGATATAAATAATAGACACTTATATAAATATTATACGGATAATTACACAGAACAGTTAGGTTATCATATAATTATCTATTAATTCATAGATGAATAATCTTAGATCGGTTGTCATTGCTCCAAATAATGAAGGTTGAAATAATGAATGAGTACCTTTATTGGCCTCTAAGAAGGACTAGTTATTAATTCTGAATTCGCTGTGTCAGAGATATTTTCACCTAAATATGATCAATCAATATGGAAGGTTGAAAGAAATGACACATTTCTCTATATTTTAACATTAAAATGCAAGAAATTCAATGCCGTTCAATGAAGCAAAAAATTGGAACTTCCAACTTGAATTCTATTCGTTGAAATTGCAAAATAATTATACGTTTTTATAGTTCCAAAGATAGCACAACTAAATTTGATAATTAAAAATACAAAGAACTGTATACAGAGTGTCCGTTTTAAAAGGATAACCATTGGGATCTCTAAAATCGTAACAAATACGAAGTCGTTAAATTGAGACACTAGATATGAAAAAACACTGATTTTGGTAAATTTACTGTTTGACATAACTTTGTTGCTTCAATTCATACAAGATTTTTTACGAGGAATTCACAACGGTTTTCAAAATTTTTGTAGCTCATATACTTTTCCAGAAATTCATATTAACTTTCAATTTTTATATGGGGCTCAAAGTTGTCTTTAATACTATTAGATATAGATTTTTTTTCTCTTTCCAACGATAAAAGCACATGTACATTAAAATGAAAATAAACTAAGAAATTAGAAAATTATTGATTTTATTAATTTTGGTCAAGTGTGCTTTGAAAACAAAGACGAAAATATTTTGTTTCAAACAAAATTTTGACTAATCAATTAATTCATTAGTTATCACTATTCTTATTATTGGTGACAAAAATTAAATGTTTAAATTTTTAATAATCCAAATATAGAAGTCTTGCTGATATTTATTTGATGTCCTAAAGCTTTTGTAGATAGTTGGTTATTTTCTTCTACTTAACCATAATCGTTCTCAGTCAATTCTTTAATAATTTTCATTTTGAGAACGATCTTTCTGTGGTGCAATTTGTTATCATGCAAACAAAATAGATTCTCCAGATGACTTCCACGTTTGTATCCATCAATTTTTTTAAGATTAAATTATACATAAAGTGTCCTCGACTATAGAAACTATTATGTTCTTATATTAAAAATTAAGACCTTATATTGAAATTTAATAAAGTTACAAGTATAATTAAATTTTTTGTTTTCTAGGGTTGCTCTTTTTATTATTTTATTTTAATAGTTGACAATAAATAAATTGGTAATTTTTTTGCTATGTAATTATCACAACAGAATTAGTAAACATGTGATAAATCGCTCGCTAAATGAGAATTCTAAATTAAACCCTAAAATTAATTTTCAAATCTTCAAACATTCTCGGAAAATTCCATTCCTTTGTGAATTCTTAACACCTTTACTCTGATTTCAAGTTTTCTCATGGATCATGGTACATGGTATATTTATATTCTAGTTAGATTTCTTGATAAGGTCATTATCCTATACATCTAAACGAACTGTAAATCGTATATGACTTGGTTGCATTATTTACACTATTAGAAATTACAATTGTTGTCACAACTGTCTAATCAAAATTAGGTTATGTAGAGAATGATGTAAAAAAATTGATATAAAAATCATATAACATTGAATAATTCAGGGCGCGAAGTAACATTGACACTCCTGTAACCTCAAATGAAATAAAAATCTCATATTATTTCATTTATTTTATTCTTCCTACTATGTTGTCATACACAAATCATGTACCATTTATCATAATAAAAAATAAACATTACAAAAAATTATCAAAATATGAATGTATTTAATAAAAATGAATAGCAAGATGGTAAAGCAACTTTCCCAGATGAACTTTGCGAAGACGATAGTAATTTGTATGGATGGTGTACATCTTCATAACGAATGACATTAAAATATGATGCAATTCACTTAGTGTTAGTGTACAGACAGGCATTTAGTTATTTGCACTTTGTGTGTTTATTTACAACACTGTCAGTTGTCAGAAGAAAGTAACAGTTGGACATGATACAACATTTACAAACAAATTTGGTATTCATCTTCGCCAGAATACTTTGTCACTCTTATACAACAACTCAAATATTTTACGCGGTCTGAATTTTCTACAAGGATGTTTGTTGGCTTTGATAATTGATATTTCCAGATAGTAGTATTCTTGAAGAATACCAAGTTGCTACATATATTTCATTATTTTAATAATATTTAATCGTTCTGAGTACAGTTCTTAATAATTTAAATATCTATAACGAACTTAAAAGACTTTACAAAGGTTAAGTATACCGTGTGTTTCAAGAAAGTGTTATCATAGGCATTTAACATAGGAAAACGGTTTTTGGTACATGAAAACTGTCCGGCTAACACCTAAATCACCGTATTGTACAGGAAAACACTACATGTATTTCTACATCTTATTTAATACAGATTACTTAATTGTAATAGCAATATTCCTAGTGTTAATTGAAATTAAACTTCGGTTTAATGACAATAAAAATATTTTAATGGGTACATTGAATGTAAAGCATTTTAAAACTATGACAATATTAAACCTTTGGTTGAACATTACAAAATTGAAAAATACGAGGACGAATTTTAAGTTAAAATAAAAAAAACAATTCTTTTTAAAAATTAATTAGAGATACAAAGTTGCTTTTTCTGAAGTATATATATATATATATATATATATATATATATATATATATATATATATATATATATATATACAGGATGGCTGATTTTTCATTGTCCAGGCCATATCTCCTGAAATATTAAATATACAAGAAAAAGCTAAATAGGAAACTTGTGTAACAAGACCTGGTCTATAAAATAGCTTTAACAGATGTTTTCCATGGCCTTCTGATTTGGCGAAAAAATATTTAACTTGCTTTTTTTAATGGAACACCGTATATGTTTTTACGGAATAAGGTTCTACATCAATTTCTCTTTACAATTATGTATAACAAGTGAGGGTTTGCCTTTAATTTATACTTAAAAAATAAAATTATATAAGTCGGCTGTGTTTTCTCATTGCTAATCACTATTTTTTTTTATAAATCTGATACAAGTGTTTATTAGAAGTGTTTTATGGTTATTATTTAATTATTATTTGATTTGTGAAAACAGTAGAGCATATCAACCTTTTCACTATTTGTGTAATTCATTTTTCTTTTGTAATTACGAAGTACAACACCTTTTCAACTAATAAATACTTCTGTCTGTTTCTTGGCAGTTGTCTACAGGTATAAATAATAAAATAATTGCAAATCACAGCCGTCTCACATAATTTTATTTTTTGCATTATTAAGCATAAATTAAAGGCAAACCCCCACTTGTTATACATAATTGTAAAGAGAAATTGATATAGAACCTTATTCCGGAAAAACATATAGGGTGTTCCATTTAAAATACCAAAGTTAAATATATTTCCGCCGAATCAGTAGGCCTTGGAAAACATCTGTTAACGCTATTTTATAGGCAAGGTCTTATTACAAAAGTTTCCTATTTAGCTTTTTCTTGTATATTTAATATTTCAGGAGATATGGCCTGGACAATGAAAAATCAGCCACCCTGTATATATATATATATATAACGCATAATTATTATTATTCCTGTTTGAGAGGCAGGACGCCAAAGAAGTTTTTCTTGTTTAAGAAGAATAAAGACTTATTTAAAATGTACTATGACACTATGACCCATAAAGGCTTGCAAATTTAATTACAAAAAATACTGAAAGGTAATTGACACTTTTGCTTCAAGACATCCTAGACGGATAATTCTAAATTGGATATAATTTAAAGTTTTGTTCCCGATATCTTAAAAATTGTTTAATAAAAAAATATCGCATCGATATAATAAATAAGGTATATTTTTGATAACTTGTGACATTTTTCCTATTAATCGATGGTTAAGGTAACAGACCTTCAGAGTTGTTTATAATGTAATTTTATTTTATTTTTTGTTAAATAACATTTATTTATTAACAAAAATATTGGTTTTTAATGCTTTGGGTACCCATCTTAAAAAATGTCGGACCGGCCTGTGCCCACCCAAATAAAATTAGCTGGCGACGTTCCTGTGGTTTAGATTTCATTAATTTTGTAATTCTTATTTGTTTTTGTTAAGACAAAGATATGATTCTATGTATTTTATTTTTATTAAATCCATTAGTAACATTATCCAAATAAATCTTTGATTTATTAAAAAATGTCAAGTACGTGGTATGATTAATCCTTACACCATTTCTGCATTTGGTTGTCATGGCGATAGCCCAAACAAGACAAGCTCGCATCAGGTGACGTGTCCGGTGCGTGCCCGTTCCGAAGCGGTAAACATCCTGAGGAAACAAATGCATCCATGGCTATAGCGATGCACGCGTCGCCACTATGAATACTCATTCCTCGACGTTTACATAAGGTGCTGTAACACGTCGCCCGTACAGTTACAGCGGACATGTCGCTCATGTAAATGCGATATCGAGGAATCTAGAGGCCGAAGATGCCTATCAACGTGGGTTCCACCCAAACGTTGCTTCACACCGATTTTGCATAACGGATTCTGGCCCAAAATTAAAATATTACTCGTTTATGCTACAAGGAATCTGAGTACGCGTTAACATTCAAGGATGGATATGGATGGGTTTGATTGGTTCGTAATCTTGTAGATCTTTATTTGTGCTTTAACCAAAAATAAGTAGAGCTACAGCTTTGGTAATAGCTTGATTTTACGGGAAAAATTACGTACCTACATACCGAAGGTATTTTTTAACGTGAAACATGGGATTTATCATATCCATGGTTACGACTTGATATTTGATTGACAGCAATATATATTTGCTTGTCTTATTTAAAATGAAACATAGGGAACGAATTTGACATTTGCTTTTTGGGTTATACAATTTTCTGACAGATCTATATGAAGTGTAAAAACTATTTAAAAATCAATAATAACTTTAGAGGAAATGATAGAATAGTAGAATGGTCTGCTAGATCATTCGATCTTACACATCTAGATTTTTTTTACTGTGACCTTTAATATCAGGAGTTTGTTCTGGAAAATCTTATACATTTAGATCAATTTAATATTACAATTGCGCAAATATTACCGTATGTAATTCAAAATTTTTATAGCAGAGTCATTGCTTACCGGTTAATGGATGGGTTTTTTGAAAATTTATTGTAATTATTGCTTAATTGTTCGTTAATACAATTTCTTGTTGTGTAACAGACCATTCTACTATTCTATCATTTCTCTAAAATTATTAATGAATCTTAAAATTATTTTGCACTTGCAAAAAGCAAATATCAAATTCGCTTCCTGTTTCCTATATTTAATTTTAAATGAGACAAGCAAGAATATATTGCTGTCAATTAAATATCAAAACGTAACCATAAATATAATAAATCCTGATCCTGAAAAAACTGATACATTGTATAGAAAAAAAGTCTAAAAATGATTAAAAATACCTTTGCCCTTTATTTTTTTACACTTTTAAATATCTTTAATAAATAATACACCGGAAAACATATTTTTCTGACAATTCTATTCAAAATTGGTCATTCAATGAAATGACAGTATTTTGTTGAATTGAGCAAATCAGATACAAATTTTATTGACAATTAGCAGTTACTAGCAATTACCGCGGAAATTACAGGACTAAATAAGTTGCTTAGATGTAATGTTCCTGAAAAATGTCATGCCGAATACCATTCGTGATTAAAATTTTACTTTGAAAATAACATAAATAAATATTTATTTATGTTTTTAATTAATAATTTAACGATTTCGGAAAAAGTATAAAGTATATCTAAGGACTAAATTATTTTTTATTACTCACATGGTTTCTTATGCGTATTAAAAAAATTATAGTCCTTTGATATACAAATAATTACTTTATATTTTTTTATATTTAAAAGTAAATGCCTATATTGCATCAAAAATTAATTATGATGATATCTAAAGTTTATATTTTCAAAGCGCAAATCGATATCTGTTTTTGCTGTGAGATATTTGCATTCAAAGATAGGAACACACCTACTAATTTTTATAATAGTTGGGTTGCTTTGTGCATGCATATAATAGCTATAAGCCTACGTCTTGCACCTACAATGTTCAAACAATTAAAAAATCGTTGACTCTATCTTGCGCAGGCATTGAAGTCTCCTACAAATTACTGCGTAAAATTTTATGAATCGTGGAAACCACACCAAATTAAATATTTATTTATAAATAAATGAATAATTTATTTGTTTTTTATCATTTCCTTAATTGTCAAATATTAAAATTTAAAAAACAGTTATTATTACAAAATTAATTGATCTGAATTCCAAATAGTTATTGCTACTAATTGACTAATTATTTTTTTATAATGTCAATTGAATTAGAGACGCATAATAATATAATTATAGTAATTTATCTTTTATAGCAAATACTATAGCATATTGATTGTAAATAAATATGAGAATTGGAGAAAGTTAATTTCATTGAAGTTCAATGACATTTTTAGTGTTTTCAGACACCCACTTTTAACAAGTCACTTTTAGAAATATTTGGTTCAATGATATTATATTTATGTCAATATTTTGTATTTATGCCATTTATTTAATTCGAACTAATTAATACTAACCTTGATCAAGGATTCTTGATAATAAAATTTTATTACTAATTAATTGCAAGTTTCGTTATAAATTTCTTGCAACATATTTGCATTTTTAATATGTATTTTTTGGATGCTGATTTTTAAAAATAATTAAATACCAACATGGATTCGTCTACATTTTCTTCAGGTGTCTTACAGATTTATTATTAAATTTGTATTTTACTCAATACTAAAAACTAAAATAATACTCAAGAATGCTACATCTGTTCCTTGAGAAAAAGAATAGTACATTGTGCAACAAGTGCATAAAGCCGTCTATTTCCCGCAAGGTGTGAAAGTTTTGGCACGAGACGAAATCGAGTATTGGAATCACACAAGTTATCCGAATGTTTCATTTGTTGAAAGAAGGCAGTTTTTCAACCAAATAATTTGATAAAACCATAGTAGAATCGTCATGGTATTATTTAAATTAAAATCTAAAATTTAAATTTAATTGTTATCATTCGTGAAATAATCAACCAAATATAATTCAAGTTACGAATTTAATTATAAGAATGAAGAAATTAATTTTATTTTTAAAAAACCAATAAATTTGAATCTATAATTTTTTAAAACTTTTTGCTTGTTCTCGTTTAATCAATATACCAGCTGCACCCTCATAAGAAATAGTTTCTCACATTTTATTACCTCTGTGGGAAATTAGCAACTTTCAAGCTTCGTACGATAATAATTCCATGGTGGTTGTAGAAATCGATAAAAATAATAGAAAATGCAGCACTATCAATCAATGTCTACAATAAATTCCTGTGAATCGTATATTTTTATGTCTACCCACAACGAAGTGACAAAATGGCGTAGAGTACACGTTTACGAGTTCCACGCATTGATAGACAATCGTGACTTCCTTTACGAGTCTCTCTGTGTGCATGAAATATTAATGCGACGATACTAAATACAGACATGCTAGTACTGAGTTTTACTACTGCACCGCACAATGTTATGTAATATTTATTTACTACGTACTATGTACTATCAAAATGAAATGACACGGAATCGATACTATAAATATAAACAACTTAGCTCTTTGTGTGTATATAGAAATACGTCAGTGACACAAAACAGTGTTGCCAAGATACTCTTTGTATTTACTTACTTTACTTAAGCCATGTATAGTTTGACAAAAGATCTCAAGTTGACGTTTAAATTGTTTTATGGTTGTGGTATCTATACAAAGTTTTTCCCTGAGTGAAAGAACTGAAAGAAATGTGATCTTTATGCATTCTGCTATAGGGTATAGAATTGTACGAAATCCATTAGAATACACTGTTTGTTCCAGGTACCCAGCTAAGCACTGGATTTGGAAATCCCAAAGTAACATTAGCATGCCTTTCTTAATATAGATGGATTACTGTACAACATGGAAATAACTAGACAGGCATGTATATAAAATTTTAATACAGTGTTTTATGAAAAATACTCTAATACTTGTCACAAGTTGTGGTAACGTTGATGTACACTTGGTAATAAGAACATTATGTTATAACAGTTTCATTTTTATGCAAAAAATTTTGGCAATTCCACGAAGATAATGATTATTGCTAAGAAATTAACGGTATTAAAATTTTAAATATTATATAAGTATATTAAGTTAGGCATGCTAATGTTATTTTGTGATTTCCAAATCCAGTGCTTAGCTGGGTACCTGGAGCAAAACTTTGAATTGATACCACAACCATAAAACAATTTAAACGTCAACTCGAGATCTCTTGTCAAACTATACCTTTCTACCTTTCGGCACAGAATAGGTTTATACAAAAGCGACAGTAAATAGAGAAACGAAAATTAGAGAGAGATGGGGAAAGACAACAAATTTAAAGGGCTCATTGTTTAAAATCGGAAAGTTTCGGCACACCTTACGGAGAGATAGGGGAAGGCAACAAATTTAAAGGTCTACACAATGCTCCAAGGTCATAGAACTGAATAGGGTAATATGAAAGGTACCGACACGGAGTGTCGCTTCTGTATGTAACTATTCTGTGGTGTAACATCAAAACTGACCATCATCATTATTTTCGTTATTATTATAGTTACAAAAAAAATATGGAATAAAGTTGTAGGATAGGGGGTAGTTTCTTCCAAATGTCTCTCTACTGTTTTCTGTCTTTTGCCAGCCTTGGTGTTTCTTCCCACTTGATTCCTCTGCTCTCCGCTGCCTTTCTTATTTCATCCCTCCATATTTTTCTGGGTCTACCCCTTTTTCATTTTCCGGATTCCCTCGCTTCAAATATTATTTTTGTTAGCCTATGTTGGTCCATTCTTTGTACATGTCCCATCCACCTTAGTTGACTCTGTTATATTGTCACCTCGATTGGTATTACATTTAACTTATCGCTGTGTACTTCATTCCTTATTTTATCTCTTCTCGTCTTTCTTTGAAATTTTCTCAAAAATCTCATATCAGTGCTCGTTATTTTACTTCTTTGTCTTTCTATTTACTCTTTAAAAAACAGTATTATATGCAATAATTAAATTATTTTTTTCTCTGTGAGAACCAAATTAATATTCTTGCATGTTCTGACTCTAACAGTAAATAATTTAGGAACAGTTAATTTAAAAGCCAGACAATTGTCTATCGTGTATCTGATTGCCAATAAATTCACACAGTGTTTTACTAGGAGAACAATAAACTCAATGCGATGACGAATTCTAATCGAGTAGCCGTCTGACTATTGTCTCTTTGTCATAGATAAATCAAAATAGACAGTAGCTAGAAGCCAGCCAGCCATACATAGCAATATATTCAATCATTGCAACATATTCATTTTATCTTTACTCATTTTACTCATGTATTATTATCAAGGCTGTTACCCTTTATTGGGTGTGCCATAAAATGTAATATTTGTTAAAGCAAAAGTTATATAAATTATATAAGTATATAATAATGGCATCATACCATTCCATTGAGAATGATAAGACAAACAAAATTGAGATGAAGATTACATTTATTTTTAGGCTATTTTACTTGTATTTCAACCGCAAACCAAAATATCACACCGAAATAACGTATATTTTTGACAACTTACGTTAGTTTTTCAATGCGATATTTTTCTACTATTCAGCAATTTATTCAGAGGTGAAAAATAAGTATAATGATTGTATCCTCTCATTTCACTACGATGATAAGGTTTACGTAATCGAATTGATGATTCCATCTGATATTTAACAATTTTACTTGCATTTTTGCGAAATTAATGTCAACCTACAGCCTTTACAGAGGACCTACAGCTTAAGGCCTTATCACACGTATGCACATAACTGCAACTTGTCGCATATAATCTGCAACCCCAAGCATTTCGGGCAACTTTTGACGTGTGATAGTGCGACTATTTTCATGCAACTAGTTTTACATTTTGTTTGAAAACCAGTTGCAGATACCTGCGACTTGTAACATGCGCATGCGTACTGAAATTGTTTGGGGCGAAATACCCTAATAGACTGTTTGACATTTGTTTGGAAAACGTGGTTAGCAGTGCAAGTATTAAAATGGCAGTAAAAATGGAAAATTAAGAATTTTATAACATCATGATTTTAATGAGCAATGAAGAAGTGTTATGGCAGCATACTAATATAATCCATTTAACAATCTGTAATTGCAAAGAAACTAGAACCATTAGTACCAACTTCAAAATTAAAAAATTACTGTATTTCATGCAATTTTGCGTACGTCTGATATCACAGGTTGCGTGTTGCAGAAATTTCTGTCAAATCAGTTGCAGATATGTGCATACGTCTGACACCCGCTTTATAGTGACTTCCGAACTTCGGACAGACCGGTAAATTTATTATTTGAACCCCAGATCTCACTGTCTACTTAATTCGAATTGGAGCGCGTTAACCAAGTGATACATCACTGCCTGTCATTATTATTTTTAAAAATAACAAAAATAAAATTTTTAAACTAATATACTTTGCAATTTTGAGCTTCATAATTTCTGCACGACGAAGAGCTGATGATGGTTTTATTATCTTGTTTTTTTTCTGCTCCAAAAATTTTTATAGTACGTATTTTTATATCCATGTTGTTATAAATGATTAATACTGTATCTAATTTTCTGCTTCTTTCTTTGCCAATAAAAAATAATTTGTTGCTTTAAAAAAAGTTAAAATGTATTTATGCATCCTACGAAGTATTTTATTAAATTTTCTGATTTAATTATTCATAAATATTTTCCATTATAGGAATACAAACTGAAATAGTACATTGATTTGGTTCAGAAATCAATGTAAGATTCAATACAGATATATTTAGTAAAAATTAAAATGTTGCGATTGTCACTTCGCAGGTATCTAGATCGAGACACGTTAATCACCCTTCTATTATTATACTGGCGCATCGAAGCTGCCAGAATAATCGAGAGTATAATTTCTCAGGTATATAAACTTAAACAGAAAGGACAGCAGAGACATACAGTTTGATACTAATACGATATATACATAAATTGTTTATTCTCTTCACTTCACCAATTATTAAAATGTGTTTTATATATGATAGCACCTATCGTGCTTATGACATTTTTCTTTTACCTCCCAAAAAATTTTACAACTCGCTACTTCACACTTAAATTTATACATGTCTTCACTAGTCATTATCTTTATAAAAATAATATTGTAATATTGTGTTTCATTTCCCTCTATGCTTACATTTTAATTCTGTCAACACTTTGTCCTTCTCTATACTGTGATTGGGCTTGCTTATTGTATAGAGTACTATTAATAATAATAATAATAATAATAATAATAATAATAAATATGTAGTTGGTGATATAAATATCCTGTAAATAAGTATTGCGTAGTATGAAGTATTTAAATAAATATTCTTAGTCTTTAAGGCTTCATTAATAATTAGTACTCTTAAAATGGTGTAGATAAATGTGGAAATTCCTTGATATTCTTTGGGCTTCTTGTTTTACACATTTTTTAAAATAAATCACGGAGATGTTCAAAGGGATTCATATCTGGAGACTATGGAGTCGTTTTTAATTATTGTTTACAATTGTACAACAACTATTCTAGCACTTTATGTTTAGTATGTTTGGGGTCATTATCTTGTTGAAAGATATAATAATTCCTTAAACCCAATCTTTCAACACATTTTTACAAATTCTCTTTTAAATCATTAAAATAACCCACAGTACCATCAATAAAAATTAAGATTCCCAACCCTTCTACAGGTCATACAGCCCCATATAAGCATTGAACCACTTCCATATTACATTGTTCGGTATAATATTTTTTTGTTTCATTTATTCCAAACAATAATTTGTCCATCTGATCTAAAAAGATTTATTTTGATTTATCTGAAACAATTACTGAATTCCAGAAGGTTTCAGGCTGGTTTAAATATTTCAAAAACAAAGCGCAAAGACATTTGTTCATTTCTTCATATTATCTTTTGTAGTGCATATTACAAATCTAATGAATGTTGTTTATTGTATAGAAATTTTTAAATAATTCACATACTGTGTTCTCTTGTTTAGTGGTAAATGCTAATAGGTTGCTGAAAGTTTAGATTGGCATTTAAATTTTTGTTGAATAGTAAAATATTCCTGGTTTAGCGATAGTTAGTATGTATCGTGGACACTTTTACTTGTGCCTTATCTAAATTCATGGTCAGTGTCAGCTATCTAGCCATCTTTAACCTTTCCGCAACCGGAGTATTGTTGAAAGTGTCTGGATGTGGAATTCATGCAGAATTTCACGAATTTCTACACTTATTAATTCTCTTCATGCTAGCGTTGCTTCAAATGCGATTTTATGCTAAATGAATTTGAAACACATGTTTTTCTTATCTAAATTACTTGTGTTACATATTGTCTTGTGTTTTTGCGGTGTTAAATAATAAATGGAGTATTTGATGTTTAGTTATACTTTCTTTGTTTTTTGCAGTTATGACTGTAATCTTTTTTGAGGAAGAATATTCGATCACGTAGTTTATTACATAATTGGTTCCTGAATTCATTTGGTGGGAAAATAAGTCAAAAAATGTGTTTGGTGGGAAAATGAATTAAAAAAAAGGGTTACCGGTCAGATTTTCTAATCAAATTATAAACCTGCAGTGGAAGAAAAAATACAAGAGACCAATAATGAACCTTAAAAAATACAACTTTTATATTTCTAGCGTAAAATTGTGTTTATACTCCCGAAATTGTCCAAAAATACCAATTTATGGGACCAAATTTTTGATTTTGGGAAATAGTGTACCTTGATAGACCTCGATGCACTGATTTCAAATTTCCAAACGGAATTTAATTATCTCTTTCCGATCCTGACATATTTGCAGTCAAAGTTGCACCTCAAAAAATAGAGTTTTTTGGCTATATCTCTAAAATTGGTAGAGATACAATTTCAACGATTATACTAGTCGATTCTACGGGAAAAGTTACATAAAGAAACATTTTCTCTGCATATACGTTCTTTGGAACGATTTGGTGAAAAAACCTAAATTTCAAAATTTCTCCGAGGAACTTTTTTTCTCCAAAACTTTTCGTTTTCTAGACTTAAGTAAAAATCGATCTGCTGATTTCAAATTTTCAAACCGAATTGAATTATCTCTTACCGTTCTCGAGATATTCGTGTTCAAAGTTGAGTTTTTGCAATACCTAAAAAAACAGGTTTTTTAGGTACACCCCTTTAAGGGTTAGGTTTACGACTTCAGAGACCTCAGAAATCGATTCTACGGGCAAATTTACATAAGTATACCAATTTTCAGATTTTTATTCCAACGGATACAATTAGTAGAAAGGAAAAACAAAAATGGACAAAATCGAAAAAAATACCTGATGCACCCCTTACGATTTTTTTCGATTTTTGGCCATTTTCAGTTTTTTCCTTCTAGAAATTCTATTTGTTGAGATAAAAATCTGAAAATTGGTACACTTATGTAATTTTGGCCGTAGAATCGATTTCTGAGGTCTCTGAAGTCGCTAAAACCTAAAACCTAACCATTTAAGGAGTATACCTAAAAAACCTAATTTTTTAGGTCTAACTTTGAATGTAAATATCTCGAGAACGGTAAAAGATAATTAAATTTGGTTTGAAAATTTGGAATCAGCGTATCGATATCTACTTAAGTCCGGAAAATGAAAAATTTTAAAGACACAAAGTTTCCAAGCAAAAATCTGAAAATTAGGTTTTTTGGATTTTCTAATTTTTCACCGAATCGTTCCAAAGAACGTATATGCAGAGAAATCATTTCTTTATGTAACTTTGCCAGCAGAATCGACTGGTATAATCGTTAAGATTGTATCTCTACTCATTTCAAAGATATACCTAAAAAGCACACTTTTTTGAGATGCAACTTTGAGAGCAAAAATCTCAAGAACGAAAAGAGATAATTAACTTCTGCTTCCAAATTTATAATCAGCACATCGGCTTCTATCAATATGGACTATTTTCAAAAATCAAAATTTTGGACTCACAAATTGGTATTTTTGGATTATTTCGGGTGTGTAAACACAAATTCACGCTAAAAACCTAAAAGTTGTATTCTTTAAGGTTCGTTGTTGGTATGTTGACTATTTCTTACACTCCCAGTATGACTTATTTACACGATTCTACCAAGCTGACATTACAATATACTTCCCCAAATATTCAATAACAGTTATTTGAAAAAAATACGACTATTTTATTGTCTAATATCATATATTGTAACATGGGGAGGATAAACAAATGATGATGACGATGATAACAGGAAACACACGTTGTTTGGGTTCACTTTACTAAACTAATTTTATTTACATCTTTACACTTATTACTTACTTTAACTAAACTAATTTAAAATTAACCAGGTTAAACTAAACGGACTACGTTATGTCTGCGCCCGATATAGAGCTGTTTAAGCCTACTTGATTGCAATTTTGCACACCTGATAAAATTTGTTTTAAACGATATTTCTCTGGAACTAATGATCGGATTTGAAAAATAAAAAAAACTGTTGAAAAGAGAATTGAAAGGTCTTTCGAACGGTGACATGTTTGACACCCTTTTCCATTTAAAATTTTTGAGGTGCAGTCCACCCTCATTTTAGGGTTGAAGTTATGCTATTGGTACTAATCCATTCAGGTGTTCCCCTTTATACTATAAATGACGTGTTCGAGCGATTTTGCAAAATTAATGTTAAGAGGCCAAAAATTGCGCTGATAATTTTCACTGGGCCACCCTATATGATAAGTAAGATAAGAGGTGATATACTAATTAATTAATTAATGTAAGGTCAATCGTAAAATGGTGAGAGTTGCATAGTATATCCGGATGACGCATCTGTGTATAATTTGCAGTTATTAATTGCGGTATGTTGGTATCTATTATCTACTTAACATTGACATTTCATGCTACACAAGATAAGCATGACTGGCCAGAGGCAATGACTAACAGACACATAATCCTTGTATTGTTTTGAAACTCCATAGCTGGACCTATGACTTATGCCCGATTTTCTACTAATCATGACCTTGCATAATGGTATTCATTTCGATTTAAACATTGTCAGTGTTGCTCACTTTGCTTCCTAAATTGTGTACAGTTGGTTAATTAGACCATTGTATTTTTGGGAGAAATCTCAAAGAATGAGTACTGAACTAATAAGCAAATATACAGGGTGTAACACTAAAACTGACCATTATATTCTTGATTATTATAGTTACCAAGGGAAACATCCTATCAGAGAAGAAAATATTCATTTAAACCAATCGTTCTTAAGTATGTATCTATAATAAAATAATAATGAAAAAATAAAAACGGTAGTCGATTTTGGTGTTACATCCTGTATATGTAATTTAACAGCCAGATTTTCAAAACAGGATTAACTCTTAAGCCAGTTTAAATATATCGAATAGCTTGAATTTGGTATATTTAAACCGGTACATTATGAAGGCTAGTATTTACGGAGGGTGATTTTGAACTAATTAGGGCAAGAATTAGTGTACTTCACATGAATGATTACCCTTTTGATTTAATTACATTATGACTAGAATTAGAGTACTACACAAAATGAGCAAGCTTCTTCACAGGTAGTAAACATTAAGGTTACTGATTTTTACGGAGGGTGGTTTTGATCTAATTAAATTAGGGCAAGAATTAAGGTACTTCACAGTGAGTGAGCACCCTTCTTCTCAGGTAGTAAACATCACAGTGACTGGTTTTTACAGAGGGTAGATTTGATCTAATTACAATAGGGAAAGAATTCGAGTACTTCACAGTGAGTGAGCACCCTCTTCTTCTTAGCTAGTAAACATCACGGTGACTGGTTTTTGCAGAGGGTGGTTTTGATCTAATTAAATTAGGGCAAGAATTAGAGTACATCAGAGTGAGTTCCTAATTATATTTTAAATCTGTATTAAAGTATTCGAATAAAAATACATTTTAAATGTACATTGTTTAACTTTTGTATTATTTATTGTGTCTTATTTTTTATTATATATTTTCAGTAAACAAAATGTGTACTAAGGAAATTCAATATTCATAAAATATTGAATAAACAAAAAATACTATAAATTATTTGATTTATTCTTCCTACTCTAATATTATAAAAGTTTAAGGGTAAAAAAAGTAAAAAAAAAAAGATTTTAAAGTTTCAGATAATCGAAAAGTCTAAGTCGAAATCTAAAAGTCGAGCTAGTTGTTTGAAAACAAAAGTCAACAAAGTCTAATTAATGGAAAAAGTCGACGATAAAAAAGTTGATATTATCGAAAGTCTAAATTCAATTGATCGATACTATGTATTTCAAAAATCGATCGATCCACTTTTTTAAAAAGTCAGTTTAAGTCAATATATAGAGTTTTTGCCAGCCCTAGTATGCACCCTTCTTCTTAGGTATTAAACATTACGGTGACTGGTTTTTATAGAGGGTGGTTTTGATCTAATTAAGTTAAGGCAAGAGCTAGAGTACTTCACAGTGACTGAGCACCCTTCTTCTCAGGTATACTAAACATTATGGTGGCTGGTTTTTATAGAGGGTGGCATTGATCTAACTAAATTAGGATAAGAATTCGAGTACTTCACAGTGATTGAGCACCCTTCTTCTTAGGTAGTAAACATTACGCTGACTGGTTTATATGAAGGGTGATTTTTAATTTATAAGGACATAAATTGGAGTACTTCACAATGAGAGAGCACTCTTCTCAGATAGTAAACATAACGGTGCCTGGTTTTTACGTAGGGCAATTTTAATGTTTTAGATTAGGGCAAGAATTAGAGTACCTTACAATGAGTGATCACCCTTCTCAAGTAGTAAACATTACTGTGACTGGTTTTTACGGAGTGTAATTTTGAACTAATTACAATAGGGCTATTTGGTTCCCAATGTGGTACTTTCCCCACATCAGCTAAGTGATGTCTGGTAAATGCCTAGCAACATAACAACAGAAATAAATCGTGAGTAAGATGTTTATTTAATTTGTTCCACATTCAATGTTATTTCTTTTATCTAAAAGGAAAAAGAAGTGAAATTTGTGGCAATTTAAAATACCTAATGAAAAGAGGAAATATTCTATCACGAATTGCCTTACTATTAATTAAATTTCAAGGTTAACTACACAAAATGTTCATTAAAGGAGAAATTTTTCTACTATCACTTCCGAACTAATTTTCAATGCAATAAAACTTAAAACATCCAATTTTTCTAGTTTCTTTAAAACACGAAATATTTGATTGAATATTGGTTATTACAGGAATGATGTTAATCGCAATAATTTCTCGTACGAGTAGGTTATGGTCGAGATATCGAGTACTACCCGTTTAGCATTAAAGGAATAAATTAAGTATTGAAGGATACACGCAAGAATGTTCTTTGACATTGACATTTTGAGTTATTGCAAGATTGCAGAATAAATTTACTTTAACTTACGGCCATTTCACCGTGGACTTTCGATTTGAACTTTACTTTAACCTTTACTTAACATTAAAAAAATACTAATTACTTCATCACATATTCATTCATATTTATTTAATAGTGGAAGATATAATTTTGACACTCAACTTTAAAAATCAGTAAAATGAAAGTAATTGTTTTTGTTTTGAAAATGTACGATAGTTACTGGGATTCAGCCACTCTTTATTGAATTCAGACTTAAAATAAGATCGACATTTGTTAAAATAATGTTCAACAAAACAATTCATATTTATTTTTTATTAATTTTCAACTATTTTCATGTTTATAAAACAACATTTCATTACAATAATAACACCACAATAAATTAAATTTAAGTAAGTTAAAATATACTAGTCACATATATCGGGTGTCCCAGCTCGACCGACACATGGGAGTTTTACATGGGAAATCAGTTAATTATGAATAGTATATCCCCAGTGCAAGATATTAACTTGAAATTTTGTATACTTATAGGAGAATATTAATTCTATGGATCACACTTATTTGAAATATGCAATTTCGTCTGCAGGGCGAGATATATTAAATTTAAAATTTAATATTTTCGTTCAAAATCAGACAGCTATGGAAATAAAAAAAAATATTTATCTGACAGTTTAGTGAAGTATCACTGATTTTAATTCTTATTCCCTGTATTTTAATATTATTTAAGTTGAATATAGTTTCTTTTTGTTAAATAATATACCAATATTACAAAAATATAAATATGTACAATGGCATGTCATTAACTGTCAGAATTGTCACATAGATATTTTCTTTTATTTCCATGGCTGACTGATTTTGAATGAAAATGTTAGATTTTATAATTTAATAAATGTCGTCTTGCAGACGAAATTACATATTTCAAATAACTGTAATCTATAGAAATAATATTCCCCAATAAGCATAAAAAATTTCAAGTTATTATTTTGCACTGGGGAGATACTATTCATAATTAACTGATTTCCCATGTAAATCTCTCATGTGTCGGTCGAGCTGGGACACCCGGTATACATTTTGTAAGGTTTTGAAGATATTAAAGAATTTAATTAACTGTTATATAGCTCCTGAAGCAGACCCATATGGGGTCGAAACTGTCGAGTCTGAATTCAATAAAGAGTGACTGAATCCCAGTAAAAAAAAAGTCTGAATTCAATAAACAGTAGCTTCCCAGTAACTATCGTATATTTTCATGTTTTTGTTTTGTTTATAATTTGAAGAAAAATGAATCAATGAAATTTAAATAATATATTTTATTAATATTCGTATTTGAAGTATATGATATATTCTAGACATTGTTATAAATGAGTAAATGAGTCATAAGAAATAGGCAACAATGTGGGGAATGCGCGTTTCTCAGCACGCCCAAGCAAGTGAATAATCAAGTATGATCCTGTACAGCACCGCCGCCATTTTGCACCTTGTACATACATTACAATTACAGTACAGTTTATTAATAAATGCAGTTAGCGAGTAACTGTACTCTAAGTATTGTAATTTCATTGCGTCATGATCTTATTTTATTTCCTACTTACATTCTTGTTATTTCAAATCAATTTGATTTTAAATTGCTTATCGGAAAAATGATATTTTAGTGAAGGACGTTTCAGTTATTTGCAAATTGATGCTCTTTTATTTCCTAGTAATACTAATTATCCAATTAAAAATACTTTCATAACACTGTACCAGGAAAAATTATAGGAAAAATATGAAAAATTAGTTTTGAATGAAGATAATTCGATATTGTCAAAAAAAAATTATTGTAGTCGCCTCAAAAGAGCAAGGATGTTGCATCATGTCAAACGTCATCAATTTTATTGAGGTTTCATGTACTACGTTTATAGTTTCTACTTACATTCAAACCAACTAGTCTCCGTACTCACATCTTTACGCTTTGTTTTTGAAATATAAAAACCATCCTGAAACCATTTGGAACTCAGTAATTTTTTCAGATTATGCCCAACAGTAACATATGGAAGAGGTTCTGTGATTGTATAGTGCTGTATGAGTGCAGAAGTGGTAGGAAACTTAATTTATAATGATGGTATAGTGGGTTATTTCAGTAGAGAATTTGGAAAATGTGCTGAAAAATTGGCTTTACGGACGTAAACGTAAACTGCTAGAATAGTTATTGTACAATTGTAGATAATATGTAATTAAAAACGCCTCCACAGTCTCCAGATAAGAATCCCATTGAACATCTCTGTGAATTATTAAAACAAATGTATAAAACATGACGTCCAAAGAATATAAAAGAACTATTACATTTATGGTACAAGAATGAAGTAAAATTGACTCCCAAACTCCAAGAAAATTAGTGGGTATAGTATGACAAACCGTTTAAGGGAAGTAATTCTAATGAATGGCGGTTCAAAAGATCATTGATTTTATATACATAATTTACAGGTGTACGGAGACTAAATTGGCGTACTGACATGATAATAATTATTTATCTCGATTTCTTTACGAAAAATTTAGGATGTAAACATATAATTTTATTTATTAATATAGTAAGTATAATATAAAATTAATTTCGTGTAAATATATTTTTAAAAAGCCTTAAAAGAATAGAATATTTTTTTTCCTTTAATGGTTTATGGAGACTAATTGGTTTGTTAATATAATTAATATATTTTGATGTTTCTAATAAATCGCAATAAAACTTGACTTATAAAAAAAACCCAGTTGGGTTAGGTTTTTTGTAAAAAATCCGTGTTTTTCTCGACTCTGTCATACGATGATGAGATAGCGAATAAAAGTCTCATCTATGCCATGCGTATACGACAATGATGCAAGGTAAAAGTTTAATAATTCTTATAACAGAAACTGATGACGTGAGAGTCAACTGCGGGAAATAGAGTATACATATGTGAAAACGAAAAATGACAATCAGAACAGATGCCCAAATGAATACAACAGATCAATTGATCAATGATTTTGATTACTAATTAGCTTGATTTTAATAATGTAATGGTGAATTGAATTGATTTATGGATTTGATCAGTAGATTAAGCCTTGATTAAATAATTGTGAATTCAATCGTAAAACAATTTATAAGTAATTAATCGTCAAGGTGCTGATAGTAAAACAGTAGTGAAACAAATGCACAACTTGGTATTTGCAAAAAATGTCCCGGAATGTGCAAGCGTGTAAAGGCTTTATATAACGACATTTCTATACATTACGAGCGCACGCAGTAAACTAGATCATTTATATGGCACGCCAGATCGAATTGCACTGAATCCAGCGGCAGGTTAATACACTGTTCACTTGTTTCCACAACAAACTTTCGTGCCGCCTTTAATTGTTTCACAGTATTAGCCGCCGGTTCAACAAACTAGTAAATTGTTTCGCGTGCCAAAATATACAACAATCATTTATTAAATAGTGTCTCTAACACATCACCATAAGTGGGGAAATATTACCGGAATTAATAGCCTGATAAATATTGTGAATTTAGCGATATTATATATATTTTAGTACGGCATTATAGACTATTTTTTTTAAGAATGGATTGTGGAGAAGATAGACCTTGTTTTTTGATTGATATATTGATAATACCCCAATATTAGGTATCCAATCAAAAACAAGATCAAATTGCAAAGACAAGCAGTGGTATTCTACTGTCACTGTTAAATTTAGAAATCGTCTCTAACTGAATTTAAAGGTGATCTCTAAGAAAAACGTATTCTACAGTCACTTCTAGCTAGAGATCGTCTCTAAGCAACTTTAACAGTGACTGTAGAATACCACTGAGTATCTTTACTACAATTTATTCTTATAAAAAATAGACGATAGGACTAATTATGTTTCTTTAATTAAGAAATATATTTAAAATAAATAATGTAATATATTTTTTCTAGTACCACTATCGAAAGTGGCACTTTTCTCACATTATATGAAGCTTCAAAGTTGCTTTCACACAATCGTACGTAGGTTAAACTGTGAGAAATCATTTCTCACAGTATTTGCCAATATTGCGCATGCGCAGTGTGAGAAATATCATTTCTCACAGTAATTGCAAACACTGCGCAAGCGCGATGGTGCTCTTTGTGAGGTTACACGTTCACCATATTGTTCTTTATGTCTTTCGAGCATGTATTTTTATTCTGTAACATTTAGCAGTGTGGTCGTAAAAAAGTATAGTGTGCCATTCGTGCAGATTTACCTATTTCCCAACTTGTGTGATTCCAGCACTCGACATCGTCTCGTGTCGAAAACTTTCTGCACTTGTTACACAATATACTATTTAATTTGTCAAATAATTAAAATGTAATTTAAATTTTCTAATTTTAATAATATATTATTCTCTGTATTCTTGACGAATCAATAGAAATATATATTTATAGCTACTAATATATCTAGTGTTGTTATGAGTATCATAACTGCCGCAGATGTCGGTTTGAAATCTTATCTCATGTTACTTTGAGAAGTATGGCAATAATATTACAGTACAGATAGAGATATTATTTAGTTACCAGCTTGTTTTTGTATCCTTAAATCGATCAAATTATATAATAAAATAGGTATTGAATACATTAAAATTGAATCAGGTTATTAACATTTTAAATATCTATAATTCTATTATCCAATTATTAGTTATGTAATTATTAATTCTTTAGCAACAGTGATAAGTGATTAAAATTATCAATAAATCCATGTACAATTCACTTTATATATCACACATCGCGACATTTAAAGCAATTATAGTAAAATATAGCTTAATAAATTGAAATAGTAATTATTAAAAGTCATTAAAATAAAATATAACTTAATATGAAAGAATATTACACATGATATGATGTAGATCTTAATGACTATTTAAGAATTGCATGCAAGGTGTAAGAGAGAGTGATTCATTTATAAAATGAATGATTTACTATATCATCATTTTCTACACGATGCATACTTTGTATATGCATAGTTTTTTAAATGGTGCGTTGCACAAGTATTACAAATTATTCTTTTATACAAATGTGCCAATTTGATATAACGCAGATATCAGTAATGATATTATACCAAAGAGGAAGTTTATCAGATGTCATCTTTGGGCACTCTAGATGACTTATAGAAATTACCACAGGGGTAATTTTTTGTAGGATATAGATGCAAATGAATTTAACTTTCAAAGCAACATAAGTCGTAAGTGATTGATAACATTTATTATTTGGTAACCACTGTTAACGGAATGTTATAGAAAATAATAATCTTACTATTAGAGTAATTATGAAAATTCTACTAATTATTATTTGATTGTTTAGTTACGGGTAATGTTAACTATAAAAATTTGCAAATAAATAAGTCTGAACTGTCAAATAGACCACATTTTACAAACTGCTTAAAATTATTTTTTATTATTATCACTAGTGCGTGAAAATAACAGTTGCTAAGCATATCATGTACTTTTGAAATTTATTTGTATTAATATTTTATTGTAGAAAAAATGTTTTATGCAACACGTGTGTAATAGGGTTTTTTATCTTGTGCTATAATTTTATATTTATATTTAAACAGCATTTGAGTAAAAACCACTTACTTTACACACTAGTTGCATAACTACAACTATTCCCGTACGTTAACATGAACTTTACTATTACAAACTCCGCCTCAGTTCATACCTCCTCGAATGTTATAATCAGGGCATGTAACCGGTTAAAAAAACCGGTTAATAAAAACCGGTAACCGATATTTTTAACGAAAATTGCGAACTTTAACCGTAATTTTAACCGATATTTTTCAGGCCGAAAATACCGGTAACCGTTAACCAAAAAAAAATAAACCGGTTTTAGCGAACATTAACCTTTATTTTAATATCATTTAGCGAGAAAAAAAAATATTTTTTTTTTATATCTGTGTTTTCTATTTGTATTTGAACATGAGTCATGACAGTTTTTACAATTAACATTTTATTGGAGAGTCATAAATGTAGGTCTCTTTGGCCGTTAAGGTTACTTAAAAAGTCCAAATAAATACGGCCTTTGTCAACACAGGCAAGTTTAAAATTGAAAAGTGACCTGCGTTTTTCTGAATAAATTACGGGAATTTTTGTGAATATTTATTAATTAAATTGTTTTTTTTTAATTGTTATATTTTCTCAGATGGTAATTTTTTATTATTTTTTTAAATTATATAATTTTTTTTTAATCAAATATTTATAATTACTTTTTTTTAATTAATGTTAATAATTTCTTAAACCGATATATTAACCGGTTTAAACCGGTTTCCAATTTTTAAAAACCGGTTTTCGAACTAAAACCATTATTATTATAACGTTCTCTATAAGGGTTAACCGTTAACCAGTATTTATTTCGGTTACATTCCCTGTTTGTAACTAACTTTTAGTAATTTCTAATTACAGTTGAATATAAAAACTTACAATTTTTAGGTTTTTACTGTAAAATTTTTCATATACAGCTGAAATATTCCAAAAATACCCATGTATGAGTCCAAAATTTTGGTTTTTGATTGTTGACACCCTTTAAACCCAATTTTAGGTCAGGTTTGGGTTCCTTTTTACCCATTTTAAAGTGTGACAAATTTCCAAATTACTATACAATATGTTTAGATACTTTTCAACTCATTTTTGGGTATAAAATGCAACACATAATCGTGTTAAACTTATTTTTTTTAATTATGAACACCTAAATCATTGTTAAGCACTTTAAACCCATTCCAGGGTGTGAAATAACCCAAATAAACCCATTTTTAGGTAAAATTTATTGATTTTTTTGAAAAAACCAAATTGATAGTCGCCGATGCGCTGATTTCAATTTTTCAAACCGAATTTAATTATCTCTTCCCATTCTTGAGATATTTGGCCTCAAAGTTGCACCTCAAAAAAGTGTGTTTTTTGAACATATCTCTAAAATGGGTAGAGATACAGTATCAACGATTACACCAGTCGATTCTACGCGCAAAGTTACATAAAGAAATGTTTTCTCCGCATATACGATCTTTGGAACGATTTGGTGAAAAATGAGAAAAACGAAAAAACCTGAATTTCAATTTTTCGCTTGGAAACTTTTTGTCACCAAATTTTTTTATATTCTGGACTTAAGTAAATACAGATCCGCTGATTCCAAATTTTCAAACCGATTTCAATTATCTTTTACCGTTCTCGAGATATTTGTGTTCAAAGTTAGACCTGAAAAAATCAGTTTTTCAGGAATAATTCTGAAATGGGTTCAGATACGACTTTGGCGACCTCACCAATCGATTCTACGGGCAAAATTACGTTTTTGTACCAATTTTCAGATTTTTATTCCAATGGATACAAATTTTATAGAGGAAAAACGAAAATCGTCAAAAATCGAAAAAAATCGCAAGGGGTTCATCAGGCGATTTTTCGATTTTCGCGATTTTCGTTTTTTCGCTCTAAAAATTGTATCCATTGGAATATTAATCTGAAAATTGGTACACTTATGTAATTTTGTCCGTAGAATCGATTGGTGAAGTCGTCGAGATCGTATCTTGACCCATTTCAGGGATATTCCTGAAAAACGATTTTTTTCAGTTCCAACTTTGAACTCAAATATCTCGAGAACGGTAAGAGATAATTGAAATCGGTTTGAAAATTTTAAATCAGCGCATCTGTATTTACTTAAGTCTGAAAAATGAAAAGATTTGGACCCAAAAAGTTCTCTAGCGAAAAACTGAAATTCCGGTTTTTTTCTTTTTTCTCATTTTACACCAAATCGTTCCAAAGAACATATATGCCAAGAAAACATTTCTTTATGTAACTTTGTGTGTAAAATTGATTGGTATAATCGTTGAGACTGTATCTCTACCCATTTTAGAGATATAGTCAAAAAACACACTTTTTTGAGGTGCAACTTTGAAGCCTAATATCTCAGGAATGGGAAGAGATAATTAAATTCGGTTTGAAAATTTAGAATCAGCTCATCGGCGACTATCAATTTGGACTATTTTAAAAAACCAAAATTTTTGACCGAAAAATGGGTAATTTTGGATTTTTTCGGCTGTAAAATCAAAATTTTAAGCTGCAAATCTAAATATTGTTAGTTTTCATGATTAACTATGATTGTAAATTACTTGGAGATGAGAAAAGATATTAATTTTTATTTGGATATAGTTTGGAATATATTTGCGAATATAGATAACAATTATCAAAACAAAATTTCCAAATATAAGTACTTCCGGTCATCATTTCCGTTGTAGGCCAAGATTCGTGGTCCAATTAACAACTATCACTTGTTTTACAGACATTCTTTTGTTTAGATAAAGTTCATTTGTCCTAATTATTTGATTATTAACTGTTTCTTATATTATTATTTCCACCTTCTATATACAGGGTGGCTCAATGAAAATTATCAGCGCAATTTTTGGCCACTTAACATCAATTTTGCAAAAAAAGCTCGAACACGTCATTTTTAGTATAAAGGGGGCACACCTGAATGGATTAGTTCCAATGGCATAACTGCACCTCAAAAATTTTAAATGGAAAAGAGTGTCAAACATGACACAGTTCGAAAGGCCTTTCAATTCTCTTCTCAACAGTTTTTTTATTTTTCAAATCCGATCATTAGTTTCAGAGAAATATCGTTTAAAACAAATTTTATCAGGTGTTTAAAATTGCAATCAAGTAGGCTTAAACAAATGACAAAATCGAATATCAGTATTTTTCCCGTAACGTAGAGGGCCGAAATAATAGGATAATATACTTTTATAATCTCGTAAATAATACAGTCACAGATGTAAAATGAATAATAAAAGTTAATATATGACACAAACTAATAGCACTTTAAAAGTACACAACTTAAGTGTACTCAAGATCACGCCCGTTGTATTCTTCAAAATGTTCCATGTCGATTATCTTTTGTTTTCTGCTAAAATATTTTAGAAGTCAAGTAACTCGTATTTGGTATCAAATGATAGGATTATTTGATGAGGCTGGCGTGTAGAAATGACAAAAAAATTCCTTGTCGAATGTCTTTTGTTTTCAGCTAAAATATTTCAAAAGTAAGTCGTGCTTGGTATCAAATGTAAGTACTCGACTATGTTTGGCGTGCAAAAATGTCAAAAATCATGTCAACAGGCTTTTGTTTCTGGAGAAAAGTTGTCAGAAGTACGTCGTATTTGGTATTAAATGTAAATAAAAAATGACAAATAATTACCATGTCAATCAGCTTTTGTTTTTGGCAAAAAGTAGTCAGAAGTATGCAGGGCATGTAACCGGTTAAAAAAACCGGTTAATAAAAACCAGTAACCGATATTTTGAACAAAAATTGCGAACTTTAACCGTAATTTTAACCGATATTTTTCAGGTCGAAAATACCGGTAACCGTTAACCAAAAAAAAAATAAACCGGTTTTAGCGAACATTAACCTTTATTTTAATATCATTTAGCGAGGAAAAATTTTAATATATTTTTTTTATATCTGTGTTTTCTATTTGTATTTGAACATGAGTCATCACAGTTTTTACAATTAACATTTTATTGGAGAGTCATAAATGTAGGTAGTTTCTTTGGCCGTTAAGGTTACTTAAAAAGTCCCAAATAAATACGGCCTTTGTCAACACAGGCAAGTTTAAAATTGAAAAGTGACCTGCCTTTTTCTGAATATATTACGGTAATTTTTGTAAATATTCATTAATTAAATTGCTTTTTTTAATTGTGATATTTTTCTCAGATGATATTTTAAAAAAAAATTTTTAATTAATTATTCTCTATTTTTTTAATCAAATTTTTATAATTAATTTGTTTTAATTAATTTTAATTATTTTTTTAACCGATATATTAACCGGTTTAAACCGGTTTCGAACTAAAACCGTTATTATTATAACGTTCTCTATAAGGGTGAACCGTTAACCAGTATTTGTTTCGGTTACATGCCCTGGTTATAATGTACTTACATTCCATGTAGCTTAAATATCTGTAGTATATGTAGTTTTCAATTATTTTGTTTAGTAAAAAAGACGAAATAGATAAAACTAAAAAATACTATTACATTCTCATGAGTAATAGCACACATTTAATACTCAGGGAATAATAATGAATTTAGCTACCGACTACCATCCGTTGTTACCTATTCACAAACAAGTTCAATGTTGGATAAAATAAGTTAATTATTAGTTATTTACATAATAAGCGTGGAAAGTGGTAAATAGCAATCGTGTGTAGAGATTGAAGAACGAGGCGTGTAGCGCCGAGTGATTTAATACACGAGCATTGCTATGCATTTTCAAGCGAGTTATGTACACTATTTTCAGATGACCACAAAATATTATTATATTAAAAACAGGGTTTATACAAAAGTGTCAATGTCAAACACAACTCACGAAAGCATTGACGTTTGGGTTTGAGGTTAAGTATCACTAGTTAACCGGAAACTGATTTGGAAGTCTAGTACGTATTATTTGAAAATTTAATAAAACTATCAGTACATTTTGACTCCTTATTTTTGTTATTAATTCACTACCAATTTTAAAATCGTAGTTTTAAGCAAATTTTCATTAATTTTGTTGCATTTAATTATCAAAGTTCCATCTATTGACCACTAATTGTCATATTCGGTTATATAACACACTAGTGTGTTATTATAACACACACCGTGTGCTATGTTACATTTTCTGGCGATAATTACAGTGTAAATATGGCTACTTTCATATGTGGTCGTCTGAAAATGTATTTTATAAAATTTATATTTAAGTTACCAACCTGTCGTAAGACGTAATCACATTTTTCAGCTGTTTCGGTTATTGTTTTAAACATGAAAACATCGGCAGGCAGATGTGAAGGTTTATGTGTCTTATCGTCATGGTAACAATTGCAGTTGTCTTCTTGAGAAAGTTGTTATACAACACAAGATTGATGGGATGGATAATCATTGTTTTCTATTATATCTGATAATAAATTAACCATTTAACTATAAGCACTGTTTATTTAATGAACTATCATTACCACTCAACGTTACTTTTATATTTAATTGAAATGTAAATTTTTCGCGTCTATATTTTTGAGGAAATTACTGTATTAATATATATTTTATATATTTTGCGTCAATTTTTGAGGAAATTACGGAATTAATTGATAGAGATTGCAACATGAAAATAACATCAACCTTGAATTATTTCTTAAGCAACAGACATTCATCTTACAAGATGATGAATTAATAAAACCTACTCGTTAATTCCAAATATAATTGTTGCGGTCTGTTATTTATGAATACATAATGACCAATCATTACGGAACAATGATAGGTCATTTCAATAACGTTTTGTCCAGAACATAACAGGTAATTTTTAACTGTTTTTTTGTTTTTTATAATGAAAATGTGTTATATTGCTAATAAATCATGGATATCTCTGTTATATGGTTCAAATTTTCAACTATAATTATAGTACATAATTATATAAGGAATTATCAGTGTCACTATTCACGAAGATGAAATTTGAGACACGAGGTGTACGCGAGTGATATAATTCACCTGAGTGAATAATGAACATAATTCCGAATATAATACTATACTTTTTCTACTCCCGTACATTATGAAATAACGCATTAATATTTTATAAAATGACAACATAAAAATACACAGTGACAAATTATTACACTGTCAGCTGTTAGACAGATTTAAAATAAACACGGAATAGGCGTATGTGACCATATTATTTTTCTTCCATTTTATGATTCTATACAAAAAATTAAAATACCTATATTTTTTAAATCGCTTAATTGTTCATAATTCTCGAAAAAAAACAATAATAAAGTTTTAGAGAGGGGATATAAGACGTCACGTAGGAGAATTAGATAGAATATTCTACATTTGTTGAAAAGATGACATAGTTTTTTTTATACTCTTTTTTTCTTCAATTCGACAGTGGTCATATAGTCCATAATTGATCGAAGAAATTGAAATAACGGATATACTTAGGAGTAGAAAATAGTTATTTGTCAAATTAGTAAGGAAAACGTATTTTTTTACCACTCGAGTTCGAATTTGATTACGAGCGTAGTGGAATAATGTGAAAAAAAAAATCAAGACATAATTGCCATATTTTTTTTAAAGAATATCATTATTAAATAAGAATTTTTAATATAAAAATGAATTTTTCCAATATTTCATTCAATAATAAAATAATACAGTAACACTGTAAATTTACCTGTCTAGAGAGAGAAAAGTAATTTTCCTCACTATTTCGCGAATAGAAAGTAGAGGTTTCAATGCATGTCGTGAAAAAATAATATTATTTTATAATTTATTAGGGAAATTTTATAAAGAAAATATTTTTGTTTTCAGATTGGCAGCATTGAAAGTAAATTAGTATTATTTATTGTATAAGAGATATTTGTGTAAAAATAATATATCTCTATTCATATACATATATGAATAATTTTATTTAAATAATATGATACTGCATTTCTTGTACACATTTGTGTGTAATTTCTTTGTAGATTGTAAGTTTGTAAGTACAATATAAGCGATTAGAATAAATTGTAATTTTGTAATTAGAACAAGTTAGATATTTTCACAGGCAATAACGTAGCTATAAATCTAGAATAAACTTGTGTAAAACTATAAATTTTGTAACTTTCACATTATTTCCAGTATCAAGCATTGTTCGTTGTCAGTCATAAATTGTAAATTTCCCTAAACATTATTTATGAGGAAAACATTCCGAGTCCGCCTCTGACTTCCAGGCTCGGTTATAATTAGAGTTGAAATGAAAAGTAGCTCACCTTGGCGGCGAGAAAGATGGGGCAGCTCATTCTGCAGAGACTTGGACACTGCTTCATCACAAGTTTCATTTTCTTCTGCAATCAAACACTCCGTAAACACCACTGTCAAATGTTATCAACAAGTGACAAATGAATGCGCAGTTTGTTCACAATTGGTTACTTGGTGTTTGTTCACAATTCACATTTATTACAATGAAATTATTAAAGATATTATTTATATTTTTTATAATAATATCAATAAATGTAAATTGTAATTAATACAAATAGTTTGTTTTGTTATCAAATTTATAGTTTATAAAATTATTAATTAATAATATGAGTAATAACAGGAGAAATAATTTCCAAAGCTGTTGGTGCTGTATTTTTGCGTAAACCTGAAAATATTTGAAAATATCGAATTTTTAACTCGAAAATTTTCAAATTTTATAAAATTTTGTTTATAATGTTTTTTAAAGAATTAGATACGCTGGTACCAAATTTACAAACATAATGTAATTATCTTTCTTTGTTTCGGAGATATTACCTCTCAAAGTTGAACCTCAAAAAAGTGTGTTTTTTGAGTATACTTCAAAAATTAGTAGAGATACGATCTCAATTACTTTACTATTCGATTCTACGAGAAAAGTTATATAAAGAAATGTCTTGCACACATATACGTTCTTTAGAACGATTAGGTGAAAAATAAGAAAAACGAAAAAACCTAAATTTTTATTTTTTTGCCTACAAATTTTTTGTCTCCAAAATTATTCAGTTTTTGGACTTAAGTAGATATTGATGCGCTGATTTTAAATTTTCAAACCGAATTGAATTATCTCTTCCCGTTCTCCAGATATTTGAATTCAAATTTATACCTAAAAAATCAGGTTTTTTAGGTATACCCCTTAAATGGTTAGGTTTACGACTTCGGCGACCTCACCATTCGATTCTACAGGCAAAATTACATAAGTGTAGCAATTTTCAGATTTTTATCTCAACAGATAGAATTTTTAGAAGGAAAAAACTGAAAATGGCCAAAAATCGAGAAAAATCGCAAGGGGTATATCAGGCATTTTTTCGATTTTGGCTATTTTCAGTTTTTTCCTTCTAAAAATTCTATCTATTGAGATAAAAATCTGAAAATTGCTACACTTATGTAATTTTGCCTGTAGAATCGAATGGTGAGGTCGCCAAAGTCGTAAACCGAACCATTTAAGAGGTATACCTAAAAAACCTAATTTTTTAGGTATTGCCAAAACTCAACTTTGATTTCGAATATCTCGAGAATGGTAAGAGATAATTCAATTCGGTTTGAAAATTTGGAATCAGGGCATCGATATCTACTTAAGTATAGGAAATGAAAAGTTTTTTAGAAAAAAAGTTCTTAAGAGAAATTTTGAAATTTAGGTTTTTTCGATTTTCTCATTTTTCACAGAATCGTTCCAAAGAACGTATATGCGGAAAAAACATTTCTTTATGTAACTTTTCCCGTAGAATCAAGTGATATAATCGTTGAAATTGTATCTCTACCCATTTTAGAGATATACACAAAAACACACTTTTTTAAGGTGCAACTTTGACAGCAAATATCTCAGAAACGGAAAGAGATAATTAAATTCCGTTCGAAAATACGAAATCAGCGCGCCGAGATCTATCAATGTACACTACTTCGCAATAACAAAATTTTGGGCTCAAAAATGAGTATTTTTTGGATATTTTGCGTTTGTCAACATAATTTTTGGTTTAATATTGTTGTTTCGTTTGTTTTAACTCTACACAACTTTGATATGGGGTTATAAGTTATGGAAATAAATAAAAGTTAAATATCTAGTGTAGCCTAACTTGAAGTACATATTAGAATGACATATAATACGTACTAATAACGGAACACAAAGAATTTTTTCAAAGCATAATTAAGGGTTGTTTCTTGAAATAAACTCTTTTAATGCCATTGACTTCACAGGTTTTTTAAATATTTTATTTTGATATTAACAATATAAGTAATCCAATAAATATTTTAATAATTAATTTCATTTATAATTAAAATATTTTAATAATTAATTTCATTTATAATTAAACAGGCCGTTATAACTATTTTTTTATTTTTTCTTTTAGAAAAAAATGTATTTCCAAAAAGTTCAAATAATACTTATTGGCCAGAGACGTACACAAAAATGAGCCAATTAAAAAATATTTCCTCCTTTGTTGTGGAATCCATATAAAATAATTTAAAATTTAAATGAAAACACAAATTTCTAAAATTAACAACATAATTTTTTTGGTACTGGTCCTGTTACAATTTTCCCAGGTTTGACCCACCCTAAATTATCCTAACTACGCCCCTGGTGGCCCACTGAACCAATGATCGAGTCTGAAGATTCTTTTACCCTTTAGTCTGCACATGTTACACCGGTTTGTTATGTAAACTTAAATTGTAACCTCCACATTTTCAAGACAAGACGATTCTCTCTTAAAAACAAGTTTTATATTACAAAAAATACCTAAATAAAATAAGTAATAACAATTGTACTGTTCAGTTTTTGTTTCTAAATATAAATGCTTGACGTATGACAAATGTTTGATAAATAAACAAAAAGGGACAAAAGTGAATTCAACTATGTAGTATTTGTAAAATTAAATATTTATAATTTTAATAAAATTCAATTAGTGTAAATTCTTTAGCATGAAATTTGGAATATTTGTAAGTAAACAGTAACTAAAGAATTTTTACTGCAAATTTATTCATTACAATTTCTTTTCACGCGTATATTATTTCCTATTTGTCACATTCTTTTTAAATTTTTAAGAACGCCAATCAAAAATGTATTACAAGGTAATAAAAAATGTCAGGACCCAATAATTTTTAAATATCATGGACTAAAATTGAAAATTGTGTTAATATATTAATAATTACAGTGCAAAATAATTTTTTTGAACTTTCTCAGTATAATAATTAATAAGCTTTATCAACTTCAGGCGAAATTTAATTTTTAAAAATATATAAAAAATGCGATCCTGCCAGGATTCGAACCTGGAATCTTCTGATCCGTAGTCAGACGCGTTATCCGTTGCGCCACAGGACCTTGCTACTACGGGTCAATTTTATAAGTTAAGAGTTAGTCGATAAAATAGTGTTTTATTTTATTTTTGTTCTATAAATATAAATAATTTTATCAATATGTATTTATAATTATTTTTATATTTTACATTACCAATTGCCTTATTATCGTATTGAAAAACAGTTTAACAATATAAAATATTGTTGAACTGTTTTTGGTATTTTTGTTGTTGTAAAATTGGTACTTCTATCAACTGCAACCCACTATAAATGTCAATTTGATAACCTCAAATAATTTTTAAATGTTTTTTAATACAATTAATATTCTTTCTGAGTATGAAAACCGAATAAACAAAACTAATTTAAAAGGATATTAAAATTTCATAACTCATAATGTATAGATTTATAAATATGTTTATATTTTAAATGCTTATTGACAGATAAATGTGCCCAACTTCATTTAACAGTTACTATATTACAAAATAGGCTTTTAGTTACACAAACAGATAGATAGTATTTCTATAAAAATAAACTGTTTTTCTAATAAACTTTTAATTTATTTATAAACTAAATAATACCTTAAAAGGTAAGTAAACCACTAGATTTCCTTGTTTAATAAAAATTTAACTAAAAAACTTTGGGTTTTGGTTACGTTGTCGGCCGAAACTAGAAGAGGAACCGAATATTCGGTTACGGTTTCGGTTTTAGCTGAATATCGTGTTTCGGTCGAATACTACTACGAATGATGAATCAATTTAAAAAAATTCGGATATTTTATTTTTTTGACTAGTGTCATACATAGTCATACACAAAAATCAATTCAAATATAATAGGCCAATTCTAAACAAATCAGTAAATCTTACAGATCTGTAAATCTGTAGATAATCACTCTTATGTGAAATTTTATATTAATCAACAAAAATAGATGCGTTTTTGTTCATTATTTACAGATTTACAGATCTGTAATACTTAGTTTTGACAGAATTGGTCTATTTATGAAGTGAAGAGGATGACAAAAATATATTGATTATTTGCATGATGGTTCTTCCTACAAAAATACTATAGTAATCAGAATAGTAACATGTAGTAATTGAGCGCAATTTACGGCTATGTAATAGTAACAGTAAATGAACTGTTAAACAATTAGTTAGAGTAACGATATGCAAGAAGAATGAGTGGACGTCTCCTACACATCGTGACCTTTGCAACACCGGGTATTTAGAGAGAATCCTTTCACTACAGCACAGATCACAGATCATCTGCAATATTTCACCAATAGGATATTCACCTTAGCTCCAATTTCAGACTGTTACAGTTATCAACTAATCGCTTCTAATTGCTTCACTTCAGAATTAATTTATCACATTTTTTAAACATACAGTTATTTTTTGTGAAACAAGCGAAAGTTTCTCTAATGTTTACCAGAGTTTTCCATGTTCTTATTTTTATACAGAGTGTAACAAAAATAAGTAGGTACATTAAATTTGACCAGTGATAGAATTCGTCGGGAACAATAATATTTATTAATAAGTTTTCTTTGTAAACCTTCTTGATATTGAGTTAAAATTATTCAATTTTTTTTTCTTTTTTTTAATTTTGACATTAAAGGATCACTTTTCAAAACTAACGTTCTAAACGTCACATAACACAGGTCATATACTCACTACTTGTAAAGGCAGACATTTTTACATATTATAATTTTAATACAAGGTTGCATTTATTTAAATCAGATTTAAATAACATTGATTTTCCTTTTAAATCATTGATTTAAATCTACTGAACTGTTTAATTTCGTCGGTAAAACGACTACTGGTATATTATTTTGAATTTATAACGCAGAATTTTTTTGTACTAATATATGATTTTTTGTTAAATTTATTTTGAAGTGTAGAAAATCCGGTTATAACGACATCCAAGGGATCCCAAAAATTTCATCGTTTAACCGATAAAATATAATAACAATAGCGTATGCAAGCTTTCAAACAAGTAGAATTTCGACGTTATTACTGTAGTATGTCGCTATAAGCGTTATAAACAGATATGCCTTTAAAAAAATCGAAAATTACTCTTAAATCACTCCAGTTTTGCTACCTTAATCTACATGTCATTTTTGACACTCGTTTGTCTGTTACTAAGCAACACTTACTAGTAAATTTTTCTAATAAATTCATGGTTCTTAGTTTAATACTTATGAAAAACCTGAACTATTTCTTAATTTATTAGGGAATGAAAATGCAAAAAAATGGTATTTAAAAATTGGTAAAAATGTGATATGAACCCAAGATCTCACAGTTCTTAGTTTGACTCTGAGTTATTTCAAAGGTAAAAATATTTTTTATAAAACAAAACAACTATTTTAATTGTTATATTTGTCAATCTTAATACCATTTTAATAATTATGCCTATAGCTTAAAAATAATTATAATGTAAGTACGTAATTAGTAAAAAAAAATTAGGCTATTCTACGACCTAACTATAAATAACATTCTTTGAATTTTAACAATGCATTTTTTACTTTCGTCTAAGGTCATTGGATAAAAGAAAGTTTTCTAATATTTCACGCGTATCCATGGCGACAAGAAATATTTTTGGATTTAACTTTTGAATTATGTAATGGATTTAATTTGTAATAAATACATGATCATCTCCTACACAAAGTGAAAGTTATGATCTGTTCAAGAATTGAACGACAAGTTTCTTTCTTTGTTCTGATACTTATCTATATTAAAATATAGAAAATAGGAAAGTAGAAAAAATGCAAAATGAATTATATACCATTTATAATTTTGTGAATATATTTTGAAAGTTAAAATGGAATGAGAAAAATCATATATCACTATTCTTCTCAGATTTGAATTTAAAATGATGTTCTCACAAATATCAAGGTCTTGAGAAATTGTTGAAATAGCTGTAAAAGGTTATTCGTAAATATATGGTAAATTATAAAAATATAAATAGTACTTTAGAAATCTGATAAAGAAACGTGATAACATTTTGAAAGGAAGTTGTTATTGAAAAAATAAATAATTTAATATTACAATTATGAATTCTTAGAATAATAATTTTAATCGCATTTTAATCGTTAAAATTTGTTTCTTCAAAAATTCTACAAAGCGAACTTTAAAAAAAATCAAAAACAATAATTTCAACGCATAATAGCCGGAAGAACATTTTTACATGTCATATTTCTTGGTGCAACAAATTATGTTTTGAAAGTTACCCACAAATATTGAAGTTTATTTTGTCTTACTGAATCTAAATAAAAATAAATATGTTAAGATTGTTGAAGAAAACTTTTTAAGTCACTCATAACTGAGTACCGTAAATTTCATTATTTTAACTCTTTTAAAATAAAGAAACATTAAAATAAAATGGTACTAAACATCCTAATCTTCCTGTACCTTTAATTTTATGAATTTTTAAAAATATGTTTTTGATATAAATTGAAGATATTAAAATATAACATGTCTTAAAAATTAGTAAACCTTTTTTCAAAATACTATAAAAAATGCGTTTCTTGGAATATTTCCCTCAAATAATTTTAACCAATCAATATACGGTTTTTTTTTTCAATTTCGACCAATGAAAATCGAATATCAGTGAATATACTGCATATGTGCCTAAATTGAATATATTTCACCTTTATCGAGTATTAAACTTCATAATTGACGTTTATATGATAATTTAAAATAAATATTAAATATTTATAGAAATACTTTATACCTATATGTGAAATATATCAGAATATTTTTCTGATGCAATTTCGTGTACTCGAAAAAATATTCAGGTATTTCTTATGCTCTTGAATATTATTTTGACAATGTATTTATTTCCCAAATCAGAAGATATAATTTCTGTTTTACATTTTAAACCAAAATTAATATTTTAAAACCTCATAATCTAACTTTGAAGTCAAAGATCTGATATTAAAAAAAGTTGAGAAAATTATTTAAAATTTATTTTTGTATTGCATTAAATTGTATTATATTCAATTTAATGCAGAGCATAAAAATCAGATTTTAAACCTTTTATAGTTATGGAATATTTTCAAAAACTTGTTTCCCCTAAAAATTTATCCATTATAGAAAAAAAATATTGTTAAGAATAAATAAAGGGACCACCTGTTTGAATGTCTAATCATAATATATGTAAATATATACACATAATAAATTTAAATAAAAACTGAAAATATCATATTTATTTATTAAATTAACAAATAATAATTTATAATTTATTTAAAGTCAGACGTACACAGAAAAATTGAGATAATTTTTTCATAGATCTATTCATAAAAGGCAAAATTTTGATGCTTGCTTAGAATTGCATTCTGTTTTCTCTGCGTCAAGAATTATAATTTACACTATTGTCCATTTTCCTTTCAATGTAGTCATGTATTTTGAATGAACTATACCACGCACACAACAAATTTAATAAATTAGGATTAAAAATTACGAAACCAGCGACTATATCACACATTTTAGAATGTAAATTTATAGGGAGTGAACAATAGCTGAAATCACGATTCATATTATCGTGAGCTTTATTAGATTTACAGCATTTTAATTACACATTGATTGACCTTCAGACACAGAAGGGAAAGAGTGAACCTTGTCGGCCAAGGTCAATAGATATTGGTACATAATGGTCAATGCTTGGTCACTCATCGTGACTAAGTATAAAAAAATAACAAAGACCCTACCTACCTTATGTACATTACTCAAATAGAACTTATAGAAATGGGAGATGTGAATAAAATTATAAATAATTATTTTCTAATGTTGAGGTTTTTGAACTTAGGATTTGGTTATTGAAATTAAAATAATTGCTGTCTATTTTTTACTTATCGTCTGTGGAAAGTTAGAAAATGAAACATTTTTCTAGCCTTGAACTATGTCCTTTATCACAGTGTTGAATTATTTATCAGAATAGACGCACCTGGTTTCATCTTTGCAGAATATCCGTGTTGTCGTAGGTTTGTAAGGTCGACTAACATTTATGATAATATTTTCTCTATTTTATATCTTTTAATAATGTTTCTAACATTTAACGGCATATGTACTAATCACATACATTTTAAACTCAAAATTGTCAGAAAATATTCTCCAAATATCTTGAAGATTAATAAATTTAATTATTTATTATTTTATATAGACAGCATCAAAAAACCACGGATGCATTGACTAAAATAAGTGATTTAAGTCACATTTTTGATAAATTAGTTTAACTCATCGATAAAACGACTTTTCTGATATATTATATTGAATTTATAAAGTAGACATTTTTTGTAAAAATGTGGTTTTTTGGATTGAATTGTAATTTAAAATCCGATTATAACGACATCGAAGGAACCCTAAAATTTTCTTCCTTATACTCGGAATTGAAGGAAAATAACGTTAGCGTAATGCCACAGATTTCAGCAGATCAGAAATATGCGCAATTACCTTAGAATGCGCTAATTCTTGTCCCATTGAAACTAAAACCAACCCGGAGCAGCTATCTGCTCTAGAATGTGCTCTGATTTTAGTAGGTTATGAATTAGAGCAAATACTGTACTATGGTCTGTTTTTTGGCTTATTGAAACCAAAGCTCTGCTCTAGATTGTGCTCTGGTTTCAGTAGGTTAAAAAATAGAGCAAACAGTAAGAATGGTCTGATTCTTAAACTACTGAAACCAGAGCATAATCCAGATAAGCCATCTGCCCTAGAATGTTATCTGATTTCCGTATGTTCAGAATTGGAACAAACACTTTAGAATGCTCTAATTCTTGACCAATTGAAACCAGAGCACAATCTAGAGCAGCCATCTGCTGTAGAATGTGTTCAGGTTGTAGTAGGTTACAAATTAAAGCAAACACTAAGACGCTCTCATTTCTGACCCACTAAAAGTAGAGCACAATCCAGAGCATCCAACTGCTCTAGAATGTGCTCTGATTTCAGTAGCTTAAGAATTGAAGCAAACATTAAGAATTCTTAACCCACTGAAACCAGAGCACAATCCAGAGCAATCATCTGCCCTAAAATGTGATCCAATTCCAGCAGGTTAAGAATTAGAGCAAATACTAAGAATGCTCCAATTATTAACCCACTGAAACCAGAGCACAATCCAGACTACTGCTCTAGAATGTGCTCTGATTTCAGTTGGTCAAGAATTAGAGCAAGTTCTAAGAATACTCCAATTATTAACCCACTGAAACCAAAGCACAATCCAGAGCAGTAATCTGCCCTAGAATGTGATCCAATTCCAGCAGATCAAAAACAAGAGCAAACACAATCGTGCTCTAATTCCTGACCCACTGACTAGACCACATCCCGAGGTATCCACGGATGCCCCGGGAGGTGATCTAGCCAGACCAGGCGGGAGGAGCGGAGGCTCGAGACCAGGCAACCTCCCCGGACCCCCGCAGGAACAGGAGTCAACGCTCCTGACGCAGGACATCCCTTATATACCCGGAGCCTGCGTCAACCCCTGCGCTGTTACCTGAAATACTCGAATATGATTGGCTGAAATTCAATCTTTAATTCTGAATATACTACTGGAAATTTTTAAACGAAAATTTGCATACATATGTATTTTGATAGGAGGAATTAGATGGTGGTGTTGTTTTAGATATATTTCACACCCAATTACAGGGAGAGTAGATTTAAAACATACAAAAATATTGTTTTAATAAGGTATTATGTTGGCTGAAATTCAATCTTTAATTGTGAAGATACTACTGGGAATTTTAAAACGAACCCATTTGTGGGTAGAGCAATTTTAAAACATAAAAAAAAAATTGTTTTAATAAGGTATTGTGTACTGGTATAATTTTGTGATTTACATGTCTACAACGTCTAATGATGAAATGCACAACAATTAAAGTTTCTTAAGAGAGATTTTATCTTTAGCTAATTACCTCTTTATTTTAATTACATCTTTGTTATCTTACTTCCTAACAAATATTTGCAAATTTATACTTTTCTTAATAGCAATATTAAAAATTATACTAATTATACAGGATGGTGTCTCGAACACCCGAACATAAAAATTTCACATGTAAAATCATATTTTCGTAATTTCCTGTTTCCCTAATTATTTGAGGTAAAAAAACTTCAAATAATAGTTGAAGAGCATAAAATTCTACATCTGAATCAATAAGCAAAATAAATTTTACGTGCCTTGTAAGCTTGGAAATTAGGTATGAAAATGACGTAAATCACTCCAAAAATAGCCATGGAATTAAAAACAAAAATGAACAAATGTTTAACGGTTTATCTGTGAAGTTCGCTGCGTTAGTTTATTTTTATTATTATATAAAATTACTGTTGAAGTGAACAATATTACAAAAATTAATTCTGAATTTAAACAAGAAAAACAAAATAACATTGCTATATTTTTTAGCTAACTTGACAGATAAACCGTTAAACTTTTGTTATTTTAGTCTCAATTCTATGACTACTGCTATATTTTTAGGGTGATTTAAGGCCATTTTAGACTAGCCTATATATGGGACAAGAAATAGTACAAGAAATGGTACAATATCTTACACCACAAATTGTTAGATATTGAGGAAGTTTTGTATGATAGTAACGCAATTTCTTGTACAATCTGATTCTGCGCACTTTCCTTGAATATGTTAATCTGATAAGCAAAATTAACCACACATTTTACGTTTTCATAACTAATTTCTGAGCTTGCAAGGCAAGTCAAATTAACATGAGCGCCCATAACGGGGGGCAAGATGGGGCACTTGCCCCCCCTGGCTTTTCGCAAATTTTAAAAAGACGGCACATTACTTAATTATTTCGGCATCTTTATGTTATATAAGAAATTTATTAATGTTTGTTGTACTTTAGGGCGTAAGTTTTTTATGTGTGAGATAAATGATTCTATTAGTATTTGTGGTTATTTTAAGTGTCATTAGAAAGTAGAGATCTCTGAGACAATTAACTACAATAAACTTCATTTTATCGAATAATTTTTGAAAGGTGGAAGGAATTGTCTGTTTATTTTTTTACCATTTTTTTTTGAACAATTCTATTTATTTATTAGTAAATATATGTTTGCAGTTTATCTCTTTTACCTGGATGGACCATATCACATCGGAATAGAATGTCAAATAAAATATTCAACATTGCTATCAAAATTTCTATTAGCATTTTTTGTTGTTTTTTTATTTTGCCCCCTCTTGAAAAATATTTTATGGGCGCCTATGCAAATTAATTTTGTTTATTGACTCAGATGCAAAATTTTATGATCTACAACTTTTATTTGGAGCTTTTTTACCTAAAATAATTAAGGCAGCAGGAAATTACGAAAATATGATTTTACATGTTAAATCCTTATGTTCGTGTATTCGAGTCACTACCCTGTATATAACTACCTTAACATATTATTTACTATAATTAACATTTTTCGAAAATCCTTAAAAGGAATTTGATATTTTCTTATCTATTTTATTATAAACAAATATTAAGTTATGTGTAAATAACAATTATATATTCTACGTAAAATTAACACATCAAGTTTATAAAGTAATGAGCATGTTTACGTGTTTACTACTTATTGTTTCTAAGCAACAAAACAATTGCTTGGACTTATTTTGTTCTACGCCTTAAGCAAGAATGTTAGTTTACGGAAATGATCGGTTACTAGTGAAAATAACCTTCGTTCTACATTACATAGTAACTACGTAACTACAACCTCAAGTAGATTTAACTCGTACTGACTTACATTTACACCTATGAGTGTGAAGTGTTATTATATGCTTTAGGTCATATGAGATGTTATATTTTATTAATTTTAAGTGGGACAAGGTAGAAACTAATGCGTAGGTGATAGAGAAGATTACTGATATTGCAGGATTGAATAATGAAATATCAAACATTGTGAAGGTAATAATATTAAGTTCAAAATTTCTTTGATTTTAATTGCATTCATATCAAAACTAGTGTTTCACAAGACAAGATTTCTTGTCTTGTTTACTTGTTTCTTGTCTTATCTCGAAAAGCAAAACAAGAAATTTAAGTACGACTTGTCTTTTATTACTCTTGTATATAAAAATCTTGTCTTGATCGTCATTTTCTTGCATATTTCTTGTCTTGCATGTTAATATTCCCAAATGATCTTGAAAATATAAATAATCTTGTATCACACGTACATCTTTAGATAATATCAATTATCAAATATACATATATCTTATAATACAATTATGTTATTATTAAATAAATATTATAAAAGCAAAAAACCGACATCTGCACATGCAGAAAAGCTTTATTAAATAAAGCATCCCTAGTTATAAGAAAGCTTTTTGTATCTTATCTCTGGGTTATATGATTTCGAAGAATAATTATATTATTAAGTCAATCATTTATCATTTTTACTATTATATATATTTTTTGAAATTAAAATTTACGTATATACATATATTACATATTTTTGTACTTTTATTTATTTATAGGTAAGTTCTTTGAAATTTATAGCTCTTGTCTTGCATTTTTTTCAAGACTTAGGCAAGAACAAGAAAAATACAAGCCTCTCGTGAAACATTAATCAAAACAAATTCTTTTAAAATTAATTTTTATTTCGAAAAAAATTGTGTACAGGTCTGGATAACGTACTGTACGGAAGTACGCGATTACCAATGTATATTCTGCCAGTAATATTTTTTTTAATAAATGTTAATTAATTTTCTTTTTTATTTAAACGATCACGATTCATTTGATGTATGAAATTATTATATTATAGATTTTATTTATAATAATAAACACTTATCAAGATGAAAAGTGGAGTGAATAGAAACTTTCATCTGAAAAAATTAATACTTATTAAAATAATGTAGTGTAATTTTATCGCAAACAATAAATTTTATAGACAACTTTTTGCTTGAACTAATATATACCAAATGATTCATTTGGTATTATAAATTGACATTGAAACAACTTCCAAGATGAAATCATAATGTTTTTGTGCTTATGAAAAAATGAGTATTTGAAACATTTCTCTTTGATTCACACTCACCTTGAATGTAGAGCTTTTTTTATAATAATACAAAATGAATCATAATTAATACTCAAAGTATATTCACTGACGTATTTAAAATATGTAACGGATCGTGCTCCCATCGTCCCATCCTAGAGAATAATTTCTTTAAAAAATTAAGAAATCGTCCTGCAGTAGTATTGATTTTATTATATTTGTTTCTTTTTATATCCATACATGTCCCCAGGGCCGGATTATTTTATGATTTTTTAGTAAATTTTTAATTTAACAAACTCTTGAATAATTTTTATACAATTTATAACCCTGATGAAGACTGATTTACAGTCGAAACATTGGTGTATTAGTGGATTTTATTAAATGACTGCTATTACAAAGTTTTTTTCCTAATTATAAATTATCCAATCGAATAAAACCAATTCTTTTTCTTTTTCTTGCTTTCATCTTTGTAAAATATTCTATAATATCTTAATATGATAATATTCTTAAAATATCATCGTTGGTGCTCTTAGAAGTATTAGATGATGTTTTATGCGTTGTTCGATCATAACAGTTCTCAGCCTATTTTCTTGAGAATGACGTTTCTGTGGTGCAATTTGTTATCCTGAAAACAATATATATTCTCAAGATGACTTCCACGCTAGGAAAAGCTTAAAAAACTTAAAGTCAATCCGTTGTACATTAGTAAAGTTACTAGTACATAAATTTTGATGATTTCTAGGATGGTTCTTTCTTATTTTCCAGTAATGTAAATTGTTGACAAAATTGTTAACTTGGTGGGGGCCCCTGGGCTGCAGCCCAGTTTGCCCATCCTTAAATTCGGGCCTGCATATCCCAGCCATTTTACTCGCTGCTATTTTATTTTCTTCACTACCTATATCTTCTTCTAATTCTTGTTTAATTTAATGATTCATTGTAGGTTTATATTCATTTTCTGCAATTTTTACTGGTCTACAGTTCGTAGTATCTTTCTTTTTGCTATTCTCAGATCTTCTTCGTCTTTTTTTGAGGAGTACATTACAATAGGTCTTAATATTGTTTTATAAATTTTTATTTTGCAGTAAGTTTTTATTTGCATGAAATGCCCTGTCCTTTATTTCCGTTTCTCTATCTCCATTATTTGATGGCATTATTCCTAATATTTGCAGGAAATTTTAGATATGAAGTGAATTAAAAATATTCTGAATTGCAATAACAAACTAATTTTAAAACTACAAATTGAATGTACTGCAAAACTTATGTAGAATATATTACTACAGTGGCAAGAGGTAATGTGTTGGACACATTAGATTTTTTCTTATTGTTTTGTTATTCTCTCTCACGAAAAATGTATAAGCAACTGAAATTTCCTCGCTAACTTCCTATTTCCTATCTGCAGTGTTAGAAGTACTTACACTCCTTGTAACTTGAGTAACAAATTAGGTGAAAATGAAGAAACGAATTTGGGATTTGATTGTTGTGAATTACGTGAAACGAGATCAAGAGTAAGGCTGAGTAGACCTTGCATTCTGTCTGCTGGGTGGGTCGCATTTTACAAATAGCTCAAGAACGTGAACAAACCTTCTTCTCGATACACAAACTCTATTACAAATTCATATATTGACATCAAAATGCAGAAAATATCGGCGTCGAGGCCAAGGCCGTCTCTAAACTCGGTAACTGTTACAGTTCTGACACTTGTAGGTGGCTTACAACATTGGAATTCGCTTATTAAACTCGCAAAATATACGCTCAGTGGCGTAACTAGGGGGAGCACAGGTCAGGAGGCCTCACAGGTCAGGGGGCCAAACTTCAGTCACAGAATAGGTTTATACAGAAGCGACAGGAAAGGTGTATTCACATAAGTAATTAGTTTTAAGATTTACAATTATGTTTTAAGTTTAGCAATAGCCTGACAGCATATCATTCACATAATAAGATATTTAGTAGGTTTAGTAAGTGCCATCTATCCGCAATTTTGCAAAAATTAAATAAGTTGATAATATAATTATTTAAATGCCTCATCTCCAACAAAGAAAAATGGAAACAGAACACTGCTGTTTGGCAAGTATTCTTCATCAGGAATATCAATTGTTTGATTCAACATAGCATTCGTCCAAAATTACATTCTCAATAAGAGAGAAATGGGGAAAGTAAACAAATTTAAAGGGCTCATTGTTTAAAATCGGAAAGTTTCGTCACATCTTAGGGAGAGATGGGGGAAGGCACAAATTTAAAGGTCTACACAATGCTCCAAGGTCATAGAAACATGAAAGGTACCAACACGGAGTGTCGCTTCTGTATATAACTATTCTGTGCTTCAGTCACAGAATAGGTTTATACAGAAGCGACAGTAAGACAGAGAAACGAAAATTAGAGAGAGATGGGGAAAGTGAACAAATTTAAAGGGCTCATTGTTTAAAATCGGAAAGTTTCCTCACATCTTAAGAAGAGATAGGGGAAGTGAACAAATTTAAAGTTCTACAGAATGCTCCAAGGTCATAGAACAGAATAGGGTAACATGAAAGGTACCGACAAGGAGTGTCGCTTCTGTTTGTGACTATTATATGCTTCAGTTCTAAGTTATTAAACCACAATAAATAGATAAATAACCAGTAGAGACTATATATCGGCACTATTGACTTTTCATGTCTTTCAACGGCTGCATCTACCGCTGTCAATAATCATAAAGTCATAAGTCATAAAATATAAAAACTAACCATTTTGCAATTAATGTTTCGGAGAAAGGATATGTGATGTCAACATGTTAGGATCGTGGAAAAAGGCAGGTAGGTTTTTTCTTACGTTCCAAGCCTATATCTCTATAGGGGAAGTGAACAAATTTAAAAATTCTAGTTACGCCACTGAATACGCTGTTCATATGCAACAAATATCAGTTTCTCATTTGCTTTCAATAATTTAAAATGATTTAGTACAAATTAATTATGTATTCAGAATTCAGTTAATAATAACTTAATATCGTGTCAAAATCTAATTGCTAAAATTTCCTGTAACAATCCCATAATTTGGAATAAAATCCTATTAAAAATTTTGCAATTTCCAATTTCCCGAACATTTAGTATTTCGCTCATTGGAAAACTATAGATTTATTATGTAAGTAAAAGTGATTGATCAACTATCTTATCGATAGGCAATATCTACAAAGTATCTATTGTACAAAAAAATATTGCATATTGTTATATCACAAAGAGTAAGAGGTTTCAAAATAAGTTTTTATTAAATTTCATATTTTCTATTTTTCTAACCGCAGTGATAGTACACAACATAAAAATAGAAAAGTACATTTCAAATGATATCAATACATAAAATACTACTAGTTCCGGTATTATCTATTTCCGATTCACTGAGTCGTAAGTAAATTCATATTTATTACAAATGAACAAAAGTGATTTAATACATTTATTTATTGCTATTAAAATTAAAAGTGGAATTACTACTATTACAATTACTGATAAATAATGGTATCTACCAAATTATCTTCACTTATAATTTCCCCAGCGCATTAATTATTTCCGGAATATTTTTTTTTAGTGCAGTCCAGCAACGTATTAATCTTAAAATTAAACATTACTTTGTTGGAATGCACAATAAAAATTTTCATAATAAAACGGATTATTTATTATTTCTAAAACATGTCTATTTTTTAAAATGTCAAAGTGATATTTTTGACAGGATAAAATTTCCACATATTAATTTTACATAAGGCCGTTTTAGAGTAGCCTATATGTGGTATAATATAAAATTGCCATATTTTTTAGCGTAAAATGACAAAACAGTAATTACAAATAATACTAAAAATAAAGTAACGCAGTTAACTTAACTGATAAACCATTAAATATTTGTTAATTTTTATCTTAATTCTACGGTTACTGTTATTTTTAGGGTGATTTTAGGCCGTTTTAGATTAGCCTATATATGGGACAAGAAATAGTACAAGAAATCTTACACCACAAATAGTTAGATTTTAACGAAGTTTTGTATGATACAAATGCAATTTCTTGTACAATATATTGGCTCTGATTCTGCGCACCTTCCTTGAATGTCAATGTGACAAGCAAAATTAACCACAAATACATTTACATTTAAAGTTTGCTTACAACTTTACCGGTAGTAACATTAAGTTTTCTATAACCACACTATATACAAAAACAAATAAACGTTAGAAACGAATGAAAATACAAATATCATAGATAAGAATGCTCACAGCCAAATTGACTGACAAATTGTATGAAAAATAGAACTTTTTGTACAGATGTTGAAAGAAATTTAATTTAACAAAATATTATTAGTACCTATTACGAACGGTAAGGAATGATTTTTAATACTTAATACTTATACTATAAAATAAAAATTCCAATTGGAAAAACAAATAAAAAAATACAGCATTTAAACATGATAACTAAGAAAAATAAATGAAAGTTAATAAAATATAAGAAGGGGGATGACCTGATCCCAACAATCTTGGATCAACTTTATCTACTGTATTATTAATAATTTGTAATAAATCACAATAATATACATATATAAATTAAAATTTGCAAAGGGTAATGAGATAAAGATCTAAAACAGGAAGGTATAGTGAACAATAGGTCCTATTTTTGGCAGCAGGTATACCGTTTAATCGACGTGAATTCATTTAATTATAGATCGACGATCGACCATAGTACGACTTTTTTGTATTAATATAACTGTGATATATTACATAAAAATTTAAATTCGCAAAAGGTTGCGAGATTATGATCACAAATTAGTAATAAATTTTGGATCCAATTTTGGAGTACAGGTACAGGTATACCGTTTATTGACTTTTTATAGGAAGATACTACCTAAAACTTTGTTGTTAATAATAATTAATTAACAGTGATGTACTTAAGAATCAAAAATATCGCAAGATAGTAGAATAAAGATCAAAGTATCGTTATCTAGACTATATTCTGAAAACTACAAAAAAAAAAAAATTTATTCGAGTTCAAAAAGTCTCCTCCACTATATAGGTGAGACGGAAGCTATGAGAAGATGAACTGGTTAACAGATTGTTGTCATTTGTCGTATGTAGTACACTCTTCGTGTAAACAGCCACCACAAATTACACATTTTATCCAAGCATCCTCCTTTATCGTTTTTTTTAAATAATTTTCCTTGCATCCCGCATATTCGTTTTCATAAATCTTCATCTTTTTCGTTATCATCACCCTCTGATTAACCATTTAACAATAATTCTTCAAAACTAATGAAATTACATCTAGATCATCTACCTTTCTACATGCAAATGATTTTTATCCTGTTTACCGAATGAATTGATCTTTTTAACAATAAAAATTCTCTGGTCCATCTCTCCTCAGCATAGGTGGACCATCTATCCTCAGAGCAGAGGTTAAATGGACAATTAAATTCTTTGACTTTAAACCTACCAAAGTAATAATTAGCTAATTGTGTATATAAGGTACAATTTTTTTTTGGAAATTTTTTAAGTAAACCTTGTGTTATTAAGTGTTGACTACATTAATTTTGAAGCGACTACTTACACTGTCTCTAAACAACAAAATTAGCATTCCCTATGAAAGATATCACTCTAATGTACTTTTAAGACCAAAAGTCCATCTCTTCTACCACTACCGGTCTATCTCTTCCCCACTTACTCTAGTTATGTTACGCGACATACAGTAAAGGTTTTTTACGCAAGCATCATATTATTGACCCGAAATTAATATTTAAGGTGTTTCCTGAATATGTATTGTATGTAAACGAGTGTTTAGCGTTTTATCGCTTTTGTCACCGCGTCCTAGAAGATCTATTTGACGCAGCCCTTACTTTGTTTACCGGAAACTGTTTCAGTTGTCGGATGAAGTCAAATTCTTGATCTCATCTGCCATATGATACCTCTTATTTACCTAGTTGATTAAGTCTCCGTGTAGTTACAGCTGAACATTCACACAGTATGTGTTCCTACGATTCTTCGTCCTCTTCATAGAGTCAACAGATGTTTTCTTCAGCTTTACCAACTTGGTAAATTTGTGTTTAAGATGTTTCCTAAATATGTATTGTATGTAAACGAGGGTTTAAGCGTTTTATGGATTTTGTCACCGCGACCTAGAAGATCTATTGTGACGCAGCCCTTACTTTGTTTACCAGAAACTGTTTCAGTTGTTTGGTGAAGTCAATTATAGCTCCAGGAGTTAAGTTCTCGATCTTGAGTCTGAGATGTTTCCTAAATATGTATTGCATGTAAACGAGGATTTAAGCGTTTTATCGCTTTTGTCGCGCGTCCTAGGAGATCTACTGTGACACAGCCCTTACTTAGTTTACCGGAAACTGTTCCAGTTTTCTGATGAAGGCAATTATAGCTCCAGGAGTCAAGTTTTAGATCTCATCTGCAGTAAGATACCTCTTATCTAGTTGATTGCGTCTCTGTGTAGTTACGGCTGGGCATTCACACAGTATGTGTTACCGATGATTCTTCGTCCTCTTTACAAATGTATGTTTAAGATGTTTCCTAAATATGTATTTTATGTAAATGAGGGTTTAAGCGTTTTATCGCTTTGTCCCCGCGTCCTAGAAGATCTATTGTGACACAACCCTTAGACCCTTACTTAGTTTACCGAAAACAGTTTCAGTTTTCTGATGAAGGCAATTATAGCTCCAGGAGTCAAGTTCTTCATTTCATCTGCCATTGTTTTGTTTAGTAACTTCTTGTCTTGTCTCGAAAAACAAAACAAGAAATTTAAGTATATCTAGATTTAAAGTTAGCAAAGAAAAATGCAAGAGTACAAGAATTTAAGAAAATCTTGCTTTTCTTGCACATTTCTTGTAAGACAATTTCTTACCATGTCTTACTTTGTAGCTCTTGTCTTGTTCTTATCTTGCATTTTTTGCAAGACTGAGACAAGACCAAGAAAAATACAAGACTCCTGTGAAACACTACATGAACAGCATTTAAGTTTCAAACCTAGGTTAAAACTAATCTAGAGTTTTATAACTCTCGATTTAACTCCTTCTCATGAAACCAGGCATCAGTGTTCTAACCCTCCATAAAGGTAGTAAACCCTGCATAAGTTTACAAGTAGAGTATTGTTGAAGGGTTCTCGTTGTGTGTTAGCATTCTCGTGCTTTCTCAAGCCGCAGCGTTCATGAAACCGGGCATTAGTGCTCTAACCCTTCATAAAGGTTTTAGTTTGATATATGTGTTTATAGAATACAAGTAGAACTGAAAGGTTAGAGTTGTGTGTTAGCATTTTCGTGCTTTCCCAAGCCGCCGCGTTCATAAAACCGAGCACTAGTGCTCTAACCCTTCATAAAGGTTTTAGTTTGATACATATACAAGTAGAACTGAAGGGTTCTCGTTGTGCGTTAGCATTCTCGTGCTTTCCCAAGCCGTCGTGTTCATGAAACCGGGCATTAGTGCTCTAACCCTTCATAAAGGTTTTAGTTTGATATACAATACTCTAGAGTAGAGTACTGTTGAAGGGTTAGAGTTGTGTGTTAGCATTCTTGTGCTTTCCCAAGCCTTAATTCCGAATTTAAGCAGAGGTTAAATTTAACTCTTTCTTGTGGAACCCATTTTCAAATTTAATCTAGAATTAATAAATTTAACTTGCTTTCATGAAACCAGACATTAGAGTCCTAACCCTTCACAAAAGTAGTAAATCCATAAGTTTACACGTAGAGTAGAGTATTGTTGAAGGGTTAGAGTTGTGTGTTGGTAGTTTGTATTCTCGTGCTTCTAACCTCATCGCCAGAGACGAGTTATCTTAACTCCACATTTAAGCAGAGGTTAAATTTAACTCTTTCTTGTGGAACCCATTTTCAAATTTAATCCAGAGTTAATAAATTTAACTCCCGTTCATGAAACCAGACACACATGAACCGCATTTAACTTTAAAACTAATCCAAAGTTTGGTAACTCTCGATTTAATTCCTTCTCATGAAACCAGGCATCAGTGCTCTAACCCTTCACAAAGGTAATAAACCCTGCGTAAGTTTACACGTAGATTAGAAGTATTGTTGAAGGGTTCTCGTTGTGTGTTAGCATTCTCGTGCTTTCCCAAACCGTCGACGTTCATGAAACCAGACATTAGTGCTCTAACCCTTTACAAAAGGTAGTAAACCCTGCATAAGTTTCATACATATACAAGTAAAACTGAAGGGTTAGAGTTGTGTGTTAGCATTCTCGTGCTTTCCCAAGCCGTCGCGTTCATAAAACCGGGCATTAGTGCTCTAACCCTTCATAAAGGTTTTAGTTTGACATAGAATACTCGTAGAGTAGAGTACTGCTGAAGGGTTCTCGTAGTGTGTTAGCATTCTCATGCTTTCCCAAGCCTTAACTCCGCGAATTTAAGCAGAGGTTAAATTTAACTCTTTCTTGTGGAACCCATTTTCAAATTTAATCCAGAGTTAATAAATTTAACTCCCGTTCATGAAACCAGACATACATGAACCGCATTTAACTTTAAAACTAATCCAAAGTTTGGTAACTCTCGATTTAACTCCTTCTCATGAAACCAGGCATCAGTGCTCTAACCCTTCACAAAGGTAGTAAACCCTGCATAAGTTTACACGTAGAAGTTCGTACTGTTGAAGGGTTCTCGTTGTGCGTTAGCATTCTCGTGCTTTCCCAAGCGGCCGCGGTTGCAGGAAAGTGGCCAGCTCTCTCCGCCACCACCACTGGCCGCAAGCAGTGGCTATATAAGCCACGGGCCCGCCTTCTGCCACCAGTAACTTGTCTGTCAGTGCAGAATGCAGTCCTCCGTGTGTTTAGTTCTCTGCGCACTTCTTGGTGCTGGTATGTACCGCTTTATTCTCAACTCAACGGGGTGTTAGTGCTGTGCCATGTGGATACCTACACCCGGTATTACAAACGACAAAAATCTGCTTACTTGCAAACTACATTTATTTCAGTAAACAAATTTTAATCCAAATTTAGTTTACTACAGAAATGACGTTTATAATACCGAGTATATTATGAAAAATAATTTGTAATAAATATTTTGGGTGTTTCTCAACTGCAGATTTTCAAAATTTACACACTGTATTTTGAAAATATAACTCCTACAAAACTTTATGTTTCATATACTATGGTCAAATATAATTTTAAATAAATATTTTTTTATTTTAAATCAGATACTAATAAAAATAAATTTATATCGTGCAAAAACTTTACTACCTATATAATATAATAATGACAATGAAAAAAAAAAAATTAATTTTTCATTAAAAAAATATGATATCCGTTGTATTTATATCAAAGAAATTAATATTATTAGTTCATATAAAATTTAATTATTATTGATATTGAGTTTAAAACGTATTTATATAAAGGATTTTTTTTCTATTTTTCATATTCCATACCTGACAAAGTACAATTCGTTTTAAAAATAAATTATTATTATTTTTATTATTATTTGTACTACAACAGATAATATTAAAAAATATTCGTACAAAATTATTCATTAAAACCATTTTTAAATTAACCATATTCGAATAAAGCTTAGCTCTTAATTTAAATATTATAGGTAAAAATGAAAAAAAAAATCAAATAAAAAATTATTATTATTATAATTATCGAAAATTTAAATATAAAATTTTTATAATAAAATTTAAAATATTTTTATAAAACGCAACTGAAATAAAATTTGTTAATACAAAAAATAATTTATTATAAAATTAAACATATAGTACTTGCCACATTAGCTTATATGCCTGTAATATATTTAAATTATTAATTATTGAATATTCAAAAGCACATCTAATATTGTATTTATAAGTTTTTATGATATATTCTCCACCTCAATTACGAGTGCCTGCATGTATAAATAACAATAATTATTTATTTTGTATTATAAGTTTGTATGGTACACTCTCCACATCAGTTACGAGTGCTGCATGTAGCAATAAGTACAATTATTTACTTAGTATTATAAGTTTGCATGGTACTTTCTCCACTTCAGCTACAAGTGCCTGTATGTCGCAATAAGTACAATTTTTCAAATAGGTTAAAGTATACAAATAAAATTTCTTTCTGGAAAAATTGTAATAAACAGACGATCAGACATAAATTAGAAAATAAATAAATTGAATTTCAAGGACGTTAAAGTAGAGAACTATGTTAAAATAATTTCACATTCACTATTTTCTCCAATCATTATACATGTTACATTTTCTATACATATAATAACATCTCGAACAACTTTCTGTCGATTCAAATGTGATTTTTGACGCACGCAACACACGGATGTTAAAGTATCTCACATGAGTGATGTGCAAATATTATAAACAGTTATGAGTAAAAGTCCAGAGACTTCAGCGCACTAATTCCACACGTAACGAGATCTAGTTGCATGTATGTAACGGTAAAACAAATGCCTGCTACTTGAACCGCTTGAACCAATTATGACATTACGTAACGAGTATTATTTACCGTCAGTACTCTTGCTAGATTTACATTAACGTTTCTTGCAATTATTATACACAGTAGCGTAGCTAGAAGAGGGGGAAGGGGGCGCAATTTAAGGGGCGGCAAAATCAAATTTAAATTAGCAGACAAAATAGCTTATTTGGTATCAAGGACGCAATGTAGCTTATTGACCAATATACAACGATATAATCACAACTTTTCAGCAGGTTAAACTAAAAAAATTAAATATATTCATGTATTAATTCAAATTTTTAATGACAAAATACTAGCTACACCCTGTATACACATCCAATCTTTTAAAACAAAAATATTTAAATACATATTTATTTATTATTATTTTTTTAATGTTAGTATAAATGATTTTTAAAGTTATTATCTTGACTTCCGCATTTATTATTTTATTTATATAAATTTTGCATAAAAAAAGACAAAACAAAACATTTTGTTATATATATTTTAAATGTACAGTATATTCTTTTCATATTAGATTAATATTAGCACATATTTTTTTTAAATTTATTATTGTGGCTACCCTGCATATTAAAATTAATTTGAATTTAAAAAAAACAAAATATAAACCATCATTTTTTGAATTTTTTTATATTTCAATATTAATACATATTATTTTTTCTAATACATATATTAGTTATTTAGTACATTGACATAAATTTTTACTATAAAAATTACAATTGAAAAAATTTATTTATCTAATATAACCTTTTTTTGTATTTAATAAAATTGTTGCAAATATTATATAGGTAATACTTAGGGATATACGATACTAAGAAATTATCGAATAAAAATTATCGATACCACAATCGGATCGAAAAAAATATCTTCAAACGCATATATTTTAAAAAATAATTAACTAGGTACTTGACTTTCAATTTGAAGGTTATCAATTTAAATCTGTCAGTTATTGATGATTTTTTATAACTTTTTTCTTACGTTCCCTAGTTTTATAGTAACAGTAACGGCGATATTACAGGTGTTTATTGAACAAGTTATTTCTTACTCGCTGATTTTACTTATTTTACTTTTATTCTGGCGGCGTAGAAATTAAACTTCAGACTTGTCAATAACATCACAAATTGCATGACGTTTGAAAAAAAATAATTATAAAACGTAAACATATTTAGTATTATTTTTATATTTTACAATAAAATTAAAATCTCCACTCTTCTTCCATGCAAGCACCAACAGTAATAAAAAAAAAAGTTTTATGTTACAAAAAATTTAATCAAAATGAAACATTTATATGTATGTGATTAAATAAAAAAAATTCCAATACTGAGTTAAATACACTGATATTAATAAAATATCAAAAAATTAATACCGATGCTAAAATATTGGTATCGAAATTAAACTATTCATATTGCTATTGTATCTTAGTAACATTGAAAATTGAAATTTATATACTTTGCTTTGTGATAAACAAATGACAAAAATTAATAATTGTTTTAATACAAAAATATATTTTTGGTTGTATTTATTAAAAAATTATTTAATTATTTAAATTTATCACTCCCAAAAAAAAATCCTAATAAATTATCACCTATCACTAATAGAAATTCAAAATTCGTAACCTATAAATATATATATAACGATTAACAATTCCCTGAAACGGGAGAATTTACATTCCTGCGGCATTTGTTTCAACCTTGGAACAAAAGCATCCCGCGTCCATCCGCCTGCCACGTGACAAGTGAAAGGAAAATCACGACTTCAACGATCGGTCGGGACAGATACCGCAATGAAAGTAAAAATAACTACAGAATGAAGAGAATTATGTGCAAAAATGCAATAAACACACATTGTGCTACAATAAAAGGAAATCATGTTGAGGTTGTGATATTGAACATATGCTATATTACAAAATTATAGTAATTTTACTAGAATTTCTAATTCGGAAAAATAATATTATAATTATGAAGAAATTACAGCAAAATTAAATAAAAGATTTCTGAGTTCTTCGAATGAAAATTTGTTACGATTTTAATACTTTTTCAAGGGTTGCATATTTTCAGTTTTACTTAAAAAATTATGGAAAAAAAATAAAGCAACAATAAAATATTACATTAAACTCTAGTTCTACAATTCTCTTCACAACTTCGATAAAAAAAAATCTTTGTTTATACTTTGCGATAACAATTGCTCTATTCTTATATCGAAAATGATTTAATAATATCGGATATTGTTAAAATGTTTTTGATGATATTTTTTTGTAAAAATCGATAAATGTCAAATTGGTAACCTCAAATATATTAAAATGTTTTTTTTGCAATTTTTAATTGTTACAAAAATGAAAACTATATAAACAAAACTATTTTAAATGAATATTAATATTTCGTACATCTTAAAGTATAGATTTGAATTTTTTGACATTATAAATGAATTATGACAATTATAAATGTCCAACTGCATACAATAGAGTTACAATTTTTTACATAAATTACACATAATTAATTTTTGTAAGTAAAATTTTTGAGATTTATATTAAAAATAGTATACTATACTCGTTTTATACGACGTATTGTTCCATTCGTGTTTTTGGAGCACTCCGTGCCCCAAACAACTCATAGAACAATGTACCGTCTTATAATTCTTGTATAATAATATATTAATTTATTTATAAATTTGATTAGTAATATATTTGCTACATTTTTATAAATTTAGTTTTTTAAATAAACTCCTAAATATACATGAATTTTTACCGGAAATCATCTATGTATTGCTGGTTGCATTTCTTGTTTCCTGTTGCCTTAGATATACATTATATTTTTTCCGATATCGGTAAATTACTAATTAAAAACATAAATAAATAGCATTATGTGTTTGTAAAACGTCAGCTAGCTATTGAGATAGGGATGAATGTAATAACAAACGTACTGTCAAAGTGTCAAATATTTCTTTATAATTTTCATTTATGTTTACACCTGCTTTGACGTCGTCTCCATGAAATCAGATAAATTATTATCAAAGGTAAATAATAAATAAATTCATCAAAAATATTATAGAAAGATATATTTGTTACTTTAGGTATTGCTAAAATAAACTGCAAAAATATAATACAATTAAAACATAGGTTAATCAGTTTGACAGATGAGTCCGTAAAGATAAATTTTGACATAAGAGTCTGTAAAGTTTTATTTCAGCTACTACTTTGGCTATCTTCGCGAAGAGATATCAAGTACTTAGGATCGATTTCGAAGAAAAATTTTTGAATAAAACAGGAAATTTCTCTCGCGTTTTTGATATTTTATGAATAAATTTCACCTTTGAAGTTCATTGTTCATTGTCGACACAGAAAAGTGAATTTTACACTCTAAATTGTTAAATTAGAAACTAATATAAAAAATCCAGGAAAAAGTATCAATTGTAGATCATTGAACTTGATTTACGTGACGAATGATTCAATCACATTCCCATAAGGTAAAAAGCAACATTTAACTGTGGAAAGTGATAGAATACCAATGCGAAGTGTGCTACACATATGTAACTAACTTCTGGCCAGTGTTACGTGGTTTACCTTCTTTAGCGATATTTATATAATTAATTAACTCTAAAACAAATATGCCGGAAAATTAAAACCAGTTTTTATTATCTAATATTTCACATGATTTAACTTGTTTATGACATTATGGTAAATACACGGAAATTTTATATTTTGGTGAAATTTCTCTGATTAACAAATAAATCAATAATTTCTAAACATATTACCTACATTCCGTTTATTACATAACAGAAAACCTCAACATGTTGATTTTTTACGGTGTCTCAACCTTTAAGAGAAATACCATAACCCCAAGCTATAAAATTTTGTATTAATTGTATAATAATTTACGAAAATATAAATTGCGTCATAAACTTTCACATTGATGAAACTATAAATGGAATTCTACTGGTTCTACTACTCCATATTGCTGAAGAAAGAAAATGCGGAAAACAAACTTAATGTCAATAGCGTCACGGTAAAAACTTCGATTAACTTTTTCCGTTATTGGCTTTTCTAAATTTATATACGCAGGGCCGGTCCGTAGATAATATATTTTCTTTTATATATCTTCAATAATGTAATATATTTTTAGCAGGGTTGGAAAAATCATGATTTACTAAAAACAATAAATAATCATTGATAAAAAAAATACTGAACTTTTCAATTGTTTTAAAAACAAAGTAAATATTTTATTTCATAAACGAAAACGAAATCTGTAATGAAACCAAAACGATTCATCTGAATAAAACTAGGAAGAGTTACAAAGAATTTTTACTTACATACAATCTTAAATATTTACATTTTGCTTCTGTTATATTATTATACAGAACATATTTTGGTTATTATTAATAGTTTTGTTTTTTATTATAATTTGTTTTTTTTTATCTTTGATAAAAATCAATGATTTTTTAAAAAAATCAGTTGATTGAAATCAAATGATTTAAATCAGGCCAGCTCTGATTTTTAGGTTCAAATTTAGTCTGATATTTATTTCACTCTAAATATTTCTTGTTTTTATTTCTTTTTCCTTTTTTAAATATTTGCTTAAGAAACAGGGCCGACTTGACATTGTTAATTCAAATTCAAATTTAATGTTGCTTAAATTAATTTCTCAAAACTTCTACAACAGAGGGGTACGGTGTTATTTGATAACAGGGAAGTAGTTTCAAAAAAATTATAAAATACTAGAAATTACAATAATAAACAGTTTATTTATTTTAATACTAAAATATACAGAATGTTCCACAACTTAGGACAAAAATTAAAGGGTGCTAATCATGAAACAAAATTTTTTAGAAATTCCATTTCACATTGTATTAATTTTAATTAATTAATATTAAAAAACAAATTGTATGTAAATAAATTAAACATTTTCTTTTTTACTATTTGGCTTTCGATAGATATTATAGCTCAATAAATGATTTATAAAATATTTTCTCATATTTTATTTAGAGAAACTTCTTTCATTATTGCGATAATAACAAGTGAAATATGCGAAAATTTTCAAGACAAAAACGTGTCGCTAAATATTTTTTTTAATGTTTGAGAATAAAAAAGAGAGAATAAATCAGTCTGTCAAAGATATTCCAGTGGCGCGCCAATAATTGTTTGCTAAGGGTTGACGAAAAGAGTAAATTAGTGTTGCCGTCTAGATCTAGATTTTTTGTAGACTATTGTCTTGTCTTGTCTAGATTAACAAGACAAGACTGGTAAAAGTCTTGTCTTGAAATTTAAGACAAGACAAGACATTCTTATTCCACATCAACACGAAAAAGTTCTAGACAATTTTCAAGACTCTATATTAATAAAAAAAAATATATTTTTGAAATATAAATATATCAATCGAAGCTTGTTCCAACCGAGCAGTGACTGTAAAACAGAAAAAGATCGCTGGCGAAGAATTATCTGCCTTATCTAATCTAGTCTTGAAACAATCTAGAGTCTTGATATCTAGATAAGACTTTTTAATCTAGACTTATGTTTGGTTGCATAAAGCATGATTATCTAATCAACTGGTTAACTTTACGTAGTTACCATAGTAACGTATTAAAAATACATTGCTATCATAAACTTAACCAATGGTTAAAGTTAACAAAGCTTTATGCAACTGGGCATTAGACTTAGTCAAGTTGTCTAGACAACAACATTAGTATCTGATTTAAAGTCAAAAATTAATAACGTCAATATCAGAATAAATTAAACAATAAATTGAAAAGCTAAAATTCCTTTGGGCTTAAGCCGGCCCTGTTTATACATATTTATATGAAGTTTTTTTAGTATAATTTGCTCCAATTTTAAAGTAGTGTTAAATGTATAACGTACTACTTTCTCTAATCTTCAATAATCACAATTTTCTTTTTGTTTGTGTGCTCAGCAAGCAGTAAGAAGGAAAATATTAAACGATCTCGCGCATTTGAATGATTGGTTAGAAAGCTACTAATTTTATTGTTTGCGCACGACATCTGTTGACCATACCACACACTAATTAAATTTAAGATGCTGTTAAGATTCAGAGTACAATATAGAAAGCCTCGTAACCTTTTACATTTTTTTAAAAACAAAAAATTGTCCGGTAAAACCTGTAACTTTCTTTCATGCGTCATTGTTGTCAAGGACATGCAGCACCGTGCAAAATGACAATCGACAGACTCTCGCGCTGGGTGTGGTGCATTTACATACCTACATACGCTCCACGTTCGCCTTGTCTTACCTTACCGGGTGAAAGACCCGAATGTAGGCCACTTTTCAAACTCACTTTTCGTTCAACAAAAAACACCGCCTGGCTTTCTGGCTCTGTCTATACTTTGCTTTACTACACTGATTCCCAAACTTTTCTCAAAGCGCACTACCGAACTTTACTGTGTCAATATTACTTTTCCATAGACGTGCATAGTTTCTCATAAAACCTAATGTTCACGGGTGGTTTTATTACTATATTATTCGGGATTACTCAAATCCAAAACACATTAAATTAATTCATGAAATTGAAGGTTAAATGCACATGTTTTGAAACTAAAGACGCCCCTGAAAACAAATGCAACACTTGTTTCAGTGGAGCCAAAACTTTTGTGTAATATAATACGTCGCATTATTTTTATACAAAATCTAAGTACACCGGGTGAGTTTTTTCAAGGTGCACATAGGAATTTAACATGGTAAATCAATTTTTTGTCTTATTTTAATGATATAAAATAAATTTTAAATTTATTCAATTTCTTAATAATAGTGATAGCCATGGATTTGAACAAAAAAAAATAAACGAATATTTGATGTTTGATCATACCAACCAAATTCTGACAGATAAAAATCAAACATTTTTTTTTCAAATACCATGGCTATCGCCCTTATTAAGAAATTGAATAAATTTAAAAATTGATTTATACCATTAAAATACAACATAATATACATGTGTTAGGTATCATTTGATACAGAATGCAGAACACCCGGTATATTCGCTCACCTCAGTTGCCAGTTACTACTTATTTTGACCGTTCTTTCTGTCACAACTAAGCTAAGATAAAGTGAGAATTGATCCCCCTTACCAATTCGAACATTATCAAAGATTGTGCTTACTGAGTTTTAGGTTATGTTTTACTGTTAATTAACAAATTTGTTTCATTATTGAATTTAAAATATTGTTATTTTATTTGTATTAATATTGAACTGTTTTAGTTAAAAAAAGTCAATTTAAAATTCAAATGTTTTAAAATTATTGTTAGGAGCAGTGATTAAATGAAGATGTAAATGATACGGAATTTATTTTCTTATCTACATCTAATCAAAGTGATACATCGTATTTTTCTCGTAGTTTATTCAATCTACTCTAAAAAAATCTGTCAACCATTTAACGAAAGTGGCGCTGTTCATCGATGTAGTGATGTAGTAACATTTGCAAAACAGTTTGAGAAACGTTGATCCAGCCATCGATGCCGATACTTTCATACACTTTTTTTTATCCACTGAAGCGTTTCAGCAAAATATTGCTATTATTTATCTATACAGCAGCATATTATCAAACGATTAGCCAATTACTGTCACTTTTAAATATTTAACATTTTCGATACGGTATGTGAATATGGCACAGTTTGCTTATTTAGATGTAGTGACTTGATTACAGGTATTAAAGTTGATTTGTTTGTTGCAGTATATGGCCAAGAAAACTTCAAATGCCCCGATGATTTCGGCTTCTACCCGCATCATGTATCCTGCGACAAATACTGGAAATGCGACAACGGAGTAGCTGAACTCAAGACCTGCGGCAATGGTTTGGCTTTCGATGCCACCGACTCCAAATTCCTCACTGAAAACTGCGATTACATCCACAATGTCGACTGCGGAGACAGGCCCCAACTTGGTAAGGAAAAACAAATATTTTACCAACAATTCATCAAGCTTCCCATAAGATCAAATGTAATCAGTTTTGGTATTTCGAGATTGTAACGAATATTCACGAATTAAAATTCACATATCTGTCGGTCTGTTTATCTGGTATACGGGTATACCATGTGAATCTTCTAATTCATGGCACAAGTTAAAGGAAAGTATTAGATTTTTTCATTTTAAAAAGCCTGCCAATTCCAACCCTATATGTCCTCTGATTTCAGTGTTGCCAAATGGCTATAAATTATTTTCCTAAAATCAAATAAAAAATTCCGTAGATTTGGCTTTTTTACAGATATTTAAAAATTAAATTGAATTTATTTTATTAAAAAAACTTATACCTTCTAAAACCGTATAGTACAAATTTTAAAATTATTAAATCCTTAACACAGTTTTCGTATTATATAGAAAAAAATTTCGTCATTACATAGTCATGTGAAATAAATTGTGGGAACTGGGAATCACTATAAAAATAAATCACAAACTTCACAACTCACAATTTCATGCGCCGTGCCATCTATTCTTCTATACTTTAAATATTTCCATTTTTTAACATATTTTTATATCGCAGATAAAAATGTTGACGTGTTCTTATATTTTTAAAAACAGCTTTAGAACCGAAATAATAATATTTAATTTTTATTTTAATATAGAGTTTCTTCCTAATTTCCCCGAGATCCCTAAGTCTGGTAACACTGTCTGATTTCGACATTGTAGAGTCAGTAGACTCTTCTCAAAATTTGTATTTTGTGAGTCATTTTACTATTATTTGGATTTATAACTGACACGAAACAAATAGTATAATGCAACATAATTTAGTTTAGCATAAAAAAACATAGAATTTTGTTTGAGGTCTTTTTTAAATATCACACAAGACACAGAAACAGATCTGGGACATGCGTATAATTGATTGTTTTTATAATCAACTTTCTTCTTTTCATACAAAATTGATTCATTTCAAGTCGACCACTTTCTCCCTCAAACATGACACATTTTTCTCATCCCTCTAGTAGAATTTATTTGTACTACCACGATCTATGCCGAATCGCGTCGAATATGCGCGAAGATAGAAAACAGACAGAAAAAATTAACATGGTCAATTCCTAAACTGTAGATCTGTATTTCTTATAAATTTCCTATGGCTTAAATTTTTCTTGTGCTAAATTATATTCTTTTTTCCTTTGTTTGCATTATTATTTTTATTCAGATAGAGGGCTAAAGCGTTAAACACTTTTGCCACTGCAATCTGAAGATCTTTAATAACATGGCCCTTATTTAGTTGTCTGGAAGTAGGTCAAAAGTTTTTGTGAACTTTATTGTAGCTCCAAAAAAGTCAGTTTCCCGATCTCAGTTGCCGTCTCTTTTACCTAAATGGTCAAGTCTATTTTCGCACTTTCGGTTATGGCTGGGAATTTACATATGTGTTCTGAAGTTTCTTCGTCCTATTCGCAGAGTCGACAGATAATACTTTCAGCTTTGCCAATCTTATGTAGATGATATTTAAGCGGAAAGTGTCTAGCAAGGATATGTTATTTTATTGAGAGCTGTATCGATGAGGATGAAATAAATCTCCGTCTGATTTCTTAATGTGTGTCGGTAACATAGTTTTCTGTTTTCAGAGCCCGCAATCTCCACCACCCACTGTTCGCGCCTGTACGGTATCTTCCCCGACGAAGCCAAATGCGACGTGTTCTGGAACTGTTGGAACGGCGAAGCCTCTCGCTACCAGTGCTCTCCTGGACTCGCTTACGACCGTGAAGCCCGCGTGTGCATGTGGGCTGACCAGGTTCCCGAATGCAAGAATGATGGTAATGTCCTTCAGATTAACAATAAGTAGTTATAAGGTTTGTTCCTACTGCAAATTCCTAACGAGTTCTTGACAGTTTCATACTTTTTCATTACACGCATGTGCAACTTAAGGACTGTTTTGAACTGTCGGTAATTGTTTGTTGGAACACATGATCAGTTCTCAGAAGAACCACGTGCCATTTTTAACAAACAAAAGTTAAGTATACCGGTTAAAATTATAATATGGAGGGTAGGTAGAAATTTAATTGTTATTACGAAAATACATCTCTATATTATGTTTTTCGTCGTTAGTTGGCCTCTTAATTATTTGATGTAATTTGTCAATCTATTTATCACACGATGTAAACTGCTTGTAGTAATATCAAATCTATCAGCTACATTCTCAATTTTAATTTCTTCAGCGTACAATTTTGAATGCGCATGCGTGGATGTCAAATTTGTGGAAAGTACAGAAACTTTTCTGACAGTCAGCAAACTGTCATATAACGCTGTAGGAACAGGGAATTTTTAGTCAGGGACTCCTAAAAGTCATGGACAGTTTCGTACTGCTGTAGGAACAAATCTATAGTTTGTTGTTTTGGCTGAGTTTAACACCGAATGTTCCCGCAGAAGTTGCTGGAGGCTTCAGCTGCCCCGCCCCCGGTGAAGTGAGCAACGCCGGATCTTTCTCCAGACACGCCCACCCTGAAGACTGCCGCAAGTACTACATCTGCTTGGAAGGAGTTGCCCGTGAATACGGTTGCCCCATCGGAACCGTCTTCAAGATCGGTGATGCTGACGGCACCGGCAACTGCGAAGACCCTGAAGATGTTCCCGGATGGTAAGTGCACTTCTGGTTTTCTTACATAACAGAGAAACACTTGTTGTGCATGTTGGTGTCTCTTTTTAATATTTCTGATTTTCTTTAACGGCTGTGACTGTTTGCATGTAGTTGCACTATGCACGATCACTCAGTACCCTTTGTTTCTTTTTCATTCAAACACGGAAAATTGATTGTCGACAATTTGCCCAAATGTATTATAGGACACAACAGCGCTGCAGTCGTTTTGCATCGGGAGAAAATAGCGGGAAACTTTAAATCGGCGTCAGGGGATTTGATAATTTTTTATTTAAAGTTTCTCGATATTTTTTTCTGCAAAGTTGCCGATGTAAAACAAAAGCAGTCAGGAGGGCTGCTATCGTTTTGCATTGAAATGGGACCGACAATTTAAACACTTGTCGTTGTCGAGAAAACAGCGGGAAGCGAAAAAACGGTTAACTTAAAGAAAAAGATGTATCGGCAATGATACGATATTATAAAACAATATTTGATAGACGTTACATCATTAACTTTGAATATTTTTTGTGGAGTTATGTAAATATGTCTATACATTCTATTTTTTTTTTAAGAACGAAGTGTGGAGAAGATAGGAGCAGTTTTTTTTTTAAATCGAGTCATTATTCGTAGTTTACGAGATTTTTTTTTTCAAAGATTTGAGGAAGGGATGCTTTGACGTCATCATGATAGAACCGTTAAAGAAAAGAGGTAAACTGGAAGCGTAAGAAACAGACTACCTGCTTTTTTTCACGACCCTACCATACTGACGTCATGCATCCCTTCTCCGGAACATTGAATTAGTAATTGTAAGGATTTTCATTTTCAACTAACATTCCTACTTCAACTTTGAAAATAAACAAACATGTTTATAAATCCACAAAAAAAGTCAATGATATCGATGCATCATTTTAAAATACCGTATCATTACCAATGCATCTTTTTCTCTAAATTAACCAAGAATCTGGTTTCTGGAAATCAGCCAACTTTATTCTTTGAACCTTGACAGTTTTGACCTCACTTGGGTCTGAAGAAGACCCACGTGGTGTCAAAAGCGTTGATGTTGAAAGAATGAAGTTGGCTGATTCTCATAAAGAAATATCCTTATAGTCTACTTAGGGCCCGTTTTTCCACCTGTGGTTAAAGTGCCGGTTACCCTAACCATCGGTTAATAGAAAAATATCGCATCGAAATAGTAAATAACATATATTTTTGACAACTTACATTAGTCTTTCGATGCGATATTTCTCTATTAACCGGTGGTTAAAGTAACCGGCACTTTAACCAAAGATGAAAAAACCGGCCCTTTAAGTCTACTTAAAGTTCCCGCTGTTTTTCGATCAAGATCAGTGTTAATTTGTGGATGCAAAACGACACCAGCACTTTAGTGTTTTATTCCTTGGAGCAAGTTGTCGAGAGCAATGGTCCTAGATGAGTTGTACCCCGTTAACGGGCTGGTTTGGTGGGGTTTCACAGCGAAGACTACTACGGCGACTTGGACCTGAAGAGCATCCGCAAGAGCGAACTCCTGGCCGGTCTGCAGACCAGCGGCGCACAACGGGCTGTTCCCTCCGCCCCCAAGAAGCCCAGACCAGCGCCCGCGTCGCGAAACGCTCCTGACGCCGCCGATAACTAAGTCCCCTACCATACCGCGCAAGCGCCCTACTCATTCCGGGCCAGACTACAACCACACTCAAACTACTCCAGTTCTAAGCTGTTATCACACGAGAACAATCATACCGACGAAATCGACAAGTTTTTCTTGTATATCTTGAGTATTTAGTTTTTTTCTTTTTCAGTTGGCAGTATTAAATGCCACACTGACATTTGTTGATTTGTTTTTTTTTTTCGATTGTCGATTTTGCTAAACCAATTCAAATTCTTTTTCACTGGTAAAAGACATGATTGTCACTTGAAATATTTTTTATCAAAGTGACATTTTATTTTATTTTCACTATTCATCTGTCAGAATCGTCAACTCTCACCAAAGTTTTCGAACATGACCGACTAGTTGCTCGGAATGAGTTACACTACCACACGAGAAAAGTTGCTCGAAATGACATGTCAGAAATCGATAATAATTTGTCGATATTAAGTCCCGTGTGATAACATCTTTACAAAATGATTTGACAGGTCAGGTTCAAATCAGTTTTGCGGTAACTGGACTGTTTATGTTTCTTGTCGTTCGTAGTCTACTAGACGATATCTTCATTTACGACTATTATTAATAATTATTTAATTAAGTAGTATATAAATTTAGGATACTTTATCTAATGAAGGTGTCGTCTAAAAAGCTCCCTTATCATTCTATCAACTACACAGTTGCAACTGAAATAAGCTCTGTGTTAAAATTTTTATATTCCGTCGGTACAAACTACCTACATACCAATACTTTTTTATAAATAAATAGCTGTTTTTTAATAACTGGTTGCTTTGTTTAAACTACACCTAGATCCATCTGATCCTACACTGCACCTGTCGGTTCCTGTCACGACATTTCTTATTGCACACTTTGTTTAACTTTTGTTTATATAACCTTACAGAGAACACAACAGACAATGTTCTTACAAGTGATTACAACAATGAGACTAACAATGTATGTCTCTAATATGGAAGGTAGAGGTATTTCAATATCTCATGACTCAAAATGTAATTCTCTTCTTTGTGGACAGTTCGTGAGATATTGAATTTGTTTAATAATAACAATTTATTTCAGAGTTTGTGTAAAATGTGCATGGTTATATATGTGGTTAAAGATTTTAGCACTTTTTCCTAACCACTTCTTCAGGATAATAAACAAATGGGAAAAAGGTAACTTCTTTTCAATAACTTTTGTAACAAATTACACTTCTTTTGTTTTGTGATATAAAGGTGTCCCAAACAACTTGTTAAGCATGGGGATCTCGAGAACGGTAAAAGATACGAGATTGATTACATAGATCAAAGTTGCCGCATTAAGGGACCATTTTAACGATGTCTTCGTTTTTCTTAAAAAATACATAGGTTAAAAATATGAACGAAAATGTAAATGTTACAGTTTTTAATTTTTGCTCGCAACTTCTAAAATTTTATAATAAATTTACGTGGGTTCTCAAATTTTTTTATCGCGTCTCGTTCTCAATTTATCGGTGTCAACTTTAATTTTCCGTATGGAAATATATAAATAATAAATATAAATATCGATTACCGGTTTTTATAACCTGTTACATAGGGTATTAAATTCATTATGAAAAAGTGTCTGAAGTGCACTTCAAAATCTTTTAATTTTCGAAGCTATGAACAAAAATTAAAACATGTAAAATTTATTTTTTTAGGAAAACAAGGACATGTTTAAAATTGTCCTTTAATGCAGCAATTTTATCTAATTTAACGGACCTCGTATCTTTTACCATTCTTGAGATTCCCATGCTTAACTAGATATTTGGAACATTCTATATTTGTCGGATATGTAACTAACTTTTGTGTCTAACACAAAATGAATAATTTTTTATTTTAATAGCGAGGATTACTACAAAGGCGTGGACCTGAAGGCACTGAAGAAGAGTGGATACTAAAGTCATCAATTTAATTTATATTAAATTCATTGACTGAGTAAAAAGCAACAACCAGGCGATACAGCTTGCCAGTCTGTACATATGAAAATCACATTCACAAGCTTCAACCATTTGTTATTGTTGTTACTTCAGCTCAATAATAATTAGTCATCATATTTATAATTGTAACTGTTGTTTATTGAACATTATTAGTTTACGGTAAATTAATCTTAGGTTATGTGATAGTCGTACCATATTTTGTATTATAAGAACAAAATATTTATTTGAAATACTTTTTGTCCAGATTTATAAACAAGTTAATTGTTCTACATATTAAGTTAATTACAAATAAAATTTTAAATCTAATCTAGTTTATTTTATTACACAAAAAATACTCGTTTTTAAGTTTTAATTCATGTATTAAAACTTTCATTGTATTAATCTTATTATTGGCACTTGCTAAGTACATTTTTAAGGCAGATATTTCCCCTTGTATTTCTAACACTCCTTTATTGTTAATTTTATTGACTTTGTCATCAACAAAATCATTATTAAATGCTTGTTTGTTTAATAATGAAACGTTGAACACACTATCTGAATGTTTCTTTCTATTTTCCCAGATAGATTTTTGCATATTTTCCAAGATACTTTGCTCCTCCTTCAATTTTTTTTCTGCCTCCTCAACTTTATTTTTAAAACAAAGTTCTTGCTTGGTTAATAAATCTATTTCAACAGTTTTTATTGCATACTGTGATTTTAAATCTAATATTTGTTTATTTTGTACATCAATTTTCTCTTTCAATTTGCTTATTTTAAGACGAATAATTTTCAGATTCTGATCATTTGTTTCAAATGATTTAACTTTTAAACTTTCCATTGTTTTATTTTGATCCATTGTCTAAATAAATAATAATACTCGTAAATACAAAAATTTAATTGTTATGATTTCAACCTTAATTATAACCAACAATTTCAATATTGTAAACAAGGATATAACAAAATGTATGGACTCACCAATATGTTAGTATATAAACTACTAATTAAACACTTGATTTTTATAAATATTCACAAAAAAACTTGGAAAGCTTGAAAAAATACCCACTGAGTTTATTTGAATAGTTAACGGTCGTTAACGGTCAATCTAATTCAACTGTCAAAGGTCACTCAAACAAAACTACTGCCATCTATTGTCGCCAAATGGAAAATAGAAATAATCTGATGCAGCTATGACCTTTGACTAATTTCTGCAGTTCTAAATTTGAAAAGTGATCTCTAAGTTATTACCTATATACAGTTGAAATGAAAAGTACAATTTTTAGTTTTTTACTATAAATTTTTTTCATATGCAGTCGAAATAATTGATAAATATCTATATATGGGTCCAAATTTTTTGTTTTTGAGAATAATTCGTATTGATAAACGTCGATATGATAATTTCAAATTTAAAAACATAATTTAATTATCTCTTTTTATTCCTGAGATTTTTGCTTTTAAAGCTGTACCTTAAAAAATTGTTTTTGTGGTATATTTCCAAAACTATTATAGCAGTCGATTCTACGTGGAAAGTTATATAAGAAATGTTTTTCCGCTTATATGTTCTTTAGAAGGATTCGGCAAAAAAATGAGAAAAATATAAAACAGAATTTCAGTTTTTCCCTCGGGAATTTTCTCCGTAATAAATATTAATGCACTGATTCGAAATTTTTAAATAGAAATCAATAATCATTATTTTTAGTTTTTCCCATTTTTTATCAAAGAAATATGCAAAGAAAACATTTCTTTATGTAACTTTGTCTGTAGAATCGACTGCTATAATCTTTGAGATTGTATCTTTATCCATTTCTGAGATACACCTAAAAAAATTTGAGGTGCATCTTTGAGAACAAAAATCTCACAGGAGAATTAAATTCTGTTTTTAAATTTGAAATCAGACATAGATCAATATAAAATATTTTCAAAAAATCAAAATTTTGTTCCCAAAAAATTGTATTTTTGGATTATTTTAAAATCATTATTTAAAATAGTTTTTAATAGTCAACAATGAATGGAAACTCTTTGTAAACGCAAAAGAATATTCAAACTTGAATTGAAAAATGTAGATATTTAATTCTACAAAATTTGGAGAAACATTTCAAGTAAACTTCCACTAAAATTAAATTTTAAGAACATATCTTCTTATAAATTTTGTTTTAATATTTTTTATTCATTCAATAATTAACGATTATTGACAATTATTTAACGTTGTAGAATGGGATCTGCCATCTGGTGAGTTGTAGTATAAACTACCGTATAGTCTTATTTCACGAAGTATCTAACGAAGTAGAATGGGGTGTGGTATCTATTAACAATATTTTGTACTATTATTTCAGGATGTAGAATGGAGTCTGCCATCTATTAACATTATTATGCATTATTATTTCAGGACGGGACGTAGGGTAAATTTTGCTATCTGTTGACAATATTATGAACTTTTATTTGAAATCTTTTTGAAAATTTAAATCTTTGGTAAAAAAATGTATGTAAAATTAAAATTTCATTCTGAACTTCTCTCAAAATGTTCAGAAACCCTTTTTTTGGAAATAATTAACCATGTCAGTAATAATCACCTGATGAAAATGAGAATAAAAATATTTTCATACACGTATTCTGATTTTACTGAAATTCTTTTAATTAAATATTTGGAATTAATTTCTTACAATATTATTATATTTGGATTGAATATTATATATAATATATACATCTGCAATTTTCAAACTATACACAATATCATATATGGCAATTTCTAAATATTTACAATAATAGAAATTGTAAATTTAAGCTAATTTTTGACTATATTCCCAGATTACTATACAAATAAAATGAATTTTAGAAATAACAGCATTCTGAACACTTATGATTAGCACTCTGGGAATTTCATACATTCAATTCTTGTTAAAAACAAGTCTTTTTAATAAAATACATTCACGCAGGCACACATTAAAATAAATATGGTTTAACTAGGCGTCCACAGCAGACAATCAAACAACGTCTGCCTCACACTAGGACGAGTAAATACTTGATTCTACCTTCTACAACAAAATATGCAGTCTAATACATATCACTTAAATTATAATTACGAAAGCTAGGTCAAAACGATTCATATCAGTTAAGGTTCAACAGTCTGGGTGTATCCTTTTTTTGGAAAATATTTTATCATTTTTGAACAAATAACACCCAAAATAATTATTCTACATAATATGCTGCAAAAATAGGAAACAGCAAAAAATAAAACTTCAAATCAAAATCAACGTAGGCCAATTTCAACAAAAACAATCAAAAAGGTTTTAAAATCTTCTCATCCTAAAATTTCTTGATTAAAATTTAGGAGAGATAAAATCATTCACTACAATAACTGACATTTAGTTTGTATCAAATAAAAAACAGATTAATCAAACCAGACGCAGTTCATCTACGATTTTGGTCAACAATTGTAAAAATTATAAGAGAGCATCACGGCCTTACGTTTCATTAGATTGTCTTAAAAATAACACTTTAAAATAGCGAGGCACTGACATTTTTGTTTTGTTTAACCAGTTCCAAAAGACGCACAAAAAAATCTCACAAACATACAATACAAACGTGTATCTCATATGGATAGTACTCTAATTTTGTTCATTTCAAACAAATGCCTCCTAAAAATTAAGTAGAGTACAATAAAAAAATCATCATACGTTTTACGTACAATTTAAAAAGAGTAAAATACATATAGAGATACGTATGATCAATTATATAAATATTTCGTCCATCAACAGCAACGCCAAGTATTTTAAAATTTTTATTCGAACACAATTAAAACTTAAAATATAATTCGTATATTTTTAAGTATAAGTTAAGTTCGTTTGTCGTGAAAAAGACACTTCAAATTTACACCCGCATAATTTCTAACAGTAACTGAACAAAGAAAAATAAAATGGAAGAGAGCAGAGAATATTCAAAGTGTCCTTCAAAAAACTAAATAGGTTACAAAGTGTAAGGACGATTTCGTCAATATTGCTTGCCAAGCTGCAGCAAAAGCCGTCGTTCAGTGTTCGTAAGACTAGAATCGACTATCTAACTCTACAAAGTCTGTACAATGTCACAAGTAGCTTGAAGCACTGAATATAAAAATACTAGAGCTTTGTGCAGTCGCTAACCGGAGGCGGGCGGATGTTAAGAGACGTCGTTGCTGTTGTGGAACACCCGGCGCTGCGGCTCGGGCGTGTAGTGGAAGCGCGCCCGGAAGTGCTGCGGCGACCCCGGCACCGAGCTGCTCTCCGACAGGCGGCGCGGCGGCGGCTGCGGCGGCGACGGAGATATATACCTACGTTACACCCACAATAAGCATATCATAACAACCATAAATACACATAAATCGCCTTCAATTCATTCAAATATTTTCACATTTTTATTTCAAGTATTTTGAAAATGTCGAATCGATAAAATAATAAACGATTTGTTAGCTTGATCTCAATTTAGGAAACCATTCCAATCCAACGTTACACCGGTTACACTCACAATAAACAAATTATAAAGACCATAAATCCACATAAACCGCTTTGAATTCTTTAAAATATTTTCAGATTTTTATTTTTTAAAATGACGAATTGATAAAATAATAAACTATTTTGTTAGCTTGATCTCAATTTATTTTCTATTTTATTTAATACGAATCTTCCATTATGAAATCAAAATTAAATAAGAAATTCGAACCGAGAACCAAATCTAGATTTTTGACAAAATCAAAACCCGAATATGTAACCAAACTAAAACAAAGAACCAAATCCAAACCAAGAACTAAATACGAAGCTGAGAACGAAGTTTCAACCAGAAATTAAATCAAAACTGCAAACTAAATCGGATTCGGAACCTAAACCAGATCCAAGAACCAAATCGGAACCAAAAACCAAATCACCATCGTTTTAAATTTGTCAGTAATCAAATATTTTTAATTTTAAAATTGCAAATCGTGAATTAAAACCAGGGCATGTAACCGGTTAAAAAAACCGGTTAATAAAAACCGGTAACCGATATTTTTAACGAAAATTGCGAACTTTAATCGTAATTTTAACCGATATTTTTCAGGCCGAAAATACCGGTAACCGTTAACCAAAAAAAAAAATAAACCGGTTTTAGCGAACATTAACCTTTATTTTAATATCATTTAGCGAGAAAAAAATTTAATATTTTTTTTTTATATCTGTGTTTTCTATTTGTATTTGAACATGAGTCATGACAGTTTTTACAATTAACATTTTATTGGAGAGTCATAAATGTAGGTCTCTTTGGCCGTTAAGGTTACTTAAAAAGTCCAAATAAATACGGCCTTTGTCAACACAGGCAAGTTTAAAATTGAAAAGTGACCTGCGTTTTTCTGAATAAATTACAGGAATTTTTGTGAATATTTATTAATTAAATTGTTTTTTTAATTGTTATATTTTCTCAGATGGTAATTTTTTATTATTTTTTTAAATTATTTATTCTATAATTTTTTTTAATCAAATATTTATAATTACTTTTTTTTAATTAATGTTAATAATTTTTTAAATTGATATATTAACCGGTTTAAACCGGTTTCCAATTATTAAAAACCGGTTTTCGAACTAAAACCTTTATTACTATAACGTTCTCTATAAGGGTTAACCGTTAACCAGTATTTATTTCGGTTACATTCCCTGTTTGTAACTAACTTTTAGTAATTTCTAATTACAGTTGAATATAAAAAGTTACAATTTTTAGCTTTTTACTGTAAAATTTTTCATATACAGCTGAAATATTCCAAAAATACCCATGTATGAGTCCAAAATTTTGGTTTTTGATTGTTGACACCCTTTAAACCCAATTTTAGGTCAGGTTTGGGTTCCTTTTTACCCATTTTAAGGTGTGACAAATTTCCAAATGTACTATACAATATGTTTAGACACTTTTCAACTCATTTTTGGGTATAAAATGCAACACATAATCGTGTTAAACTTATTTTTTTAATTATGAACACCTAAATCATTGTTAAGCACTTTAAACCCATTCCAGGGTGTGAAATAACCCAAATAAACCCATTTTTAGGTAAAATTTATTGATTTTTTTGAAAAAAGCAAATTGATAGTCGCCGATGCGCTGATTTCAAATTTTCAAACCGAATTTAATTATCTCTTCCCATTCCTGAGATATTTGGCCTCAAAGTTGCACCTCAAAAAAGTGTGTTTTTTGAACATATCTCTAAAATGGGTAGAGATACAGTATCAACGATTACACCAGTCGATTCTACGCGCAAAGTTACATAAAGAAATGTTTACTCCGCATATACGATCTTTGGAACGATTTGGTGAAAAATGAGAAAAACGAAAAAAACCTGAATTTCAATTTTTCGCTTGGAAACTTTTTGTCCCCAAAATTTTTTATATTCTGGACTTAAGTAAATACAGATGCACTGATTCCAAATTTTCAAACCGATTTCAATTATCTTTTACCGTTCTCGAGATATTTGTGTTCAAAGTTAGACCTGAAAAAATCAGTTTTTCAGGAATAATTCTGAAATGGGTTCAGATACGACTTTGGCGACCTCACCAATCGATTCTACGGGCAAAATTACATTTTTGTACCAATTTTCAGATTTTTATTCCAATGGATACAAATTTTATAGAGGAAAAACGAAAATCGTCAAAAATCGAAAAAAATCGCAAGGGGTTCATCAGGCGATTTTTCGATTTTCGCGATTTTCGTTTTTTCGCTCTAAAAATTGTATCCATTGGAATATTAATCTGAAAATTGGTACACCTATGTAATTTTGCCCGTAGAATCGATTGGTGAAGTCGTCGAGATCGTATCTTGACCCATTTCAGGGATATTCCTGAAAAACGATTTTTTTCAGTTTCAACTTTGAACCCAAATATCTCGAGAACGGTAAGAGATAATTGAAATCGGTTTGAAAATTTGAAATCAGCGCATCTGTATTTACTTAAGACTGAAAAATGAAAAGATTTGGAGCCAAAAAGTTCTCCAGCGAAAAACTGAAATTCCGGTTTTTTTCTTTTTTCTCATTTTACACCAAATCGTTCCAAAGAACATATATGCGAAGAAAACATTTCTTTATGTAACTTTGTGCGTAGAATCGACTGGTATAATCGTTGAGACTGTATCTCTATCCATTTTAGAGATATAGTCAAAAAACACACTTTTTTGAGGTGCAACTTTGAAGCCTAATATCTCAGGAATGGGAAGAGATAATTAAATTCGGTTTGAAAATTTAGAATCAGCTCATCGGCGACTATCAATTTGGACTATTTTAAAAAACCAAAATTTTTGACCGAATAATGGGTCATTTTGGATTTTTTCGGCTGTAAAATCAAAATTTTAAGGTGCAAATCTAAATATTGTTAGTTTTCATGATTAACTATGATTGTAAATTACTTGGAGATATATTACGGGAATTTTTGTAAATATTCATTAATTAAATTGCTTATTTTTAATTGTGATATTTTTCTCAGATGATATTTAAAAAAAATAATTTTTAATTAATTATTCTCTATTTTTTTAATCAAATTTTTATAATTAATTTGTTTTAATTAATTTTAATTATTTTTTTAACCGTTATATTAACCGGTTTAAACCGGTTTAAATTTTCAAAAACCGGTTTTCGAACTAAAACCGTTATTATTATAACGTTCTCTATAAGGGTTAACCGTTAACCAGTATTTTTTTCGGTTACATGCCCTGATTAAAACCAATTTGAACACAAAACTCGAACCAAGAACCGAACCAAAATCATTTATAATTAATCGGTTATCAAAACTTCTCAATTTTTAAATTCCCCGAAAGAAAATCCAAATTGAACAGAAAATTCGAAATAAAAACCAAACCAAAAATGTATAAAATAAACCACTTATCGTACCTTTTTAACGTTAATATTACAAACCCTAAAGAAAAAGAGATTTGAACATAAAATTTGAACCAAGAACCGAACCAAAATCATTGTTAATTTTTTAGATGTACGAAAGAAAATCAAAATCGAACAGGGAATTTGAAACGGGAATCAAACCAAAAATGCTTGAAATAAACCAGTAATCGAACCTTCTTAATTTTAAAAATACAAATCCAAAAGAAAAACAGATTTGAACTACAATTTGAATCAAGAACCGAACCAAAATCATCTGTAATTAATTGGTTATCGAATCTTCCTTAATTTTAATTCCAAGGTAAAGAGAAAAGTCAAATCAAATAGAAAATTTAAATCAAAATCATTTGTAATTAATCGGTAATTGACACTTCTTCGAAATCGAAAAGAAATTCGAAATGAGAACCGATTTTAACATAAAATTTGAACTTAGGACCGAACCAAAATCATTAGTAATTAATTGGTTAACGAACCTTCTTCATTTTAAATTGCGAGGCAAAAATAAACATTACATTGAATAAAAAATTTGAACCGAGTACTAAAACTGTTTGAAATAATCTAGTTATCGAACCTTCTTAACTTTAAAATTGTGAGCTAGAAACAAATATGAAATACAAGAACTAACATTCTATATTTTTACTTTACGAACCAGAAATATAGAACCGGACAAAATATTCGAACTTAAGTAAATAATTAAATTAAATACGAATGGTTTTTCTTACCTTCGTGAAAGACTAGGAGACGCAGCATTAGACGCATCAAGAAAATTTCTGCGAGATGCTAAAGGACTCTGGTTACTACTCAAGAAGGAATTTTCCGTAGAAGAACCTCTACTTAATCTAGGAGGCGGTTCTGGACTTTGATGCCTCGAAGCCTTCATATTACATCGATCTCCAACTACTTGTAACTTAATATGCGACGCGAATCGTTTCTTGCCGCCGTTTTCATCCTTCACCGCGTCGGCCTCTGACTGCGCAGCTTGCAGTTGTTTCTGTTGGTGGATAAACCTTTGGAATAGAATCGGGCTTGTGTTACTTGCGTTGTATTGCTGTTCAATCACAGGATTGTTCTGATAGTGCTTTCTAACAGGAAGGGGTGAACTGATAGGCGACTGCCAGAAACCATCACCGATTAACCGTCTTTGTGGATAAGGTGAAACCACTTGTGGTTCTAGTCTGGGGCTTGGTGAAAACCTGCCAGCTCTTTCTTCGGGTGGAGATTCCGCCAGACGTCTCTGAAAGGGGGAGTACCTCCCGCTTGGCTCAGGAGGCAGGCTGCTTATTCTTTTTTCGCTTTGGAGAAATCCGTATTGTTTGTCGGGAGACCTTTGGTTTGTGTATAAATGGTTGTATTCTCTTTGGTGGTTGACTGGGGCCGGCGCGGAGTGCTGGTAGGCCGGGCGGGAGGTGTAGGGGCGGCCGTCGGGAGGCAGGGTAGGGGGCAGGCGGTCCAGCGGGAGCAGGTGCGGCTGAGGGGGGCCCACCGAGCCGCCGTTGCTCAGCGGCTGGCTGTCTGCGAGCGAGCGGTGCTGGTGATGGCGGGTGGACGATGGCGCGGGGGTATATCTACAAAACATAAACGAGAACTCATCTCGTACATCTACAACGAGGTTCTTGTCATAGGCGTGCACATGGGGGTGCCTGGCCCCCTATTACCAAATCAAAACTATAAAAACTATTCTATTTTAAGTAGCAAAATAATTTTAAATGATATAATCTCATCTTGTTGAATTTAAGGTGAAATTTCAATCGTTTTTACTATGACTAGTGTTTTTACTTTTTTGTACAAAGAAAAAAATTTGAGACTTCAACGGAAATATCCATTTTAACCATCCCTGAATCCATTCTGACTATACTTGGGACGCCGAACAGATGCATTAATTAAATTAATAAACAGGGCCTAAATTGCGCAGTACAGTGTACGCAGAAGTCAGCTTTAAACGTTACAAATTAAGAAATGTGAAACAATTTTGTTTACACTTGAAAGGAAATTAATACTTGAAGTATATGAATAAATACTATTTATAGTATTAATTTCAAATAAGATAATCATATGAAAACATTAAAAATGTTTGACAGAAAACTGAACGTAATTGCGAGTTTAGCACCGATTTCTTTATTACCGATCTTAGTACTGGTATATAGTAATATAATGATTACACTGCGGAAACAATATCTGTTCGATTTTCTAAGTTTTTCACATCAAACGTCCGTTATCGCCTATATTCTCAATACAAATAACAAAGAGACATCCCGATTACGGAAGTATGAAGTTTCCTCACCAGATGTCAGCCAGTTTGATTTTTTTCGCGGATGTTCTATTTAAATTTAGCGTCCCAAGTTTAAATACGACGTAACGTCGATTTTTTTAATTATGTTATTAAAACGTAATATTTTTACTTGAAAATAAATTAATAAATTGTCGTACCTTGTAAAAATATAATGGTAAAAAAATAAAATACAAAAACTTAATTATTTTACTGATTCGCACTAACCATAAACAAAGTAATAAATAATCTAGTTTCAACATATTAACATACTTTATTTTTCCTACATATTAGTAGTAAAATTTTGTTATATTAATTCAAAATTATTGTTTACATACAGTTATTAATAAAAAAATATTAGTTTGTTTCTCATCCCATGTATTTTATAAAATTTGTATTTATGAAATGATATAATGAATTTCATTTTCCTTTCCGAACCTAGGCTCTTCCATTAATAAAACTAACAATACTAATATGAATTTAATTTCCCATTTATATATAGGCACCCCCATTACCAAAACTCTTTGTGCGCCTATGATTGCTGTCATAAGTTAAAATATTATTGAGTAAATCGACACACCACAAAATATTATTCCTTTATTCGCATCTATTTTTAGTTCATTTAGATAACCATGCAGAAATAATAATAAAATGGTAGAGTATTAAAAAAAGAGAAAAGTGGAAACTAACCATGCAACGTACCTGCGCCCAGGGCTGTTTGCCCCTAGCAGATCTGCCTGCTTGAGCGCGCGTTTGAACCAATCGTCCACATTCACATTGTTCTCATATCGCTTCAGAAATGGCTGTTCTAATAATCGTACATATTTTGGTCTATCTATATAATTCTTGATAAGACTGAAACATAATATTCAACACTCAAAAACACGTCATATACTAATCACATACATTTTAAAAGTATTTCAACTAATATATTAATTTATAATATAGTTATTTAAGTTACAAGGAATGTAAGTATATGATAACATTCGAGGAGGTATGAACTGAGGCGAATCTTGCGAAGCTGACTTTCATGTTACCGTACAAGAATTGTTATTATATTTTGCCTATTGTTAAATGATCAAATGTATATGAAATTAATAATAATCGTACATATTTTGGTCTATCTACATAATTCTTGATAAGACTGAAACATAATATTCAACACTCAAAAACAAGTCATAAACTCTTCACATACATTTTAAAAAGTATTTAAACTAATAAATTAATTTATAATCTAGTTGTTTAACCTACAAGGAATGTAAGTACATGATAACATTCGAGGAGGTATGAAATGAGGCAGAGCTTGCAGAGCCCAAGTTCATGTTACCGTACAAGAATTGTTATTATATTTTGCCTATTGCTAGATGATCAAATGTTTTATGTTTCATAATCACCCTACTATACTTGGGACGCCGAACAGATGCACTAATTAAATAATGGGCAGGACCTAAATTGCACAATTTTACACGTTTCATATTAAGAAATGTAAAACAATTCTGTTTATATTTGAAATTAACTTAATACTTGAAGTATTTTAATAAATATTGTTCATAATAATAATTTCAAGTAACTTAATCATATGAAAACAAAAATATTTGACAGAGATACGAATGCAAACAGCAAATGAAACGTACTCGTATTCATGCAGCTGTGTAAAAACAGATTCTTCGCAAATTTAGCGCTCGTTAGTGGGAGGAGTTTCTTGTACATCTGTTCGGCGTCCTAAGTATAACATTCCGGTAACAATAGTAACCAGATAATAAATGTTATCAGTCACTTACAACTTATGTTGCTATGAAAGTAATGCTTAAGTCAACTATGGCGTGAATAAAGTTTATAGACAAACAGGTAAATAAGGAAAATAAAATAAGAAATTAATTAAAAAGCTTTATGAGGCAAGAAGATCCAAAAGTAAAACTGAAGAAGAGTGAATAAAATAGATATTGAAGAAATAAATTAAAAACAAATAAAGACTCATCAAAATCGATCGCCTTAAACTCGAAAGAATTTTTGTCTTTAATTATTGTAATAATTATGTTTTATATAATAAATCATTGATTAAATTAAAAAAAAATGTTATGTACTCATTCAATATAAAAGCAGTTGTTTGTCGCATTTAATCATTTTGATTCAAGTAATCAAAGAGTTTAGATCTAATATCTTTTTCGTTCTTTTGTTTTAATAAATTTTTTTGAGATTTTATCAGCTAACTGTTTCGTATTTATTTTCTAAAGTTAAAGTTGTAACTTACCAACAAGCTACGAAGGCACGAAATTCAGAACTAAACTCAAAATCTTCACCATCGGGAAGTGATGGAGGATCTTCAGACAACACTTTTGTAAGAACTTCAAAGTCTGTTTTGCAGTCCTGGTAAGGAAATACCCCCGTTGCTAATTCAACTAGAGTTATTCCTAAGGACCAAACATCGGCTCGGATATCATAATCTGGTTTAGAAGGATTTGGAGGTTCTATTCGCTCCGGCTGTAAAAAAAATATCTTACATGTACTGCAAAAATGCCTTTTTCTTCCACTGTTTTTGGTAGGAGAACTGCGTGTTTCTCCAATTGTGTGAAAAAAGTGAGAGAAATCAATGTTTCTCCCACTATTTTTCACAGATTTTAATGATTTTTTTATTAATACAAATTTGGTTTCGATTATCAGTAATGGTTTTTTGAAAATATTATTTTCGGTTTTCGGTTACGGTTTTATAAAAAGTCAAATATCGGTGCGGTTTTCGTTTACGGTTCGAGTCCCTGATACAAAAATTATGAAGCAATAATTCACAATTTTACATGAGGGACCATAAAAGCTTTATAAAATATACAAAATTAAAATAACAAAATAATTTTGAATTTTTTTATATAAATACTTTTTAAAAGTGTTTATAATCAAAAGAAAAGTAAAGCAGTCGTATTTGTAAGAAAAAAATATCGTATTTAACTCTTGAGAGAAGTTTCTACTTCTCACACTAGTAAAGTAATGTACTATTAATACTTCACAAATATAATAGTTATAAACTTACCGCCATATATGCTGCGCAACCAGCATTTCGTGTTTTGGCCATAGAATCTACCAATCTACCACTAATGCCAAAGTCACATAACTTTACATTTCCAATTTCATCTACAAGAATATTGGAAGGTTTTATATCCCTGTGAATTACATCGTGTTGTTCTTTCAGGTACGAGAGTGCTTTCACCGTCTTAAATAAAATAAATAACTTCATTTGTTCCCAAATCACCACTAGTACATTCTTACCGCAAAAGTAACTTTTCCTAAAACATTTTCTGGTATAGGTTTCTGTAGTCGTTTTAAAAGTTTGTCAAAACAAGTAGCCATTAATTCCATGCAGATCCAAACATCTGAATCTGTTATAAAACAACCTAAACATTGTACAATATATGGGCAATCATGTGATTTTAATACTACGTCTATGTCCATTATTATTCTTTTGTTTTCTTCGCTGTTACCAGACCGTCTCATTTGCTATAAATATACAAATTAATTTCATCTCAAAAAATCAATTGGATCGTACTTTTACAGCTATTATTGCACCACTAGGTTTGTGTTTCATTTTTACTACCTGTCCACAAGTACCACTACCTAATTCTCCTATATGTTCCATTTCGGATATATCTGTGTGGTACTTCCTACCACCAATTGTTAAAATTCCGCTGATTTTCATTATTTCTTTAAGTTTGTTGTCTGTTTCTGTTGAATCTATATTGCGGTTTAGATGTGAGACAGGTAGTTGTAACCTTCTTCTAGTTGGAATACTAGAATTACTAGTATCTAAATTGCCCACTGAAAAGTAAATTGTTTCATAGCGTACATTGTTTTTATGGTGTAAGAAAAATGACAATCGAGACAATGAAACAAACATATTCAATTGTTTTGAAAACAGTGAGTTGTGTAATGTATCATCCTAACGAAAATAAAGGTAAGACAGAAAGAATTTGGATAGTGTACGTTTGAAGAAATTGTTTTCCTTTTAATGAAAGCAAAGTTGTTTATTATTCACACAGTAGGAGGGTACCAGGAGCCAAAGAATCCAGTCTTCCAAAAAGGTAAACCCATATGAATAGTTGGTAAAGAAATTGAAGGGTAGTATCAAATGGCAGAGTTATTTTAAAATGTAAATAAATGAGGCTAGGTGCAAGGATTGTATGAAATAAAACTCACAAGTTGGAGGCCGGTTACGTGAGCTTGGTATGCTCGGGCTGTCCATGACTCTGGGCAAAGGGTCACGGTCCCTTGAATTATTTTCTGTTCTCAGACGGTCTAACAAACCTTGAATTTTGTTTTCCATTGACGAATTAGACATTTTAAGGTAGGACACAATCTGGTCCTTAAAATGATATCAAAAGAACATAGCTGTATGATGGCGACATCTCTCGCAAAAATTTACACTGAATTAATAAATATATATCAAAACAATTCATAAATAATATTTATTTTAATTTATTTACAATATTTCTTCCTTTACAATAGTTTACAACTATTTTTATTTACATTTAATAATTTAAAACTTAATATTTGTTTTATATTTTACCAGGCGCCATATATGAATTTAATTTAATAATAATTTAAAACGCGTTAAAATAATGAATACGTCTTTATTGTCTTGCATAACATCTAGTGATCTGGTTAATTGCATGAGCAAACTTTTGCGCATTACTTTGGAAATTTGAAAATTTATTACGTTATTCAACAGTTTCAATGTTGTTTTCCGAAGTGTGAATGTGAATAGATTTTATATTAAAAATGATATAAATATTGTGTTTTATATTATAATGTATTATAAAAACTTATATGTAAGTGTATTAAATTAAATTATTTAATTTATTAATAAGTATAACAGTAATTTTAAATTCTAACCTATAAATTTATGATTAGCTGTTTATAGTACAAGTTTTTTTTATTAATATACAGATACAGTATTATACAAAAATACTTAATTAAGTTTGTTTTCCTTTTCTTCTTTTAGTATTCTCAGTAACATTAACATTAGATAAAGTTCTTTTTCTGCAATTGGAACAAATACTCATATCCGAGGAGTAAGATGATAACACAGAACAATTTCTTCTCAACGCAGAATACTTTTTAGCTTTTGCTTTTAATTTTCTAGGCTTGTATTGTGGTACGATATGATTAGATCGTGATTTGGATGGAGTTGGAGATTTTGTTTGAGATTTTTCCCTTTTTTTTGGAGGTGGTCTTCTTAGTATAGGTTTTTTTAAAATAACACGTGATTGTTTTCGTCTTGCATAAGGTATATTCTTTTTTGATGATTTGTTATTTATGCTGCAAGATGAACTGGATGAAATATATCGATTATTTGTCTTTTTTCCGTAGCATCTTCTGGTACATCCGTATCGTACAATTTTTGGAGTATTTTGTTTTCTTTTCCGCAGTATCATTTTGTTTTTAGGAAGTTTGCTGTCTGCAGTAATTCTTTTGCAGTTTTGTATTTTGATGTACTTTTTTCTTGGTTTTCTAATGTTTTTAATTTTGTCTTGCTGATTACACAAATATTCCGATTTTATTCTGTACGCGTTTTTCGTTTTAGTGAGAATACCTGTTAATAATCCAAATTTTAATGCTCTAATTACAATTTTTACTGCTTGATGTTTGCCTTCTTCGAATCCGGCAACCATAAATGTATCAATTTCACCTAATTTCTTATTTTCTTCACAATCGTTGAAGCGTGTTTTCTCTAACACTTTCCTTAAAACTTCTTTTTCTAATTCGTTGGTACTGGAACTTTCTGAGCTTTGTGTGGAATCCCAAGATCTTTGAGAGCGCTTATCATTAACGGATCTCCAGTCACAAAGTCCTTTAAGTCGCGATAAATAATACAAAACTAATTTTTCCCACATTCTGTTTATAGAATCGCTTGGATTTGTTTTCGTATCTTCATCTCTGTCTACTCTTGCGGTGTTATACGCTGTAATAATTTGCGATTCTGATTCAAAATAGTCTTGTTTTTTATTGGACATAATAAAAAAATTTGGACATATAATTTTATAATTTGTGATAATTGTCATTAATTACCGAAAACGTCACATTAATAAACATTTGCTTGTCATGGAACTACTGACTTTAATATTACAAAATACATTAAATACAAATTTTTAACAATGTACAAAATTGCTTTCATTACCAGTAAATTCAAATACTTGAGGTGCTGGAACTGCAGTATTTTCTTCTTCGTTATTCTCTTTTTCTATCTGGTTGCAATTTTCCTCTTTTATTTCTTCAACACTATCAGTTTCTTTTTTAATAACTCCCCTGTCATTATTATTTTCCTTAACTAGAAATATCTTTCGAATTTGTCGAATTACATCTTGTCGTCGTTTGTGACAAGAATGTGGTAAAAGTAGAACTCGTGCCATTGGTCCTACTAATTTATATTTATTTTTCTTTTTTGAAATGAATCCTTTGTGGCATAGTTGTCTCAATGTAATTAATACTTGAGTTTGAACATCACCATCGGTCGAATATTTTTGTTTTAAACGTTCTACGATGTCCATAAAACATGCACCTTGTTTAGGTTTGTGTACTTCGAAAATAGTGTTTAAAACTTTTAAACTAAAGGATGTGGTGACTTTAGAACGTTTTTTTGAACTACAATTTCGTGAAGCCATTGTTTAGATCAATTTTAACTACAAATTTATTAGTCATGGTTTTACTTAAATTTATCAAATTAATTAAATGACAATTTTGACGTTTGTAATTTTTGAACTCTAGATTATTTGCAAAATAAAAGCAGGACATGTGCTGGGCACATCGATTTTTTTATAAGTTCTTTTAAAGGACTATTGGTGAAAATCCGATGAAAATGTTTATATTATTAAGCGACTTAGACTTCCAAAGTTTGAAATAATCAATCAATCAAAATCAAAATATCAAATAATCAATGTCTGTATTTAAATAAAATTTGAACTAGAAAATATAAGGCATTTATTTTGTTAATAAATACATATCAATCTAAAAACTAACTAAAATCAGTGCTAGATTAATTTAGCTATGAATAAAAATTACTATAATCTATTTGCATAGTTTAAAAATATATTTAGTTCAGTTTTGTATTTATCGGGCGTAATTTGTGAAAATTCTTTATTAACTGTATGAATGCGAACACCATTTTTAGATGCAATTGCCTTTAAAAGAAGCAGAATTAATTTAAAATATACAAAATGCATAAATTAAACTTACCAAATATTTATTAGATGATAAAAATTTAATATCAAATATTTCTTCTGTGAAAGGAATCGAATAAATAGGATACATATCACTTGCAGTCAAATCCCATATGTGAATATAATTCGATTTATCTTTAACGAAAAATACGCAAGGTCTATTATTCGACCATTCTATTAACTGTATGTTTTCTTCTAATTTATTTTCTTCATCAGTAGAACACAAAGTCATAAGAGGTTTTTCATAAAATCTTGAATGTAATTTTATATTTCCATTTTCACAACCTGATAAAAAGTGAATTGGAGAAAATGGTGCCATTTCCACACAACGAACAGCAGATTTATCTAAAAATAAAAATAAAACTAGTACTTATTTCGCAGTTCGTTTCAAATTATTATACCTGAAGAATATATTTTTGGTTTAGGTTTCATTCCACTTGTTAAACAATGCAAAACTCCGTAATTTGAAGCTACATACAGATGATTAAAATCTGTTTCGCTAAATTGTAGATCGAAACATTGTAATTCATTCAAATTAGAATTTATTTTTTGTAAATTTACAACGAGTCCTTGCACAAGAAGGACACATCCCCAAGGAATTAATCCTTGATCCTCAGATAGTAATTCTGGAGTTGCTTGTTTTTGAATTACACTCCAAATTACTATAACACCAGATTCATCCAAAGTTGCTATTTGTATCCCCGAAATATTTCGCTGTGAAACGAAATGTGTTGTTTCTTTTTCAAAATAAGATTGAATAGCTATAATTTTCCCTGAATTTCGTTCAGTATCTACCGTTGCTACAGCTGTATACGTCGGTGATTTTAAACAATGAGATTTGTCTGTTTTTTCTTCATAAATTAAAGGATGCATTTTTGAATCTTCTCGTAAATCCCAAACGCAAACAGATCCATCACAGATTCCAGCAAATATTAAAAAACCGTAATTACTATCGAAACAAGCTTTAGTTATTTCTCCAGAAGATACCAAAATGTGAAGGGGGTAAGCCGGTTCGCATATATCCCAGACACAAATTGTTGATCGCGATAATAATTGCGCATTTTTATCCATATGTACTTGGGTATTACTTTCATGAATTGTTAATAATTTAGAGTGTTTTGAATGTGTCATATGAATTATTTTTCGGTCTTTTAAAAATGGTGTATTATCAAAATTTAAAGAGAAGAAACCATCACTAAACGGTAAATCGCTTTCATTCTTTTTTATTTGTTCCGATTTTATTTGTTTTTGTTCTAAAATATTTAGAACTATTCTTCCAGTTTTTTCCATGAATTTATTTAATTTTTTCAACGTCGCCGCATCGCATTCCCAAGTCATTTCATTTTCGCTGTTCAAATGTTCTTCAGTTGGAAAATACTCTTCTTTTGAAAATCGAATTGGAAATTGTGTTGACTTGCTCAACATTTCTATATTTTCGGTCTGGACTTCTTCGTCTATATCATCATCTCCTGTTTGAGATGATACTTGAATAGTTCCAGATTTTCCGTAACTTTGCATAAATTCATCGTACGAAATTGCTTTCATGTCGAAAACAGAAAAATAGACATGATTTAATCGAATCATTTCCATTAAATCATCTCCGCGTTTTCTACTTTTTAAATTTAATTTCTTTTGTTGTTGTTTTTTCTTTGCATCCATAAAATTTATAAATCCAGTGTTTACTAATGAGTGTTTTGAGCCTTCTTCAAATCCCTCATCGGAAAGAGACGCCAAATTACTAACAGTTTCACTGTTTATTTTATTTAAGTTTGAATTTTCTCTTTCCACAGCTTCTTTAATTTTGTCTAATATTTGTTTGTGTTTAATATCCGGAAGATCGTAATTTCCGGAGTCTAGTTTTCGTTCCTCTTCGTTTCCGGCGGAGTTTGTTCTTTTTTGAGTTAATTCTATTAATTTTTCTTCTGAACTTGTTGAAGTTGATGATGTACTTGTATCTATATCAGACGGACTAGTTGAACTAGATGAACTATAGTTTTCAAAATCTGATTCGTAAGAATCAAAATCGTCTTCGTAGTCCGCTTCTTCATTTTCAATTTCCGGTTCGGTATTTTTATTTTCGAGTGGGGTTTCAATAATTAAATTTTCTTCTATATTTTCATTGTCATGTTTTCGTATCGTAGCAGTTCTTGGTCTATTATCTGAACTAGAATTTTCTGTTTTTGTTTCTACAATGTTTTTTATTACTTTAACTTCGCTGGGACTTAAAATTCTAGTCATAGTTCTTTCTCTTTTTAATTTTGGGGATGGACTTTCTTCATTTAATTTTTTTGTAATTTTTTGTTCTATTTTCTCAGGTTTTTTGACTTTTCTATCACTTTTATTTTCTTCATTTTCATGTAGATAAGAACTAAAGGGGTATTTCTTTGGGAAATATTGTTCTTTTGTAACTCTTTTGCTAGTTACATCTCTTGAAGATGATTTGGTCCCCTTCATTGACACACTTGTGTTAGATCGTGAAGAACTTATTGTTGGAGTAACAACTGCTTTCATAGGTTTAACCGGTTTAACAGTAGATTTTGAGACGGTGGTTCGTGGCGTTGAATTTGTATTTGAAGCGGTTTTACTCACAGTTGTTTTGTTTGTTCCAACATTACTTCTGGTTTTTGGAGTTTCACTGACTTTTGTACGTGAAGATTCCACTTTTTTCGTAGTCTTTTGAGATGTCACAGACTTCTTTACGTTATTCCTATCGGTACTAGGCTCTCTAGATTTTTTAACCTCCTCATTTCTTGAACTGGAGGATACTTTAGGTTTAGTAATTCCATTGCTTGTTTTAACTTTAAGTTGACTAGAAGATTCAGCCTAATATATAAATGGGTATTATTGATTATGTAAATTGCGATTTGAAATAATAATTTATAAAAATGCGTGAAAGTGCTTTATTAAATTTCGCTGTGCATTTTTAGTGCGTTGAAGAATACTGGTGCATGATAATTTCACTCCTAAATACCTTATTTTTCAGCATAATATTTCATTTAATGAAATATTTAAAATATTATCATGTGTTTGTATTTTAGAGCACAAGTATGTCACACAAACCTTGACTGATTTGACGTATCGGTATACATAACCTAAATAATGAAATTCCCTGTAAAAATCAATAATTTTCAAATTACTTTAGAAATTATTATGTTTAGATTTGCGATATCTTTGTTACGATCTTAAGAGTAATTTGATGTACACGCAAAATGTTGCAGTATTTTCATTTTAATTATTTGGCTGAAGTGGGTTTGCTCGAACCCATTATTATTGCGGCGTTTTTATATTTTTTAACGAGAAATACAACAGGAGAAAACAAGGCGAAAAACGTTAAAACTGCTTAATAAAAGTTTTATAATAAAAAATATATTTTTTTTTAGACGTACAATGTTTTATTTTATACTGTTACATTTCTAAATTTGAATAAAAGGTTTGATTTCGTTATTTTAAAAGCAAAATACAAATATTGAAGCAAGAATTAGAATTATATGTATTGAAATAAGGCCAGATTTAAATAATTTAAACTTAGTACTATAAAATATGAGAATATACAATTATAAAATCAATTAAAGCAAATTAAAAATTTATAATAATACCGTAAACTCTCATTTACCGTATTGAAATTGCAATTTTAAACATGGAAATGCGACACAGTATGAAATAAATGTTAGAAAAAGTTGTGGAAACTATAAAAAATAATTTGTTTAATTATTAATTAAAGTATAACGAACTACAACTGATAGTTAAACACGGTTAAACATAAAATAAAAAAACAGAAAAGAAATAAAATTTGTTAGTTCGCAAGTTACTACAACTTTTACGAACATTAATTTATTACCCCTTTTTAAAATCTAAGAAAAATATGGCCCGTATTTGGAGCTCACTTTGATAATAATATCATTTTTAGGCTACCTGATTTTACATTATAAACGAGGCCAAACGCAACTTTTAACAAAAGTACCCATAAAAGTGAGCTCGTAAAATGGGCCATTATTTCTTTTACTAAGGTGTTTTAAGGTTTTTCGTTTTCTTTTGTCCTTTACTTACAACTTGAAAAAAAGAAGATCCTGTATTGGCGATGCCATCGTAGATGTCAGCGCTATTAACAACAATATTGGAACTCTTATGCCAGGTAAAGTTTTTTTTTTATTACTCATGATTTTATAAAAATGTATATATGTGTTCAAAATTAACACAAAATAATTTTAAACTTCAAAAAAATACAGTAAACGATCACAAACTTACTCACGACCAATATAAAAAAAGACAGCAATACCTGGTATTCGAGTTCCAAATTTTGCCGCCAGATAGAGAACGTTTGGCTGGTAAATAAATACATATTATTTTATGATAAAGTAATCTCTATTTAAAGAAAGTCTTGTAAATGGTTATATTAAATAAAATTGCTATAAAAATTACATAATAATACGTACATAACACAATTGATCACAGCATGAGAGTATTTATCGTAGCAAAAACATAAATACTATAAAAAAGAGACCAGTAATAACTGAGGGACGCGAACTGTTACCAGCCGCTTCGACGCATTCCGATACTTCTCGCAATATTTCATCATAACTTGGAATAGTTTCCTCCACTTTCTTAAAATACTGTTCACTCCTGAGTTTAACCGTGTTGTCATGAAACAGAACATCGTGTGTTCCGTCAAACGGCCCATACATTGAAAATGGTCGAGTTATACTGCTGTAACCGTCCCCAAACAATTCATCCATGCGCATAAATGCGTCAAAAGTCTCATGGAATGCCATTTCGGAAGCAGATGCACTGATCATTATTTCTCCTTTCGTCCACCAACTTAATTGACATGGTTTTGCTTCATCTTGGCATAAAATTCTTATGTTGTCGGAAGACAATTTCGATATCCATTTTTCATGACTTAAGTGTCCTTCCCAAAGTTTTTTCAGACTAGATTTAGATACAAACGCAACATCTACATTTTCTAGAGCTAGACATCTAAGGGCACCAAAATCTCCTTCATAGGAAGGACTGGTACATAGTTTTTTTAAAGTACCAGACGATGGATCACTGTCTGGAATTCCTGGAGCGCAGGTTTCTTTAAAAAAGTTCGCGACTTTTGATGAATAAGGACATCCAGCTGAAAATAAACCTCGTTTGTGGAATTCGTACAACATTGAATTCCAAGCAATGCCTTCGTATTGTGGGAAGCAGGCTTTTTTGCCTTTCAAATCTTCGAATTTACGAATCGTTGAGTCTTTCTTAACTACCGCTACTGTTTCGTATCTGTCATCAGGTCTTACATCTTCGTATAAAAGTGTTTTTAAATTGTAATCTTTTCTCGCTGACATAATTAAATCGGGAGGTAGTAACACTACATCAACTAATTGCAAAGATATAGCTTGCATGCAACGAGTTTTGTTGTCTGCTTTCAAACATTCAAAGTCTGGTTCGATGCCGTAAACTGCAGCTGTTTCTCGCATCCATTTACATTTAGCATTCTCTATATTAGAAGTTGTACATATACGAATTGATCTGTAATTAAAATTTACTCAAATAAATTTACAATAAAAAACTGAGCAATTATTAGTTATATTACAATATCTCATATGTTTGGTGCGCAAAAAAAAGAATCTGATCTTATTACAATATTAAATTATAAGCGATATAGAACATAGAACATAATTTAGAACAGAAAACATAGGAATTAAATCATAGGAAATTAATGTATACATTTATTTAAACAAAGAAAACAAAATTTAGATCTACTCAATTTAAGAATGGGAGCAGTTAGGCTGCTTTTTTTCTAAGTTCTAAATTTAAAGGACACAATTTTCATCGACTAAATTTGAATTTCGTAATTTAAACTTTATTTAAAGTGCGCAAGCGCAATTAAAGTTTAAGACGTTTTATATAGCAGTGTCTACACTAATAACTTCAAAAAATGAGTTAGCGAATAGTGCTGCCACCTCTAAGTTTTGTGTATACGCTTCTATGGACCAATTCAGACTGTTTTCTATGCTCGTGCATCTTCGGCACGATTCGGTATACTTCGTAGTAGTACAGATAAATTGAACTAGAGGGATGGGAAAAACGTGTTATTTTTTGTTTATTGCATGACGTTGTGTTTGAAAAAGAAAATAGATAATATAAAAATACTGTTTAGTAGAAAATCAATCAATTTTTGTGGAAGAAGACTAATTATAAAAACAAAATAAAACAGTGAAGCGCTGAACATGTAATCATTTATAAAACCCCCAAATAAAATTCTGTACTATACTAAGCCATGTTCTATGTTCTGTGTCGGTTATAAACCCAGCTAAAAATAAAATGACAAAACGTGATAAAGCACAAATGCATTTAGATTTGACAAAAGTCGATATTTACAGGACGGTTAGTACCTAACTTGTTTCAAATTTGTGTATTGTGCATCAGTTCATGAGATATTGAAATTTATTTAAAACTATTGTATGCGGTATCTTTGGGAGAAACCTACCTTGGTGGATGGCATCCAGTAAAGCTATTTGCACTTTGGAAACCAGGTGTGTCAATCAGGTAACTTTCAATGGCTTGTATTGGGTTTACGCTAGCTATGTCTACGTGGTAACTTTCAATGAGGTTTAAGAGTGCATGTTGCCATGAATCTGTGTCGTCGTGGTCTAAATGGTTTATGAATCCTTGCACTTCTTGGGCACTTGTTCTAAAATACATTTTTAAATAGAATAGACTATACACAAAAATATTTGCTTTTTTTTCTTAATTCTAATTAACAATCATAAAAAAATGTTTAATGAACTTTCATATTGTTTATCACATTTAATGTTTGTTTCAAAAATTAAAAATATTCACAATCAGCAATACAAGTATGTAAATAAAAAAAGATTTGGAACGTATATACGAAGTAATTTTGTCGGATAAACGACCGGTCAGATATTGCTATGTAGGCATTTAAAAAAAAAACTGCTGTGGCCTCCACTTAGTCAGTACCGAATATGTACTTTATACCAGTTGTTCTGGAACTTTTTTTTCACAGCGACTGAGTTTCTAATCCCGTAAATTGTTCCATCCGAATTATATTTTTTTACTTTAAAATTATTATGTTAAACATTTTTTACTTTAAAATTAAATTATTTGTTATTGAAAAGATAAACATATTGAAACAAAAATAAACATACTTTTGGTCTCTTGGAATATAAACAAAAACAATCACACATCGTGGACTTTTACAGTAGTTGCGATTTTACGCACTGCGGTGCAATAAAGTAACTCGATATTTTTTAGTTGTTAGAGGTTATTAAAACAATAATAATAATTGTATTAATAAAGAGAGCCTAAAAAACCCTACCTACCACAATTTATCGTTCAATAAATTCTTGGAGACACACAAATTTTTGATTATTTTGAGTTTTGAGTCAAACGTAAGTAATCATTAAAAATTTATGATTATGAAAACATAAATTTGGAATGAAATATATTTTAGTAAATGCTATATATTTTTTATTTTTTGCTGCAATCCAAAATAAAATCTTCTATTTTTAAAAATCCCTGCTCTATATGATAAAAACGTTGTTTAATTAAATTTTATTATCTTGTGACTTAAAATTACAAGAGTAAATTATTAATTCTGCTTGACCGGTTTGTACCAAAAGTTGATCAACTCGTATCATTGATTACAGAAGATTTAATATGAATTTTTATTAAAATCTGTTCAAAACAGATTGCTAAAATTCATGGACTTCCGTTAAAATCTCGAAATGATAAAATTAATATGATTATTCATCCTCATATCAACATTATCCAGTCAAGAAATTATTCCATCATCCATTAATATGATTATATTCGTTATTATATGTGACAGTCGGAAAAAACCTTTAATTAGAATTATTTACCTTTTCGCGGCTATAACCATCCAAGGCCTTGAGACCCAAACACAAGGCGTAGATGAATTTAGAGGTCTTTTAGTGCCATCAGGGCATAAATAACTATAACCCTCTGGCGTTGATAGAGATAAACCAGGTGTTATCTGTAATCAAATAATTATTATTTGCACACCCACCTTCATTTATTTTTTCTTACCCCAAAATGAGACTGAGCGTCATCTGTTCTGACCCAAGCAACATCCCCCACCCCGTCTGTCAAACATAAAAGTGGCCCTTTTCTGCCCCAATATTTATCACTTTTGGAACAACGTCCAGGGTTGCCACATAAGGCGCACAAATTCGGATATTTTCGCTCTGGAATATAATAATTAATTGATGTTTTTCTCGAATATAAATAAAATAATCATACTTAATTGTGCGTCTAGGATGTTGTCGGTGACCCAAGGTCCTGCTTTGCACGCAGCTCTGAAATATTCGGATGATGCTTTGATGCGATTTTCAGTTAGAGTTAAGTTTGTCAAACAAGATTTCGGAACTACAGTTGCTTCTAAATACTATACAAACATTATTTTATGTTTATTTTCATATTTAAATAACTTACGTTTGCTAAAATGCTTGTCCAATCCAAATCATATCCATAACCTGGATGACATAATCTTTTATCTTTCAAATCATATTTGCTGTTGATTCCTGCGTCATCGTTTACAATCGCTACTACATCGTACTCAAATTTCTCTGAAAATTCATAATTAATTATTGATCTTGTTTTTGTAATGAAAGTAGAAATGCTTACGGTCTGAAAATCTTAATTCGTTGGTTATTAAAACTTCCATTTGTGCGTTTGTGGCTGTTATTAAATCTTCCGGTGTAAATATTGAAAAATCTGCTTTTCCTTTCGCAATACGGCGCAAACAGTCCAGTCTGCAATTAAGTGTTTGTTTAACTAATTATATTTATGTAACATGTTCTTAAAATGATTTACTTCTTGAGTGTTATTATAAATTAATATTTTTTCTACTCCTGTATAAATATTCCCACTATTTCATTTTTTTTATTAATTATAGTAGCTTTTTTACTTAAAATTATTAGGGAAGCAGGAAATTACAAAATTATGATTTTACATGTTAAATCCCTATGTTCGAGTGTTCGTGTCACCACCCTGTACAATATTATTATTATTATCAATTTCCTATATAAAATATTTCAATAATTTATAGCAAGATTATTTACGATTAAATTGCAATTAAATAATGAATTATTTTAATATTTGTTGAGTAAACTATAAAAATAAATTATAGTTATTTCAGTTCTAAATTGCAATTAAATAATGAATTATTTTAATATTTGTTGAGTAATCTATAAAAATAAATTATAGTTATTTCAGTTCTAAGAAAATTAAAACCTGGTTCAAGTTTATGCAATATATGTTGCCATTTTTAAACCACTATTTAAACTATTAATTTTTTACAAATAATAAAAACTATCATGTTTTTACCACAATAATATATTTAATTTACGTTATGTACATTCTAAAATCTAAAAGTGTCGGTTTTTGAACAATTATACAAAATATTGTAAAAAAAAGATAATATATATAAAATTATTTAATTAACAACTCACCTATCTAGTCCAATTACACATTCTACTTTGCTGTCAGATTTGTCCAGAATTGGACAATATTTTGCAGTTCTTTTGAATCCTCCCTTTCCATCAACAATACACACTTGGTCTGAAATTAATAATTAAAGTAAAAATATTGCAAGTATTTATATAATATACAAAGTGTTATAAAAAGAGCCATAAATTTTTAAGCAACTAGTTGGATGCAAGATTGTAAGCTATTAATTAAACAAACCTTACTTTTGTGAATTTTTAACAAACATTTAACACTTTGTATGCATACAATAAGAAAAATAATTATAGATGCCATTGAAACAAGAAAATTGTATAGTATTATTTTTTATTCTAATGAACAAATAATTCCATCTTAGGAGTTAATGTACGTGATTTTAAAATAAGTACATGTGAACAATTTATTAAAATGCATTTCAAGGTGTGTAGGTTTCTATATGCGAAAAGATGCAAGAAGATATATATACAAAACTTTCAATGCCCTTGACTTGGAAATAAAAACAAAAAATGTTTTGGGCAACTAATTAGCATATTTTTTCTACATTGGTACAAAAATGATGAATGTCGTTTTCTTCGATGGGGCAACAAACTTTTGAAATATTTTTTCTTTCATATTTGATTGGCATCAATATATTTTTTCATGTTTTCCTTATGATATAAAATTACTGTTGAGTTTTATATTGTCAATGTATCAATTGTTAAATTATATATAAGCAGATAATAGTAATAAACCAATTTATTACAGTTTAAATTTAAACTATTAAGAACGTTTTTCTAAGAACTTTTTATGGGAATAAATCTTGTGAATAATTTTGAATGACCTGTTATTTCTTCAGAGAACTACCTGATCTAGTAGTCAGCCTTGAAGACAATTTGTGGCATTGGCTACAAACGTACTGAGATAATTAATCTGTAATTAGCTCTGATCTGATTCTATCAGTAAATAACTTTAACTTATTCAAATATTTAACATTGACATTGACTAATGATTCACTCAAATTTCCAAATTAGATATTTACTATTGTAATCAACCATTGGGAATAGATATTGATAAATCAATTTGTTTTTCAGAACAAAATACGTTTCAAAATGTTAGTTTCTTCATTTCTGGACCATGTGTGTGAATCTGTGTCGTAATAATTTACGTCACCAGGTGTAAAGGTAAAGGTGAAAGCCTTGCTCATTGGTAAATCCCGAAGAGTTAATTTCGACTACCGTCTTCATAGAACGGTAACTGTTTGAGGAAAATCCATATGTAGATTTTTTTATTTCCATGACGTTTATATAGATCATTTTTCCATGTTAAGTATAAAAAGTGGAAAAATTTTAATTTTGTTTACGTGTAAAGTTATGAATATATTAACATACACAATAAAATTATTCATTTTATAAAAAACTTTAACTTCAGAATCTTAATGTTTAAATTACGAAATATATAAATATTTATTTATAAAAAACACATTTTGAATGTACAAATTAAACAATATAATAATATAGTAATTACAATTTTACGGCATTCATTCATAAATGCTTTTTATAAATACACAATAGAACATATAATTACATGAATCATTTATTGGTTTTATAAAAAATATAACTTGAAAACGTATTAAGAAATATGTAGTAATGCATTAAATACATGAGAAAAGTAATTATTTCATATGTAATTAGTCTGAATCATAATTAATACATTTGATTTCACATGACTATTAGTTGTTTACGTCTTAATTTAAAATTATTTTAAAAGTAAAAAGTTATAAAAATACGGGGTGCGCAATTTGGTGGGCGGCAAAATGCGCGCATTTCAAAATTACCATTTATCAAATAAAATTTTCGTCTAAATTAAATACACATAACTTTAAAACTAAAAAAGTATTAGGTGTTAAATTTAATGGGCGTCAAAATGTATTCAAAATTACTATTTATCTAATAAAATTTTCGTCTAAATTAAATACATATAACTTTAAAACTAAAAAAAGTATTGGGTGCAGTATTTAGTGGGCGTCAAAATGCGCTCTTTTTAATAATCTAATAAATGAGTGATAAAAATGATAAAAAGTAATCTTACATTTGTTGGTGTCTCCCTGTACGATTCCAACACTGTATACCACTAGATATACCAGCAAAGCGAGGGCCAAGCAGTTTGCCATTCCGATGATAATCCGTCTATAGGGTACTCCAGTACTTTCCTGGCCGGGTGTCCTACTGAACTGCGCTTCGCAACTCCCAGCACTGCACTGAAAGTGTCCGGCACCACAACTTAAATCCCATAGGTTCACTCCGCAACAAGACAGCCTGCTCTCAAATTTTTGTGGCTGCTGCTGGCTGGCTTGATTTTCGCTGTCGTCTAATCCGCGAAATCGGTATTCCCGTTCCCCACTCTCGACGCTCATTTTTATTTATTGTTACCTTCAACTGTTCAAAACAAAGACAGTGAGGTTAGGATCTTGTAAAAATAAAACTACCACCTTATTATTAATAATAACAATATTTTTCTTGTTTACTTACCCAAAATATTATAATTATTTATTACTTAAATGTTGTCACTGTATAATAACAAAGTATAACACATTTGTTTTTTGGTTATGTTTACAATCACCATTCAATTTTCTTAATATGTATTGCACTTTATTACTATATATAATTGTAAATAAACAACGTCAAAATACTATATTTGTAAGTTATTAATATCTAAACAAATCAAACAAAGAAAACAGCACCATTATAAACATGACTTCCGCACTGCAAAACTGCAATGATGTTTATAAACGCAGTACACGTTCTGTAAAATTGTTTCTATTAATTGACATTAATAATTACTTCAATAAAACCTAATTTTGATCTTTAGTCTTTAATTTTAAAGTGTAGTTGTAACACAAATAGAAATATAGTATCCTTTTACTTATTTATAAATAGAATAGATGTATACTAAATATAAACATGCTTTATTTTAGTATAATAAAATTAATATTTATCTTAATTTTATCTAAGAAACATTATGTTATTATATAATATTTTTAATCCAATTGTTAAATAAAAACAAATAACAAAAAGTTTATGAATTAAAAAAACACTTACTCAATAAAAGCTTATATAAAATCACCGCTTAGAACTTTAAATACAAACATTGTAAATAGAATCAGTAGAAAATTATATGTTTTTATTGATTCCTTCTGCATAGAAACCAATAAGAACAACAAACTTTTTCATAAAGATAGTCTAGACGTGCAACAGCCATGTAATGCAAATCATATAACTTCATTTACCTATAATAAATCATCAATATTTATAGAACCATGAATTTCCTGAATATAATTGCAATTGTAATAAAATATTTTATATTTAAATAAAGATTACACACTGTTTAAATATACCTTGTAATAATCTCTAAAGCATTACAAATTATATATCTTATCACTAGTTTATCATGTGATGTATTGTCAGCACATTAGCTGAATTTTTTTCCATTTTTTATATTTATCGTAATTATTGAATATGTGTATGTTGTATTTAAGGCAAGATAAATGTTTATTAATAAATGATAAATATGTTGTTTCAGAAATGGATTGGTTGGAAAATAACAAATTTATAGCATAATATCAAGAAATTTTATGAAGAGAAGACAAAATGAAGATCAACTATTCTCTTTTGCCTGTGAAGGCACATTACTTCTTCTTTATGGCTTGTAAGTTTTACAATGTGTCGACATCTTTCGGTGAGTAATACAGCTGATTCAAAAGTAACCGGACTTTATTTTCAGCAATGGGTCCAATTCTCCCCCAAATTTCTGTTTATGGAAAACAACTTGGCATTTCTCCAGAAGTAATGGGATCTGTAACTGGTATTCTTCCAATTATGTTCCTTCTAGCAAAACCGTGTTTTGGGTTCGTAGCTGACCGGTTTCGAACCCACCGAAAACACATTTTCGTAGCTCTTATTATAGCAATGGGAATTCTATACGCTGGATTGTATTTTGTACCAGTTGAAGACCAAAATGTACATCTTCAAGATGAAATTTGTGTCACGGCGATGGAGCGATCATGTAATGTCACAGTTAGTAGTGCACACAATTATTAAGAGTTGCTTTTTGATTATTTACAATTACCAAATGCTTACACTATTTTTTGTAGGATTCATGTAAAAGATTTCATTGCATGTTAAATTCAAATGAAATTAAAAATGAAACATTTTTGGCACTACCTGTTTCTGAGAAACAGGAAGATATTTGTATAGTGGAAAATAATAACACGTACAACACTACTTCTTGTAATTTGCAATGCCAAGGATCAGAAATGAGTTTAGAATGCACATTGAGTTCTTACCGTTTTTGGAGTTTTGTAATTTTAATGTGCAGTGGAACTATTGGATTCAATGTCATCAACAGCATTAGCGACGCTATTTGTTTTGACGTTTTAGGTAATTATTTATCTTCCTTAATTCTTTTTAAATAGAAAAATATACAGAATCAATCTCCACATATATTTTTAGATAAAGTTTAATACTTACAAATTTAACTATTTTTAAAATTTTGTCCTAATTAGGAGTATTGCAAAGAAAATTAAAAATTACACGAAAAAATTTTCATTCCATTTCGATTTTTATTAAAAGTTATCAAATATAATTTTTTATTAAAATTCGTTCTCCTGCATTTCCTCTACTATTTCCACATACATTCAGACAGACAGACCGTTAAACATCACACTTAAATAATTCCAAACTTATTATAACGACTAAAATACGTGGATAGTCGTCAAAATCACAAAATATATTAGTCGATACGATTAAAATACTTACTTTATACTTGTATGTAATAAAATTTTATCATCCATTAATTAAACAAAATTAACTGTAACTACTACAAAATCGATGGCCATTACCGATTTTTTTGAAATAATATTTGTTTTGCATATTTTAAAGCAACTTTCGTCAAATATTTTATTTCGAAATATTTATCAGTTTTAACAGTATATTGAAGTATGCATGCGAATATAAAATCTAAATTCCTACCAAAAAAATATTACAAATAATTTTTGAAAATATGTTATCGAAATATCACTAACTTGTTAATTAAATATTAGAATTAAAAAACAGGTTTTTGTTTTTAACTCCGAACTACACAAATAGTAAATAGGTAAGTCTTTTCACCAGAAATCCGTCGGAATTTGCAAAAAAAACTTAAATATGACAATGACACTTGTGGTTGATTTTAAAAAACCGTAAATATATAGTTTTATTAAAATCCGTTCAACCGAATTTCTTTTACAAGTGTCCACATATAAACAGACAGACAGACCGACAGATATCTTACTAAAAATAGTCAAAACGTTTAATTTCGAAATTATTTTATGTAACGGTGGGTAGAAATACATAAAACTGTTTCAAAATAAAATATATTTTTTTAGGATCGGGCCAAGAGATGTCGTACGGTAAACAAAGAGTTTGGGGCACAATTGGGTTTGGAATATCAGCCCTTCTCTCAGGATATATTGTGGATTGGTGGTCTGTTGGTGATGTTAAAAGTTTTACACCAGCTCTAGTCATAATGATGGCTTTTTTATTTATTGACGTACTTTGCTGCAAGAAGTTAAAGGTAAAATAAAAAACAAAATATTTATTAATTTAAATATTGTGCTACAGCTTCATCATAGTTTGTAGTATTTACAAATTGATAGTTACAAATTTCATTATCGGTAACAATACAACTAGGTCTTCTGCCGTCGAAATAATATTCTACAGAATAAAATATATTGCGTTGTGTGATATAATTTAATAATTCTCTCAAACATGGGCAGGTCCAAGGATTTGCTCCAATTTCAATCTTCTTTAGATTTCTCATTGAAGATAGTAGATTTGTTCGTAACCATTGTAAGCGATTATAGCATAAATCCAATTCTTCTAAATTTATTTGTTCGGCAAATAATCCGTCATTTAAATTTTGAAGTTGATTATTAGAAATATTTAAGTTAATTAAAGATGGATTGGAATTAAAAGTTCCAACTTCTAAGTTAGATATTTTGTTTTTAGAAAGATCTAAAATGCGTAAAAAATGTAATTCATCAAAAATACCGTTTATTATATTTGACAGATCATTTCCAGACAGATTTAAATTTCTGATTGGATAATTATCAAACGTTCCTAAAGGTATACTTTGGAATAAGTTTTTTGATAAATCTAGCACCGAAATCATTTTGGTTTGATCAAATAAACCTAAAGGTATTTCAGATAATCTATTTCCAGATAAGTATACTTGTTCTAATTTTTTTGATTGATCAAAGACACCAAGTGTTATGTTTTTTATATTATTAAAATTTAAATTTATTAGTTTCAAAAGTTTCATTTCATCTAGCACACCTAACTCTAAATCATCTATATTATTATCACTCAAAAATAGTTCTTGTAAATTATTTAATCCATAAAAGGTATCCAGTGTTGGATTTCGAAATGAATTGTGACTTAAATCTAAATGTAATAAATTTGGCATTGGTGGGAATAGATCATTTGGAAGTTGCTGTATTTTATTATTTTTTAAATCCAAGATTTTTACGTTTGGAACACTTGCAAATGTATTTGAGTTTAATTTGATCACACCACTTCCAGTTAACGATAATTTCACTGCATTTGGAAACGAAATAAAATTATTTGGGAGCTCAGTAAAATATGAGTTCGTTATATAAATTTCTTGAACGTCATTCTAAAAAAAAATGATTAATATTTTTGTGATAATTATAAATAATACATACCGTATTCGTAACTGATTGTAATTCTTGTAATGTTGTATCGGAACATCTTAATATTTGCATTTTTAACCTGCATATTGCAATACAAGAATTTAAAAATGAAAAATACAGTAAAATAATAAATAATGTATTAAAATACATTATAAATCTTATAAATTCGAATCTCAATACACTGAGCAATGTGGTTAAGATAAGAAGGTCAAACAAAGAAGAACTGTTTGTTTGATAATCAGGGATTTCCGGACATGAAAATAAAAACCGAAAAACCCAAAATAGTATGGAGAATATTTACAGCTAATTTCATTATTAATAATGATTATTCGTATCTGTGATATAATTTTTATAATCATATGGGGATCATTTTATACATGTTTTGTTTTTTCCAAAAAATGCACAGGTGACTATAGATATAAACAAAAATGTAAATTTTTCAATTTTCGTTTTTTGCTTATAACTTTTTTATTTCAATACAAAAATATTCTATCATGCAATTTATTCAGACATTTTTTAACGACGAATTTAATGCAGTATTCAGAATTTTTATTTCTCATACCGTTTTCGAGAAATTGATACCATCTTTCAATTTTCATACAGGCCTCAAAATAGGCTGTGAGACTGTTTAATGGAGTTTTTTTTTCTGTCTCTTCAACGATGTAAAATACAGGCATATTAAAAATAAAAAAGTATTTTATATCGGAAGGCGGAATTTGTATATAATTATTATTTAGAATTATGAAAAAAAAATAGAAAACAATTTTTATGTATATGATCCTTTTTATGTAGTAATAAAGGTTGTTTTTTAGTTACCAGTCATGGAAACCCCCAAAAACATTATAAAAGATGTGATAGAATTGTTAAAGTTAATACACATTAAAATATTTATAATATTTGCAATTCTTGCCGGAGTTATCGATAGTTTTTTTGTGTACTTCTTCTTCTGGTACGTTGTCAAATATATATCGTAGTTTTTCTTTTTATTAATATATACGTTAGGTATTTAGAAGAACTTGCAACAGAGACGGGTCATACACATCACATAAAATTATTGGAAGGCATTATTGTTGCAGCTGAAACACTGGGAGGAGAAGTGTTATTTTTTTCTATCTCAGGTATTTTTTTTATTGGAAGGAGTGAAGTGGTTCCGACACTGATCTCTATATACTTGTGGATAGGGCATAGCATATACCTATTAAGTAGTTAGTTAATAGGTATATGGGGCATAGCACATGAAAAAGTGAAGCCTGCTGCGGCGATTTTCCTGAGGTCTGAATCTAATACAATTGGCGTGAAATATGGATAAAGTCATTAGTATCTATAACGTAATATGAGAAATCTTTTTAAAATTGATTTGTTTTAGTTATTTTATTTTGAATTGGTTTATGTATTTATGTAATTGATAGAGTGATGAATTTATTTTGCTTTTATGATAACAAATTGCACCGCAGAATGATCATTCTTAAATTAAATTACTAAAAAATAGGTTTGAAACGTCTATGATCGAACAATGCCTAAATCATCTAATATTTCTAAGCTTTAACAATCAACAATGATATTTTACGAACATTATAATAACGATCATTTATTAAATATGGATTTTTAGTTTTTATTCCGACATAAATTTATTTTATTTCGTTGTAGATACTAATTACTTTATTCATATTTCGCGTAAATTGAATTAGATTCAGACTTAGGAAAATGGCCGTCACAGGCTTCACTTTTTCATGTGTTATGCCCTATCCAGATATTTTATAGAGATCAGCCCGTTCTGAATTAAAAGTTTATGTAAATATACAAATGAAACATTGTAGGGTCAATTCTTCGAATCATAGGCTATGGGCATACACTCACCATGGTTTTCATCTGTTATGCACTTCGCGTGGGTCTTATTTCAATAATATCTTCTCCTTGGTGGGCAATCCCCATAGAGTTCATGCTGCAGGGTCCGACCTACGCGTTAGGTTACACCACCATCGTGGCCTACGCCAGTGCTGTCTCTCCCCCAGGTTAGACTGACCATTCATACTGATTTTGTCATTGTCAGTACAATACTGATTTTCAGACCCTTGTACTCATGAACAATTTGTAACATATTTTGTACTGATTTTTTACATACTGTAGATAGGCAAGCTTATGGAAAAATTCGATTTACATACATAACTGTGAGTCTGGTTGCATTTGGATTAATATCAGGCGTCCTGCAAATAAAGACCAAAAGTCAAATAATTAATAATATAAATCTGTTATAAAATATACCAATGAATTATTGAAAGAACTATTTTAATAGATACAAAAAAAGTCAGTAAATATGTAAAACATTTTTATTTATCTGATATTTTGTCTGTTTAATTCCACAAGTAGTTCATGGAATTATGAACGAGATGGCTCTGTTGAATCTGATTCCAAAATTCCAAAACAGTATAATAGTCAAATTTATTTGGAAAATTTTAATGCAACCCTAAGCTGATCCTGAACTTACCCGTGTTGGTACCAAATAAACAATAAAATTTCACATTTAATGAAAATTTTAAGCGATAAATTAAAATTATTTATTAAATTTATTTAACTAAGTTTTCCGTTTTAACTTAAAAAGGATAACAACTTCTGATACACATAGAAAGAGAAAACAATGTGTAAACAAAGAAAAAAACAGGTTCAACTCACCAACCCAACAAAATAGCTGGGTGAGTTGGGTCAGTTCGAGATCAGTTCTGGGTTACTTCATATGTACCAAGTAAACAAAATGATTTCATTAAAAAATAAATACTCTCTCCCCAGGTACTTCTGCCACGATGCAAGGCCTCGTAGCAGGCATGGACGACGGTTTTGGTTATGCCATCGGCAGCGTTCTCACCGGAGTGCTCTACAGAAGACTTGGAGGCAAAGCTACCCTCAATGTCTTCAGCGCGTTAGCACTTGGTTGCGCGGTATTGCATGCTGTTTTATATTTGACAGTTCTGAAGAATAAAATTCCTTCTACGAAAGAGGACAGTGTGGAGTACTACGAACCACAGGAAGCTGTCAAACAAACGCAACAACCGGAACAGTAATAAAATGGTGGAAGATTTATTTTAGTCATTTATATTTCAATTTATAGGATTGAATTTGGAAGCTATAAACGGGTTTGTAATATATATAACACATTTTGATATGTGCTTAACTGGATGCAAGATTTTTATAATTGTTACTATATTTACATTGTTGAGAATTTTAATATTTATATAGACTATATGGACTGATGACTAACATTAAAGTTTCATTATACGTAAACATCACATATTTTTATAAATAAACTACTATTTTAAATAAAATAAAATAGTTTTTTCTTCCTGTCATCATTATAAGCTAAAATTACCAAAATCGTTTAGCAGTTTATTTTAACATTTTTGATTACTATGGGCCCAAAAATAGAAATTCGTATATAAGTATTTTTTGTATTATCTGCTCCTTTTTCAAACAAACAAGCAAAAAATAAACTGATATATTCCACAAAAAAATTACATCGTGACGTACTTCAGCCTTTGACGTTTCGACAGCGCCACAGTGGACATCTGCGGTACTACGAAACAAGTAAAAAATAATTATTTTATTCAAATTTAATAACAAACTCTGTATAAGAATATAACTATGTATAATTATGTATAATAATAATAATTAAATATTTTGTATAAGGAATAATTAAACAAAAGGAAACACAATGTTGCATCGCGTACACATCGTATTTTTAAATTTTAAACCTAACAAAATTATTAGTTTTCATTTATTTCCCAAAAAATATCTCCCAATTATTTACAATTTTTGTTAGAAAATAAAATTTTACAGTTTTTATTTTATAATTTCAAATTTTAGAATTATTTTTGACTACCGCCGTAATCATTGACCAATCACAAGCGATCGCATTAATTTATTTGTTTTTTGTTATACAAATTAGTGATTATTTGATACAAATTAGTGATTATTAGAAGCAAAATACAATAAGTGAAATGATACTTCAACATACAGGGTGTCCGTTTTAAAAGGCAAAGCATTATGATCTCGAGCACCGTAAGAGATACAAAATCGGTTAAATTGGGACAAAATTGCTGCTTTAGTTGTCCATTTTAATGATTCAATCAATTAATTCAATTGCTGCTCATCGAAATAAACAGATTACTTTAGAAACGTAACTTCAGCGTTATCCAAAAAGGCTATAACCGCACCCGATGTATTTGCTTCTGTTTTTTTTAGTTTAGGCGAATGTTGAATTGAACTGTTTTTTATTTATTTTATTTTCATTATAATGTGCGTGTTTTATATCATTGAAAAGAGAAGAAAATATATTTATTTAACAATACTAAAGACAGCTTTGAGCCCCATATGAAAATTGAAAGTTAGTATGATTTTTTTCAAAAAGTTCGAGCTACAATATTTTGAGGACAATCAATTTTTTGTTCATATCCAGCGACCTATGCATTTTTTCGGGAAAACAAATACAAGATTAAAATGTAAAATTAATGCAGCAACTTTGCCCCAATTTAACCGACTTTGCATCTCTTAACGATTCTCGAGATCCCAATGATTAGCCTCTTAAAACGGACACTCTGTATAACATTTACAATAAAATTTTGAGGTAAGTGAACTCAACAGTCATTTGTTTACTAAGAGATATAGCAAAAGCATATTTAATTACTAAAACCACGCATATAAACATATCATAAAAGAAATGAAAAGATGAAGATAGATATATATATTTTTAGATTGGTTTAGTATTTGTAAAGTTTTATTTCTTGTATTATAAATCATTTTACAAAAGTAAATACAAATAAAGTCTAGAAACAACATGTGATCTTAAGTATAATAACAATGAACTTAAAGATTTATATAAAAGAGCTGTAACTTCTTTCTCTAAACATTGTACATCGTGTTCTTCTGCTTTCAATATGAATTCCCGCATCTTTTCATTTGTTTTTGGTAAGTAGAATCGTAGAAAAGTAATTTGTGTATTTTACAATTTATATTTTAAAATTTCAGTGACTTTAGTCTGTTTATGCAGTGATGTTAATTCGCAAGCACTTGTACAATTTGTTAGAACTGCATTGACGACCTTAACCTGTCAAGAAAACGACCCTTCTTGTGAGGGAGGACCCACAGGATGTGGAGTTATAAGAATGAGAGGTTCGACTTGCCCAGCTGTGTATTTATGTGCTAGTTCGTGTGGTTATATTGCAGCGAGTGGTTTCTTCAATAATTGTACGTATAAGTGGGGCCCTAAACCATTTTTTTTTTCTAAAATAGTAAAATAAGAATATTCTGAAAAAGCGACTGAAAATTCTTTCGTAATAAGCGGAATACTAATTTTTAGAGCGAAATTTTTGGCGTGTGACGAGGTATGTCTTCGCCAGTGATGAATGTTAAAAAATGTTAGTTATACGAAGTATTGGATATTTTCATATACATTTATCTAAAATATTTTTTTACGACATGCGTAGAAAACTCTACTTTTTTTCGCGAAACAATGAAGAAAATAATTTTTCCTCTTCTAGAAATGAAAATTCTTATTTATTAATGATATTCTTTTAAAAAACTTATGGCAATTATGTCTTGATCTTTTATTTTTTCACATTATTTGATAATTTGACAACTTAAATCGGTTTTTCAAACATGAACAAAATTTTGTCTAACAAGAACGGAAAAATATTTTTCCATTGTCATTCGAGCTAGAGTGGTAAAAATATACTCTTTCCTCTCTAGTTTAACAAATTTATCACGACATGCATAGAAAGCTATACTTTTTTCTTGCTAAATAGTGAAGAAAATTCCTTTTTTCTACGACCACTATGGAAAGTGTCACTTTTCTGACAATATATAAAGCTTCAAAATTGCGTTCACATGTCGGTGAATGTGTGAGAAATCATTTCTCACAGTATTTGCCAAAACTGCGCATGCGTGAAGGTACTCTTTGTGAGGTTATGTGCCCCATATTATTCTTTATCTCAAATATCTTTCGTGCATGCATTTTTATTCTGTAACATTTAGCAGTGTGGTTGTAGAAAAAGTATAGTGTGCCACTCGTGCAGAATCACCTATTTCCCACCTTGTGTGATTTCAGCACTTGACTTCGTCTCGTGCTGAAACTCTCACACCTCAGGGGAAATAGACAATTTTCTGCACTTGTAGCACAATATACTATTCCCTCTCTAGAGAGGAAAATGTACAGTGTTACCAACAGTATAACATGTATATTATTTTATTTAATCTCTTAGCTCGCGATGGAAGTCATATTTAAATGAAATATTTTTACTAATACTCATTAATTTTATATATTTTAATATTCTATTGCAAAATAGTAATATTTCGAAAATGGTTTAGGACCCTAATCTTGATTTTTCGTTGATTACTTTACAAAAAAGTTCTGTTTTAGTTAAATTTCTTACGTTCGAGCCATCTGATAAATGCACTGAAGATATGAGTTGTTGGTGCTGCCCTACTAGCGGCAATGTGTGTAATCCTAATGCTAATGTTTATGTTGCTGAGAATTGTCCATTCTAGAAAACTTTGTTTCGGATGTATTTCTCTGAAATCGAATTTTCTTGCTATGGAAATTCGTCTCCTTATATATGTATTGTAAGAGATTGTTGTTTTTATTTATCAAATATGTAAATATTATAAAAAGTTAACATTTATTGCAGTTTATCTATCTTATAAGTTATAATAAAATATTATATTTCATCAAATATAGGCATGTACTATTTTTAAAATATTAATAAAACTATAATTGTTTTTTATATCTTTGAGCTTTTTTCGATTCTATTTACATATATCGATGCGTTGATTTCGAAACCTGCAATCCTATTACGCCTTTTTGATTTTATTCTGTCGCTTTATTAACTTTTATTAATTTTGAAAACCTACCACTTCATATCAAAGTTGTGTAGAGTTAAAACAAACTAAACAATAGTATTAAACTAAAAATTATGTTGACAAACGCAAAATATCCCAAAAATACTTACTTTTGTGCCCAAAATTTTAATTTTGAGAAATAGTGTAGATTGATAGACCTCGTCGCGTTGATTTCAAATTTTCAAACGGAATTTAATTATCTCTTTTCGTTTCTGAGATAATTGCTGTCAAAGTTGCATCTCAAAAAAGTATGTTTTTTGGCTATATCTCTAAAATGGATAAAGATACAATTTCAACGATTATACCAGTCGATTTTACGGGAAAAGTTACATAAAGAAATGTTTTGTCTGCATATACGTTCCTTGGAACGATTCGGTGAAAAATGAAAAAATCGAAAAAAACCTAAATTTCAAAATTTCTTCGAGAAACTTTTTTTCTCCAATTTTCATTTTCTGGCCTTATGTACATATCGATGCGCTGATTCCAAATTTTCAAACCGAATTCAATTATCTCTTCCCGTTCTCGAGATATTCGTGTTCAAAGTTGAATTTTGACAATACCTAAAAAAATAGGATTTTTAGATATACTCCATTCAGGGTTAGGTTTACGATTTCGGCGACCTCACCAATCGATTCTACGGGCAAAATTACATAAGTGTACCAATTTTTAGATTTTTATTGCAAAGGATACAATTTCCAGAAAGGAAAAACGAAAATGGCAAAATCTGAAAAAATGGCAAGGGGTATACCTTAGATTTTTTTCGATTTTTGGCCATTTTCAGTTTTTTCCTTCTAGAAATTCTACCTGTTGAGATAAAAATCTGAAAATTGGTACACTTATGTAATTTTGCCCATAGAATCGAATGATGAGGTTGCCGAAATCGTAAACCTAACCATTTAAGGTCTAAACCTAAAAAACCTAATTTTTTAGGTATAACTTGGAACTCAAATATCTCGAAAACGGGAAGAGATAATTGAATTCTGTTTAAAAATTTGGAATCAGCGCATCGATATCTACTTAAGTCAAAATAATGAAAAATTTTGGAGACAAAAAATTTTGAAGCGAAAATTGAAATTTAGGTTTTTTTCGTTTTTCTTATTTTTCACCAAATCGTAAATGTGGGCAAAACATTTCTTTGTATAACTTTTTCCGTAGAATCGAAAGGTAAAGTAGTTGAGATTATACCTCTACTCATTTTTGAAATATACTCAAAAAACATACTTTTTTCCGGTACAACTTTGAGAGCCAATATTTCCGAAACGAAAAGAGATAATTAAATTCTGTTTGTAAATTTGGTATCAGCGTACATAATTCTTTAAAAAATATTACAAAGAAAATTTTGTGAAATTTGAAAATTTTACAGTTAAAAAATCTATATTTTCAAATATATTCGGGTATACGCAAAAATACTAATTCTGAATCACCAATTGTAATCAAAATCTAATCAGTTCATCATATTTGAATACAACTCTTAAATACCAAATATTTTATTATTTATATGTATCGTATCGTGGATGAAAAATCGTCACAGACACACACACGGACTTACAGACATCACAGTAAAAATAGTAAAATCGTATTCTAGAGACCCTAATTCGAGAAATTTGAGCAAAAACAATACCTCCCTTATCTATATATTCATAGGCGGGAGGTAAATATATATAGTACTCACCAATATGTTGTCATATGTTCCATTCGGAGGTTTGACAGTTACTGAACATTTTTTAACAAATAAATATTCGTATTAGCTAACACTATCTATCATTAAATTATATTTAATAATTGACAGCGTTAGCTAATATCACACAATTAATATTTTTAATTGAATATTATATTGAATAACTCTTAACTATTTCGTAAACCCCCTCTCTTTATTCATTTGTTTAAAAATAATTTACAAAATCTTCAGTAGCTATTTGGTAGTCGTGAGGTGAGTATCATTTTTGTTCTTTATTTTTTAACTTGAATTTTAATAATTAATTATGTGTGATCTACTACTGTAAGATATTGAAACTAGTGTGCAATATTAATATAAACTTTTTTGTTCATAATTATTAAAAATGATTTTTTAAAAAATCATCTAATTTATTGTTTTTATTGTTTCAGGTCCAGCTATTTTCTAGATTTAAGATTTAGATATAAGGGGGGAAGCAGGTACTTCTTCAGTTTTTTTTCTCAACACTGAAATAGTAAGTCCAGTTATTTTAAGATTTAAGAGTAATGTCCTCCCTGATTTTTTTTACGTCAATTTATTTGAACGCAATTTTATATAAGTTTCTATTTACATAAATAAAATGATTCATGAGTGATTAACATATAAACTTAACTTTTTAACTTTAATAAATTTAATTCTAATCAAATGAATAAAACGTGACATATTAGGTAAGAAATGAGATCTAGATATATAAGGTGTGAGATTTAGAAATGAGTTGTGATGGTTTGATGAACGGTATGGTGGTTAAATATAACGTGTGATGATTAGATGTAAGGTGTGATGATTAGATGTAAGGTGTGATGATTAAATATAAGGTATGAGGGTTAGATATAATGCGTGATTGTTAGATATAAGGTATGGTATGGAAATTAAATATAAGGTGTGGTATGATGATTAAATATAGTGTTGTATGATGATTAAATATAAGGTGTGGTATGATGATTTAATATAAGGTGTGATGATTAAATATAAGGTGTGATGATTAAATATAAGGTGTGGTATGATGATTGAATATAAGGTGTGGTGATTAAATATTAGGTGTGATGATTAAATATAAGGTGTGATGATTAAATATAATGTATGATGATTAAATATAAGGTACGGTGGTTAGATATAACGTGTGATGATTAAATATAAGGTGTGGTGATTAAATGTAAGGTATGGTATGATGATTAAATATAAGGTGTGTTGATTAAATATAAGGTATGGTACGATGATTAAATATAAGGTGTGATGATTAAATATAAAGTGTGATGATTAAATATAAGGTGTGAGGATTAAATATAAGGTGTGGTGATTAAATATAAGGTGTGATGATTAAATATAAGGTGTGGTATGATGATTGAATATAAAGTGTGGTGATTAAATATAAGGTGTGATGATTAAATATAAGGTGTGATGATTAAATATAATGTATGATGATTAAATATAAGGTACGGTGGTTAGATATAACGTGTGATGATTAAATATAAGGTGTGGTGATTAAATGTAAGGTATGGTATGATGATTAAATATAAGGTGTGTTGATTAAATATAAGATATGGTACGATGATTAAATATAAGGTGTGATGATTAAATATAAAGTGTGATGATTAAATATAAGGTGTGAGGATTAAATATAAGGTGTGGTGATTAAATGTAAGGTGTGGTATGATGATTAAATATAAGATGTGATGATTAAATATAAGGTGTGATGATTAAATATAAGGTGTGATGATTAAATATAAGGTGTGATGATTAAATATAAGGTGTGGTGATTAAATATAAGGTGTGATGATTAAATATAAGGTGTGATGATTAAATATAATGTATGATGATTAAATATAAGGTACGGTGGTTAGATATAACGTGTGATGATTAAATATAAGGTGTGGTGATTAAATGTAAGGTATGGTATGATGATTAAATATAAGGTGTGTTGATTAAATATAAGGTATGGTACGATGATTAAATATAAGGTGTGATGATTAAATATAAAGTGTGATGATTAAATATAAGGTGTGAGGATTAAATATAAGGTGTGGTGATTAAATGTAAGGTGGGGTATGATGATTAAATATAAGATGTGATGATTAAATATAAGGTGTGATGATTAAATATAAGGTGTGATGATTAAATATAAGGTGTGATGATTAAATATAAGGTGTGGTGATAAAATATAAGGTGTGATCGTGTGATGATTAAATATAAAGTGTGATGGTTAGATATAAAGTGTGATTGTTAGATATATAAGGTACGGTATGATGTTTAAATATAAGGTATGATGATTAAGTATGAGGTGTGATGATTAAATATAAGGTATGATGATTAAGTATTATGTGTGATGGCTAAATATAAGATGTGATGGTTAGATATGAGGTGTGATGGTTAGATATAAGGTGTGATGGATAAATGTAAAGTATGATGGTTAAATATAAGGTATGATGATTAGATATAATGTGTGCTGATTAAATATAAAGTGTGATGTGTAGGTATGATGAGAGAATCTAAGCAAATGTTAGATACAATTTAGTCTAGGTTAATAATGTGTCACATTTTATTCAGATTTTTGTGTTTCTTGTTTACGAATGTATTTTCCAATTTTACAATTTTTTGATATTATATAACTTTTAAATATCCCATTTTTGTGCAAATAATTCCCTTACAAAAAATATTTTTAATTTTAAAATCCTCATTTTGTTCTCTATAACTATAATATTTGATTGTGCAATAATACCCCGTAGTAATATTATACAAGTCGAGGCACTCCTTTCTCTGCTTACAGCATTCTGGTCGTTGGTATGGGTTGCACGGAAGGGTTGTGATACCGCCCTCGTATTAGCGTGTCTCTAAGTTAGAGTTACGGATGTGCTTGGTGCATCTTGCTGCCCTTTTACCATTTTGGGCGTTAGTACTGGAGGGCCGGAAGGGTGTCTGACCGCTAGCGTGTTGAAATGTCTAATTGTGGAGTGAGTTTGTACATAGACTATAATAATTAACACAATATTTTCAATTTCTACTTCTTTCTTGGCTTTCATGCCAATTCCCCTGACCCTTTTCGCTGAGAAGTACACTGTATCAGGTTAAGTTGCGCCAAAATAGTTTTAAGTTCGGTTAGATTTAAGTCGCGATAGTTATAAGTCTTCAACCTTTCCTTAAACCTAAAACCCATCCCTTCCCCCCTTGCCGACGTGGAGAGACCTTGTCGTGGTGGCAGGGCTTAACCATCCTCTAAACATCAAATGGAAATTCATAGAGGATGGGACCAACATCTCCACTTTCAAATTATAATCATTTAATTTGCAGATGAAGCAATTTTTATAAGTTTCTTCAAATATTTTTAGGAAATAATAGATGATATGCAACAGGACCTATTTCAAATTGTGTATTACTTACGGAAGCAGCAATTTTTATTGGTGAGTGAAAATATTTTTTATAAAGAATAGTAAAATAAATATTACAAAAACTGTACTTCAATTCATTTACTTTTAGTAATAATAAAAATAACAACAACTTCACTTTAAAATAATTATGATACTTATAATTTGTAATAGTAGTAATTCTTATTTGATATTTAAATAATTATAATAGTAAAGTAAATATAAAACTGTATGTAGGTAGCTATCTAAAAATTATATTTATAATACTGTATTTGTATAGACTGATTTCAGATGTGTACAAATAAAAAGAATGAAGGAAGAACAAATATTTAAACTGAGAAAGAAATATGGTTAAAAACATTGCTACAAATCTGGATGGATCAGAACTTCAAAAACTGTAAGTGCTTGTTTATTACAATTTAATATTTATTTTTGCACTACTTGCTACTAGTAGAATTTTATGTGACATGACATTAAATAAATTTTCAAAATAATTTAAAGTATTTAAAACGAAAAGAAATTAAGTTTTAATGTAATAGACATAATAAAACAAATATTTCTTTGCAAGTAACTATATTTTTCAAGATATATCGTGTTAAAATTTACTTATAACAGCAGAATGCATTTCTAAAACAAATATCAAAATTTGACACTTCAGTAGAAGATATGAGAGTTAGCTGCGTAAAATATATCATTTCCACTAAAAAATATAGTGAAATATTGTACGAAAATTTAAAATAATTTGACATCATGTACCATAAATATTTATAATAAATAAATAATTATTAATTTCTTAAATTATTCTACTTTCAAGCACCAAATAATTACTTTTTCTACTTCCATTTAACAAGACATTCTTTATTTTCCTAATTTCAGTTACATTATTGATTCCATTATTTCATTAGTGACATAATGAAAAATTGAGAAGTAGGCACATATAGAAACATTAAAATAGCAACAAAAATAGAATATTTAGTTTTTATTATCTTTACAAATAATAGTAATATAATTATTACATTTATTAGATTCAGAAAAATTTGTATTTTGCATTCAAAAAACTTGAATGACAACTTTATTTTATATCGTATATCTGTTTATAACCAATAATTTTGTTGTATTAACTTATTTAGGCCACATTTTAGTAGTTATTCAAATGGAAGTAGAAAATATATTGTATTCTAAAACACGTAAGGAAATTGGGTGGTTATTTAACTTCTGCTCTTACAAAACTCGCCTTCGTCTCGTTTTGTAATTTTCGCATGCGTTAGACCTTTGTATCCTAACTTATTACATAAATAGCTATTTGCGTACTAGTGTTTAAATTTATTCATTTGTGCGCATTAGAGACACTTCAAAATTAAAATAAGAATCGAAAAGATGTCATTATAAAATGAAATTATAAAAAAAAACTAATATTTATTTTTGAATATACTGAGAAAATATCTTATAAATTAATCAGATGCTATATTAAGTATAATTAATTCTTTTTTAATTGTTGTTAAGATAATGATACATTTTTGTGTTGTATTATTTAAATCTATTGTTCTTTACATATCAATTTGAAACTCTATTTTACTTTTAATTACTTTTTGCATTTCTTTCATTATAAATTAATTTGAAATATCGATTATAAATTTGCAAAAACTGATAAATATCAGATCACTTGTAATTTTCCTCAATAAAGAATCAAAATGGAAAACATAATTTCCCCTTTTGACAGTATAATACAACCAATTGTTTTGAAATTGACCATAATTGGATTTAACCCTAAAAATTCAAATATATTGGGTAAAATTTGGTTGAGTATACTATTTATTTTATCTTGTCTTTGGGTGGTATTGTCATTTGTTCACATGAAACATATGAAGAACATTGAACAAATTGGTGACGTTATTGTGAATATCAGTTGTTTGTCACAGGTAACTCGAAATTACAAATTTAAATTTAAATATATAAGCCACTTTTTTAGCCCATTGTTGGAATAATTACAATTGTTATATATAAGAAAAATCTTGTGAAAATTTTGAATACAATTCAGAATGAATTCTGGTTTGATGAGGATTATGTAGACGTAAAAATGTTACGAAAACATGAAGCCTATTATCGAATTTTGTCAAAAATATCATCAATTTACCAGATTATTTGTAATGCCTGTATGATGGCCTTTTTTGCAGAACCTTTGGTACATAATTCTGGAAAATTTCCCATGGATATGACTTTCCCTTATAAAAATTTTATAAAAGAAAATCCTTATTATTACGTTATATATTTTTCACAAGCAATATCTGTGTTTATTACAGCTACTGCTGTAGTATTTTTAGATACAATATACATAACAAGTTTAGGATTCGCTTTAATACAGATACAATTAATAACACAAAGATTACGATGTATAACTTTGAAAGACAATGTACAAGAAATGATAGAAAATTTGAAAAAATGTATTATCCATCATAATATTGTTTTAGAGTAAGTAATGTCGTTTTAACAATTTAAGAAAAGGTAAGAATTATTTTTTAGTTTGTTCGCAGATATTGAAGAAATGTATAGAATGTTAATGTTAGACAAATTATTATGTGACATGTTTTGTTTAGTATGTACTACATATTTATTTATTTTACAAAAGTAAGTCTTAATAATATACAGGGTGTTTGTTTTAAGAGGTTAACCATTGGGATCTCGTAAATGGGGAGTGTGACCATATTTTTTTTTTCATTTTATGATGCTGTACAAAAAATAAAAATACTTGTGTTTTTTAAAATTGTCTAATTGTTGATAATTCCGGAGAAAAACAATAATAAAGTTTTGAAGAAAGGATATGTGACGTCACGTAGGAGACTTAGAGAATTTGAATTCATTCAATAATTTTTTTTTATTTTAAACAAATTAGGTAGTCTTTCTGGATAATGCTGAAGATATGTTTTTAAAGAAATCTGTTTGTTTCGATGCGTATAGCATATTAAACTTCTAATATATCCTGCTTGGCTTCCTTTGAAAATTTTGTCAGTAAAATGCACAGTTAACCACTAATTGAATTTATGAATAAAAAGATTTTCGATTTTGTTTCCAAAGCACATTTGACCGCAATGAATAGAATCAATAATTTTCTAATTTCTTGATTTATTTTCATTTTAATGTGCCTCTACTAGATATCGTTGGAAAAAGAAAAAAAATCTATTTAACAGTACTAAAGACAACTTTGAGCCCCATATAAAAATTAAAATTTGCCATAAATTTCTCGAAAAGTGTTTGAGTTATAAAAATTTTGAAGACCGCTGTCAATTCCTCGTAAAAATGTGTCTGCAGAATGTGCAAATTAGAAACTTGCATGTATTTACGTCGTATCTCTTATGGGTCTCGAGATCCCAATAGGGAGCCTCTTAAAACAGACACCTGTATTTATATTAATAATAATTGAGTACCATTTTACCATTTCAGAAGTTTGAATTTAAAGTTTATTTTCACTCTTGCTGCAAGCGGAAGTCAGCCATTTTTGTATTGTTTCTTTGGAGATTTTGTGACAAGTGAAGTAAGATATTTATTTTGTGTAATTTATTCTGTTTCCCGTAGTAAATTATGCAATTTTTATTATTTATTTAACAAAATAATACATTTTAAAGAGTATAAGTGATTACAATGTGGTCTAAATCAAAATTACTTCTTGTTATTTAATGAATCAAGTACCTAGTTTATAGGTTAGAAAATATGCTTAAGTGATTGTATGGTAAAACAATTATTTTGTTGAAAAATAGTGTGAAAAGATTGGTACAGAAGCATATGCAGTGAACTGGGAACATTATGGATATAAATTTATTACTTCTGGGCTATCTATGATGATTTTAAAATCACAAAAACAAGTATTGATGACTGCTGGAGGAATGATTATATTTTCCCTTCCAAGTTACGTTGCGGTAAGTTTAATTTTTTGTTTTTCTTTGATTAGATTTCTTATTAAAATGTATATAAAATATTTTTCAGTTCGTCAGATTATTATTTTCGGTTTATATTGCTTTAGAGCATTTAGATACAAATAACAAATAAATAACTATTAAATAAATATATTTCAATGTAATGTAGTACACATATTAGTGCACAAAAAAGTAATATTAGTAAGGCAATATAAATGTAGCTATAATATTAAATAAACTTCGTTATTTCCACAATAATCTGTTGGTTATAATTATTATTATTTAAAATAATTTCATAACCGATTTTTTTTTGTGGTGGTCCATCTGTATTTTTTTTATTCGATTGTTTTAAATTTTACATTACCGAATTGTTTTCAAACAAAGCTTATGTAACATTAAAATGCCCCCATATCTACAGTATAAGTTTTTTTACCGGGTGTTCCATTTTCGCGTAATAATACGCAACTTTTTACTATACTATATAGTTTTACAATATTTTAAAGATTTTTATTTCCCTTAAAACTTATTCATTACGGTCTTAAAATTAAAAAAGTACATAAACTAGTGTTTTTATTAATAAATAATTAAATAGATCAGAGGTAAGCAAACCGTAGCTCGCGGTAGAATTTTATCTAGATCGCATGAGAATTTGGGATATTTTAAATAAAATTGAACAATCAGATATTAAATATATTAAATATTATATCAGTTTTATATGATTTATATATTAAAATTCGATTATGGTCACACACCTCATTCATAATTTCAAATACATTTTTGTACTTATTCCAATGGAAGTAGAATAAATATATGAAACCCGCAAGGAATCTTGGTGGTTATTTAACTTTTGCTCTTACAAAACTCGACTGCGCCTCGTTTTGTAATTTTTTAATGCGTTAAAAATACCATTGTTTCCTTAGTTATTACATAAATAGCTATTATCTGTTTTGGATCAAGAATTTTGTAGTAACTTAGTAACGCATAAAATTAAAGAATCTTTGCTACTGTCTTTTTTCTTATTTCATCAAAATGTCAAAAATTCTTAATTTCCATAGGTACGTTTTTGTACTTATTCAATGGAAGTAGAAAAATATTAGGGCTGTCGATTTTCGGAAAAAAATAATCCCAATAATTTGGAAATTTCGAATTCATGTTAAAATTCGAAATTCTGTTGTGTACTAGCGATAGCAGGGTTTACTAAATAAGACACGCTTAGTACTAATAAATATATTTAATTCTACGGCGATCTGAATTTTGGAGAGTTTGGAAGAGAATGAGTTTGGATCCACTCTGGATCTTGAGTCTCCTGGATAAAGAATGAGTACATATTTTTATAAGATTTGAGGGAGACAATGCAACTTAGGATAGTGATAAGACGGAGTGAGTCATGGGAAAGCTTAAATTCAAGGGATGGTTAAGGAATTTGTAGAGTAAACAACGAATCATAACAAATACAGTATAATATAACATGAATCACTTAAATTAAACATAGAAATATTAAATATAGATTTGGAAATATGCACAATAAGTAACTAATATAAATAATAAATAAGTAACTAAACTAAACTAAAATGTTAAAGAATAAAGATGAAAACAAAGAATGAAGGGTAATAAGATAATAAAATAGTAAATAAAATAGTGGGGTACATAACAATTCGAAATCTGTAAAATGTGTACTAATACTAGTATTAATTTTAGGTAATTAATTATTTTGTTACGAAGGTTAATATTACCCTGTTGCCAAAAAATATATTTTTTTCGCGGTTTTTATATTTATATAGAAACAAGCAAGGCAAATAAAATCGAAAACAAAATTCAAAATTCGTTTATAAATTTTAAATTCAAAATTCGAAAATTCGAATTTTAACGACAGCACTAAAAACTGGATGGTTAACTTTTGTCTTTGTAAAACTCGTCTGCGTCTCATTTTGTAATTTTCGCATACATTCAACTATTTTTATTGTCTTACATATTATATAAAGAGCTATTAAATAAGTTTGAAGCTAGTGTTGTGTATATTGTTTGTAGAATAAAATAGATTCGATTAGCCATGAGTGGTGGAGGGGGGGAGCGTGTGACAATCGCAGGTGGCTGCGGCGCACTATAACATGTTATGGAAACAGTATTACTAAAATAGTCATTATTATTAGGGTCATTAGGTTTGTGACCTGCGCAGCCCACCGGTGATCTATTACTCGATGCCAACCGCGATGTACTCGGCTTTACAGGCTCGGACACAATACAATTCATAAAAACATGTTGAGGTTATGTCACAGAATATGTTTATACAGAAGCGACAGTAAGACTGAGAAACGAAAATTAGAGAGAGATGGAGAATGTGCACAAATTTAAAGGGCTCATTGTTTAAAATCGGAAAGTTTGTCCTCATCTTAGGGAGAGATAGGGGTAGAGCACAAAGTTAAAGGGCTACACAATGCTTCAAGGTCATAGAACTGTATAGGGGAACATGAAAGGTACCGACACGAAATGTCGCTTCTGTATGTAACTATTTTGTGGTTATGTCTTCACAAGTTTCTCTCTTTTCATGCGTGTTGAACTGGTTGCATAAATGGATACCACAAGCTAAAATAAACGTTACCTCATCGCAATGGGGTTTTCTATCATTTTTTAAATTATTTTTATACATTAATTTACAAAATAATAATATTAGACACCTATTTTCACCTCCTTGTAGTAATCGCGAAAAATTTCGGTTTTCAGATTTAAACCGAAATATCCATTTTGACTATCCCTGAATTAATTTTGACTATTTTCGACGTGACGTCTGCACATACGTATCTCACATAACTAAAATATCATCAGCCCTGAAAATAAAAAATATATATGGGACTGCTATATAACATCTAGTTGTGCACCTGTTTTAATATTTGATTTAATAAATTGACATTGACAACTATCAGAATATATTTTTTTTTAGAAATATGGCCAAGAAAATGAAAACAATATTTCTATGCTTCCAAGTTTTTCAGCGATTAAAATAATTTTGTTTATAGACAATGCAATAAGACATAATGATAAAACATTTTAATAAATAAAATTTCAAGGATATGAAACGAATAGAAGCCGTAGTTATAATCTCACTTTCGAGTGAAATACGTTTAAATAAATGATACTAGTAACTAGTAAGTCATATATATTTTTTAAAAATACTTTCATCTATATTCACAATTCACCATTAATTCATTCATTGATTCAAGAATCAAGCTGATCCGTAGATCAACATTTTTTGGTTTTAATTCACCAACTTGCTTACCAATTTTGTTTGTTTTTGACATATTTTTCATATCTGAAAAGAAATAAAAATTGCAAAGAAGAACGAAAAGGGAGAAATTACATCGATTTATATAGATTTGTGAAAATTAAAATATTTTCGAATAATCTTAACAGCCTTATGTGCACAAATGCTGTCAAAATGTCAAAACGAGGATCAAATCAGATGATCAAAGCTTGATTAATGCAATACGACGGATTAGATGGTGAATTGAATTGATCCTTGGATCAGAGTTGATAAACGGATTAAGCCTTGATTAAGGAATGGTGAATTCGGCCATTAATAATACACTAGAAATAAATTTAAAAAGATGTATCGTGACGTCATTTAATGAAGCATTTTTTTATAAATATTATAAATCGTGTTTTGCAGAATTGTTTAATTTTTTATTACTATATGCAAAGGTTTTAGATTTATGATTAGGGTGAAATATGTTTCATATTAATAAGAAACGACAAGATAAATATATTAAAGAATGATAAATAAATGATGTTAAAGTATCATTTAGTTTGTTCGTATTGAGAATGTATATGGCATTATCTTTGAGTTTTATTTTAGTGTAAAGCATTGTAAAGGTATGGAATTATTGTAATAAGTGGGGATCCGTCTCTGATGGGTGATTTTCTACACGTAGACTTTGATAATTTTTACGTGGTAAGCACGTAGGTGTAAGTCATAAGGCGTGTGAACATATCGAACGAATGCAGGTGCCTGAGTCGCACCCCACATACGGCTAGCTTCATTCCTTTCCTAACCATCTTCTTTCATAACTTTATAAATTTCATTATCAACAAATTATAATTTGGTATCAATCCTTAACCTTACTAACCAACATGGGTGATGGGTGCGTTCTTTTGTCTAAAAAATACTCCAACTAACTTGTAATCCTTGTAACCAAATATTGTACTGTTGAACAAAACATCTGATTACAATAGTCAGGTAATCAGTATTTATTCAGTAATAAAATATGTTGTCTTGAAAGCAAGGCATGAAACCGAAAAAATACCGTTTTAAAAAATTTAAACCGCTTTAAAGCAGTTAATATATCGGTTAAAAAAATTAGTGAAAAAATTAAAAAAGTAATAAACACAATAACAAAAAATTACCATTTGAAAACAATAGAATGATAAAAGAATGCAAATTAATTAACGAATATTCACAGATTCCCATAATATCTTCAGAAAAACGCAGATCACTTTTCAATTGTAAACTTGCCTGATGCTGACTACTTACTTTTATGACTCCAATAAAATGTAAATTCATACATAACACAGATATAAAAAAATCTGATGTGTCCAACTCATTACCTCCCGCCACTGTAGTATTAAATCATAATATATAATAAAGATACTCAAAAATCTTTATGAGTCACGTCGAAATAAAATGGTATGTTATTCTCAAGTTCTAAAAAATATCATTTGTGGATTACACTTTTATAGATATTGGAAACTGAAATCTACACTGCATTGTACCTGTAAAGTACGCCGAAGATAATAAATATAGGAAAGAAGTATATCATTTTTTTTCAGTACATAAAATTTGTAGTTTTAAAATTAGTTTGTTATTGCAGTTCAGAATATTTTTAATTCATTTCATACCTAAAATTTCCTTCATAAAATCTGTATGACAACAAATCTTCTTCATATTTCTTTATTTTATCTTTTAAACTTACATTAAATTTGACATATGTCAAATTTTGTGAACATATGAATAACTCCTCAGTTTTAAAGAAATTTTTCAGCCTAAACAATATGTAAAATTATTATAATTTATATATTTTTTCTGTTTTATCTAGAAATTATATATAAACGTAATTATACAGATTGGTAGAAAATTAAAAAAACTATAGTTTTAATTCTTATTATCTTTATAAATATTAATAACATAGTTATTACATTTCTTAGATTTGCAATCATTCATATTTCCTAATTCAATTAACTTGTATGGAAAATTTATTTATATCATTTTTTGTTTGTAAACAATAATTTTTATAGTAACATAGTAACGCACCAAATTAAGTTTTATTCATTTTTGGAATTCATAAATGTCATCGAAATACGAAAAATTCATAATTTCAAATATACAAAACTTTGTAACTTATTCAAATGACTGCAGGTAAAACATTGTATGAAACTTATAAGGAAATTGAGTGATTATTTTTTGCGTCACGTTTTGTAACAACAAAAAATTTTCCCAGTTATAAAATAACCACAGTTGTTTCCTTATTACTAAAATAGCACTATTGTATTTAGAGTTGGGAAATGCCGGAATAAAATTAAAATTTCTTTTGCAGCTCTGTATCTGATTTAAAATTCAGATACATATATTTTAAAGATATAAAAAATATTCAAATAGTTTATATTAATATATTAGAAAGATCATAATATTAAAACAAAATTTATTACTTGATTACAATAATATTTTTAAAAATGTTTGATTTCTGTTCAAATATACGTATTTGTATTTGAAAAAAATATGAATTGTTATTCTAATTAAAAATGATCTTTGTTTTGAAATTTTTGCAAAATAATATTTACTCTTTAAAATACAGCTTTTATTCTTAATAAAACAATACAATAACAGTTAAGTGATATATGTCATTATGTTTATGGTGCTTCGATTAATTTGTTTGTTTCTAAGAAAGTTTTAGATGTATGTGGACAATAATGAGGTCTATTGCTTATTCACATACACAACCGATTAAATAAAATTGTTAGGTACATGAATAATTTATTAGCAGTTGAAAATAATACGTACACACACAACATAATATTTATCTACATTCATGATTTACATGTAAATTTCTCTGTACGTTAATGACATTCTTCAGGTCACGCAGACTGAAACTGACAACAAAATCAAACAGTTCTCCATTTTTCAAAACGTCCACAAACTTATTTTGCCTCTTAACTTCATTTCACGCCTTTTATATTTATACTATTCCTTAATTTACATTACGAAATGTTAAAGAAATAAGTCAATATTAATTTCATTTTAAAAAATCCTTTCAAATTGTACAAAAAAAAACACTTAAGAAATTATTTCACACAATCGGACAAATTTTTGACTATCGAATATATTTTAGAGTCATGGTACAATTTAATGAGCGGTTAGATATTTCGAACGTTACTTACAGATCAGAGAATAGTGTAAAATTAGTGATTCGAGTAAGATAAAATATTTCTCGAATCTCGCTATTTTGAAAACATAGCTTCGAGACGACAAAATAAAATCTAGATTTTCGAATTTCAAAAATTACGTCGAGATTTCCCGATGTTTTAAAATTATTCTTTCAAAAGTCATAAATGTGACATCTTTTATGCTTCACAAGGTAGAAATTAAATTTCTATGCCGCAGAAGTAGAAATATAGCTACTACGTCAGCGGCGTATCCGTAGGAACTACGTGAAATCAGAGAGTAAGAAATAACTAGTACAATAGAAACCTGCAATATCGTCGTAAATGTCACTATAAAACTACATAACCTAAGGATGAAGTTACTAAAAACCATCAACATCTGACAGATTTAAATTGATAACCTAACAATTCTATACGCCATCGAACAGTATTAACAGTGCACCAATAAAACAAAATCAGAAACCAGATTTTTATATGACTATCTGATACGTAGACAAAATATAGAAGGAGCAGATAATTATATTGTACATTTCCCTAATTATATATTTTCTTCCTAATTTACCAAAACCGAGACCGAGACGAGATAATAATATTCGAGACGAGATAAAATCTTTTACATTTAAAATGAGACGATACGAGAAAAAGAAAAATCCCGTCTGGTCTCGTCTCACAGAATTGTAAATTGTAAATTCGACTCGGCTCATGTGTAACTTTTCCACTTCGTTCTTAATATGCATCTTACAATACTTAATATGTAATATATTATTAATGCTCGATCGTACAAAAATAAGTAATGTGTTCGTTTTATTAATGAATTTGGGTGCTGTTATTGTTTTATAAAGTTTCAAAGTACATTTTCTTTTACAAATAAAAATAAAATTAAAGATTAATATATTTTGGTTATTAGATATTATTGTGCTCCATTTAAATTTTTAAATACGAGATCATTATGGTACTGGTAATTAAATTCATATTAAACAAAATTGATTACATTAGGGACAGAGTCTAAATAGATGAATAACGATCACGGCATCTATTAGAATTAGAATATCTAAGAGAGCTAGAAGCTAAACGGTATTTAATGTTTATGTAAATTCACAAAACAACATAAACAATAGATGCACCTGCGCCGATTCTCGGTTGTTGGTGGTCACGTGACCCTAATCGTCTCCACGCGCCCCTCGTCATTAAACAATTACCACCACTTCCGACTTCCGACAGGGGCGATAAACAATCACCGAAACAAAACACAATTCGCCCTGTAATAAATGAATAACGCAGATATTACACCCGAATAACACTAACAGCGAAAATAATAAAACAGTGAGAGATAAAAGAAACTAACATTAATGTAATCCTAATTTTAGTTTTAAAAGTATTAATAATAATTAATAAATAATAATATAATAAAAATTAATCGAAATTAAATTACATAAAGTATTGTTATAAATATTTAATATTTATCTTAAACTGTCTTATAATAATATATTATACACCAAGGATGAAAAGACGTTCTTGTCTCAAAGGTGCGAACCAACCGAGGGACATAAGGCGCTGGTTAATATCACAAAAATAAAATAGGCTGTCTTTGTTTTTATATTTGACGTTTCAGTTTGTCAACCTCACTTTTGAGTTTTAATTTGGTTTTATTTGATTTACTTATTTAATTTAGATGACAAAATTAATTTATAAATCCATAACTTACACTTTTTGTGAATTTAATGAGTCCAATAATATATGGATTTGGAGACTTCAGTTTCTTTAAAAAATAACACTTTTCATTATTGACCTAGGTCAATAATAATTTTGTTCTGCCGCTGTATTAACTATTATTTATTTTCAAAACCTATTACCCCGTAGCAAAGTTGTGTAGTGTTAAAACAAACCAAACAACAGTATTAAACCAAAAATTGTGTTGACAAACGCAAAATATCCCAAAAATACTCATTTTTGTGCCCAAAATTTTGATTTTGGAAAATAGTGTGCATTGATAGATCTCAACGCGCTGATTCCAAATTTTCAAACGAAATTTAATTATCTAATTTCGTTCCTGAGATATTTGCTGTCAAAGTTGTACCCGAAAAAAGTGTGTTTTTTGGTTATATCTCTAAAATGGGTTGAGATACGATCTCAACGATTATACCAGTCGATTCTACGGGAAAAGATACATAAAGAAATGTTTTCTTCCCATATACGTTCTTTGGAACGATTAAGTGAAAAATGAGAAAATCGAAAAAACCTAAATTTCAAAATTTCTCCGAGGAACTTTTTTTCTTCAAAACCTTTAATTTTCTAGACTTAAGTAAATATGGATACGCTGATTTCAAAATTTCAAACCGAATTGAATTATCTCTTACCGTTCTCGAGATATTTCTATTCAAAGATGAGTTTTGACAATACCTGAAAAAATAGGTTTTTTAGGTATACCCCTTTATGGGTTAGGTTTACGACTTCGGTGACCTCACCAATCGATTCTACGGACAAAATCACGTAAGTATACCAATTTTTAGATTTTTATTGCAAAGGATACAATTTATAGAAGGAAAAAACGAAAATGGCAAAATCTGAAAAAATGGCAAGGGGTATACCTTAGATTTTTTTCGATTTTTGGCCATTTTCAGTTTTTTCCTTCTAGAAATTCTGTCTGTTCAGATAAAAATCTGAAAATTTGTACACATATGTAATTTTTCCTGTAGAATCGAATGGTGAGGTCGCCGAAACCACAAACCTAACCGTTTAAGGGGTATACCTAAAAAACCTAATTTTTTAGGTATAACTTTGAACTCAAATATCTCGAGAACGGAAAGAGATAATTTAATTCTGTTTGAAAATTTGGTATCAGCGCATCGATATCGACTTAAGTCCAAAAAAGAAAAAATTTTGGAGACAAAAAGTTTCGAGGCGAAAAATTGAAATTTAGGTTTTTTCGTTTTTCTTATTTTTCACCTAATCGTTCCAAAGAACGTATATGTGGACAAAACATTTCTTTATATAACTTTTCCCGTAGAATCTAATGGTAAAGTTGTAGAGATTGTATCTCAGCTCATTTTTGAAATATACTAAAAAAATATACTTTTTTGAGGTACAACTTTGAGAGCAAATATCTCCGAAACGAAAAGAGATAATTAAATTTCGTTTTAAATTTGGTATCACCGTAACTTATTCTTTAAAAAATGTTACAAACAAATTTTTGTAAAATTTGAAAATTTTCGAGCTAAAAATTCGATATTTTTAAATATTTTCGAGTTTACGCAAAAAACACAGCATCAGCGGCTTTGGAAATTACTTCCCCTGTTCTTACTAGTACATACATAAATAATTCTTCTAAGTAATATATGACTGCATATAAGGATCTCAAACAATTTAGACAAAAATAGGCATCATAAATAATTATTGTACATAATCACTTCCGTGTAAATGTCATAGGTACGCTAAATAAATAAATCGAGAAATATATGAGAGAAAATGTAAAATTTACAGTTTTTAATTTTTACAAATAACTTCCAAGTATTTTCTTTTTCGATTTTCTATTTTCATTTATTTATTTTGGAAGCACGACGCCCCTCACATCTTCGTCAAACTTTAAAAATACTGTTACGTGATTGGTTAAAATTTTTCAAGAAAAATATCCTATTAATATATCACTCGTACAAGGCAAGTACATCACAATTATTTATTTATAAGAAGCAAAAATAAATAATACCAGAAGTAAACATTTTTTGTTTTAGCACCGATTTTATTTGAGTTAAATATAGTGCTGAATAGGACACCTGTACTAATTTTTATTGTGTCAGTCATAAGGCAAATAAACATTACAAAATCATCATAAGCACACTAGAAAAATATTTGCTTTGAGTGAATAAATAACCGTGTGTACTCGGTGAGGTAAATGATAGTAGGAAAACAAAATTATCGGTAATAGCTTCATCGTCATGTAATGTGAAAGGGATCACGATTACGACAATCAAAGCCACGGAAGCTTGTTTACTGTGCAAACAGATTCACCTCTACCCATTTACATAATATAGGTGAAAGCAAGGGTTGATATTAAGGGATAAGAATATAAGTTGAAAAATTTAGAGTTGTACTTTTTGTTCTAAAGGAGGTGGGGGTTTGAAAGTTGAAATTCACAGACATTTTTATTGTAATATTGTGTATATACATCCAAAATAATTCAAAAATAGCCCGTTTTGGGTCCAGAATTTTGATTTTTGACAATAATTCATATTGATAGATATTTTTAATTTTAGTTTATAAACAGAATTTAATTCTTTCTGTGATTTTTGCATCGACGTCTATCAATTTGAGCAGAAAGTCGTCTATTTCCCACGAGACGAAGTCGAGTGCTGGAATCACACAAAGTGGGAAATAGGTGATTCGACTTGAGTGGCACACTATACTTTTTCTACGACCACACAATTAATGGGAGAAATTATATCTCTTACATTGCACATGCGCAGTGTTGGCAAATACTATGTGAGAAATGATTTCTCACACTTTAACCCACAATTGTGGGAAATATGCAACTTTGAAGCTTTATATAGTGTAAGAAAAGTACCACTTTCCATAATGGTCGTAGAAAAAATATATTAATTTTTAATAGCAAATGTGAATTTTTAATACAAAATAAACAATTTATTGAATCATGTAGATAGCATGAATACATTTTTTAAAATTAGCCCACAGGCAAAAACTTGTGTAAGGATATAAGGATTAAAATTAAAGTTGGAAAGGAAAGGAGCGATGCCGCTATTGTTTGGGATTTTTTTAGAGTCCGGAAAACTTTGGAATGTTTGAGAGATTAATTGGCAGAGTGTGCAGTCACTGAAGAAAGTTAGTGTCGGTCAGTGCATTTCAGCGACATGTAAAGTAGAAATAAATAAGTTGTTGGTGATGTAAATAAATAGTTAGTGATATAAATATCGTATAAATAAATATTGTGTAGTATTAAAGTTTAAATAAATGTTTTTAGTGTTTAAGACTTTACTAATAATTATTATTCTTAAATTAGTGTATATATTTGTTTGTTCATAGTGTTACTAATATTTATTATGTTTTTATAATTTATTATTCCTAACCTAGTTATATAAATATTCATATATCACTTATTTTTACACTTCACCTAAATAAATAAAACTTTACAGTATAATTTTCCACATATGTTCCAAGCTTTAGGGGAGCAACTGTACACGTTTATGAAGGTAAATTTGTAATAGAAAGCTGATGATGATTACGTACGTGTGTGCTGATGATTTATGAATAATAGTATGTGATCAGTGTTTGTGCAGGTTAAGTGGGGGGTGGCAGGCGATTAAGTAAGGGTGCAAGGCGATTAGACGAGCACAAGTGCGCGTAATCTCACGGTCACTGCTTCACCCCTTCAACCGGGAAAATTACCTCACCTTACGTACCAAATGCAATTATATTAAACTCATTACCTTGCTATAAACTTAATAAAAAATACGGGCTTAACATTATTAAATATTTGTAGTAGTAACGAGAAGTTTTCAGGTCAATTTTTATGTGTGAAAAGCTTTTTCTCTAAAATTTCTCAAAGTACATACATACTTCAGTATGTGTATTTCTGCAAGTTAATACCAAATTATCAAATCTCAAAATCTAAATATGGGTAGAGATTCGACTTCGGCTTGTGCACCATTCGATTCTACGGAGAAAATTAAATATATAAACTAACAGAAACAAAATTTAAAAGGCAAAGTCTGAAAATGACTAAAAATCGAAAAAATTGAATTGTATCTGTCTGTGTATGATACATATAAAATATAATATTTGGTATTTAACACTTATATTCAAATATGATGAACTCATTATATTTTCACTACAATTGATTAACTGAAAGTAGTACTTTACTTGAAGCTTTAAACCGTTTTTTTCTAAAAAATACCTCTAAATACCACTTTTTCGTAAATTACTTTATTATAAAAATATAAAGATTTTTTAATTTTCTACCGATCTGCATAATTAATTTTATATATAACTTGTAGCTACATATATAAATTATAATAATTTTAAATATCGTTTAGGCTGAGGAATTTCTATAAAAAGGATGAGTTATTCTTATGTTCACAAAATATGTCAAATTAGATGTAAGTTTAAAAGATAAAATAAGTAAATATAAAAAAATTTGTTGTAAAATTAAAAAAGGTGGAAAAAATATATAAAAAATACATTTGCATACATGAATCAAAGTAAATTTAGTATCGGTTTTAATAACATCAAAAATAGCTGTTTTTTTTAGTCATACAAATTTTATGAAGGGAATTTTAGCATTTTTAGGTATGAAATGAATGAAAAACTTCTGAATTACCATAACAAACTAATTATAAAAAATAAAATTCGTATTCTCTTCAAATAAAATAGTTACCAGTAAATTTGAAATCAGTGTATCGAAAAGTACTTATTTAAGTTCATATTTTCAAAAATTTTGAAGATAAAATACTTCTGCACCAAAATGGTTTTGATATTTTTTTGGTAATCACTTTGTGTAAGTTTATGTGCAGTAAATTTAGTTTATACCACAAATTGCTGTACAATAAATGTGTAATTTTGATGATGATTAGATTATAAAAGTTTGCAAAAGTTTAGCTCGCGATTTGTCATTAGCTACGAGTTTGGTATCTGTTTAATAATAACAATTAGTAGCGCCGTCATAGCTGCACGCCATTTGCAAATTATAGCTACTGGGAGCGTTTATTATGTGCCTTATTATCTCTGTGAATTTTAAATCTGGTGACGTTCATAATTACATACACCGCTGCACGTGAAAAATTCATGCTCGCTGTGTAAAAATGTCGGGAATGGAAGCCTACAATCGCTCGATTCATGGGCGCCCATAAAATATTTTTCAAAGGATGGCAAAAAAAAACAATAAAAAAGATATATATTTTTATGTCCAATGGGGGTTTCCAAGATTTTTTGATTTTTTTATATGATAAACTTTAAAACAAAATATTGGACCCATATTTTTTTATTTTTCCAAAAAGTTGATAGTATCCGAGAAAAAAATTAATAAAGTTTACGGACACTGGGTTTGACGTCATTCCCCTGACTAGAAAAAGATAGTCCATGTGCGCTATGAGATAGAACTATAAGTAGTTAAAAATCTGAAGTGAAGTTAGGCTACGAGTACCGCGTAAATTCAAGCATTGAATATAAACATAACCTGCTTTCGTGATTCATGCTTTCGATAGATGCATTTACCAGTTACCACGTGTGTGTGTTCTCATATATTTTAAAATTAAATGAAATCGAGCTTGCACTGTCATTTTATCACATGAAGCTAGCTATCGGAGGCAGTGTTGCGAACCGGTGAAATTAAAACTTATGTACTTATAGTTGGCAACACTGATCAGGGGAATGACGTCACAAGGTCATTTAAATAAAACTTTAATTTCCATTTTTAAATAAAGTATTCAACAATTATATATTATTTTAGTTTTATTACAATATACTAACGACCAAAATTGATATGCAGAATATATATTTTAAAAAGGCGTTGTCTTGGAAACCCCCAATGGGGGTACTAACAAGGCTTAAATGTTAAGCAAAACTTAACAAAAAATACTAATTGAAATTTTTATAGCATTGTTAAATAGTTCATTTGATATTCTATTCCAATGTGATGCCCATTTTGATAGGTTTGTATGGCAATTTTCAAATTCATTCCATTTTTCGAAAATTCTTCAGAAATTTCTTTAGGAACCTCTTCAATAAAATGAAGTTTATTGTAGTTAATTGTCTCAGATTTCTCTATTTTTTAATGACAGTTAAAATAACTAAACACAAATACTAACGGAATTATTTGTCCCACACATAAGCTTTAAGATAGAGCAAACATTAATAAATTTCTTATAGAACATAACGGTGGTGAACGAATTAAATAATAAATTGCGAAAAGCCAGGGGAGGGCAAGTGCCCCCTCTTGCCCCCCCTTATGGGCGCCCATGGCTCGATTTCGTATTCCTTATGATCAGGGCGTAAAGTGGGACTAACATTAGATAAATGGTTATTGCAAGTACCTATGAAACTTAAATGCGACGCTGAAATAATTATGAGTGATAATTAAACTGCATGTCAATTATTAAATATAAAATCATTCTATTGATTGTCATACAAAAAACTTTGTTGGAAAGAAGATGTTTCTAGGAAAGTATTATAATAATTACACATCCGGAGATATACAGTTTAAGATCATCCATAATAGAAATGATAATCACAGATCAACTACAAACCTGTATAATTCCATACGGTGAAAAGTACTTGATTATATCCTTTTCTATTTCTCTGTAATTACAATTCTTTAAACAATTGAACACCATTATACAGTTTTCTACATGGTACAAATACTACACTTATTTGTAGTACTTACACACTTTTATCAGATATATCATCAAAAGAAATTGTTCGGTGAAGTATAAAACTATTTTATATAAATTTAGACAATAAATTAATAGTCATACCTATATGTTTTATCTGAGAATAGCTATACAGGGTGTGCAACGAAATGAAGAACATATGGCTTTAACATGGGATTTCAAAAATTGCGGATACTCTCTCTCGTGATAGATTTAGAACAAAACTACAAGAGTACAAAGTTTTTCAAAATTAAATTCTGCGTCAGATAAGATCATTAATACTTTTTTTCGAAATCATTCCGCGAATTTAGCCAAAGTAGTAGCTAAGCTAAAGTAAAACTTTACTAACACTTATGTCAAAATTTTACTTTACGGACTCATCTGACAAATTGAATTAACGTATAGTTTAATAGTATTATATTTTTGCAGTTTATTTTAGTACTACCTAAAATAACAAACATATTCTATAATATTATTGGTGAATTTATTTATTAGTTACCTTTGATAATAATTTATCGAATTTCATGCAGACGACGTCTAAGCAGGTGTAAACATAAATGAAAATTATAAAGAAATATTTGACACTTTGACAGTACGTTATCACAGCCATCCCCGTCTCAATAGCTAACTGACGTTTTACAAACACATAATGCTTATTTATTTATGTTTAAATTAATAATTTAGCAATTTCGGAAAATATATAATGTATATCTAAGGACTAAAGAATTTTTTATTACGCATATGGAATTTATTCTACTTTAGTCACTTGATATTATATACAAATAACTATTTTAAATCGAATTTTTACAGTTTTTGAAACATATATTACATTTGTTAGAGGATTTATGTGTTAGTATTTTCATTATTTAACATTTAAATACTTTTTTTTTGAATAATAAATAATAGTTAAAATTAAAAATACCAGTACTTGACTTTCATATCTAGATTAATAAGTATATTTTAAAATGATCAAATAATTCTTATTATCAATTTCTCACGTAGAATCAAAAGATTTTAGGTAAGGTATACTTTCAATTTTTTTTTATGAAATAAAGGCTACCATGTATTTTATGATGTCTAAAAAGAAATATATAATTTTTTCCTAAAATTTTTTTTAGAACAAACACTATAATTTCATATATATATAGTTATAAGTATACGAAGTTAAAAAAGAAAATTACTAATATTATTGTTATTTGTATATTTGTTAATCTATTGATTAGGTTAGGTTTTGTTTCTATAATAAAAGTTATAAAGGGCATTAGAAGAACAGAATAACTTTTTTATACTTTGCGTTAACAATTGCCCTATTATTATATTGGAAACAGTTTAATAATATAAAATATTGTTAAATTGTTTTTGGTATTTTTGTTGTTGTAAAATTGGTATTTCTAACAACTGCATCCCACTTTAAATGTGAAATTGAAAACCTCAATTTGTTTTTTAATACAATTTATTTTATTTCTGAGTAGGAAAAACAAATAAACAAAACTAATTTAAAAGGATATTAAAATTTCATAACTCATAATGTATAGATTTAAAATTTTTCCATATTATTTTAAATGCATACTAACAGATAAATATGCCCAACTTCATTCAAAAGAGTTACCATATTTCACATTTATATATCCCTAGATTAAATGTAATCTGTTATTTTTTTAGTTCAAAATTTTAATATTTTTATTAAATAAGCGAAGCAAAGTATAAAAAATAGTATATTACACTCCATTCCTGGGAACAATATACCGTCTTATAAAACTTGTATAATAATATATTATATTGATATTTGTACAATAATTAATAAATTAATACAGCCTAAATTTAGATTATCCATATTTTGTTTTGTAAGAAGCTACTGTAGAAGTCAGAACAATTGTGGGCCCTCACAATGAACAAGAGCGGTGTAAATGGGCAGGTAAACTCCGTTATCCACAAACAATTCGATCAATCAAATTTACACCAGGCGGCGTAATATTTAAAATCAATTAAACGCGGCAGAATGGATTGAGAAGAGCGCTGCGTAACCAACAATCTGGTTACGCGACGCCAATCGGCGTCCGTGGGGGCGTTCCGGGGCGGCGCCGGCGTCCAGACGGCCAATAGCGACGCAGGAGTACGTAATGCCTCCATAACCACTACGTGTAATTGTTAAACACGGGCGCAGTGGCGTACGAGAACATATTTCTATTTCAAAATGTTTGCATACATTTATACCGATTTCTTATTTTTGTGATAATTTTGTTATAGAAATTATTCTCTAGTAATTATTTAATACTGAAATATAACAAATTAATTAGAATACAAAGTAAACCACTTTTTCATTAATGTTTACTAGAGGTTCTGTTCTGTTCAAGTCATATTTTCTCTATTCGATATTTGGCTAAATATTTTGTTTTAATACTGAATAAAATAATTATTTAAAATTGAAATCTTATGTTTTGTATATCATAGAATCAAATTGTTATAGTTGTAAGAGATATTCGAAAATTATTTTTGCAAAGTTCACAATCTTTTATGGAAGGTTGGAAAGCTTAGTGATCCGGCGTTAATAATAGTATTGCCGTCTAAGTTTAGATTAAAAAGTCTTGTCTAAATATCAAGATTCTAGATTGCTTCAAGACTTTTTCTAGTCTTGTTCTAGAATAAGGACTCTTGTCTTGATAATCTAAATCTAGACAAGACAAGACAAGAGTCTAGAAAGTTTCGATCTAGACAGGAACACTAGTTATAAATTATTTAACTGAAAATATATAATAAGAAATAAAATACAATAAATTCAATTTATTGTTTATTAAAACAAAAACCCGACTACATAATTAGAAAACATTATGAACACAAATTTCGGATATGGTCCAAGACAGACAGAAGTACTTCCCTAAAGGAACTTTGGTGTAGGTAAAATAATAGTCAGTTTTTAATATTAATGTATTTCTTATTCTCTTACATAGTTTTGGACATAATGGTGACACTCATAAATTGAACAACTTGTATAAGTTTTTTTTTTCAAAGAAAAATACCTAAAAACATCACATCTAAAAATTTGAGACTAAAACAGCCTCCAAAGCTGAGGTTTAGTTTCTATTTTAATTAATCGTTATTGTAAATATGTTTCTAATACTACCAACTATATTTAAATTTGTATTATTAAGTACTATAATTGTGCCGGTAGAAAAAAGATGGAAAAAAGTTACATATCATATTTTTCATTCGCAAATTCACTACAATTAAAACTGCTCTTTATTTTAAGAAATACCTATGGATCTGTAATTTTAGTCATAAGTTTTGCGTTTGAATCTCATCACAATTTATCACCTTTTGTGCACTACATCAGTTAAACATCTACGATACATTATTCCCAGCATCTGTTAACAACCTGGGTAACCAACTTTTCGTTATATTTGCCCCCCCTCTCGCAAGGGGTAGTTGGGTACGCCACTGATCCCCCAAACAGGCGCATGCCTGTCTAAGCGAGTATGAAAGGTGGTGTTAGAAGTTACGTATGGGAGTAGCAGGCGCGATGTTGAATAAGGCAGCGTCGGACGAGCCCACGACGCCGCCGCCGGCGTCGGCGCCGCATTTCCATCCCTACACGGGGCCCATGTCGGTGCCCGTGCCCACCATCAACGCCTTCTCCGCTCTGCATCTTCTAAGGAACTATAACCAACTCCTAGTGCCTCCAGGTTAGATATATAAATATTTCATACTTATCAAATATGTAATTTTTTTTTTTTTAAATAATGACACGTATTACGATCTCTTTTTTATGTGTGCTTTTGTTAAAAGTGATGTTTGGTCTTCTTGTGCTTCCAGGTTAGATACATTCATACTTATCAAATATGTAACTTAATTTTTTATATTATTTAAAAATAATGGCACATATTACGAGTTCATTTTTATGAGTGCTTTCGTTAAAAGCGACGTTTGAGCTTGTAAAATTATAATATAAAATCAAACTTTCTAAAAGCAATTTTTATAATAAAAGTGAGCTCGTAAAATATGTTAAAAAATTACCTTTTTTCACGACAGAACACTCTTCTTTTTTCTCGCAATATAGTGAGGAATAGTTATTTGTGCTGCTAGGTAAGAAAGTTGTTCTTTTCTGGTCCTCAAGAAGTATCCAACCTCGACTGCGTCTTGGTCATATACATATCCTTCGGACCAGAAAAAAACAACTTTCCTACCTAGCAGCACAAATAACTATTTCCTCTCTAAAGAGGAAAATGTACAGTGTTACCAACAGTGTAAAATGAATATTATCATAGAAAGAAATAAAATAATGATATTCTTAAAAAATTTGGCATTATTTTACAAAATTGGACATCTGGAACTTGAATTGGCATATTGGCAATATTGAACAATTGCACTGCTAAACGTGAAAGTTTACATAACCTAATTTTATAGCTTATCATGTATGATTTTTGAAAAATGTCGTGAGAAAAATGTGTGTAACTCGAAAGGAAAGCACTTTTTCTACTGTAGTTTGACTTTTTTTATAATTTAAAACTAAAGGGTAAATGTATAACAACAAAATTATAAGAAAAATAAAAAATCAGTAATGAATGTACGTAAATTTTAAAACAACCGACGGGACGAATTACCCTATTGTTTATTCATACAGGTTACAAGTTTTGAAGATGTTTATGCCCTGAACATCAAAAATATTCTTAAAATTTATGTAACCTTTTTTTTCTTTCTCTACAGAATATTTCTATACTTATGGAACAAATTTTGAGGGTAGATGTAATAAGCTATACCAATAATAAAACAAAAAATTAAGAGTGGTGTGTATTTAAAAAAAAAAAACATTTTTAGAGTCACTGTTTGGTAGGTGTTTTTGATATTTTATGTAGATATGAACTATTCAAGAAAATATCTAATGTAATAAATGTATGTTTTTAATAATAATTAAAATTATTTTGTTTTTATTATAAAAATGAAACCACTAGCACTAAAAATGTTTATTTTAAGTAAACAATTAATAAAATATATTTGTTCTTTTAACATTAGAGCTTATAGTTATATTAATATATTCTTAAAGTTTCATTTATAACTATAAAAACATTCTGTATATACAGGATTTAAAAGAAAAGTATGATACAAATGAAATAAATTAAAAATCATATTAATTCGAAATTATCACAGATCATAATATATAAGTATCTAAGATTTTAAAAAAGAATCTACTATATTTAAAATTAGTCTAAAATTATCGCAAAATATGCTATAAACACTAGTGTTTTATATTATTATTATAATTGCAAAGTAAATATTTAATTGGTCATATTTAATGTTAACATAAACGGCATATTTTCAAACATTTATAATTTTTACAGGAAAAGTATTTTAATATTTATTAATCATTCTATTTAACAAAATAAACTTAAATTTTATTGTAAATAGATTATGGAATTTTTGCTGATTTTTAATTTTTGATGTAGTTTGTGCCCCCATATTTTGTTTTTAAAATTACATACATGTATATCTGGTTGCATAAAATGTTAAACATTGATCTACAAAATACAATTCTTTTTTTTAATTGCATAGTATGAAATAAAACAAATAAAGCAGTAAACATTCACATTTATGTATAATTCGTTATTTGAAATAATAATTAATGATTATTTCCGTGATTCGTGTTCACAAATAATCAAACAACTTCCGTATTTGATTCGGTCATAACACCACAACCGTATCTGAATAATTAAGAGTTGTGGGACTAAGTCATAAAACCAAGTTTGTTAATGAATTATTCACTGGTATGTATTTCGCTGTTTCCCTGTTATCTGTCAATCTCAAGTCCCACTTGAGGGTTATTAAATGCTCATGAAATGGACATCACAATAAACTTTCCCAAATCATTCGCTATTCGCTTGGCTTTTCCAGAACCGTACCAAAAATTTTCAAAAATCGTAAGAAATGTGGAAATGTTATGATTCATGGTAACATAATTGTTTGCTAAGAAAAGAAAATATTTGAATAAAATATTACAATGGACCAATAGTTATTTGTCAAACTAGAGAGGAAAGTGTATTTTTTTGTCACTAGAGTTCGAGTTTGACTCACGAGCGTAGCGAGTGGGGCATTCGAGTGAGAATGGAAAAAGTGCTTTTCTTTCGTGTTAGGACGATATTTTTTATAGATATTTTTCACATGTTTCAAAAATCTATTAATTCGGACGAAACGGCGCACAAATTAGGTTATGTAAACTTCGACGTTTAGCCGTGCAATTGTTACAGTATTACCAATATGCCAATTCAAGTTCAAGTTGTCAAATTTTGAAATAATATAAAAAAAGAATTTTTAATATAATAATGATTTTTGCCAATATTTCATTCTACAATAATATCCTAGTTATACTGTTGGTAACACTGCACATTTTCCTCTTTAGAGAGGGAAATAGTATATTATGCAACAAGTGCAGAAAATCGCGTATTTCTCACGAGGTGTGAAAGTTTCGGCACGAGACGAAGTCGAGTACGGGGTTCACACAAGGTGGGAAATAAGTCATTCTGCATGAGTGGTACACTATATTTTTTCTACAACCACACTGCTAATCGTTACAGAATAAAAATACATACCCAAAAGCTATTAAAAAATAATTTTCTTCACTATTTCCCAAAAACAAAGTGGAGGTTGTAAAAAATAGTATATTATTTAACAAGCATAATATGTAGGCTATATTACACGAGGATGTAATTAAAAATACGAGCGGTAGCGAGTATATTTAATCATCCGCGTGTAATGTACCCATATTATGCGAGTCAAATACTATACTTTATCTACAACTAACAGGCATATAAAAAATCTGATATTATTTCTTAAATATTCAGTTACGAGTGAGTAGTTCATATATAGCTTAACAGATGGCGCCACAGTAGCACTTAAATGTCAAAATAACTATTCAAATTGTATTAATTATACTTTTATAATCATTTATATTGATATTTATGATAAAAATATATTATAAATAAATTAACAGCTTATTAAAATGTTATATGTTACATTACATGCTCTATTTATTACAGAAAAGTGTAGCGTGTAATATAACTTTTCATATTACACTTGTGTAATATGAGTAGTATTTTATATGTAGTATCACACGTATAATGTACCCATATTTCAATAGTTGTAGATAAACATATTTTTTCTTCAATCGCCTTCAAAAAAAGTTTATAATATGTTTTTAATATAACAATAAAATATTTCTCATAAAATAGAGTATAACTTTATATTTTAATAAAAACAATGTACCTGTCATTGTTACAATATAAAAATATTTATCTTATATATTTTTAGTTAGTATAATTTGAACCGTCAAATAATAAATATAACTTATATTTAATATAATTTTAAATTTTATTATAATTTAGTATTTCATGAAATTATTGTTTTTATTTTAAATATTGTAGAGAAAAAATATTTTAAAGAGTAAAAATTAAATACATGATTACAACAATAACTATGTAATGAAATACATTATTACAAGTACAATAATAAGGATAAATTTATTGCAATAATTATTAGGTTGTAAAGTTAAAAATTCGTGGTTCCTTTCCCTCAACGTCAATTTTTGTATGTCCATACCACGGTCCTCTATTTCGTTACAATTGGACATTAAGATTCTTTCACTGATAATTCAGAACGGTGTTGTTATTTATTTTACTGTAATCCCAGTGATATTTGCTTTTTAATTAAGATTTTATTATTTTTTGTTTAATTTTATGAGCTCTTCAACTACAAGATAGTACTACAGATTGTTATACTAGACGTTTATGTTGAAATACATTTGTAATTTTATATAAAATGTAGTAAATTATTATCTCTGTTTCTTGTGTAAAGGATAAATATTAACATAAAGATAACAGTTAATGCAGAAATTTATGACTACTTCCTCTTAAATGATGTTTCACTATTATTAATCGGCAATAATAAAAAATTTATTGAAGCAATTTTTATCAATTTTACATCTCAAGTTTTGATTAGTTATAAATTTCTTTTACGTGTGCAATTTAATACAAAAACAGAATTATTTTCATATTACAATGCAATTTGTTTGAATGTGGTTACACACCAAAAGAAAATTTAATTCTGAGGAAATAATATGAAAGAGTTTGAGAAAGTTTAATCGCATAACGCTAAAGTAGATGAACATTGTGGTTGAAACAAAACACTACGATGTTCCGAAACAATTACCGCCTGAGAAATAACACACTGTCACTGCTATCACGCAATGTGCCAGTCACATTTGGCAGTCTTACACCTTCTCAAACTTTTACTTTTCACCTATGATACATAATTGCATATTAGATTAGAATTTGATCGGATTTAAGGTGACAAGAAAATTATTTTCCCTTTTATTCAAGCAGTTTTCGTTTTTATTGTTTGAGAAATAATTCGTGGTGTCACTTTCATTACATACCAGATAATATTATTTTGAGTCGATCAGATAAAAGATGCGTCTAAAACAAACTCGATTCTATGGGCTAAGTTACGCAAAGAAATGTTTTCTCCGCAATTATTATTTTAATAAACTCACTTTTCAAAAGACGCAAATATATCTTTTGTAAAGAAATGTTTTCTCAGCATATAAGTTCTCTGGAACGATTAGATGAAAAAAAAAACCTAATTTTAAAATTTGTCCGACAATTTTTTTTCCCAAAAACTTTTCATTTTCTGGACTTAAGTAAATATCAGTGCGCTGATTTCAAAACCTGCAATCCTATTAGGCCTCATTGGATTTATTTCTGTCGCTTTATTAACTAATTTTTATATATTTTCAAAACATATAACCCTATATCAAAGATGTGTAGAGTTAAAACAACCCAAACAACAGTACTAAACCAAAATAGTGTTGACAAACGCAAAATATTCCAAAAAATACTTATTTTTGTGTCCAAAATTTTGATTTTGGAAAATAGTGTAGATTGGTAGACCTCGACGTGCTGATTCCAAATTTTCAAACGGAATTTAATTATCTCATTTCGTTCCTGAGATATTTGTTGTCAAAGTTGCATCTCAAAAAAGTGTGTTTTTTTGTTATATCTCTAAAATGGGTTGAGATACCATCTCAACGATTGTACCAGTCGATTCTACGGACGAAGTTATATAAAGAAATGTTTTCTGAGCATACACGTTCTTTGGAACGATTAAGTGAAAAATGAGAAAATCGGAAAAACCTAAATTTCAAAATTTCTCCGAGGAACTGTTTTTCTCCAAAACTTTTCATTTTCTAGTCTTAAGTAAATATTCATGCGCTGATTCCAAATTTTTAAACCGAATTGAATTATTTCTTACCGTTCTTGAGATATTTGTGTTCAAAGTTGAGTTTTGGTAATACCTAAAAAAACAGGTTTTTAGGTATATCTCTTTAAAGGTTAGGTTTACGACTTCGACGACCTCACCAATCGATTCTACGGACAAAATTACATAAGTGTACCAATTTTTAGATTTTTATTCTAAAGGATACAATTAATAGAACGGGAAAACGAAAATGGCCAAAATCGAAAAAAATGTCTGATGAACCCCTTACGATTTTTTTCGATTTTTGGCCATTTTCAGTTTTTTCCTTCTAGAAATTCTGTCTGTCGAGATAAAAATCTGAAAATTGGTACATTTATGTAGTTTTGACTGTAGAATCGAATGGTGAGATCGCCGAAAACGTAAACCTAACCATTTAAGGGGTATACCTAAAAAACCTGATTTTTTAAGTATAACTTTGAACTCAAATATCTTGAAAACGGGAAGAGGTAATTGAATTCGGTTTGAAAATTTGGAATCAGCTCATCCATATTTACTTAAGTCCAGAAAATGAAAAAAATAGGAGATAAAAAGTTCCTCGGAGAAATTTTGAAATTTAGGTTTTTTCGATTTTCTTATTTTTCACTTAATCGTTCCAAAGAACGTATATGCGGGGAAAACATTTCTTTATGTAACTTTTCCCATAGAATCGACTGGTATTATCGTTGAGATTGTATCTCTACTAATTTTAGAGATATAACCAAAAAACCTACTTTTTTAAGGTGTAATTTTAAGAGCAAAAATCTTAAGAATGAAAAAAGATAATTAATTTATGTTTGTAAATTTAAAAATAGTGCATTGACGTTTATCAACATGGACTATTTTTAAAAACTACAATTTTTGACCTAAAAATGGGTATTTTTGAATTACTTCGGGTTTATATGAAAAATTTTACCGTAAAAAACTAAAAATTATGTTTTCATGTTCAACTGTAATTGGAAATAAATTTAAAAATAAAAATTTTGGAGAAATAGTTTCATTTTTTACTATTATATGCTAATAACTTAAAAATTGTATTTTTTAAGGCTCGTCTTTGGTCTCTCCTATTTCTTTTTTCATAGCAGGTATAATTGATGATTTGTTTAGGCAAATTTTCCGGTAACATTCTAAATATAACAACGCTTTTATATTATGCTATACTGATTACAATAATATCTATAAAGATAAGTTGCTTTTCAATGTTTTTTTTTGTGTAGATGTCAGCCAGCGATATAGGCAACTGATCTCACAGAACTGCTTACCGGACGACTACAAACTAACGAGCAATCCGACGTTTCCAGCGCCACCTGCTCCGAGTATTTTAACCCCCCATGCATTGTTGGGATATCAACCCGTTGCTACCACAACCACACCACTTTTTACTGCCCCTGAATCACAACTAAGTAAATATCTAATATTTATTTTAAACATTTTTTACAACTCTTTCATTTCAGGTCCCGTTCTCAACAGATCTTTACTTAGTAGCACGTCACCACGTCGTCAAAGAGGCGAAAAGAAACCCATTCCTGATGATCAAAAAGACGACAAATATTTTGAAAGAAGAAGACGAAATAATCAAGCAGCGAAAAAATCAAGAGACGCCCGAAAACTCAGAGAAGATCAAGTAAGTATTTATAAATATTTATAAATTTGTAAATAACATATTATATTTAGATTGCATTTCGAGCAACAATGCTAGAACACGAAAATGCAATTCTACGGGCCCAAATCTTAACACTAAGGGAAGAAGCATCATCGCTTCGACAGATGTTAATTGTGAAAAAAACGGAAAGTCAACCATCTCTTGAACATCAAATCAACTGTCGATAAGATGAAACTTGGAATAAAATAAACAAAAGGGTCCAAATATTTTTGTTGGCTGTGTAAATATAATTTTATTATTTATTTCTCATTTTAAAATAATTTAATATATCCGTCCACTGTAATTTATGTTTGTATTGTTAATTATTATAAATAGTTAAATAAATTTATTTACATATTTAAATGTGTATTATTTTAATAAGAAACTAGTTATTTGAATTGCGCGGGTTTGTTCATACGTAATAAATGCAAGGGATGCGCAGTGCTCAGAAAAATACAAAAGCAATCGTCCAGTTATTATTAAGAAAAAATTATTAGTGTGCTTAAATAAAAGTAAAAGTAATGTAATAAAAATAATGTATTACATGTAAAAGAAGATTTTTTTTATAAGAAGAAACAATTCTGTAATAAACGTTTTTAGAGGCAAAATAAAAATTATATAAATTTGGAATAATATAATATTAAATTTTGGATGTATTGTATGTTATTATTTATTATGTATTTAGTAGAAAATAAATTTATATTTTAGTATATTGTGAACGAACTACAATTTTAGTGACACTAGTGACAAACAAATCATGGTTGGTATGCTTATCTGTCAAATATATTAAAAAGGTTTTCAATATATATTAATATACAAATATTTAATAATTTTGTATAATGCATCAATAAATAATACATCAAATTACAAAATGATAGATAATAAATGAAATATATTCTTTTTATCGTCAAATATATTGTGTGTTTTGGGGATATTTAATGATAAAGCTTTATTTTTTTGTCATTTTTCTAATCGGCTTGTCAAATACAACAAAATGGCAAATTATTTAAATGGCGTTGTCTGATTAAATTGAAAACTAAATATATTAGACCGTATAAACAAAAGCTGTTTCTTAAATATTTGTGCAAGACATCAAGTGAGCATAATAATTTAATTTAAAATGAACGAAGACGTTCCAATGAATAATCCGGAAAATTGTGAGGAGATGGATTCTGAAGCCTTAGGCCCAGAAGACTACGAAGATGACGGAGGGTACGAAAATAACATGGAAGAAGACGATGATTTCCGTCCTCGAGGTCGCGGTAGGGGTTTCAGGTTAGTTTTAATAAAATTTGTTTTAAAAGATTATAGAGTAGTATACATCTCATTTACGATAAAATCAATATTTTTCCTGGGTAAATATGTTTATTTTGAATGTAGAGGTGCAAGAGGGGCCCCCCGAAATTGGGGAAGTGGAGGAATCCCAGGTCCTCGAGAAGGTCCTCCGCCTCGATTTCGGGGTAGAGGTTATGGTCCTGGTGGACCTCCTTTCCGTGGTAGAGGCCCTCCACCACCTCTGTTTGGCCGTGGTGGTCCACCACCTAGAAATGGCCCCAATTTTCCAAACTTTGGACCACCTGGAATGGGGCCTCCAGGTTCAATTGGACCGCCTGGAATGATGGGACCACCGGTAAGTTTTTTAACATTTATTTAAAAGTTAGATATAATACTGTTTGTGAAGATGGGTCCACCAAATTGGGGACCGCCGGGAATGGGGCCTCCTCCTCACATGATGGACAGACATCCTCCAAACTTTGGAGGTGGCAATAACTCTAACAATGCAAATAACAACTCTGGAGGAAATGCGAGTGGAAATGCTGGTAACCCTCCAAGTGGTAACGCTGGAGGCAATAACCCCTCTGGACCGCCTATGGTAATTTATTTTTTATTTAATTATTTCAAACAATAATTGTTTTGAATTTAGGGTTCGATAGATATGAATAGTGAAATTTGGGTAGAAACAAAGACAGGGGAAGGCAAATCGTATTATTACAATGCGCGAACGCGAGAAACTACGTGGTCCAAGCCAGAAGGTCCAGCTATTAAAGTGATATCTCAGGACCAAGTAGAAGCGATGGCCCAGGCTGTGCAAGGAGCTCCAGCTGGTGCCGGCCCGCATCCTGGACAGCAGCCTGAAGAAGGCGACGAGTCGCAACCAGTCGGCATGCCCGCAGGTAAATGAAAATCTTTAAAATATAACGCTAAAAGTGGAGTTATTTGAAAAAACTGATTCTTTACAAAGTAATTTATAAATCAATAAGTACATTTCGTTTACACTGAAACAATCTACACTTCTACAAATTCCTTAATATTAATATGAACTTGTTGATATACCTAAAAGTTAAAACGGTACGAACAGATTAGCCGAGCTACTACAGTTCGGTTTTATAAATATTAACAGGAAATTTTCTAATGGAAAATTGGTTGTATTCAATAGATGTCTGCTAAGTTTCTTCATTACTATTGCTTCTAACATAGTTACTGCTATACTCCGTTCACTTTAAATGATATCGAATATCAAATATTAGTATAGGGCAGCGGTCGGGGAACTTTTTTAATCATTACCCCAAAATATTTTTGTGTAAGTTGATATTACCCCATGGTGAAGAGCAAAACAAAAACGAAATCGCCTGCATATGTCGCTAAATTGTTTAAGTTGAAAAAAATACTAACAGGTTTATAAAATAGCAAATTAAAAATATATACTTTTTATTCACAAAAGTTTCATTTTTACCCTCAAAATTTAATTTTTACCCCATTTGGGGTAATTTACCCCGGTTCCCCGACCGCTGGTATAGGGACTACAATCAGGGATAGCAAATGTAACATAACGATACCTGATAACGTTATAATAACGTTTCATTTGCTAATTTTTTGTTAATAACATAACGACAACAAAATAACGTTATGTACCCGTAACGTAACAAATAACGATACATTATAACGTTATTTGATGTTGAGAGATTTTTTCAAATTTACTAATCACAATTCTTCTAATATCCTACTGCCAATACGATTTCATGTAATGTAATGTAAGTAATCCCATCCCTGACTACAATGGAGTGAAATGAGAATATTATTGAAAGCCCGATAGAAAAATGTTGTGGTAAGTAAGATATCAATTTTTAAAGGGAAATTATGTCCCATAATTTTTTTTTCTACGACCACTATGGAAAGTGGCACTTTTCTTACACTATATAAAGCTTCAAAGTTGCGTATTTTATACAATCGTGGAAAAAAATGTAAAAAATCATTTCTCGCAGTAATTCCCAACACTGCGCATGCGTGAAGGTATTCTTTTGTGAGATTACCTGCGCTTTATTTTTCATTATGTCAAATAGCTTTCGTGCAAATATTTTTGTTCTGTGTTTAGCAGTATGGTCGTAGAAGTGATTCAGTGTGCCACTCGTGCAAAATCGCCTATTCCCAACTTGTTTAATTCCAGCACTCGACTTCGTCTCTTGCCGAAACTTTCATACCTCGATAAATAAATAAATAATGTAGCAATTCTGATTAGGAAGTTCTGACTTTAGAGTAGTATTGTCTTCGATCATGTTTTCGAGCTTGTATTTCTTCTTAAGGTCCGCCCAACACGACACCAACACCAACAGACCCAACCCGCGCATCTCCAGGCGGAGCCCCGGGCCTCCACGGCCCCCCGCCCGGCCTGATGCAAGGCCCACCCCCAGGTCTGATGCAGGGCCCGCCGCCCAACGTAACGCCCTTCGGCTCGGCCTCGCAGTTCGGCATGCCGCCCCCCGGGTGGATGCCGCCGTGGGGCATGTCTCCGCTCGTGCCCCCGCAGCAGCAGGTGCCGCCGCTGGTGGGAGGCGGGCCCCCAGGGCCCCTGGTGTGCGACGACTCTATGCTGCTGGCGCACGTGGACCCCGAGCTGGTGGCGCGCGCTACCGAGTGGTCGGAACACCGCGCGCCTGACGGCAGGTCGTATTACTACAACGCGAAGAAGGGGGAGAGTGTTTGGGAACGGCCCCAGCCCTTGAAGGATTTAGATGGTAAGTTACATATCAATCCTTTATATTTTTTCCAAGTAAGGCCGTATTTATTTGGGAAATTTGAATCCAACCCTCAACTGATCCTAAACGTACCCAGGTTTGTACCAAGTAAACAATCAAACTTTACAGTTGGTGAAAATTTTAACTAGTTAATTTAAGTTATTTGTTAACGTTACTTATTTAAGTTTTTCATTTTAACCTATAAAAGATATTATTTGTGACAGAAATAGAAAGAGAAAGCATTATAAACAAAGATAGAAAACAGGTTCAACTCACCAACCCAACAAAATAGCTGGGTGAGTTGGGTCAGTTCAGGATCAGTTCTGGGTTACTTCAAACGTACCAAGTAAACAGAATTAACCTACCAGGTTACTTAAAAAATCCCAAATAAATACGGCCTAAAAGTTACATCCGTTAAACAGTGATCCGTAACCAGAGTAACTTAAGTTTGTAACTGAAATTATATAACCAGAACGATGATTCAAACCAATACAATTTTTTCTGTTAAATTCAAGTTCAATGTAGTAGACTCATAGATAAATAAAAAATCCGTAATTCTAATAACATAATTTTCGAAAAAATAATGTTTAGAAATATTTTTTGGGATAGCAAATGAGTAATCCTGTTTGGAAATATTAATTCTGATTTGTAGGGACCTTAAAATTGGGGTGACCAAATAAGTAAAAATTTTAATGTATGTTATATTAGTCAAATAGGGGCATATACATTTTATCCTCCTCATGTTATATTCTCGACATTGTATCTTTCAAACATTTAATCTTGCACACCTTTTATCGTGCACACTTTTAATCCATGAAGAAAAGCTATCTTACACAGATTTTATCTTGCGCACATTTTATCATCCACACATTTTAACTTTCATTCATTTTATTTTCCACATATTTTATCTTCACCAACGTTTAATCTTTAAAACATTGTAATTGTACCTGCCATTCATTTTATTGCCCGTGCAGTTAACATACATATAATTAGATGAAATATCTAGTATTAAATTTTTCTGAAGATAAAATGTGTAAAAGATAAAATGCGTGGAACATAAAATGAGTGGAAGATAAAATGTGTGGATGATAAAATGATTTGGAAGATAAAATGTGTATAAGATAACTTTTTTCGTGGATCAAAAGTGTGGAGGATAAAAGATATACGCCCCATCAAATAATTTTCAGAACAGTGAAAATTTTATCTTTGATTGCTTTATTAAATTTTAGTAAATTTAATGAAATTTAAAAAATAACGGAAGAAACAGATAAAAAAATTGCTTTACATTTATTTACGTCAAATTCTGAACAAATTTGAACAGTACACTGAATCTTGGATGTCTGCTATCTTTATTGGAATGTGATTTGTACATCAATTTTTGGTGTGCCGTGTAAAGCTGAAAAGAACTTTGTTTTGATGTACTTGGGAAAATATTGCGGAGTACTGCATTAAAATCTTGCAACGTCAATGTAGTTTTTTTACTCTATTTTGTATTTATTTCTAGCTGCGAAACTGGCGGTGGCGCAAAGGTTGTCGGGAGCGGGGAAGGACGGCGACGGCCCCGGGAAGGAACCAGGAGCTCCAGGTGAGGTACGTGTAGGTCCCGGTGGGGATGGCCCACTGGTAGATAGCTCTAGCTTATCCGGCCCCGATGACAAGAAGAAGGAGGAGGACGCCGCCCGCCGCAAGAAGGAGGAGGAACAACGCCCTCCAGAACAACGGCCCGCGGAACAACCACAACGAGCCCAAGACAAATCCCGCCCTATATCCAGGCAAGCAACAACTACACACAACACTAATATTACATTTATCTCCACCTTTTATATAATGAGGAAATTTAGCGTATTTTTTTTTATTTTATCAAGATTGCCCTCAAAAGTGATATTCTACATTTTATTTCACCCAAAGATGCCTAGATTTCTCAAAAAAATAATTTTATACAAAAATGACGTCAGTGTGGCTCGCGGAGAACGTATCGTCTATCTTAACCAGCGCTTTAGGTTCCCATGACAACAGTGAAGCGTGTGGTGTATTGCCTCAAAATACAACCTACGTTCAAAAAGTTAGGTCTCACCATCCCTTCTGCGCAAGCGCATAACTCACTTGTGACGTCAGTGTGGCTCGAACATAAATCATTAATTATAAATAATTGCCAACATAATTTTAACTTTCAATTACATTTTAACTTATAATTATTCATATATTTACGACTAAAAGATATTTCACATGTAATTTCAACCACGCTAAACTTCCCCATTGTCACTTTACAGGGTTCTTGGTAGCCAAGTAAATAAACAATTACAGTAACTAACCTGTACAAGGCTAGCCTTGTAAAATTTTACAATGCTCATAAAAAATAATAGCAAATAATGAAAGTTTTTTATGCATTTTATTATAAATATTACAAACTTAATTTAATTAGATTTATGTGAGTAATTATACACATTTATAGTACATTTTGGGCCGTATACATTTTATCCTCCAAACATGTTATATTGGTCGACATTATACCTTGTACACATTTAAACTTGCACACAGTATGTCGTGCACACTTTTTATTGGAAATAATTTTTATCCTGCACTCATTTTATCTCAATACATATTTAATGTAGTACACATTTTATTTTCCTCACACTGTACCTTCCACACATTTTATCTTTCACACATTTTATCTTTCACACATTTTATCTTCCACACATTTTGTCTTCCACACATTTTATCTTCCACACATTGTATCTTACTGCCATCTCTTTGTTGCTCTCTTGAAGCATAATTAAAAAAAAAAGATCTAGTATGTAATTTGAAATAATTATAATTTGTCAATTGCTTTGACAGAAACGTAGCTCGCCGGACATGAGTTTTGGTAATAGCGACGAAGGAAAGAAGTTTTGATGTATGGAAGATAAAATGTGTGGAATATAAAATGTATGGAAGATAAAATGTGTGGATGATAAAATGATTGGAAGATATAATGTGTGAATGCTAAAATGTATGAGAGATGAAATGTATGGAAAATATAATGTACGGAAGTTAAAATGTGCACAAGATAAAATTGGTGTAAGATCATTTTTTACGCAGATTAAAAGTGTGCACGACATACTGTTTGGATGTTTGAACGTGTGCAAGGTACAATGACGAGTAATATAACATGTGTGGAGGATAAAATGTATACGCCCCTACATTTTGATTCACTGGCGAAACTCATTTGACAACGTCTAGCTATAAATTGTTCTACCACCGCCAACTACCTTTGATTCCAAAATCTTTTTCTTTTTTGAAGAATAAAGTAAATTAATAAAAAAAAATGCTATGAGGGTGGAAATAAAATGTACGCGACACGCGTGCAATTAATCTTTATTACTGGGCTCACTGGATTATGAGAGTTCGCTCCTTCGTCGCTTGCCTCACAAATTTCTAGCTCGCCCTGTAAAGATTAACTTACACCGCTGGCCACGTAAATAACTATTAACAGCTAGTTTTGCTTTAGTACTCCAGTTCCGGGCACGCCGTGGTGCGTAGTGTGGACAGGCGACGGCCGCGTGTTCTTCTACAACCCGTCATCGCGGACGAGCGTGTGGGAGCGACCGGAGGACCTGGTGGGCCGCACCGACGTGGACAAGATGCTGGCGACGCCGCCTGACGTCCTCGTGCCGCAACAAGCAGGTAAGACTGGCGCGACGCCATCCGGCGGCAAGCGAACCGAGTCCGACAGCAGCGACAGCGACGACGGAACCCCAGCCAAACGAGCCAAGAAAGACGGTAAGTCTCAAACCTCTACCCAAGTCCGCACACACTAACAACTCCTTACAGCAACCGCACCAGCTGCGACGGCTACCAACGGCGTCAAAATCATCGAGAAGAAAACCATCGACATCGGCAAGGAGGCAGCCATCGAAGCTGAAGTCCGCGCGGCCAAAGAACGAGCCGTGGTTCCTCTAGAAACTCGAGTCAAATCATTCCGGGAAATGTTAGCGGAAAAAGAAGTTTCAGCTTTCAGCACGTGGGAAAAAGAGCTTCACAAAATTGTTTTCGATCCACGATATTTATTACTAACATCTAAAGAACGTAAGCAAGTGTTTGAAAAGTATGTTAAGGAAAGAGCTGAAGATGAACGCAGGGAGAAGCGGAACCGGTTACGCGAGCGGAAGGACGCTTTCCGACGACTATTAAGTGAGGCACATCTACACGGCAAGTAAGTCAAAAACAATATGTAAAAAGTGAACATGATTAATAATAAATGATTGAAGGTCGTCGTTTAGTGATTTTGCCCAAAAGTACGCGAAGGACGAGCGCTTTAAAAACGTAGAAAAAATGCGTGAACGGGAAGGTCTTTTCAACGAGTACCTCATCGAGGTACGCAAACGCGAGAAAGAAGAAAAGTCGCACCGCCGGGAACAAGTACGTATTCAGGGAATTTCTCATTTACTTTACCGGCCCCAAATGACTTTAGTTGTTGCGGGCGCCGGTGCTTCCACATTTGTTGTTCTTCTGAAACTTCGCAGTTTCATTTCTGAGTATTTTACTAGTTTTTCAGAGGGATAACACGATTTTAATGCTAGGCTTGCAAAGTGAACCAAAAAACGATATTATTTTAAATGAAATGTTGCGAAGGTTTAAAATTGAATCGGTTTGTTGATTCACTTTGTAATAAATTCCCGGATGACATTTGCTGTTAATTACGTAACGTTTTGAAGTCATCCAATGTGAAAGACACATACATGTTTTCCATTGCAGGTATTAATTTTAATTATTCCAGAACGTTGGTATGTAAGCATTTCAAATTACTATATCCTGTACATAATTGAGAACTTCAAGTTTAACATTAAATTTGTTGTTGTGTGTGGCACTGACTTATCTAGCTTGAATTGTTGCGTTTTCAAGAGGACAGCCAGAGCGTGTCCGAGGCTGCTGGGGCCCCCGGCTGGGGGCTAACTCCCGCGCCGCCGCCCCGCCGGATGGAAGGCGCTACGCCCCGCGTGCTCCGCCTCCGCCGCCGGGTTTCGGGTCGAGTTGAATCGATCTACGCTGGTACATAACCTACTCAACTACCTAGTCTACTACTACTACTGCTACTACTACCCACTACCCTTTATACCCCTATAACTCATACCTACATACAATGCAATCATATATTCCATAACAAATATATGATTAGTATGAAGCTAATGCATCTAAATTTTTGTTGAAAGATTGAAAAGATTAAATTTTGTGGTGGTAGTAGGAGTCTAGTGGGTTTCAGTCAGGTGAATATTGTGGTAGTCATCCACTTCAAATTTTATTCTTTCAAAGAAAATAACAAGAATTTCCAAAACAATCCAAGACTGTAAAAGTAAAGTTTGATTCACAGAATTATTATATTACATACGTAGATTGATAAAAAAATACTACAGGTTTCAAACTAGATTATTATTTTTAATTCAGGGACCCGGAACGAAACAGAAACTAAATAAACGATAAAAAAATGCGAAACAGAAATTCTAAATCTTATTTCTGGAGCGAAAATAACATAACCGAAATAAAAATTACGGTTAATAACGTTATTATTTTGTTCTTTATACACACTTTATTTTTAAAGGAATTAAATATTATGTCTCATGTCTGTAGGTATTTACCGAATTACCAAACCTACGTGCGGAATAAGTGAAGTTAGTTCATATTTATGATGAGGCTTTAAACAATAGAATAATGAAAAATATTAAATTAATTTTTTTTTAATCCTTACAATGCTTTAAATCACAGACTGTCCACTTCACCAATTTTCAAACGCGCTAAACCACTTAATTTTTGCAAGACCTAATTTGCCTACGTGACAATTAAAATTATTAAAAACAGTCATAACCCATCGTTTTTATTGTTCTGTTTTTTTCAATCGTATCCAGCTTTATATTTGGTATTAATGAAACTACTATTACAGAAAAAAAATTCATTTGACTTGTAATTATTGAATCTTTATGTATTAATACAATGTTTTTTGTGTAATAATAAAACAAAATTTAATTTTCGTTCGAACGGAAATGAAATTTTATTTAAGCATGAACGATATTAACCGAAACTAAATTATTTTTATTGGAAGTGAATCGAAACTAATCGAAAAATCAATTAGTTCCGGGTCTCTGTTTTAATTAAAATAAATTATGAATAGTTTTAAATATATAAGAAAAATGATAATCTAGATTATAGAATCTATCATAAGGAACTAATTAATCATTTCTTTTCAGCATTTAGCACCAGTCTAGGCTACTGTTAAAAATTTTGTAAACTACAGTTGTATAAAAATGTTCACATTTCTAACTAAAATGCATAAAGCATTGTTAAAAATGTGAAATATTTGTAAAAGAAAAAATGTACAAAATAGTGTAAACAATATAAATTAATTTTTTCAGGATAATCAAAATTTCTATTTCAGAATTAATAATTCTTTTCAGCATTAATTAAATTTCTTTCAGGCCTGGACATAGCAGAGCAGTTTAGTTATAAGTTGAGTGTTTTTCTGTAAAAAATACAGAACAACACAAAATAATTGCGAGAGTCATCTCAAAAATATTACAACTCTCCGTGTGGTGTTCGCAGGCAAAGCGTGATTTCCACACGCTGCTCCGAGAACATTCAGACATCGACCGGCATTCGCGTTGGTCGGACGTGAAGAAAAAAGTCGACTCCGATCCCCGGTACAAATCCGTGGATTCTAGCAGTCTTCGGGAAGACTGGTTCCGAGAATACTGCAAAATCCTCAAAGACGAGAAACGGCGCGCGAAGGAGAAAGACCGCGAACACAAACGCGACAAAGACAAACACTCGAAAAGCAGCAGCAAACGAGAACGCGAAAGAGAAAGGAATAAATCCACAGGAGACGAGGACAAGACTGAGGGCGATGTGCAAAATTCCACAAACGAGATCCAGGAGGAGATTCCCGGAGAAGCTGCAGCGGCTGAAGAAGGCCAGGAGCAGGACGTAGATGATGAACGCGCCAGGGAAGAAAGGGAGAAGGAGAAGCAAGCCAGGGCCGAAGCTAGCTTAAGAGAACGGGAGAAAGAGGTGCAGAGAACTCTTGCCACACATTTACGCGACAGGGACAAGGAGAGAGAGCAACACAAACGTGACGAAGCCATACAAGTAAGTTATTACATTTTAAAATTCCCGCGTAATTATTAATGATTTGGAGAACAAAATTATTTCAAGCAAGCAGGGTTGAAAAAAATCATGATTTTCTCATCCTATATAAAGTTTCAAAGTTGGATATTTTTCACAATTATGAGTGAAATCATTACTCACAGTATTTGCGAACACTGTGCATGTGCAATGTGAAATATAATTTCGCAATGTAATTGCCAACACTGCGCAGGCGTAACGGTACTACAATGAAGTCATATCATTTTTTTTCCTGAAAGAACCGAGTGAAATAAGAATATTAGTAAAAACACGAATGAAAAATCTTTTGTGATTAAGGGAAATACCAATTTTTAAAGTTAAAATTTGTCTTCGCCAATGATGAACAAACTTTTAGTTGTACAGGGTGTGTTGGTTACTTTCACATTCGTGTAGCTAAAATATATTTATACACAAATTTATATGTATATGAATGAAAAAATTAGTATTGGGAATAAATGAAATATATTTTTTCTACGACCACTATGAAAAGTGACACTTTTCTCACACTTTATAAAACTTCAAAGTAGCGTATTTTCCACAATCTTGGGTTAAAGTATGAGAAACCATTTCTTAGTATTTGCCAACAATTGCGCATGTGCAGTGTGAGAAATATCATTTTTTACATTAATTACCAACATCTCGCATGCGTAAAGGTACTCTTTGTGAGGTTACTTGCGCCATATTGTTTTTTATGTGAAATAACTTCGGTGCGTGTACATAGTATATTTTTACCCTGTTTTTTTGATCATTATTACATACGAGATATTGAAATACTTCTATTCGCCCTACGTTATAGGACACGAGAGCAGCACCGACTACTTGTACCCACTTATCTCATCTCATTTCACACTATTGTATGATTGTCTCAGCTCACACTATTCCAGGCGGAAGAGAAAAAGTGGCGGAAATTTAAATCGACGTCATTGACGGGTTTTGTATTCATTCCATTCTGCGATCTCTATGTGTGGTTTATCCATTGCGCTCTTTTAGTGTTTCTCGTCTTAGTATTTATCGTTGTTGACCCGCCAATGCTGTCGATTTAAATTTCCGCCACTTTTTCTCTTCCGCTGGGATTGGTGTGAAATAAGGCAATCATGGAATGGTGTGAAATGAGATAAGATGGAGAAGATCGACATTCGAAAACAAATTTTATTAGTAAGTTTTAAATGATTTATTAAAGGTAAAATAGTATAACAATGTCGATGACCATTAAGTCTGGCTTTCAATGTATAAATACAACTTGTTTTCGCTGGAAGAGTATATTTTGACTTTTATTTAAATTTCCGCCGCTGGAATGGTGTGAAATGAGATGAGACGATTGGGCAAAGTCGACGGTGCTGCTCTCGTGCCCTATACATTTCTTTATTATAGAAGGGTTTAATATTTATTTTTTTCGTAGCACTTTAACGCGTTGTTAGCCGATCTAGTCCGCAACGCCGACCTAAGTTGGCGAGAAGCAAAACGTCTTCTGCGCAAAGACCACCGCTGGGAACTCGCAGAGTTGTTATCCCGCGAAGACAAGGAACGTTTATACGCCGAACATGTAGACCAACTCCTGCGGCGAAAACGCGACAAGTTCCGCGAACTTCTAGACGAAACGTCAGATGTTACGCTCACGAGCAGTTGGAAAGATGTTAGACGAGCGATTAAAGACGATCCGCGTTACATCAAATTCGCTTCAAGTGAACGATGCGAACGAGAATTCCGTGATTACATAAAAGACAAACTAGTCGCAGCTAAATCAGATTTTAAAGAACTGTTACAAGAAACGAAGTTAATCACTCATAAGTCGTTGTCTCAGTTGCGGGAAAATGAAAACCATATGGTTGAAATAGAAGAAATACTGAAGAATGATAAGAGGTATCTAGTGTTGGACTACATCCCACATGAAAGGACACAGCTGATCATAACGTACCTGGAGGAGCTGGATAAGAGAGGACCACCACCCCCGCCAACAGCCAGCGAGCCTTCCAGGCGACCTGTCAAATAAAATTTCAGGTACAAAACGAATTATGCGCATTTATAATTTTTTAATCTAGTACTTTCAATGAAATATTACATAGTTTGTGATTTTATGTATGAATAAAAATAATAACAAATATCGTGTCATTGTTTTAAGATTAGATTGTAATCAAGAAATGATATTTTCATGAACAAATTAACACGAACAAAGATAAACTTGTCATTTATCTAAACGTGAACATTTAACAACTTTATGTTTCATTATGGAATTAATATTTCTTTTTATTTTATTCATAAGTGTTTCATCCTATCCTTTAGCTACAAATAACGGTAAGTTTCTATCAAATATATAATACAAATTCATGTAAACAATGGGGTACGTGATCATAATCGAATTTTAGTGTATAGTATGTGCAACGAAACACGGAACAGGACTTTAACATGGGATTTCAAAAAATTGCGGACATTCTCTGCTGGCAGATTTTATGCAAAACAGTACAAAGTTGTTCAAAATTAAATTCTTCATCAGATAAGATCATAATTGATGCAATAGCATGCCTCCAGTACGTGATTTATTGAATATAAAATGTTATATTTTCGTTAGAAATCAGAGAGCGTACTTTTTTGATATCCCATGTTAGTGTCCTATGTTCTGCATTTCGTTGCACACACTGTATGAAACAAAATATAAAAACTAACCACTATATACAAGTGTAAAAAAAAAGTGTTCAAGATTTATAGGACATGGAGAAGAAGTCAAAAAAACCATTTATGAGATAAAGGAGTTTTTATTTAGATATAATCCTGTATAAATACTGATAGCCATGATTCTTTTGTAAATAATTATTTAAATTTATAAACAGTTTTAATCTTTACAAAACAGTAATTACAAGCTAAAACTAATAATTTTTTTAAAAAAATCATGGCTCTTTACTCAGGATTACTTCTAAATTAAAATTCCATATCTTTGAAACGGTGTGTAAGATCTTTTTTTCGCGGATTAATAGTGTGCACGATAAAAGGTGTGCAAAATTGAATGTTTGAAAGATACAAACTGGAGCAATATAACATGTGTGGAGGATAAAATGTATACAGCTCAATAATTATTTTCTCGTAAACTAATAATGAATCGATTTAAAAAATTTGGTATTTTCTTTTCTAGTATAAAAATCAAAATTTGGTCATATACCCCATTTTTTATATATTACCCTAGCTTCTTGTGTTAAAAGTTAAATTATTGCAGGTTGTTCCGTTAATTTCGACAAGGATTTTACTTATCAACATCCATTAATACTACAAACAAACAAAAATGAATTTATCCTTCCAAATGTTAAGAAGGGAATTACCTTTACAAAAGGACAAACCATAAGAATATCTTGTCCTGGAACAAATAACCGCATAAAAATTTCAAAAGTCAGTGAAACTACAATAACATGCGTTGGAAATCAAACATTTACCGTTAACGATAATCAATCGGGAAACAGAAAATTTAAAGACCTCACTTGTGTTAATTATCCAGAGTCAACTGCAATTCGTACCGGAAAAAAATGTGGCCAAAAATACACAGAAACTCAAATTGGTTTCAAAACCAACAAAGGCTTAGTTCCAATCATAACAACTTGCTTAGACGAATTTAAAAAAGACAGCTTATATACTGTTTATAATTTAACATCAAAAATAAATGGTCCACAATATGTGCCACGCCCTAATGATTTCGATGATACTTTTTACGAAGATATTTATCCAAAACTTTCTACTTTATATCAAAGAAGAAACCAACGAACTGCATTAGAACGACTGTTAAATTCTACACAGTTAGCCGAGAAGTATATATCATTATCAACAGATTACTTCTTGGCAAAAGGCCATCTCACTGCAAAAGCAGATTTTGTATACGCTTCTCAACAACGTGCAACGTTTTTCTACATAAACGTAGCTCCACAGTGGCATACATTCAACTCTGGCAATTGGAATGAAGCAGAAAAAAGTTGCAGAAATTACGCCAGCAGCAGATCTTTGAACTTAACTGTTTATACTGGAATTTACGGCCAGAGTACATTACCAGATATAAATAATAACCATCAAAATATCTCTTTGTTTGTGGATAAAAATCATAAACAACTTATAACTGTTCCAGAAATATTCTGGAAGGTTCTGCATGATGAGAAATCGAAAAAAGCAGTTGCTTTGATTGGACATAACAATCCTTATAATAACAATGTTACACCTATTTGTACTGATGTTAGTAATCAATTGAAATGGTTGTCTTGGAATCCTAAAAATGTAACAGCAGGAATTTCTTATGGTTGTAACTTTGCGGACTTTAAAAAAGTTGTGCATTATATGCCCGATTTACAAGTTAGCGGACTTCTTACATAAATAATAAAAGCGTAATGGGATTTTCCAAAAACTAGTTTTAAAGATTGATAATTTATAATTATAAATAAAACAGAAAAATCTAAAAAAATATCTCAAGTTTGTTACATAATTTACCTCAAAAACAGTATATAACTAAAAATTTCATTATACAGGGTGTATCAGCGAACACGAACTTCCCCTTAACTTTTTTATTGTAAGGAATAGAAAATATTTCGTTATACAAACGTTTTATAACATTAAATATGATATTTCATGACATAAAGAGAAAAAATTAACGGTTACAAGAAATAAATGAAGTACAACGTTTTTTTATTATGTTAAAATATATAAATATATAGATAATAAATTTTAAACAAAAGATATTCATATGTTTAGTTATTATTAATGTATCTACAATAACAGTAAATATTTTGTCTAGTTATACTTTTGGTGGTAAATTTCTTCAAACTGAAATAATTAAATTTAGTAATAATCAAACAAAAAATTACCTTAACAAAAAATAGGGCGAGCATTTCAGAATAAATCCACCTCCCTGCAACGATTTTTTTACACTTTCTTTTGACAATTAATATATCATTTAAAAGACACAAAAATGGCTGTTTTAATTTACTAAAATAATAGTAAGTTCCCATTTAAAAAATAAAAATTGATAGTGCTTGCTTGTAAATCAGCCTTAAATTTTTTTAAAAGTTTTTCTAATCCTTCTAATAAGGCAATTAAGGACATGTTCGTTTTCGCTGATACATCCTGTATATATATTACTTATTATATCAATTAAATAAAATTGGCAGTATTTCTCAGAAACGTAAATTTTATTTGAAATTTCCCATTATCTTTGATAGATGTATATAAAATTTAATTGATTTAAAGTTAAATGAATAAAAAATAAAAGCAGGAACAAAAAAATTGTTAATGATTAATTTAATTACGTGTGTGCGGCAAAAAAAACAATTCGTTAATTTTCATTGAATATTTATATTGATTTAAGTCAAATTCACACTAATTGGAAGCAACGTTACGAAAATTTTATTAATTTATTACTATTGGAATTTTTACAAAATAGAAATTTGTATGTAACATTTTTACTTGAAAATTAAAATCGAAAAACATGTATTAAAAACTTAAATTTAAAATGAATTATTTAATATTTTCCAACTAAAGCTATTAAATTTGTATTATTGTAATTAATAAAGGAATTTAAATATATTTGTATACATTTTCTACGTGATTTTATGTGATTCTACAAAAAGGAAAATTGTTGTAATAAACAATATCATATGTCGTATTAGTCACTAGTTACTGGACGTTTGTTGTTCAAATGTTTTCCTAATGTAGCACATTACTGTGAGATAGTAGACAAAGAGTGAATGCATAAATTACTTTCATATTTAGTTATGATGCCGGTACCCGTTGAGTTAACATTAACTATGAGTTTAAATAAGATTCGAATAGTTTTTATTTTATTTATGTCAACATGTCTAATGGTTTTTGTTGCTTCTTTTACGATTACTGTTCCTGATGACGGTAAGAAAGTGTTTTATTTATTTTATTTAACTAATTTGTCTTTTTGTAGGCTGTTCTATCAACATAAAGCAAGATTTTACTCAGAAACATCCATTAATATTAAAAGAAAATTCAAATGAATTTATTATACCAACAAATGGACCAAATATTTTATTTACTACAGGAGAAAAATTAATTTTATCGTGTCCTGGTATAAAAAATAAAATAAAAGTTACAACTGCGCAAGAAATATCAGTAAAGTGTATTAAAAATCAAATATTTACATTAACTGGAGATAAAACTTATTATAAATTTAAAGATTTAGAATGTTTAAATTATCCGGAATCAATTGCACGACGTACAAATAATAAATGTGGGTCAAATTTTACGGAATTTGAAATTGGGTTCAATGTAACAAGAGGATTTATTTCTTTAATTAAAGTCTGTTTTGATGAAATGAATGCAGAAAGTTTGTATTCATCATATAATTTATCATCAAATATAAAAAATCAGCAATCAATACCAAGACCAAAGAAATTTAAAAAAGATTTCTTTATTTTTAATCCAGCAGTATTATTCAAAAGAAAAAACCAAATTAATCGTTTCGCGGAAATACTAAAATCAAGAAAATTGGCCGAAAAATATATTTCATTAAACACCAGCGATTTTTACGTAACAAAAGGGCATTTAACAGCAAAATCAGATTTTATGTATGGATCTCAACAACGTGCAACTTTCTTTTATATTAACATCGCTCCTCAGTGGCAAACATTCAACGGAAGAAATTGGAATTTGTTGGAAAATAGTTGTCGAAATTTTGCAAGCAAAGCAAAAATAAACTTAACAGTTTACACTGGAGTATTTGGAAATGCCAAATTACCAGATGAGGAAGGAAATCTGCAAGATCTTTCACTATCCAAAGATTTAAACAACAATAATTTGTTAAGAGTTCCAGAAATATATTGGAAATTGCTTCATGATCCAGTTTGCAAACGTGGAATTGTTTTTGTAGGACATAATAATCCGTATGAAACAAATATTACAAAATTTTGTACGGATGTATGTGATAAAATTAAATGGCTCTCGTGGAAAGCAGAAAATGTTACAGCTGGAATTTCCTATTGTTGTGAATATAAAGAATTTAAAAATATAGTGTCTTATCTACCTGATGTAGATATAAATAGTTTACTTGTTTAGTTAATAATTGACATTTCACAATATCATATGAGATAACATATCAAAATCAAGATTGAAAATTACTTTAAAACACAACGTGTAGTCAATTAAAATGGAAACTACGAATATACTGTCAAAATTTACACTTATTATAATAGGTTTAGTTACAGTAATAATTATTATTACTACAGCTATACTTTCAGTTATTCTTGTTTCAACAGATAGTATGTATTAAATTATTAATTTATATGAATAATAACATAATTAATTTTAGATTTAGACTGTGTAATTAACATACAAGAAAAAAATCCTAGTTATTTTCCTCTTATATTACAGTCAGATGCATTGGAATTTTTACTTCCAAATAATGGTTCTAAAATTGTTCTACCACCTGAGAGTAAAATAAGATTAGCTTGCACAGGAAAAGATAATTATTTCTTATTAAATAAAGCATCATTTTTAACTGCAACTTGTGTTAACAATACATTTAAAATAGATAGTGATAGTAGAACTAATTTTACATTTCATGATTTTGGTTGTAAAAACTATTCGGATGCAACAGTAAAAGTTACGAGAAAAATATGTGCAGGAAATCATACAGAACACATCATTGGCTTTACTACAAGAGACGGATTTGTAGATTTGATTACAACTTGTTTTAATAAGGAAAAAAAGGATGCAGTATATTCAATGCATAATTTAACTTATGAGATAAGTATCAATACTGCACAGCAATCTGATAAACCTGACTTCAATCAAGATATATTTTATGATAATCTGGACTTAAACACATTGTACAAACAAAAGAATGAACAGAAAGTTTTTAAACAACTTGGGGTTTCAACTGATTTCACAAATGGAACACATTATTTTGATAGAGGTCACTTAGTTCCAAATGCGGATTTCTTATATACAAATCAAAGAAGAGCTACATATTATTACATTAATGCTGCACCACAGTGGAAGTTATTCAATAGTGGTAACTGGAACAACTTAGAAATGAGTTGCAGAGTGTATACCAGTTTAAAGAATGTCAGTTTAACTGTCTACACAGGAATTTTCGGCAATGCAGCAATAAAAGAAAAAGATAAACAAGTAGATTTATTTTTACACTACGATGAAAAGAGTAATACAAAACTAATAACTGTACCAAAAATGTTTTGGAAAGTGTTATATGAACCAAAGTCAAAAAGTGGTGTTGTATTTATAACTCAAAATAATCCACAAGAACAGAAGCCGGTTAAAAGTATTTGCAACAATGTATGTAACAAATTAATATGGTTGTATTGGAAACCAAATGATAGTACAATCGGCTTATCTATATGTTGTGAATATAAAGATGCTAAGAAATTAATTACAACTCTACCAAATTTACAAATTGATAACTTATTAATGTAACAAATAATTTTGCTATTATTGTAATTTTTCTGTAATAAAAAATTAAATAAAGAATGAAGATTTGTTATTTAGTACCTATATTTGTTTTATTTTAATTTTGACGAATATATTTTGACTACTATAGGCAATTCGACTGTCTGTCTGGATGTATGAAGAAATGCGCAAAGCAAATTCGGTTAAAAAATTTGGCATCAATGGCACGAGTTGAACAACTTTTAATAAAAATGTTTCAAAAAGAAAACCTCCACAAAATGTTTAAAAACAATTAACTTTATTATAAGTAAACAAATATATAGTATACAACAGGGCATGTTACCGAAAAAAAATATTGGTTTTTATTCGAAAACCGGTTTTTAAAAATTGGAAACCGGTTAATATATCGGTAAACCAAAAAAATAATTAAAGAAAATTAAAAGAAAATATTATGGACCGATGAAAAGCGATTATGTTTCGTGCTGCATACAAAATCAAACACGAATATTCATAAAAATGTATGCCATTTTTCAATTGTAAACTTGATGCCTAAAGCTCACAAAGAGAATACCTATTTTTATGACTCTCCAATCAATTGTAAATTGTAGAAACTGTCATGACCCTATAGTCATATTTGTGTACAAATATAACAAATATAAAAAAAAAAAATATTTACTTTAATATATTTTTGCGCTAAATAATATTAAAGTAAAGATTAATGTTCGCTAAAATCGTTTATTTTGGTTAACGGTTACCGGTATTTTCAGCCTAAAAAATAATGGTTAAAATTACGGTTAAAGTTTGCAATATTGGTTACCGGTTTTTATTAATCGTTTTTTTAACCGGTCACATGCCCTGGTTTACAATAATCTCATATTTATACAATTATAAAAATTAACAATAGTTGTTGTACAGTATGTTGTCACATTTATACAATGTTTTGTTGACTCAATTGTGTATCAAATTTTACAGAATAGGCTTCAATGTGCCAAGATGATTTATTTCTTTAATAAAGTCTGTTTTGTTGAAATTAATTTATCATGAAATATAAAAAAATCAGCAATTAATATCAAGGCGAAATAAATTACAAAAATATTCCTTTATTTCTAATCCAGCAATATTATTGAACAGAAAAAAAAAACAAGTTAATCGTTTAGCGAAAATACTAAAGAAGAAAATTGGCTGGAAAATATATTACCTTAAACACAAGCGACTTTAACGTAACAAAAGGGCATTTAACAACAAAATAAGATTCCATATACGGATTTCAACAACGCGCAACTTTTTTTTTGTAAACGGAAGAAACTGAAATTTGATGGAAAATAGAAGTAGAAACTTTGATAGTAAAACAAAAATAAATTTAATAGTTCACACAAGTGTATTTGGAAATTTCGAATTACCAGATGAGGAGGGAAATCTGCAAATATTTAAACAACAACTACAAACGTGAAAATGTTTTCGTGGGACATAATAATCCGTATGAAACAAATATTTCAAAGTTTTGTACTGATGTATGAGACAAAATTAAATGGCTGACGTGGAAACTACAAAATGTTACATTTGGATTTTTCTATTGTAGCTAATTTAAAGATTTAAAAAGTTAGTACCTTATCTACCTAAGGAAAATATTAATAATTTCCTTCCTTATGTATTCAATTAATTAGTATTTCGCAAATAAGATACCATATCGAAATTATATTGAAACTAAATTAATAATTTTTGCAGAATATGTATTTTATCAAATTTTTGTATAAAAATCACATACGATATTATATAAAAACCTTTGTTGAAAATGAATTTAAAACATATCAAATAATAATACAGTCAATTAAAATGAAACCTATGAAAATATTTGTAATATTTACACTTATTACGATAGGTGTAATTTCAATAATAATGGTTACTCCAGATATACGTCCAGTTACTAAAGTTTCAACATTTGGTATGTATTAAATTATTAATTTATATGAATAATAACATAATAAATTTTAGATTCAGACTGTGTAATTAACATACAAGAAGAAATTCCTGGTTATTATCCTCTTGTATTGCAGTCAGATGCATTAGAATTTTTACTTCCAAATAAAAGTTCTAAAATTGTTTTACAAACTGGTATCAAGATACGATTGGCTTGCACAGGAAAAAATAATCATTTCTTATTAAATAAAAAATTATCTTTTTTGACTGCAACTTGTGTTAATAATAACTTTAACTATAATGGTCAAACTTATAAATTTAATAAATTTGGTTGCAAAAGTTATTCGGATTCATCTGTAGAAAAAACGCAGAATAAATGTGCTGAAAAACACGTAGAACTCAACATTGGCTTTCGTACTACAGAAGGATTTGTAAAATTGATTACAACTTGTTTTAATGAGCAAACAAAGGATGCAGTATATTCAATGCATAATTTAAATTACGAAATAAATATCAACACTGTACAGAAATCTGATAAAAATATAAAATTCAAGCAAGATATATTTTATGATGGTCTGAACTTAAATGAATTGTACACACATAATAGTGAAATAAAAATTTTTAAACGACTTGGGGCTTCAACTGATTTCATAAATGATAATGAATATTTTAATAGAGGTCACTTGGTTCCAAATTATGATTTTTTATATACAAATCAAAAAAGAGCTACATATTATTACATGAATGTAGCACCACAGTGGAACTTATTCAATAGTGGTAACTGGAACGAGTTAGAAAAGAGTTGTAGAACGTATACTAGTTTAAAAAATATCAGTTTGACTGTCTATACAGGAATTTTCGGTAAAGCAGCAGTAGAAAAAGACAATACACAAGTTGATTTATTTTTATACTACGATGAAAAGAATAAAAAAAAACTAATAACTGTACCAAAAATATATTGGAAAATATTATATGAACCAAAGTTAAAAAGTGGTGTTGTATTTATAACTCAAAATAATCCGCAAGAACAGGAGCTGGTTAAAAGTATTTGCAACAGTGTATGCAATAAATTATTTTGGTTATGTTGGAAACTACGAGACACTTCATTAGGTTTATCTACATGTTGCGAATATAAAGATGCTAAGAAATTCATTACAACTCTACCAAATTTACAAATTGATAACTTATTAATGTAATAAGCAATTATTTTCATGATTGTAATTTTTCTGTAATAAAAAATTAAATAAAGAATGCATATTTGTTATTTACTATATATGTAAATGTTTTATTTTAATTTTGACGAACATATTTTTACTACTATAGGCAATTCGACTGTCTGTCTGGATGACAACAATGGCACGAGTTGATCAACTTTTAATAAATATGTGTCGTAAAGAAAATTAGCACAAAATATTTGAAATCAATAAATTTTATTATAAGTAAATAAATATATAGTATACAATAATCTCTTATTTATACAATTTAAAAATTAACAGTAGATGTTCTGCGGTATGTTGTCACATTTATAAAATGTTTTTGGTCCAGTATAACAATTTGGCATCATACATACCGAATTTGGTTTATTAATAGTTACTGGTAATTGAACATTAAAATAATTTTTTAAATATGGAGTACTTCTAGGATTATAATTATAATAAAATTTGTTATTATACCTAGGTATTGGTTGGCTACGGTGAATTTGTGATAAATTATGATTTATATTTGGACGATTCGCTTTCATGGCTTGAATGGCCCTTTTTAATTTTTCAATCGCTCTGCAAATGTCATAGTTACATGATAATAAAATTCCATGAATATTTGCAGGATGAACGAAGGGAAAGAGATACATGAGCCTTATAAAATTATAATACTGTTTTTCATAATGTCGGTTAGTATAAAAATTTGATAAATTCGCTCCAGGTGGTTGTTTCGTACTTTCATTCTAGAATTTTTTTATTAATTTCTTTCTTATCTATTTTTAAAAAGCGCTTACTGTTATTGCTGCACTAAGATAACTTCTTGTCTTCAATCGTATTGAATTACAGGGAACTTTATAAATCCAAGGTGAAGTAATCGGTAAATGCGCAAAAGGCTTTTTATTTTTTTCTCGTTCTAGGGGGTTTTCCTAAAATTTAATTACTGTATTGTATATTTAATAAAATATAATTAGACATACCACTTTTATTTCGCACTGTAACATATTTAAAACAATATATTGTTGACTGTTGCAACAATGAATTATTTTAAAATTTATTTTAACATATTGTTTACAATTTCATTTGTTCAATAAAGTAATAGAACATTGCAATAATTCAAGTTTGACATTTAATAAAAAAGTTTGACATAAATTTCACATTTAAATAATAAACATCAAATGATACGTAAAATTCGGCATGTTATGGGTACATGGAACAAAAAGATTGTATTATTAATGGTTAATGGTAAAAATTGAAAATGAATTGATTGTTGTGAGACATAAAATTGAAATCCATTTGTTGCTCTGAATATGAAAGTAAAAAAAATCTGTTTGAGACGGTGTTTCTTATTTGATACGCACATGCGCAGAAGCATATGGAAGCGAAGTTGAGACTTGTAAGGAAAAATGGAAATAACAGACCAGAAATCAAGATCTTTGTTATAATTTATTATTTATAAATTGTTCTTTGGTAAGATCCTTAAAAATACTATTATTTTAAACATTTTATGGAGTAGCTAAATGAAGTGTACAATGATTAATTTCTGTTTTACTTTTTCAAAAATTTGTTACAGGTAAATAAATGGTATTTTATTTTTTGTTTGTTCTAGGAGAAGAAGTGTGTTAAATGGAAAATTTATGTATAACATTTTCAGAAAATAGGGAAAGAATTGTGATAGGTTATAGTGTTTTGTTTATTGATTGAAAGAAAACGGACAATGAAGTAAAACTTAAAGAACAAAGCATTGTGTATGATATAACAAAGTTGGAATATATTTGCCGTTGCTGGATCTGCTTACTGTTGACTACATACATACCGTGGTCAGCTGTAAATAGCAATCCGCTTGCCAAACTAAAACTAGAGATAGACACTTTAGAAGCATCTCAACGTTCGATCAGTGAAGTGTTTGTAACGTTTTATCCTTCATCGTGTTTTGCATTTTATTTTTGACAAGTGACAATGAGCTTCGTGCGAAGTATTTTCGGTAAAATCGGCGTGGAGAGTGCCATGAAAACCGAAGAGAAGCGGCCGATTAGCCCGGTGGGAAGTTCGGATGAAGATGATGATGACGATGACGAGGAAAGTGATGATGATGATGGAATTGAGACTGATAACATGGCTGAATCGATTTCAAGTGATTTATCCGCGCCAAATGGACAACGGGGTGAACCGGATTGTACGGCATTGTCATCGTTTTTCGCCTATTGGTAAGTTTTTTTTTTTTAGGTTATAATACATAAAAACAAATGCATAACATTTATTGTTTTATTGTTTTTAATGAGATATTCTTTTGTTTGAATTTCGTTTGTTTGTTTCTTACGCAATTTCTTTTTAATTTTATTTTTACAATTTTTTCATTGTCATGTGCCAGACAAGAGTAACTGGAAAAGTATTTCGTACTACGATATTTCTTCACATTGCGTCAAATTTATATTAGTCCTTTTTAGTAAACAACATTTAGAACAAAGAAATATTTGGCTGATGCAAATTCAACTCGTACTGTCTTTGTTGTTGGTTATTTTGATTTATTTTTTTCGATCGCGTAGTTGGTATCGATTTTGATAGACGTACGGACATAATTACGTGATGCAAATGCTAGAGAACCTTGATAGACAAATATATTTTAAAAATGTAATTCAAACAGTTTTTCGGTGAGTAATAATTTTAGATTTGTAGTAAAAGTAAACATTATTTGAAGGACACAAATAAAAATATATTTAACGACATGGGCGACAAAAAAAAATTACAATGGTGTACAGACTAACGTTCAACGGTCTAAAAACAAATTTATAATTTCATTATATTGAAATAATAAAACCTTACTATATTTTATATTATTACAATATCATTTTACGACTTTTAAATTTAGATTGCATATTTTCAAGTATATTAATACCAAATTATAAATATAGTTAATAAAAAAAATGTTTTAAAACTTAACAAAGAAAATCGTTTGTTTTGGCACATTAATTCCGGAAAAACAAACGTTTTAAAAATTGAATCAGCCAGGTTTTTTCTAATTTACAAATTTAAAAATAGTTTACGTTGAGTTAAAATTAAAATTTTACATATAATATATTTTTTAATAAAGCCGAATTTGGTCTACACGTGTCCACAGATATTCGGACAGACAAATCGATGTATTACGCTAAAGTCATGACATAATAAATTTTCATATCGATGGCATTCAGTAAAATAAAAATCAGATTATAATACCGCCCAAATATGGAGAGGTTAATAATAAGTTTATTCCGATTTTAAAATTTGTTGTAATAACATTGATGTAAAATGATTATAAGAAATAGTTAAAATAAATTGAGTAAATTGTGAAATATAAAATTTCACTTAAAGTTGACCGATTTACCAAAAGTTATTTCGTATAATTGTTATCAAAAGTTAAAATGTATGCTATACTGAGAAATTATCAATATTGAAGTATGAAAAATATCAAAATGAAATATTTATTATATCTGATTGAATAAATTAAAGTTTTTGGGTATTAGGTTAAATGTACTGACGTTAATAAAATATCGAAAGATTGGTATCGTATCAGTAGTATCGGTTCAATTGAATTTTCTGTACACTGGTCCACATACATCCAGACGAACAGACTTGCGTACTAGGGTTGGCCTGATTTAAATCATAAATAAAAAAATGATTACTTATTTGGATTTTCTTTAAATCAATTATTTTTTTTTCAAATACTTAAAACCATAAAGTAGAAGACGGTATTTGTTCTAATTTATTTCAGTTTTACGTTTCATAATATTAGAAAGTCAAAATATTGTGATAAATTGTTTTTATATTTATTTAATTGAATGAGTAATGAAGGAAACCTGTCATACCGCAGTGATATTTGTATACGTTATTAGAACAATAAAAATTTTGGGTATTGAATGTTTGGTCGCGCGCCAAAAGCACGCAGCAGTCGTTGGCCTTACAGTTGTCAAGAAACTCGCTGTGGTATTTCCGTACATTTACCCGCGAGCTGTCTCTTTATGTCCTCGTGTTTTATGTTCCGAAACATCATCTAAAGTTGCAGTCAACCACCTAAAATCTAGGGCATCTTAATCCAAATACATTACTACATTCTTTACCTATAAATTATTGTCAAATTCAATTTACGACTTTTAATTCATTTAAATATAAAACGTTGTCCGGAAGTTTAATATAAATATTCATTAAATATTTGAAATACAATACTGACTTTTTGTTGATAGATTTATTATTTTTTAAGTACCAAAAATTTAATTTACTACGTGCAAAAATTCGGTGCTATACTTAGATCAAGTGTAAGATACCATATCAATCAACTCTTCATGATGTAACAAAGTAATAAAGTTAATTAGCAGGTGTAAAAAACAAGTATAAGTCACTGATGAGCTACTTATAAACAATACCAAGTATAAGTCATGTTAAATTAATTTTAGTCTTCCTACACTTCAAGTATTTTTACGCATTAATTTATAAGAACACGCAAAGGCATTCCTAGCAATTTTTTAATTTTTTGAAAAAATTAGTTTGATCCAAAATATTTACGTACAGAAATATTTTGTAGATATATTCCGAGAGAATAATTTTTAAAGAAATTTACATAAAATATTAATTTTAACACCAAAGAGTATAATAATGTAAAAATTATTATAACATAATTTAAATCACATTTTTTTTTTCTTAAAAATCATTGGTTAAATCTCTTGTTCTGTAGTTGTTGTTTGACATCCTAGATTTACCAAAATTTGGGGGAAAAGCGTATGGTTAATGTTACCATGTGGTAATACTTTCAAAAACTACAAAATCTGTTTATTTATTTTTCAATTTATAAGGTAGAAATTTTTTGTACTACAGTGTGATTTTTTGTTAAATTTACTTTGAAATGATTTACAGTAACAAAAATTTCGTCTATATAGGTGGAAGTCGTTATAAACGATAAAAATAAAATACATATCGTTAACGTATGTGGGCTTTCAAACAAGTGGTCACAATTTCGACGTTTGTCGCTGTAACGTAGTTTTTTTTATTACTTCTTTAAATTTTTGCTTATTCTTTACAATATGTTTTTTCTTTTCATAATCAATGCCATTTTATGAAACACATTTTTGAAATTATACTATACCTTAAGAAAAAGCAAATTCTGATTTTTATGCAGCCCTGTAATTAATTAAAATTTAAAAAAAAACTCTGTTTCTCTTTCTTCTGTCTGCTGACGGCTAGATAATGAAAATTTTATTAATTTATTATTCATTTACTATTGAGTGTTTTATAAAGTTGAAAACTAATGCATATAAAAATAAAATAAAAACATGGAAAAATTTATACTGAAAATAAAATCATAAATCATGGTAGTAATGTTATTTTGGTAATATGTCCATTTGTGCAACATTTTTGGACGATAAACGTTTGGAATATTAATCATGAAGTATATTTATATTCCCATTTCTTGTTATTTAGAATTTCATTTATTTTTAGATTATTTTTTATCATGTTCATTACATTACACCCAAGTAATATGAATCATATGAAATCCATTGTATATCTTTTCTACTTTTAATTTAAATGATTTTTTTGTGCCAAAAAATATAATTTAGAAAATTACATATCATTTAAAAAGCTGCGAAATTTCAATTGGAACTGTTTTTATAACTTATTTATTTTCACTGTTGTTTTTCTTCTAAAATTTATTTGTTATTTCTACTTAAATATTTTGATACACAACATATATTAACGTCATTAAATTAAATGCGCTTTTGAGAATGTACAAAATTAGAAAACTGATGCAAAATATACAGATAGTTTCTTGAAGATTTGTAGATAGTTTTCAGCTGGCATCTATGCAACTACCTTCACGCATCAGTTGTGCGTTTGGGACTAATTTAAAGGAGAAATTTTCCCTGATTTTAAAATGTATGTACAGTCTATTTCCCGAAGTTGATTTACACATTATCAATTTCTGCTGCAAGAATTATTAAACCCTTTCTTGCATCTTTGTGTTACAAAATAAAATCGTAATGGATATTTTCAAATATTTAAAAAAAAATTAATAATGTCATTTATTAAGGTGATTTTGACGTCGACAATTTATGCTTCATTGTGTATTGGTAGTTTCGTTAGTTTAATCTACAACTCTTTTTGTATATTTCATCCTTTATTGTATTTGTATTTAAAACTGTCAGTTTTGACATTTGTATACTTGGGAAATCACGGTTTCACCTAACAAGATGATGTCATTAATCCGTCTTCCCCAAAGATTTGAATCACACGGTTCTAAATTGATGACGTAAGGATCATCTCCGGGAAATGGACTGTATAAACTTATATTTATTTTTCCTACAATCATTCATTTCATTTTTCAATATTTTAAAGTCTTTTTATTTATGTTTGTTTTTGTAAAAGAAATAATTTTGAAAATAATTCGTTAGGTGCCATTTTTTATTAATAATTATAGTATTAGTAACTACACTTTTAATTTTAATAGCAATGAATGTGCATTTATACTAAATATGAATTTACTTACCGTTTTGTTAAATACAGCAACCAGTAAAAGAATCTTATTGTCATCGAAACAGATACAGTAAATAGGAATAAAATTGATTGTGTAAAAATTAGTATTTCTTACAACCGGACATAAAGTACATATACTTTATGCCCTCTTTTGAGTTTGTAAAGAGTTACTTTTCACGCACTTGTACGTGAATAGTAACCGTTGCAAGGCAACGTAAACACATTTATCAATTATTGTATTTATTTATTAATTTTTACTAATATTTCGGTTATAGGAAAAATGTTGTTTGCAACACGTGTGTAACATAATGTTTTTTTATCTCGTGTTATAATTTCCGCACTCAAATAGAAAACACTTTACACACTAGTTGCATAAGTAACTGTTATTGTAAATTATATTTCCAATATTTCTAAACGATTTTATTGTATTCATAACTACAAAAATAATAAATTTGAAAGAATATTATTTAAATATTTATATTTCACTGATTGCACTATTGTAATATTAATAGTTTTCTGTTATGGTTTTAGTGAAAAAGGATACAGTATGAGAACTTGGTTTAAATCTGTTCAATGTTGAACGATTTTTAATAATTCATTGACGTCAATGTCTGACATAACAACTTCGATGATTCCAAAGGAAAGTCAAGTGAAATATGTAGGTGCAGATAGTGTGCTATACAGATGTGATTCTGCAGCATGAGTGCTGCTGGTTTTTGGCCGCTAGAAATAACTTGGCGCGTGGAACCGGTGCCAAAACTGCTGTGGACGTCGACGGTGCATCACTTCAGTGGTGCCTCGTCTCCCAAACAATCACTATCAGTTTTTTATTTTAAAGATACCGGTTTCATTTTTATGCGCAAACATGAAATATCTTAAGAGCAAAACATAAATATCAATAATTGTTTATTTGGCATTTTAATTGCAAAATATATTTGTCCTACAGATTTTAAATTAATTAGAACCAATTTTTTCATCTTTCACTTGTTACCTTAACCATCACTTAATAGAAAAGTATCACAATGAAATAAAAAAATAACATTTTTCTACAACCACTATGGAAAGTGACACTTGTCTCACACTATATAAAGCTTGAAAGTTGCGTATTTCTCACAGTATTTGTTAACACTGCGCATGTGCAGTGTGGAAAATTTAATTTCTCACTGTAATTGCCAACATATTGTTTCTTATGTCAAATAGCTTTCATGCATGCATTTTTGCTTATTAACATTTAGCAGTGTGGTTGTAGAAAAAGTATAGTGTACCACTAGTGCAGAATCTCTGCCGTAACACTCACACCTCGTGGGAAATAGGCGAGTTTCTGCACTTCTTGCACAATATACTATTATTTTCGAAAACATTTAAGGTAACCGGCACTTCACCACATGTGAACATATCTACCCTTCATAAATTTTATTTATCCAAATTCTTTTATAAATAAAGGGACATAGACATAATCAATAATTATGTCCGAAAGAAAGAAGCGATCGCCGTAATATTTTTGTAATAAATTTGGATAAGCTTAAAAATTTATTTCTTTTCGATTGGACAAAAACTAACACCTTTTCGGAGTGTTTTCGAACTGGAAAGTGCATTATTTCGGTATTTTAGTGCAGTTACTAGGCTACGAAAAATAACAATCCGGGAATATTTGGAATATATTTTTAAAGCATTTCATTATTATTGAATATAAACCAAATAAAAAAATTGTATGTATACCGCTAGAAAAAGTCAATTTCCACCACCGTCCGGGAATATATCACTTTTCCTACTAGATACACAATATATTATTCCAATCGCCACATATGACATTTTCAAAATTTAACGGATATGCAGGAATGAAGGTCTTTGCAATTAATTTTGTCTATTTTAAACTTGATGTCTACAGGTGTGTCTGTCTGGATAAAGTGTACACCTGTATAGTCTTTCTTTTATAGAAAAAAAAAGTAGTGTTGCCTAAAATAGGAACGAAATTTTAACCAACACAGTTTATAATAATGAAGGTTTTTTAGGAATACAAAATGATGATTAATTTATTTTATGATGAGTATTTTATGCAATATTTAATTTTCCCAATAACCAAAGTACATTTAGCATATAGAATAGGAAAGTATAGATTCCAATCAAAATTAAAATTCGTATATATTGTTTGTAAACAAACGACTGCCACCGAAGCGACATCTACTTCATTCTTAAAAAAAATAAGACTATAAAGTAAGAGTTCATACTTATTAAATCGGTAAGTCGAAAGTGATAATTTACTCTTACATTATTTAGTTTTTTTTTTTTAATATTTTGGAAAATATGTAAAATAAGCAAGTAACAATTTTTATTCGAAAATAATTTTTGTCGTATAATGTGCATATTTATAACGACAGTCGATTTTGTAGCCTCAGCTGATTTTTAAAAGTTAGACTTAAAATATTTGTGTTGAATTTGAACCCACATACTAATTAGATCCCCAGTGCTAACTTTTCAGTCAACTTTGCCAGAAGATTTTATCTTTCTCGTGTCATTCATGTGACTTTTTTATTTATTTAAAGTTTTGTATATCATTCTCAGCAATTAAATGTGTATGAAGTTAAAAATATTTTAACCACGTCAACTTACTTCGTATTATGTAATAAAAATATTGTCACGTGATATAATTTTTTACTTTTTAAAACGGTTACTCATAGTGGAATGAATAATTGTATTTTCCGGCTGTCCATCAAAATTTATTTTTACTTTGACATAGAATGAATAGAAAACATTTTGATCTATGATTTTTAAAGTTAAATTTATTAAATAATAAGGACCACAAATTGAATTAATTTTTGTTCTAGTTCATATAAACTTAGCTTTTAGTAATAATAAATATATATTTGTACCGGAAATAAAAAACAATATATACTGAAGAATCGAATTACCTATCACAAAAGTTAGTTTCTGGACAAGTGATACAAATAAATATTGAAGTAATAAAAGTATATACCTTCATAAAAAAAATAGCACCAGCTGCAAAAATATTTTATAATAAATAGTGTGTACCACACAGATGTGTACTCTACAACACAAGAAATACAAATGAATAAAAATATATATTTAATTTTTATATGTAAGCATCCCCACAAATTTTAAATAATTAGTTTGTTGATTATGTTTACAAAATATGTCGAAAAAATCGGTAGAAAGATTTAAATTTTTGATTTAATTTTTAAAGACCGCAATGTGTTATTTTGAGAGTTCCGTTTTTAAATGACGTGTATTCGATCTTACTCATGTTAAATGTCGTGAAACGAACAGCCAGAAATAAGTACAAAAAAACTAATGACTCGAAACAAAACATTCAAGAGGTGAGAAGTGTCCCATGTAGTTACACTTTTTTGCGCTACTGACATGAATTGAAAAAAATTAATTGGTTTTTACTGGGAGCGGTTATCAAATTTACTTTTACTGTTTCTAGTCAAGGTATCAACGAAAGCGTTAACCTTAAACGATTAATTGTATGTGCCAAGTATATAGGTCGTGGTCCCTTTTGCAAATAAATAGTGCACGCTACTGACCTAGACACATTTAGATTTGCAAGGTGTGAAAGATGCATCTGGTTAATAGACAACAATTTAGTTTTAACATTTTTTTCTTATATATCAAACGCTGTAAAAATAGTTCAACTAAAAACTGATATTAGGGTTTTACAAATATTTATGTAATAATAATTTTCTTGTACATTAGTAGAAATAATAAATATACAAACTCTAAACAATTATAAAACAGTTCTAATTTAAAGTAAAGTAGTATTCAGGTCTATTTTTACTGGCTCTGTCTGTGATTATGTGTGACTTTAGCTTTAGCTAAAAGTACCTGTACTCAAGTTCTAAATATATATTCTTTACCGATTGTAATTAAGTATACTATTTTTTGCATGATCAAAATTAAATTTTCCTCAATATTAGTAAAAAAAGAATAAAAAAAGAGGAGTTTTAAAATTTAATCAAAAAAACCAAAAAGTTTTCATGGTATTTTTTAATATTCATTCCATTTTGCATTTTTTTTAAGTTATGTCATTTGTGGTTGTTTTTGTGAAAGAAATTATTTTGAAAATAATTATTTCCTTACAATTATTTATTAATTATTATAGTATCAGTAACTACACTTCTAATTAATTTCTAATGAAAATTTTGTTATATGTAGCGACCAGTAAAACAATCTTATTGTCATGCAAACAGACACAGACAAAATAAAAAATAATTGATTTTTTAAAAAGTTAATCAAAACAGGTTTTTTTCTTTTTTTTTTAATTTAAAAATATTTATTAGTGTTTTTTTTTAAACCAAATATGTATTTTAAGATATTTTTAATTTTTAAAGATATCTATTAATGTTAGTGAACTTTTTAAATTGTATTAAAAACAATATAAATATTTTATTTCCTCAACGAAAACGAAATCTGTAATAAAACCGGATGTGATGAAATTGGTTCTCTTTTTGGAATATTATAATCAAAACTCAAAACGATTCATCTGAAGAAAACTAGCAATAATAAAAAAGCATTTTTACTTTTTGTGACACATTTAAATAGTTTTGTAGCAAATAACTACATTTTTATTAAAAAAAACAATTCATTTAAATCAGACCAACCCTGCAGTAATCGTACTGATCGTATAAAAATTACTGTTAAGGTTCTGAAATTAATAGTTTGAGTTTATCAACTTTTGATAAAAAGTGATATTTAAATGATATTTGTAACAGGAAAATATTTCGAAAAAAATTATTTGAGGAAAGTAATTCATAATTAAAATTCACTTTTATCAATTATTGACGGTTGATTCTGTGGTGGCCAAAGTTGTTTTTTTTTAAATAAAAATAAATAAAAGTTTAGCGTAAATAATTAGTTTATTATTTAAGTAATTGCATTATTTTCTAATGACATGGTCTATTGATTAGTTATTTTGTGTAATCAAATGTCTCCAATGAAACGTATCTTGTGTTGATATTTTTTCTTTGCATCCGCATTTCAACCAAATAACAGTTTTAAATAGTTGATAGAGTGAGTGAACTGGCCATGACTTTTCCTTATTAATATGGCATTAAAGCGCATAATAGTTCGTTATATGCTGGAGGCATATGTACTTTTTTCGCTCTCAAATAACAATTGAATTGCAGATAGGAATTAACAAAACAAAGCTTGGATGTAAGGAGCTGTTATTAATGTTACATCCATTAATAAAAAGATAAAGAGCAATTAAAATGGAAGTCACGCAATATAGTTTTTTTAAACCACGCAATGGGAAAACAATGAAATGAAAATTAAAATTAGCATTAAATGGTCTGAACTACCTGTGAAACATTTCAATGTTTAAGTCATTTATAAAGTATTTTAGCGTCATAAATAATTACTAAAAACACTCTCCAAACCAGTTACAGTGCCTAAAAAACATTTGTAATAATATATACCGGGTGTCCCAGCTCAACCGACACATGGGAGTTTTACATGGGAAATCAGTTAATTATGAATAGTATCTCCCCAGTGCAAGATATTAACTTGAAATTTTGGATGCTTCTTGGGGAATATTATTTCTATGGATTACAGTTATTTGAAATATGTAATTTCGTCTGCAAGACGAGATTTATTAAATTATAAAATCTAACATTTTCGTTCAAAATCAGTCAGCCATGGTAATAAAAGAAAATATCTTTGTGACAGTTCTGACAGTTAATGACATGTTATTGTAGATATTTATATTTTTGTAATATTGGTATATTATTTAACAAAAATAAACTAAATTCAACTTAAATAATATTAAAATACAAGGAATAAGAATTAAAATCAGTGATACTTCACTAAACTGTCAGATAAATATTTTCTTTTATTTCCATGGCTGTCTGATTTTGAACGAAAATATTAGATTTTAAATTTAATAAATCTCGCCCTACAGACGAAATTGTATATTTCAAATAAGTGTGATCCATAGAATTAATATTCTCCGATAAGTATACAAAATTTCAAGTTAATATGTTGCACTGGGGAGAGATACTATTCATAATTAACTGATTTCTCATGTAAAACTCCCATGTGTCGGTCGAGCTGGGACACCCGGTATGTAGTTATTGTAGTATTTGCAACATGTTGTGCAATTTTTAAAATGTGTATTTTACGTTAAAATAACAGTAATCCCCTTTTCCGTTTGAAGGTCTTTACAATTTCCCCTAAATGCTTTTAAAATTACACGTTTTATGACTACCTGTATACCTGGCTACCTGCATACTGTACTGCACAATGCAATTCGTGGAAGTATTTTGGCTGCAGCAAGCAACCATATGCCAAAATGAGAAGAGCATTTCAAGTTCATTTCATTCATCGTGGATCGTGGTATTCTCACGGTTTTGTTGCTCTTGCTAAGACAGCTGATCGCTGTATACTCGTATTGCACCAGGACCGACTCGAACTAAATTTCGCTGCACGATAAATAATTTCACCAACCGCCATATACAGATGGTAAACTTGGAGAGTATACAGAAAAAAAACAAGATATCTACTATATATTTTAAATGTATTTCTCTCAAAAAAAAAACTGTTATCTAAAGTATGCAAATATTATATCACTAAATTCAGAATAAAATTCTCTATCGAGTAAGCAAATGAAAAATATGTGGTCCGATGTAAAATAATAAATGTGGTCCCTATAGTTTGAGAACCACAGTTTAAAAAAAATAATTGTGTTCATTAAAAATGTTTGTAAAATAGAAATTGTTTACTAATTTGACCGGAATTTTCACTTAAAATTGTAATTCTAATCAAAATGTTATTTTTATATTAAATGCGCAAAGTTTGTGTTTTTAGTTTTAACACTAAAAACATTTCGTGCACGAAATACAAACAATATTTTTTCTACAACTAATTTACATTATTAATTATAATATTTTTATTTATCTATATAAATGAATGATGATGAAAGATGCTCCAAGTACACTATCCTTAATTTTTCTAGTTTTGCAAAAATATATATTTGAGAATCAGGACAGCGAAATGTATACATATATTAAACTCTCGTAGTTTTAAATTCATTTTTCCTTATACCCTGTATAATAAGTAATGTAATACAGATTTTAACGGATGTTTACATATTAATTCGTAATAAGTTTTGACTATTTTTAGTGCGATGTCTGTCCGTCTGTCCGGATTTATGTGTGCCCAAATAGAACAAATTCCGATGCACGAATTTTAATTTTTAAATTTCTGTTATCACTATTATCACAATTAATCAATCAAAGATGACATTTTACTCTTATGATTTTTCAATAATTTTACAATATTTGTATACAAATATTGATAAAATTCCGTATTGGAACTTTTGATAAAAATCAGCCATTAAATATTTTATGATCTACACAGCAATTTAATTGTTTTGATAAAAATAAATATGAAAATAAACTATTTATGAAATTTAACAGAAATATTTTTAAAATGTAGTACAACATTAATGCGAATCTCCTAATCTCTTTATTGCTCGTTATCCTCCCCATGGCATATCCGGTCCTTTACTTTACAAGTTGCAATTCACTTCCGCTTAATTGTAAATGTATGTCCTAATATCGTTCCAATACGGCCCTGAACTGCCTTTCATTGTTGGAGTTGTAGCAAACAATTCCCTTGCTAGCATTCATATGCAAGCCTCCGACAGTTCAACTTTATCATTTGGGCAGAACACATTCGCGCTTTTTCCAAACACAAAAGTTTTAATTTTGTCTTCTGTGAAGTCCGGTGGTCATTGACAGTATTTTTTTTGGCGATTACCAGTTTTTGTCGAATGCATGAAAAGCTACTGTTGAGCAACAGCAGTTCAAGGATGTGAGTGATTAGTCATTTCACATCCGCACGATTTGTAAATCGCACCTGAATCCGATGATTTCATACAACCGTGCCGTACTCACGTTGACAGAACGCTATGAGCGTGCAACAACAATCGTCGTGTAGTGTTTTCGACTTATCTTTGTTTTCACCGCTCAAAACAAATGAATCAGTGAAATTGTGATAACCACGACTTAAATTGTAGTTGGTTAAGTTATTTTTAGTGTTTACTAATACTTCTATTGAACTGTGCATAAATTCACGTAGAGAACATAATTTTTCGTTTAAACGATGTAAACTTCACTTCAAGTAATATTAGCTATGAAAAGCAATGTGCAGTGTTGATTATAACAAAGAAACAAAGTTTTTTTGAATAAACAATGTGTCACCCACGCTGCGATCTGAATTATATTCGCGTGCGCTTGTCTTTGCCAACATTTTGTGAGGCCGTCGCACTCCTGATTGCTGAAGCTTCTGGATCACTCCATTAGCACCATTTGGCTTTACAACCAACTGTTCCGGATGTCGGCTGAGTCTTGTACTGGAATTGTTTTTATTTGAGTACTTTACGCGTGTGCGTGTACAAATCTATAAATACTAAACACATCTTCTTGGCTTCTGGACCAGAACACAGCACTCAGAAGTCGTTAGTCGTCGGCGACGTCAACGTCAACTGTGAAAATATTCAGTGCTTGGTGGTGCTATGGGAATATGAGTCATCACAGGTGAATCAGTTAAAAAGTTTTACTGGAGTACAATGGGAAATAAACAAAACAAGTGAAAAAAACAAGTTTTGTACTGAATAAATGTTTTATTAGATTGAAGAAGTGTGTTGAAGATGTTCAGTTTCTTCCGGCGGAATGCAAAGAAAGACGGCGGTGGCAATGAAATGTCATCAAACGGCACCGTCGCTCAAAAGCGTCACGAAACCTGCGCGTCGCAGCCTACTTGCGGCGCTGGGGACGAAAATAGTCCGGCGGAGCAGCGTCCACCGTCACACGAGTCGAGCAGCGTGCTCAGCGAGAACCCATCTGCCATGGCTCCCATGGCGGCCTCGCGCGGAAAGGGCAAGGGCAAGCGCAAGACCCCTTACCAACCTGACAGCAACCCGCCTAAACAACCACCACCGCCCAACAAAGAGAAGCCCAAGGACATCGTTCAAGAAAAGCGCCAACCCATCTCCTACGCCAAGATCCTCCAACGCCTGGACTCCGTTCCACAACCAGCCGCTCCAGAACCAGAACGACGTCGCAGCGTCAAGCCCTGCTCGCACGTCACCGTCGCGGCGTCTCCCAAACCGCCACCAGCTCCAGCTGCCACTCCTCCAGGAAGTCCCGTCGCAGCCGTGAGGAACTCCCGCTTGGCAAAACAACCCAAGACTGAACAAGAGGCTGATACTGTCACAGCTGCAATCAAATTGCATATCGATTTGCCAACAATTACTAGTGTTAGTGCCAGGATTGAAGACTCAGACCGAACAGTTTCTAAAGCTAGTGATAGTGATAAGACCTCGGACAAACAAGATACGCATGATAACGACAAGTATGTATACTTTGTGCTAGTGAAAGTTTGTTCTTACGTGCTCTGTGACATTTAAACCCGTAATCTTGCTGATCGGTTTTGCCAAGTTTACTTATATGGATATTATTTCATTCTTCGGATGATTCAGTACGAAATTATTGGTTAGAAATATATCTATAAAATTATTTATATTTTCTGGGTTGAACCCATAAATTCCGATTGCAAAATATGTTTTGATCCTAATTTCAAATAGCTATCACGAAACAGCATTACGGAAAATTCTGTATAATATAAACAAAAATATTATGATTATAAATTATGTGATATTTTTTATCAATTGTAGTAATGGTTTGACTTGGTGTTTTAGGAGGAACCTGGTGAACCAGGAGACGCAGTTCCAGCAACAGTTGGCGGAGCTGTCAGAGCGTCTGCGAGCGCGGGAATCCGAGGCCAGTGAACTGCGCATTCAGATGGAGACCCTCAAACAAGATCTCTACGTCAAGTCGTCCGGAGTAGACAGTGAGTGCAGATTTATCTGCTTCTTCCCAATATGGACATGTGTAGTTTGTTTCAAGATAATTGCAAATGACATGACTTTTTTATGAGTCGGTGTACCGCCTATAAATTTGTAACAACAACGTAGCGGGACTTTCTCAAAATCCTGCTAAATTAATATACTTACTTTTATTAATAATTTATAAAAAAAGTGATTGTTGACCTTGCAAACAAATTCAAACTAAATCAGAGGTGTTTTGATCACTGGCTTAATTTACATCTACATCTCTCAGTTTTATTTGTGTTTTCACTACTGATTATGAAAACTTAGTTCTCGAAATACGTATTTAGTTTTAATTAGTCTTTAAAAAACTTACCTTTAGGGTTAGGGATACTTATTTATATTTTTTTATTCAAACTAAATTAAAGAAAAAAATGTGGCAATCATGAGGCAGTAATTCGATTATTTTGTTACATCTGTATAATCCGTTTAAGAAGATACCCAGTACGTTTGCAAATATCTTGAAACAAACTATACCCAATATGGAAATGTATAACGCTTTCAACCTACGCCAACATTTTAAAGAATAGAGTTTTCGTTCTAATTTTATCATGTCTGAGTGAACTGATATTAAATATTGCACATACATATAAAAAATGTATATGTAACATTCTTGTGACTTGAGCATATGCGAAATTAGATAAAGCAAAAATAAAATTGACCTTCCGGATCACATAACAAATAAACGATGCTGCCAAAGACAATTATTTTGATTAGAAAATATTTGTTGTTTAATTCAAATACAGTTTATGTTTTGTTAAATACAATGTAGTATTTATATCGATATAAGGGATGTACTGATATTTTGACATTCGAGAATTTAACGTATGTTCGCGAATTAAAACGTTTTGACTTATAGCGTTATTAATCTGTCTGTCCGAATATATGTGTGTACGTGTAGAGAAAATATAACTGAACGGATTGCAATGAAATTTAATATTTAAACTTTTAATATATATGATTCTAGTTGATTAAATCTTGGTAAAAATCGGTCAACCGGATTAAGAAATAAATATTTAAAAAGAATGTTTGCAGAAAGATTTTGTAAAATATGTAAATTTTATCATAAAAAATAGTTACTATTTTAATTAGTTTACATGTAGCCAAAATATTTGTTCCAAGATAAAATGTAATAATTAAAATTAGTCTTGGCTTTGAAAATTGATGAAAATTTGTGTCTATTTTAATCGCGGAAAATTGCATTCAGTATAATTTCACTATTTTGCGTCATAGAAATCTATTTTTACTACCCGGATAGTGTTATCTCTAGAACACATGGTTATTTATTCTCAATTGATACAATTTGCGGCTCTTAGAATATTCCTCTTCAATTCTGACGTCATGTGCATTTCTTCACGTTATGAGCGTGATACAGGAGCGGTTTTTACGTGACGAAGAAAAGAAACGCAAAATTGATTTGCACGTCGCGTTGTTTCAAAATTTTGTTATTGAGAAATGTTAAAAATAGATTTATTGACAGGAACCACTCAAGTTTATGTTCCGGTTTTATTTTCGCGGTTGATAAAAAGCACTTTTTATAAAAACGGGAACTGTAGATATGTGTGGTATTTTTTTTATAAATATTTATATTAATAACTAACCAATCAACACCATTTGTTTGCTTTCCAAAAGAAATTTATAAAGATGTACGTGGTTAGAGGTAATTATTTTTTTTGCTCACACAGATAAAAATATTCTGTGAAATGATGAGTAATTAGCTACAAATTTGCCACATATGAAACATAAGTGTAGGTAGATAACATGAGTTTACTTAGAGAGTATAATTTACATAAATTTATTGCTTACATTTGCATAAATAAACATCACAAATTATATTTACTGACTGACATTAAATGTTAATTTAAAGAAGTAAAAAAGGAGAATTATGTTGACAGATGTAAAACGTAGAATAAATTGCAATTAAAATATAATAGAAATTCATTACACTGTATAAGGAAATAAAATTATAAATAATAATATTGTTTTGCTATAAATTATGAAATGTACATAAAATATTTGACCGAATTATTTGATACAGTCTCGTGGGAAGAATTTTTTGGCTGTCAAATAGTTTTTCTAAGTGTTATCGTCATTGGCTTACTCATGAAATTCAAAATAAATTACTGCACTTGTTTGCTTGTCGTGTATTTATGACTTTATCGAAATATTTACAGCAACTTTTTATCACTTTGTGTGAAAAAATATCAAAATTTACCGCAATATTATCATTATATAATAATGTAGGTATCTTGACAGGATATTCTTATTATCTATTTTGCAAAGACATGTTACTATTTTATTTATTATTTATAGGGAAAATATAACGCTTCATATATTTTAATATTTATGACCTGCATTTGTTTTATTTACTAATATTTATGTTCGGTATTATAAACGTCAATTAACTTTAGTTGCCTAATAAAAATATTTATTCCTTTCAATTGAAATTTTTACAACAATGTTATTTTTGTAATAAAATTGTTTGATAAGAATTTGTTCATTGCAATAAATTTACTATAGAAGTAAATTTATTCTGTCCTTTAAAATACTGGACAATAATCTAATAATACAAACAAATATTTATTCTTTTGTAAGCAACAATATTTTTCTCTAAATTTATAAACAAATATGTATTTATGTCGATAAATAACTAAAAATATAGCGTACAATAACAACCATTGAAAGCGAAATATTGCAAAAACTTGACACCACACATTTTAATATTTCATAAGTGTATCATGTCAATATTTATCAGTTCTATCTCTTTGATAAGGAAACAATACTTCGTGCAAATTTTTCAACATGCTGATATTATGCGATAATACGTGATATTCGCATTTATAATGTAAGCTGCAGTTTTGTAATGATGGGTTCTTGTGTTTCTGTTTCTCCCAAAACAGGACTGCAAGCAGAACTTTCAGCTGCACACAAGGATTCCGAGAATGTTCGGCAAAAATTACGGCATTTACAGGACGAAGTTCAGGATTACAAGCAGAAAAATTCCGAAATGGTCGAGGAAGTCCAGAAGAAAGCAGGTAAGGAATAATATTTGCACTCAAAGAACAATAATACGAATAAAAATTCATATAAGCCCACATATAATATGTGGGTTTTATATCTATCAATAAAAACATTGATGTTCTCTCTATAAAAGTTTTAAAATCTGTTTTGCAAGTCAAGGAAATTAAAAAGATTGTAACATGATATAAATGACATTTGTAAAAATATTGCACGATTCCAGTAACTGTTTACAACTGGTCTTCCAGAATAAATGGACCGATGCCAAACATTTGATGCCTGAAGGACTTTATTCCAAAATAAACTTCAAACAATTACATGTAGACAGAAAAGTAGAACATATATCGGTCAAAACTGTTTATGAACGGAGATATGTGTACATCTTTTTTTACGCTCGTAAAATTTGAAGTACACATTTAGAAATAATTTTATGTAGTGTTGGGTAGCTTAGTGGTCAGGAGGTATAAATTATTTCAAATTGAAAGCGTCACGTGTAGAAAAAGAAATGAGAATACTGAATTTACCTTGTATAAATTTTGTTTCTTGTATATATCTCTAAAGAAAAGTTTCCAAATATTTGTATTTCTCTAGTCCCGTAATAGTTTAATCTTTTTTTAAGTTACAAATTTAATTACATTTTAAATGAGTTTTTATTAAAATAGTTAAATCTAAATTTAAAAGTACATAATTAGGAAACATCTTAATAGTATAATATTATAAAAGTTTTATGAGACGGTATAATGTTTCATGACTTGTTTGGGGCACGAGGAGCGCAGTGAAAAAAGTTCCAAAAACACGAATGGAACAATACGTCGTATAAAACGAGCATAATATATTATTTATTTATACTTTGTGTCACTTATTTTATAAAAATATCCAAAATTTTAATTATAAAAATTAATTAAGTGTACTCTAGGGATATATGAAAAATATGGTAACACTGTTACATTAGTATTGGTGTTCTGTGGTAACACTGTTAAATGAAGTTGGACACTTATAACTCACATAATTCATTTATAATATTTTGAAAAAAAAATCATAGCTATATGTTTATTTAGTTTTCATATTTATAATAAATCCAAATTGCATTAAAAAATTTAAACAATATCCGATATTATTAAATCGTTTTCGATATAACAATAAAGCAATTGTTAACGCAAAGTATAAAACACAAATTTCGTATACGGTGCAGGATAAAAAAAGTACTTACCCTTAAAGACACCTAAAATTTTATAAGGAGCAACCGGTTTATTTTATAATGCGTAAAACCGTAGTTTAGGACCAGAAGTTAAATTAACTAACTAATAAAAACCTAAACTAACATGCTCGCTTCGCTGGCCCTAATATGAAAGGCAGAATTTATAGAAAAAATAAAACAAAATCATTCATTCTAAATTTATAAATTTCACTTCTGGCCCTAAACTACAGTTTAACCTTATAATGATTTTCAAATATCTCTTACTAGAACTATAAGTAAGTCGAGTCCTGCCGAATCAAATTTTACTATCAATTTTTCAAATAAAAATAACTGCAGTTTTGCACTCTCTACTTCAGAAAGAATGATATCAAGTAAACACTATTTTATAAATATATCATTACCGATATTTGCGATCAAATAAGTTTGACACACCCAGTATTAGATAATAATCCGTGTGTAATATATTTATTTATAATTGTAACCGTTTTTGTTAAAACCGCTTTTTAAATATTACAAATTAAGTTAACCGATTTTATTTTTTCGGTTATAACTTTCTTTAAACAATTCCATTTTAAATCGCAGTATAATGTTGGACAAGATAAGTAATTTTGCCGATATTTCTTTATAGAAGAGTACAAATCTCTGGAGCAAAGCAGCAAAGACCGCACCGCGCAGCTCGAATCATCCGTGAAAGACCTCACGGACAAGCTCTCCACTTTGGAGTCCCAAATGGCGAGTATTAAAGAAGAGCGAGACCGCTTGGAGAAGCGTCGCGCTGAACTAGAAGCAGAGCGAGAAGAAGAGAAACGCATCGTGCAAGAAGCCCTCGACGCGGCGACCTCCGAAAGCGAAACTATTCGACGTCGCTGGGAACAAGACTTCGAGAGACTGAGGACGGTGAATACAGACAGAGAACAACAAATGCTGGATGACTTCGAATGGAAATTAAGAGAAGTGCAAGCTGCGTGTAAGAAACGGTTGGAGGAAAAGGAAAAGCAAGTGGAACAGAGGATAAAGGAGTCGCAGAAGGATGTGGACACCAAAGTTAAACAAGCTGAGGCGCAAATGAATGAAGTAAGAACGGAAATTCATACTTAATCATAATATATGCATTCCCTAACTAACAAGAACTGTAATTATCTTTTTATGTTTTCATTTACACTATAATTTGCCTTGAGATTCAAGTAACGTGAAAATATTGATTTCCTGTGTTACATAAAGATAATAACACAAAATTAAGACGCAAATACATTCAATAAATATTTTATTGTTTTTTAAATAATCATTTTTTTCCCACATTAAATATTTGACAATTGACACATACTAGGATACTTTATTCCCTTGGCAATAAAGTGAGGGAATAAAATAAGTGACATTTATTTTAATAAGAAATTTCCTTAATTACAGAACAAAAGTTTTTTTATGTATTTCGGGAATAAACTTCTAATTTCGTTAAAAATTACAATTTCGTTGTTTAACAATTGACATGCTAGACTACTTTATTTTCTTCGCAATAAATTGAGGAAATAAAGTAAATGGCAATAATTATGTTAATAACAAATCTCCTTGACTATAGCACACATGTATTTTGAGAAAAATCTTCGTTAATTAATTACAATTTCCTTGTTTTGATAATTTATATACTAGGCTACTTTATTCTCTTGGCAATAAAGTGAGGGAATAGAGTAAATAAACTTCGTTAATTAATTACACTCTTGAGAATAAAACCTTACTTTATTTTTTTATTCCATTAATACTTTCTTCAAATAAACACGTTAATATCACGAAATTTAAATATATTTTGACCGTAGGTAACTTTCTTATTTATATTTTAATAAAAATTTAATATTCTAACCAACATATTTATTTTAATACATCGGTAGGAAAATATGACAAAATGCGCTTTTTCCTTAGGTGTTACATTTGAAATCCTACGAAGCAGAAGTGACTCAACTTCGTGGTCTAACCCACGAACAACAACACTCCTTGCGAACAATGTCTGCTCGAGTAGAAGAACTAGAATCCACCCAACAGAATCTCCACGAAGAAATCAACAAACTGCATGCGGCTATTGAAAAAGAAAAACGCGAGCAAATGTCTTTAGTGCGTAAACACGAAAAAGACTTAGCCGACAAAGAACGAGCTCTTCAAATTCGTTTAGAAAAACAACGCGGAGAAGTTGCCGTTCAGTGGGAACAGAAACTTCGTCAGGAGTGTGCTAGACTCACTGCAGAATTAGAGCAGATGCACAACGATGAAAAACAATTAGCGGTGGAATTAGTTAAAGTTCAAAAAGACAGGGAGTTCGAATCTGTTAGAGATCAATGGGAGCGAAAACTTCAACTACATTTGGAGGAGATTTCTGATCTGAAAAATACCCTTACTAGAAAAGACGACAAACATCACACGGAACTAGAACGACTGCGGACGAACACAGATCGAGATATTATGGAATTACGGCGAGAACTCGACAAAACAGACATGGCGTTCCATGAGCGGACAGAAAAATTACTGGAACAGCACGAACAAGAATTAGGTACGTTTATTCGGGAGGCGCATACATTTTATCCTCCACATATCTTATATTGCTCGACTTTGTATCTTTCAAACATTTAATTTTGCACACCTTTTATCGTACATACTATTAATCCGCGAAAAAAATATCTTACACACATTTTATCATCCACACATTTTATCATCCACACATTTTATCTTCGCCAACGTTTCATCTTTAATACATTGTAACTATACCTTTCATTAATTTTATTGTCCAAGTAATTAACATACTTATAATTAGATAAAATATTCAGTATTAAATGTTTCGGAAGATAAAATGTGTGGATGATAAAATGATTTGGAAGATAAAATGTGCGTAAGATAATTTTTTTCGCGGATTAAAAGTGTGTACGATAAAAAGTGTTCAAGATTGAATGTGTGGAAGATACAATGTCGGCAATATAACATGTGTACAGGATAAAATGTATAAGCCTCTTATTTAGTACATATTATATCTATATCTTATTTATCTAAATTTCAAATTCAGACAGGATAAACGAAGAAGCGGAAAGAAAATTGAAGGAATTAGAACAAAACTCACAAATGCAAATGAGTTCAATGCGAACAACGCTCGAACTCGTGAAAGAACAAGCAGCTAGAGAGGCGGAGGAACGAATAGAAAAACTCGAACAAGATCATCGCCGAGCAAAAGGTATCACCTCAACTCATTTGTTATTATTATTATCTTTTACATCTCCCTTATTTCTACTTTGACTTTCACAACTCTTTTTTGTTATAACTTTTTGCAAAATTACATTGCTAAGTATAAAAAATTATGCTATATTAAAATTAGATATGGTAAGTAAAAAAAAACTTAATCTTGGTAAATAATTCTATAACTATATACTTAATTATTTGTCATAGTAATTAATTCGCTTTCTACATTACTTTGTTTTGCCGAGTCAATAATAATTTTTATTAATTAAAAAATTTAAAATGTTCAGTAGAAATAACAGAAAATAGGTTTATATATAGAATGCTCAGTAAAATAATAGACGCCAAGCTTATATAATAAATGCACAGTAAAGTAATAGATTTATAATAATAGATGCACAGTTGAATAAATAAATCCTAAGTAGAAAAAATTTAGCTATATTTATGATATTTTCCATAAGTAGTAGGAATTTATATTGCAAAGCTTGTTAATTTGGCGAAATAAAAACTTTTGTATCTTTTCATTTCTTTTGCTATTGGTTCGTCAAGCGTCCATTAATAATAGGAATTTATATTGCGAAGTTTGTTAATTTGGCGAAATAAAAGTATTAAAATAAAAAAAAATGTTATATTATTTTACATTGCATATCATTAATATATACTTGTAAAATCTAATTATCAAATTAATAATATACTTAGCAAATAATTAGAAGCCAAAAGTATTTCGTATCATTTTCTTGCAGATGAATTATGGGAACGTTTAACATCCGAGAAGGACAAAGAAATCCAGCGAATAGAACAAGAATACAAAACCAAATTCGAAAAAATTAAAGAACAATTCACAATAGTCCAAAAAACACACCAAAACAAAGAAAACGATTTACTAGGAAAAATAAACAACTTAGCGGGAGAAATAACCGAGAAAACCTGCTCAATAGAAAACCTCCAAAACAACGTGGATACCCTTCACGGGGGCGTCGAGGTGTTGCGTGAGGAAATCGTTCATCAAGACCAGATGATACACAAAGTCAAAGCTGATGCAGAACAGAAAATAGGGTAACTATCTTTTCTTTCTTTCGGGTTTGGTTTCTGTCTACTTCACATTTGCTTCAAGACTATTCTACCAACAGAAGTATTTAACAGATTACACTTGCATGGTTGTTCGGTGTTGGTAGCATGCGGTAGGAATTCCTTTCCTTAGACGTAAAGACGAGGATTTTTCAGGGACACTTTTTATTCGTTTTTGATGTCAGACCAGAGAATAACTAAACCACATTCTTGTGCAGTTCGTCAAGCGAGATCGCGAGATTTGTACAGTTCGGGAAATAAAAGATGACCGGTCTCAAAAGTTACTACTACTATTTACACAAAGCTTAAGTCATTAGTTAAATTAAATCATTATTTTAGAATTAATCACATAAAGTTGTTATAAATAACGCAACTCAGAGTATATTCCATTTGTAACTTGGATCAGATTTAACTTACATTTTTTAATCCGAATAACTTATATTTCATTCCATTTAACTGGTACTGATTCAAGTGATCTACTTGTCCAAAAAGTTCAGAAAAATTAGATCCTACTGATATGAAGTGAACTGATTTTAGTGATCTGTTCTGATTCGATTGGCAAAAAAATTATGCTGGTGTTTTGACTGTACTACAATAGTTGTTCTTGTTTCATTCTTTGTGTTAAGATTCCAGGATCGTTTCTTAATTTATTAATTAGAATGTACATTAAATCCAAAACTCCACCATTTGTCAATCGGTCTTGAACAAATTTAATGTGTGGAAATGAAAGTTATGGTAAACTATTCATGCCTATGGAATAAAATGTAATAACACGTTTTCATCACTATATTTCCCTTATCACACCGATCATTGTTCATTTCCCGATCAGTAAAGATGTTTCAATATCTTTTGAGATGTTTGGTACGCACATAAGAGAAAATAGTGGGTCAATAACTCATAACAACTAGAAAATAAATATTTTGTTAAGTCAACAGTTACAAATCCAAATTGTTATTCCGTAAGACAATAACAACTGACTTTTAAGACATTTTAACATCTAAAGTATTCTTTATTTATCTACTGTTAAAGATTTATTATAATTTCAATTTAAAGTATGAGAATCATTAAGACTATTGGTTTTTATAATATAGTATAAGTCTACATTCTTAAAAATTGCACGTATATTTAAATTATATAAGTTTAAAAATGATATTTATATTCAAATAAAAACTGTTTGAGAATAGCAGTGGCGCTAGTGATGCAAACTTTTAACAAATTACAGAAAAACAGGTAAATAATACTGTCACAGATGTAAAAGAAATATTAAAAGTTTATATATAAGACACAAATTCAACTAATAAGACTTTAAAAGTACACAATTGAAGTTTACTGTGACTCAAGGTCACGTTAGATGTGTTCTTCAATTTCATTCGTCAAAATCGATGACGGCATTTTTCTCTAAATTCGATTGAGCTAGAATCCTCATTTGTAAGTTCACTTTGTAGTTCATATTTGTAATTGATAACAGCAGAAGTTATTGAATCCCACCCTAAAACAAATAGTAAAGAAATAAGAAACAGAAAAAAGTAATATGACAGCAAAAAAAATAGATTGAACAAGTCAATGTTTTTATAATTTTATCCAACACCGTGTAATTATAACGATATAAGTATGCTGTTTTTAGATAAATAAAGTAGGTCATAAGTCACTAGTGAGCTAAATATATTAGCTCACTGTTTTTTGGTTCGTATCATAGTAACTACGTTATAAAACCTTCTCTACACTATTTTGTTCCTAAATGTCATTTCGAAATTCCATCTGTCAAAAATCTTATATGTATTTTATATCAATGATTAAATTGTGTTGGATAAAATGTTGTATGGCACACGTGTGTTAATTACCTAAGTCACTTGAAAAAATACCACACTCGGCCTAGCGGCCTCGTGAACTAAACTTTTCCCATGTGACTTATCTGTAATGTAACACACTTGTACCATAAATAACTATTCTCATATAATATTGAAATATCTTTAATTTATAAACTTTTAAATTATCCTTATTATTAGTATTTATTTTGTGAAGCATATTTTTATAACTTCCATGAATAGCAAATGAAAGAAATGAATTTCGCTTGTCGGACTGTATAACTTATTTTTCCTTTTTTGTTTAAATCTGGCCAAGACAAGAAAACAGAGGAAGCAATAAAGATGACTATTTCTGTATAAATAGCCATTTTCTTTGTTGCATCCGTGTTGAGTTTAATGTTTTAATGCATTTTGTTTGTTTAACAAACGGTGTAGTGTCGGTGATGTAGCACCGGTGACGGGCGGACTTCCCCTACTGGCCGTTCTGTCCGTAGTACTATTCCCTATTCTGTCCTGGGCCATCTCCGGCTCCGATTTCCAGACTCTAGCCTTCGCGGCACTAGCTGTCTTGTTGATCTTGTGTCACTGTATGACTTAACATAGCATGCGTCGTTTCATTCACTGCCATACTTCATACGTAGACTAGTTTGCACGAAGCTTTTCATTTTTAGTTATAAGGCTCTTTGTTTCGAACAAGAAATATCGGATCGAGTAATACCAATTCGATTGGTGAATGTTCGCTTTTTGATTACTTGCATCACTTCTAACAACATGATTGCAATTCTTGTTTACGAATGGCATCAAAACAGCGATCTAAGCGATCCGATCGTGAAAACGATGAGATAGTGGTTTGTTTGGTTAAAACATTCTTCTATTCTGTGATACAAATAACAAAATGGGCATTAATAAAGACATTATTATGTATTTAAATAAAATTATATTTCAATGCAATTTGCAAGTAAAAAATTACTTAGAGACAAATAGTACTTTTGTTTATATTTGACTCCAAATAATTTTCGCGCTTTCAACACAAAAAAATTTCTGCTAATATTAAAGGTGTTATCACACGAAAGCAATATCGACGACTTCGAAATCGACAATTTTTTCTTCTACCCTCTAAAAATCTTGAGTATTTAGTTCCTTCCAATTGGCAGATCTTGCAAAAAAAATGAACCTTTTTTTTCTTTAAATCGAACCTATAATGTCTAATTTGTTGCTCTATATGATGTAATTAATTTTTGTTTCTATTTTATGTTATATAATATCGTTTTAAAATATCATACTAAAAAAATCGCAAAAATTGTAACGTCTGTAGGTTCTGGTGTGAACTTAACCACGTATGGGTGGCAGATCCCAAATATTATGGTTTGGCGCGTTTGAAAGTTGATAAAGTAGACAGTCTGTGATTTATAGCATTGTAAGGCTTTTGAGTGCACTATATTTGCACAAGATTATTCAATTCCTTTTCAATAGTAAACGACATAATTGACAACTGTCAGAATCGATAACTCTCACGAAAATTTTCGCGTATGACCGAAAACTGGTTGTTCGAATTGACTGATACAATCACACGAGAAAAGTTACTGGAAATAAGAAAAGTTGTCACAAATTGGAACAAGTTGTCGATATTGTCTCGTGTGATAATACTTTTATTTTTAATGATCGTTGTTTATAACTAGAAAATATTGCAAATCACCCAGAATTGTTCTTTCGGGTGGTATTCGTGACGTCACGTGATTAGTTCGCACCAATCAAATTGGGATTGCTCGATCCGATTTTTCTTGGTCGAAAAAAGTGCCTATGGTGAGGGAGTTTGCGCTGGTGTCCATTAATTTTTCTTTTAATTTTCTTGCATTTCTTCTTGCATTTTATTTTCTGTTTTGAGTTATTTGTTGTACCAAAGAATTGTTTTTTTGTATATAATAAATTATTTTAAAATATCATTGCATTTTTTATGCTTTTTCAGTTGCTTTTAAATATAATAAACGTTTTTTATATCAAAATAATGGACACTAATTTACAGCAGTGGATAATTTTTCACTTTTGATACCATATTACTAATAATTCACTGCTGCTCATATAACGCCAAATTACATTTATACGTTTTTGTATTTGTACACACCACATATCATACATAAGGAGAGAATACATTTGCAACGGAATGTGAAGTAGGCGGGATTGAAACCTATCCTTATTTCCCTCTATAACGTGTGTGTTGTACGTGTCCGTGCCTGTCCCGTTGCGTTTCCCTGGCCGCCGTCTCCAGAGAGCTGCAGCACGCTCTGAAGGTGGAACGCGACACCCTGCAGGTCGAGAGGGAGGAACACATCGAGGAAATCACGCACATTCAGAAACAAGCGCAAGCCAATTTAGATCAACTGCAGCGAAGGTGTCAGTGCCTTACCAAGCTGTAAGTTCTCATAAACAAAAAAGATATGACCTCCCGCCACTGTAGTATATTTTATTCGACAGCTAAATGCAAAACCTAGTATAGTTCTTGTGAGAGATATTTGAAAATGAGTTATGGAGTGTTGGGTAGGTTAGTGGACAGGTGTCATCAATTATTTCAAATCGAAGACATAACTTCAAGAGAAATTAATGGGCCAAACTTATATTTAAATTTTGTTTCTTACAGGTACCTTTAAAGAAAATTTTAAATAACTGTATGTATTTTTCTCTGTTTCGGAAATAGAATATCATATTCCAGCACGCTTATTGATGTTAGAAGGAGCTTCATTCTTAAACGATTTTTGGTTATATTTTGTTATTTGAGATTGGCATGACTGCATTAAATACACAAAATATCTAGGCAACTGACCTAGCACCTAGGCAACAGACGAAACGGAAATCACTGTCACCAACCTAACTATGCTAGCAAAAAAATCCCTTAATGGAAATTGTCAAATATTATTATAAAAAATAATGTAAATAAAAGCCGAAACAGAGAAAATAGTATAAAACATTCGTTATAGAAGGCAATTCAAGCACTCGTTCGTTCGGGCACTCGCTGCTTCGCGCTCGTTCCCGAAATTCAAACTCGTGCTTGAAAAGGTTGCCTTCTACAACTTATGTTTTAATATACTATTCTAATCCCATATTTTAATCTCTTCTCAAGCTACAAATTTAATTACATTTAAAATGCATTATTATAAAAATGCTTTAATCTAGATTTAAAAGTATATAATTACAAAACATCTTAAACACAAATATCAGATACGATCCAGGACAGAAAAAAACTATCTGCCTAAAGGAATCTTTACCGCAAGTTACGTAAAACTTTATAAGTAGCAATTTTTCTTGCATCTCGTACAAGAGTTTTTTTAGTGAATTTTATATAAGATGATAAAAACATTTGATTCTTAATGAAATACAATGGTTTAAACTTTCAAAATTTTGAAATATACTACTTTATAAATGACTTACGTGGTTTTGTTATTAAAATCTTGAAATAGAATAGATTTATGAGGTTTTGAAATAATAACAAAAATAGTATATTACAATACAAATGAAGAAACAAAGAATTTTTATCTCCAAAGTGTCAGTTTTAATCACAATGATAATTTTCTTCGACTATAAGCTATACTTTCTATTATTTTAACATTTATGTTCTTACTCAAATTAACAATCTTGTAAATCTAACGTCTCAAGTAAAAATGATATAAAACTGAAAATCTCCTAAGTCAAATTTTTGAATTTAACTACAGGTAGAAATAATTTTACGAATTTCCAACAGATGTAGGTCTTCTGTTATGAACTAGGAGTTATAAAGTTTTTCAGCTCAGGAGATATTGACTTTTTAAACTGTTGCGCCAATTAAACAAAAATGAACTTACAAGGTTTTGCAATTTAACCATCGAAATATATTTTTCGTTCTAGTATATTAACTTTGTAGTTTTAAAATAAGTTTATGATAGTTCAGAATATTTTTAATTGATACCTAAAATTTGCATCTAATTTGTAATACATGTAAATTTACTAATGCCAAGCCGGAACTGTATTGAAAATAGAAAAAATACAGTTATTTTTGGCGTAATAAAAACCGGAACCGAACTTATTTGAGTCGCGCATACCAAAATGCCAAAATTAGAGTAGTTTTATTAGGAAAAACGGTTTAAAGCGCCAAGGAAAGTATTAGTTTTATGTATCGTAAAGTTATTGTGGACGAAAAATCGTCACAAACCTTCACACTCGAGAATTTTGACCAAAAATATTCCTCTTTTTATCTACTTATAGATAGGCGGGAGGTAAAAATGTTTGCAAGTAAATCATAAATTTGTTACATGAGTATTAAAATTTATTGTTAGATTTGAAGATATGCGGTCCAGATACGACAAACGCGAAAGCCGTCCTGAAGACTTAAACCTAATATCTGACTTGCGAGGAATAATCGCGGAACAAGAACGAGATTTGGCAGTTTTGAACGAAGAAAAAAGGTATTTCCAAATGAAATTAATGAAACAACAAAGCAGCGAAGAAGAAAGTTCCTCTCCGGCGACCGACCAGTGGAAAGACGGAGAAGAATACCTGGAAACTCGATCAAACTCTGTCGAATCTCTCGAAAGTTCTGAATCGGAAGAATCGGAAACGATACCGGGATAAATTAAGCAAGTAATTTTTCTTTTTTGTTCCTATGTAAAGTTACGTGAATATACTTTACACTAAATTATGAATTGGAAATAATGTGTCGTATTTAACTTCGAGTTAAATTAAAGTTCACATTTAACAATTTAAGTCTCCTTTTTGGACAGTAAGTTATATTTTTTAAAGTTCACGTTCAGATTTGGATTTGCATTCGTCCTTTGTGTTCAATGAGTGTGGCGAAACGTATTGCAAATGTGTCTCTTACTTATTCTAGTCAGAATAAACTATGAATATCTTGTTATTGTGATGTGATGCGATAACAGACAATAAATACTTATTTAAACAACTTGTATCAAGTCGTTTTCTTGTTTTTAAGTAAATAACTTTCATTTACTTTATTTATCTAACATACTTTAGTATAAAATGCAACTAATATTTGCAAGTAGTACATTCACGTAATGATCACAGATTATCACAAAACAAACACTTCAAAGAAAATAGAATATTCATTACATATATCATTATAATTTGTGGTACTACATTCCATGATGGAACAGGGCCTAAAGTACCTAAGGTACTTGTTACGTGACAAGTTTTACTTGCACTTTAGTGGAATAGGTTCTTAATATGCAGCCTCCATAGTGGATTCCAAACTACCCGGATACATCGGTACCTTTATGCGGAAATTGAGCGATTATGAATTATACGAATAATTATAACTTAAAATGTAATCAAAAGTTAAAATTATGTTTCCATTTATTTATTATTAATTATTTATCATCGAACTTTTATGACGTCACAAGTAAGTTATGAGCATGTGTAAAAGAGATGGTGAGACCTGTTGCCATGGGAAACCAACGCGCGATTTTCTAATAAATTGAAGTATTTTTATTTAATTTAATAATCGAATAATACGTTTAAATGTTTAAAAGTAAGAAAAACACTAGATTTCCAAGTTTTATAAAAATTTAACTAAATTTGGTCGGATACTAGTTCAAAACATTTTGAAGTAGAGTGGGTGTAGTTAATTAAATAATAAAACAAAGCTGTACTTAATAGAATTTTGTAATACAAATAGAAATTGAAATTTTATTTTTTTCTTCAAAAAATTCCTCCATTTTAATAATATTTGAATGATGGAATTTAGTAATGTTAGAAAATTGTTCTCTACATCTTAATTATTTTTTTAAAAATTGCTTTAAATTAATTTACTCTTTTGAAACCGTTTCGACTATGCATTTTAACGAGACAAAACGTTGATGTCAGATACAAAAACAATTTGAAAACCATGTTGAAAACGGTTCGTCGCCAAAAACAGCTTTAAATTTCCTCAAAACACACTAAGTAAATGCCCATTTTACAACAAAGTTAAAAATAAAACAACAATTACATATTTGGGAATAATATTTATATTTTATTTATTAAATGCATTACATGAGAAAATAATTCGATTATAAAATGTGTAGTTGCACTGCGTACCTTTAGAAAGGATAATACTTGTGACTTGTTGCACTGAAAAGAAAAATGTTTATAAGTACTTGATAAAGAAAGTACAAAATAAAAACTTACTCTCCCAAAGGACAAATCCTTCCATTGCAGTCAAAGCTGTCGATGAGAGCAATATCGTCATTAGTCAATTCAAAATCGAAAATATCAATATTTTGGGCAATTCTAGCTCTTGTGACGGATTTCGGAATGACGATATTTCCACGTTGAACTTGATAACGTAAAACAATTTGCGCTGTAGACTTTCCATATTTTTCTGCAAGAGCTTTAAGTTTTGCATCGTCCAACAATTGTGGGTCACCAGGTTTGGCCCAAGGTCTGTCTGGAGATCCCAAAGGAGAGTATCCCGTAACTGTAATTCCTCTGGACGCACAGTGAGCCATCAATTGTTTCTGATTCAAGTACGGATGGCATTCAATCTGATTATTAACTGGTTTAATTGTGCAGTTAGCTAGTATTCTATCAATCTGTTCAGGATTAAAATTTGAAAGACCAATAGACCTGACTAATCCTTTTTGAACTAACTGTTCCATTGCTTTCCAAGTATCCAAATAATCAACATCACTGAATAGTAGTTTTCCATCTGATCCTCTTGGAAACAGTTCGCCTTCTTCTTTATACGCAGGTGGCCAGTGAATAAGATACAAATCTAAGTATTCCAAATTTAAATTTTTGAGGGTCTCTCGCAGAACTGGTTCAACTAAGTCAGGTCGGTGGAAAGTGTTCCATAATTTGCTGGTGATGAAAACATCTTCGCGTTTGATAACACCTTCTGCTATTTTAGCAGAAAGGGCAGCACCAACTTCTTTCTCGTTGCCGTAAATGTAAGCACAGTCGATGTGGCGGTATCCAATGTCGATGGCATCTTTCACAGCTTGGGTCACCTCACCAGGTTTGGACTAAATCAGTTTTTTATAAGTATTTCTAAGTTCTAACCTATAAACGTTTGTTTCTTACCTTCCAAGTTCCCAAACCAAATACAGGAATCTCTCTGCCATTGTTAAACTTTAGTGTAGGTACTTGAACCATTTTTACAATTGTTTTAAAAGTGTACTAACTACTATTCTCACACGAAGTTGTAATCGCGTCTGAGTCGTCCAACCGGCGAGCAATCAATTTATAATGGACGGAATTGTTATCAATTATTGCGCAATAAATTAGAATTATCATTCACTTGATGAAGTGTTTGGAATTGGAATAATTTTTAGATTTATAACTACCCTTGAAAATTCTAAATTAATCTTAACCGTTTCTTAGTTATTTATAACTGATTAATGAGAAATAAATGTAAAACAATAATAAAAAACAGTCATAAATTAGAATCATGTCCTTGACAAAAGTTTTAAATTTTTTGGATTTAGTGACACAACAAAAATTTTGTTCTAGATAGATTATCAATAGTTATCGCACAAAATAAATACATCCATGCAAAAATATTACTAGTCATCATTTTATTATACAGTAATATATTTATTCTAAAAATAACAAATTAACAATATACATAATCTTCCTCCCCTCTATATTTCTGGTGTAGGAGTAACAATATATATTTCTTTAATATTCAATATTAAAAGGATAGTATTTATGTTCACTACTTTCGTAGAATTCACAAACTCTTACATTAGTATTAAATGCATCCATGATAGCAATGTCTTCAGGTTGTAAATTAAAATCAAACAAGCTGATATTTTCAATAATCCTCTTCTTATTTGTTGATTTTGGAATGATGCTAATGCCGAGTGACAACTAAAAATGCAAATATAAGTAAATAATAAATGCAAATATTATATAATTTACCAAGTATTTCAAGACAACTTGAGCCGGAGTTCTCCCGTATTTTTTTGCAACTTTAACAATTTCAGCATCGTCTAAGAAACTGCAATGTCCAGTCGGTCTTCCCAAAGGACAGTAACCAACCACTGTGATGTCTTTAGATCGACAAAATTCAATAAGTTGTCTTTGATTTATCAGAGGATTGACTTCGATTTGATTGTTAACGGGTCTTATTTTCGCATGTTGAAGAAGTCTGGTAATTTGCTCGCTGTTAAAATTGGATATACCAATACTTTTACACAATCCTTGCTTCACGCAATCTTCCATTCCACGCCATGTATCCAAGTAATCAACATCGCTGAATACGTTTTTTCCGTTCTTCATAGGCCAGAGGTCTTCACCTTCCTGGAAAGATCAGCAGATTATTTATCTGTGATTAATATAAACAACAAGATAAGAGTAATTGAATTTGATAAATTTTAATGGAATTTTGGAATTAAACATACCTTCCAAGCAAAGGGCCAATGTATCAAATAAAGATCAACATAATCTAATCCAAGATTTTGTAGACTTCTTTTGCAAGTCGGTACTACCATTTCATATGGATGAAACGTATTCCATAACTGTAAAAAACATTTAAGAAATTAAAAACACTTTACCGGTTTCAGAATATTAAGCCTTTGATTACAAAGACAACTGTATGCTGGTAAAAAGTCATAAATGTACATGTGCTGTAATATTATTACCGTACTGATTTGTCAAAATAACATGAGACAATTGGATAATAAAACTGTAACCAATATTAAAAAGGGAATTTTATAAAATAACATTTATTAATAGTCTTAATTTTCTGGATAAAACCGTAGTGTAGGACCGGAAGTTAAATTATCTGCTGAATGGTAATGCGAATTTATTAAAATTTAAAAAATCTGAGCTAACTTCGTTCGCCCTAATACGACAAAGAGAGTATTTATAGAAAAAATAGAACAAATTCATGCACTGTAAATATATAAAATTCAGGACCAGCCTAAACTACGGTTTAACCATTTTCTGAAACCGGTAAACCATTTCAGAAACCACGGATGTTATGAATTATACCAAACTTTAGATGTCTTAAAATCTTTGCTCTTTGAGCTCCGAATTCAATTAACATCTGCGGCGGTTATGATACTCATACCAATCCTAAGTATGTTAATAGCTATTACGTCAATTCTTACTTTTGTTGTGATGTACAAATCTTCTCTCTTTACAGTTCCATCGGAAATTTTTGCACGGATGCCTTCACCAACTTCCTTTTCATTACCGTATAAAAAAGCACAATCGAAATGCCGGTAACCGGCATCTATAGCATCCTTTACTGCCTGAGCAACTTCACCACGTCCAGCCTAAAATCAACAGTTGTTATCATGTAAATAAATCATATTTGTTTTTAACTTACCTGCCATGTTCCAAGCCCCACAACGGGGAGTTCAGAACCATCATTTTGTTTCAAAACTGGCACCGACATATTCACTGTAGACTACCAGAAGGCGAATATTATCTTATTAGTTTCAGATAATTTACACCAAAGAGGAAAAATAATGTCCTTGTTCAAATTAAGATAATTTACACCAAAAAAGAAAGATAATATCCTTGTTCAATTTAACATGTTGTGGTTAGAGGTCAAAGCTAGTTGGAATAGAAACAAAAGATATTTTGAATGAAGAACACAATTTTGTACCTCTTGTGGCTACCCCTAAATTTTGGTAATTTTTCTGTAGATGCCCCTTAGTATCTACAACTTAGGTACTAAGTTTAAATGTTTTCCATTAATGGGTGTGGGAAGTAGAATTAATTTTGCGAAATATCTTCAAGTAAACTATCACTTGTGGCCAACCCAAAATTTTGGTAATTTTTTTACAGATGCCCCTTAGTATCTACAACTTAGATACTAAATTTAAATGCTTTTCATTAATGGGTGTGGGAAATACAATTAATTTTACGAAATATCTTCAAGTAAACTACCTCTTATGGCCACCCCCAAAATTTGGTAATTTTTTTACAGATGCTCCTTCGTATCTACTGGTATCTACAATTCAGATATCAAGTTTCATTTTTTTCTTGTAATGAATTTGGGAAATAGAATTAATTTTTCAAAAAATTTTCAAGTAGGGGTGGCCACAAGCTACCCCTTGTGGCCACCCCTAAATTTTGATAATTTTTTCATAGATGCTTCTTAGTAACTACAACTTAAATACCAAGTTTTAATTTTTTCCTTTTCTGGGTTTGGGAGATATAATTAATTTTTCGAAAGACGGGCTGTGTCCTAATCAGAATTTAGTGCGTTCAAACGACGTCCGAACGGAGCGCTACGCACTAGTATTATTTTGGAAAACAGCCCTTGGCTGTCTTCCAAATTAGTTTTAGTTCATAGTATAGTATGTATTCCAATGTTTCATTTAGTGTGTAGTGCAAGTCTTTAAAAGTGTTTATTATTAAATAATTTAAAGTATGTTTGAGTACAAGACATTCATCTACATTTAATTCTATGTATTTTATCTAAATATGGACTTTTTAAATGCAATAATAAATAAGTATACATTACATATTTTTACGCTAGTTTAAGGATTGGACAAACTAACAGCTATCTATACAACAAGAGAAAATATTTTGGTTCTCATACAGGAAAATGACAAGATTTATATTTTAGACTAAGAAATGAAGATATTTGTAACCGTTGAGAAGTTACGAGTCAGGGAAAGGAAAGTTTTCCAGACGATGTTTAGAGGTAAATAAGTGAATATATTTATAATTTTACATTTTGTAAGCGATTGTATTTTGACAGAGAGTTGTCCGGAGCTGTTGCAAGACATTGCGGAGAGACATACTAATCGGACACCTGGAGAACGTGACCAGCGAACCGGCCGCATCGTCCATTCAAGGTGAGTGAAATCTGGAGCAGAAATCTATCCAAATCCATGTCCCAGGAAGTTTCCAAACAATTCTGTTGTGTTAATTTCATCCTTAAATGTGTATTTCCTTTATTCAATAAAGTTTTTCCTGTGAAAGTGTTTCTTTATTTCATCCTTTCAGCTCCAAACAAATCCAGAAGTGTTTCGTGAATAAATTCAACTTAAAACGTGTTTATATTATTGCAGAAGCTGTTGCAGACCTGTGGCTGAAACTCAACACAAGGTAAGTGGGGAAATCACCACTTAAATTAGTAATAAAAGTTGTGAAATCTAACTTGTGCCTATTTTTTTGCCGAATGTATCTCCTACGCGGTTAAACACACAAAACTGTGCGTGTGTTTTTGTTTCATAGTTAATTGAGTCATTTTCTTTTTAAAATGTATCATGTATATCATGCATGTATTTAATATTAACATTAGAATGTTAACAACTATGGCTTGAAAGAGAACAGCGATTTTAGAATTTAAATATAATTTGAATGCAGTTATGTAAGCATCAACATCAATTAACGCTAAATTAAATTTTAAAAATAACATAATTTTGCTCTATATATCACTTGTACTTACTACACATGTATTTAAATTCTGTACCCTTACAGATTTTATGTATCCCTTTTAATAAAAGCACCCCTATATACATTATAAGTATATGTACTTATTAAAAACGAAGATGGTTACTGGAAATCAGCCACTCTTTATTGAATTCAACCTCTATAGTTTCGACCTCACATGGGTCTTCTTCAGGAGATGAATTTAAAAATTTGTGGTTTTATGTTTGTAATAAATTGATATTTTTTCAACATGAATATAGTCAAAAATCGAAGTAAAATAAATATAAATTATTTTGTTAAACATTAAAATGAACAAAACCCTAACGGACAACTTATATATACTGTAGGGTGTGATAAACCGTTTTTTCATTTTATATATATTTTATATTTCTAATTAAAATTAGATCGACATTTGTTAATTTTAATGTTTAACAAAATAATTTATATTTATTTTACTTCGATTTTTGACTATTTTCATGTTGAAAAAATATCAATTTATTACAAACATAAAACCACAAATTTTTAAATTCATCTCCTGAAGAAGACCCATGTGGGGTCGAAACTATAGAGGTTGAATTCAATAAAGAGTGGCTGATTTCCAGTAAACATCTTCGTTTTTAATATTAACACCTAGCCAAGAAATATCCCATCTCTCATATGTACTTATGTTGTAATATACTGTGTTATTTTCTTGTGTCCGATTTTGATGAAACTTGGCATAAATAATTTTTTGTTGGGATTAAAATTCTAAGCATTTTTTATTTAAAAAAATTTCTTATCCTATGTTTCATTTTAAAGATAATTGCTTAAGTACATATTTGTCTTAAAGATAAGTTCTGTTCGAAACTTCTTCAAGAGAACTACCACTTTGGAGTGCCCCATAAAATTGGTAATATATTTAGAGATGTAGCATCAAGTTCTTAGTCTAAATACAATATTTGAGATCACTACCCCTAATAATATAGACAACAAAAAATAATTTGTTAAAAATTTTCAAGTAAACTACACTTATAAGTTGCACTAAAAATTTTATATATTTTTTATGAATGTAGTACTGGAAGCTTAGTTCATATGTAAAGTTTAAAAATTTTCACGTCAATATTATGGGGGTAAAATAATGCTCTATTTGCGGAACTTCAATCGCGAATTACGTAAGAACGAAGCGAGAGCGCCAAAAACGGACACCGGCACGGGAAGCGGAAGGGTCGAATTAAGGGGATGACATGTCTAACTCCGAAAATTTGGGGTTCAAGGTCAAAAACCATGGGCTATAGTCCAGGGTTTTTTACGATGCAACTAATTAGTGAAATTAGAGGAAAAAAGTATGCTATCCTATAGAGTCAACCGTGAAAATAACGAATCTGATGTCCGTTTTGTGCGCCAACCCCTAGTTTAGGGGTAATTCACATTTCCTCTCAATTAAATTTTTTGTTTCCGATTACGATGAAACTTTGCATACATGAAGTAGGGACCTAAACTTAGTACGGAATATAACTTGAGCCCTTAAGGGTTGATGGTAAGGGAGTTATTAAACTTAAAAGTGGGATTTTGGAAAGGATGTAAATATTAATCTTAGAGAAAAACTTTATTAGAATTTTTTGTTTAGAATGAAATTCTCAGCAAATTTTATTTAAAAAAATTTTCTTGTCTGATTTTTCCTTTTACAGAAAATGGAACTTTACTTGACCGTTATATATGATAGATAGAGTAAAGTACAAAGAGGGTTTTAAAGACCAGTCATTCTTCTAATTCGACTCTGTAGATTTTGAATCTGTTGTCCAAATTGCACACCCACCCTTAGTTGATGATGTAATATGATGTATATAATATTTATTACTGTTATTCTTGTTATTTAGTTTTTAATTCTTATTTTTCTGATTGTTTAGGGGATAAATGATCTGCACTTCAATCCTGGATGCGGCAGCCACAGTTCCTGTGTAAATCGGAGAAAATCAAGCCGAATCACCAATAAATTCCAATATATTTTTTTAACTAATCACGAAACTATGATTAAACTCATATTATTTTTTAATTTTAATATTATTTTGTCATGTAACACTTTAATAATAAAAATACGGTTTGGCCAGAAAATAATATTTGTAGACAATTTTACATATTAAGTCATCTGTTGGTATATATTGGAACTAGTTAAACTTTACTATAAATTTCGATTTGTTGGAAGGGGAAAATATGAAATGTAAAGCGCCTAAATTTTAAAATGTATTTATATATTTATTATTGGATGTGCCAGGTCTACTTTATATCAAGTATTTTACGTTGCATTTAATAAAAATTTATTAATATTTTGAGACAACCCTTAGAAGTATTTCTTTTGAAAATATTTCAGAAATAAATTCTTATTTCTTGTATTACTGTAAATTTACTTAATTTTTGTTAAATACTCCTTTCAATTAAAAAATATAAATAATTTAAATGTTCACCAGGATTCAAACTCAAGATTTTAGGATAAAATTAAGTGCAACAATAGTAAATTTATAAATAATTATTAAGTGAAGTATCTATAACATGTACATTTCACTGTACCATATATTCTGATATAACTAAAAATTAATGATAAATGTATACAATACAAATATTTTAATTTATGAAAAACATATGAATAAACTAATTTTTGCACTGGAAAAGTATTCACAAATGATTTTTTAAAATTTATTTATTAAGAATGTACATGTTATCAATATAATTTACAATAAAATTACAACAGATTACAATAATCACCCTGAAAATTCAAAAGAGTAACCACTGCCGAAACTATGTGGCTTCCCGGGTTCATCATGATACTCTGGCTCGTTTTGGATGACATTATTACTGGGCGAGGTGTCTTCAGCTGGAGGACTCTTGTAGGTGAGGTACCGGGGCAGAGCTTGCAATGCTGGTACAACTGAGGGTTGTTCAGGACGAGGGAATGCTTGAGTGTACCTGTCTTCAGAGAAAGTCTGGGGCCGACCAGATAAGTCGAATTGTTGGTAGATGGGTTGTTGTATCGGTTGGGGTTGGGGTTGTTGTTGGTGTTGTTGTTGGGGTACGTGCGGAGCGCTTTCTGGGGTTCGGTGAGGGCCTTCCAGAATGCGGAAGCCTTCTTTGCCTGCTGTGTACTTCACCTGGGGATTAAAGGTAAAATGTGAGTTGTAGTTTGGTCAGACTGCTTTCAATAATCACGTAGAAACAACAAACAAAATGAAAAAAAAAATAGATACTAAGGATAAATAATTCAGACAATACTTGGAATATCAAAAACTAAAAGAACCGGCTAAAAATAAATATGAATTTTAGGTGAAAATCTCAAAGACATATAACAGTAAAATAGATGAAGTTTGAAGCCATAGCACAGAACAGGTTTACTCAGAAGCGACAGTAAGACAGAGAAACGAAAATTAGAGAGAAATGGGGAAAGTCAACAAATTTAAAGGGCTCATTGTTTAAAATCGGAAAGTTTCGTCACATCTTAGAGAGAGATAGGGGAAGTCAGCAAATTTAAAGGTCTACACAATGCTCCAAGGTAATAGAACTGAATAGGGTAATATGAAAGGTACCGACACGGAGTGTCGCTTCTGTATATAACTATTCTGTGGTCATAGTTAATAGTGTAAGCTACAAGGAATGTAAGTACATTATAACATACAAGGTGGTATGTTTATTACATATTTCGCGCCACCAGCAGCATTTAACAAATAATATTAAAGTATTTTTGGAAAATGTGAGCCACTTGACAGTTCAAATTAATTTGCAACTTTTTATAGTTAACTTTATGTTTTTAGACGATCAAATGTATATAAAATTAGTATGATTTTTACAATTATCCTACTAGTAGGACAGTTATTTTCTGTAACACTCCGCTAACAATGGTTATCAAATAATAAATGTTATCAGTCACTTTCGAATTATGTTGCTACAAAAGTAAATAATGCTTATGTCAACAGTGGCGCGAAATACTTATTTATGCAACTAGTGTGTAAAGTAAGTGTTTTTTAGTCGAGTACGGGAATTATAGCACGAGATAAAAAAAACATTATGTTATACACTTGTTGCATACTACATTTTTCCTACAACCGAAATATTAATAAATATTAATTTCAAAAGTAAATAAAACCATTGACAAATGTGTTTACGTTGCCAAGCATTAAAAATTAAGAGTAGAGACAGGAAAAAAGAATAAAATTCAAGGAAAGAGAAAGAAATACTCAAAACTTAATTCTATAAGAACACTGACAAGTAATAAGAAAAGAAGATGAAAACAAGAAATTAACAAAATGAGGACAAGTAAGAAAAGCTTACTACAAAAGAAATGGGTATTTTACGATAAAAATAAAAAGGCGACGAATAAATCTAGAACATATACTAGGTACGAATTGCATCAGAGAAATTGGGACATACAAAAGATTAAAAGAGGTTCTGTTGAAAGAAATAATTAAGAAGGGGAAGATTATGGCTCTATTCTGAGCAAAAATGTAAGTTTTACAGATCTGTAAATCTATAAATAATGAACAAATTATTCAACAAAAATAGATACATTTTTGTCAGTTTTTTACAGATTTACAGATCTGCAAGTCTTATAGATTTGTTCAGAATTGGTCTATAAATGTATGACTATGTGCTATAATTAAAGTGTAAACACAAATGTAGATTGTGAGTCAATTGTCAAATTAAATATTATAATCATCAAACCGTGATTTGCTGTCCATGGGGATCAACATAAGAGTACTCCCCAGTCCTAGTCCCATCTGGATTTATAGTCTCTCCTTGCTGCAAGCCATTGTCTGTCTGGAAAGCGTATTTGAATCCCCCATCATGTGTCTGGGCTTGCCTGTGTGACAAAATCAGTGGATTGGGTGTAACGGGTCTTGATGGTTCGTAGCTTGGCCTCTGTACAGGTTCAGGGTACGGTACACGAATCGGAGCTGAAGGCCTAAGTTGTGGACCAGGAAGATGAGCAGGAGCCGGATTGCGGTATTGCGCATGGTATTGGCCACAGCTCAGCAGGAATAGATACAAGAAGATTGATAGACAAAGCTAGAAAAAATAAATACAGTTAAGCAGGGATGATATAAAATGCAAAATTGGAACATACGAAAATTATCACATGTAAAATTAACAGTTTGTGTCACATAAAAAATTATATACAAAATAAAATTCTTTCAGTAACAAAATAATAATATAGGTACATATTTAAATATATCATCAGTTCATGAAATAATAAAATATACATTAATATCTCTACCGCAATGAACAATATCCAAAATGTTAAATCACTAGTCTATTATTAGTCTATTTACGCTTATCGCGATCTGAAATTTATTTTATTTTTAATTTCCGAATAATTGCAGGCGTTTAGCATTTTAGGCAATACTTATATCTGTGGTTAATAGAAGGCTCAAAAACAGCAAACTTGGATGGTAAAAAAATTAAGTGTACCATACAACAAATATGAGGCGTATACATTTTATCTTCTACACATGTTATATTGCTCGACATTGTATCTTGTACAAATTCAATTTTGCACACCTTTTTTCGTGCACACTTTTCATCCGCGAAATCCACACATTTTATGTTCCACACATTTAGCACTGAATATTTTATCTAATTATAAATACGTTAATTGCATGAGCAATAACATAAATGAAAGGTATAATTACAATGTTTTAAAGAAGAAACGTTGGTGAAGATAAAAAACATAAAGTCGAGCAATATAACATGTGTGGAGGATAAAAAGATAAAATGCATACGCCTCACAAATAATAGATGAATCTTTAAATGAAATTAAATACTTGCTAAAAAAAACTTTGGTTCTATAAAAACAAAAACACATTTTAAGAAGAAATGTCAAAAAAAAACGCAATGATTCAAAAACAAATTCAGAATACTATTTAAAAAATTGCTTCAACCAATCAAATAAGTAATAAATATAAATTTACGATGGATATGTTAATTGAACTCGCCCATTTGATTTTTTAACAAATTTATTATTTGTACAATCCGCAAAAAACATTTATAGGCCAATTCTGAACAAATCTGTAAGTCTTACAGATCTATAAATCTGTAAATAATGAACAAAATCGCAACAAAACCAGTCGCTCTTATGCATAATTTTAATTACTCAACAAAAATTGATGCGTTTTTGTCAGTTTTTTACAGACTTACAGATTTGTAAGACTTACAGATTTATTCAGAATTGGTCCATTAGCTTCTTCATAATCTATTTTAAAAATTAAGAATGAAGCAAATCTTTCTTGTACGGAAGAATTCCTCAGATATGATTCAGTTGTAACTGTGACATGGCAGCCTTTTACAGTTTTGATTAATCAATGTGCTATTGGTAGTTTGTAGTTTCAAAAACGGTTCTAGCTACGCCACTGTGTGCTCTGTGTTTTCGAACACATTCTGTTAATATTTCATTGAAATAAATAAGCCTAAATCTCAGGGGAGTTCAGCGAAGCGAGATTTGAAAATATTCAATGTCTGCGAAAATATTTTTAATCGGTGGTACACACAGAATTTTGTTTACGATCAAATAGTAATAATCTTAACCATTTTTATTATTAATAACTTGTAATAATATTATACGGAGAGCAGTGTCACAGTTGGTTAGTGCTTTCCGATTTGAACTGAGTGAAGTTGTCACGAAACTAGTACTTTAAAGGTATATGAGTTCCTGTTCTAAGATTGTTGTGACAGAGATGAAGATGTATTTATATTATAGTAATAAAAAGAGGTCTGTAAATGTTTGTAGACCATTGTTAATAGCAACTAAACCTTTCAGATCATAAACAATAAATAAATATTTTAAGAAAATAATATATCTTATTTCCTGTTGTATAATTAATTTCCAATACGAGTTCACTTGATCTATGATATAATGTGAATGGAAATATTTGAAAAAACCTTAACTAGAAAGTTCATTAATAGTCGACAAAATACGCGTATATATACGTAACAATCGCAATTACATAGCGCAGCGTATAGCACATGTCCCACCAGAGAAAAATCGCAGTACAAGGGAAAGTAATATGGGTTACCGGTTCCAATAATTGACTTCAAAATGCAATATTTTCTGTCAATGCTCTTTACGTAATTGTGTTCTGTAACATAGATTACAGAGTGAAATAGTAAATGTAATATGGTCATTTAATTACAAACAAATTTCCTCCATACGAAATAAAGTATCTTTGATAAGAAAATTACTGCATTTCAAAGATTTCTCTAATACTCATGTCGTGAACTAATTCCTGTTTAATAACATTATAAATTCATATGATTTAATTACTAGATTAACTCGGATGATATAATTAAAGTGAAACTTGGAGTATTGATGTTTTTATTGTTTTCTAAAAGACTCGAAGGTCAAGAACATCGAAGGCTACTGATCTAGAAATGAAATTCACCTTCTGGGTTTTTTGTTTTTCTTTTATTTCATTATGATTCATGTGAGGTACTCTCTCTAACCATTTACATACATGATAATACGTTGTAAGTGATAATATATCACTTATTTCAATTTGTTTGTTTTTAAACTGAATGCATTATAATTTTTATAGTTTAAATGGTGTAAATATATCGTTTTCTATATTTCCAATAATTTAAAATATTAGTATATTATTCAATGAGCATGTAATGTGTGCAATTACTTATGAGAACGAAGTTTGCCAACACGAGCAAAAGCGAGTGTTGTAAATAATTCGAATGAGTAATAGCTATTACATGCGAATTGAATACTATAAATTATAACATGAAAAATTTATATTTATTATAATCAAATATGTCATCACACTTTGACAGATAAATAATAATAATAATAATAGCTCTCGTCACTGTTTCACAGCGCAAAGCAATTATTTCAAGTGTTAGGTACATTTGAAGCTTAAAAAAAAGAAGCGATGAAAAATGACAAAACTAGTGTAGAAAAACTTACTTAAAAGTAATTTGTTTTTTACTCTTTTGGCATGTAATATTTAAATTTACCAATACGATTGAAAAATATTAATCCATGGAACTGTCAATATTATTTAATTTTGATCTGTTTTTATAATAACAGGGGAAAATATGAATTTATTTTTTTAGAAATGAAAAGAACAAAATTTATTTCACATTAAAAAATGCATTTAAAATAAAATATTAATATATAAACATACATAATGGGGTATGTAACCATAATAGAATTTCAGTATATAAAATATATCTTATCATTAATAATAATAAAAAATAAATATAATATAGTTATTAGCAATTTCATGTTTTGGATAAGGGATATGTGACGTCAGCATGGTAGGTTCGTGGAAGAAGACAGGTAGATTATTCTAGTATTTCTGTCTTCTTTCACGATTCTACCAAGATGACGTCACAACAACCCCTCGTCAAATTTTTAATAATTATTTTCTCGTAAACTTCGAGTAATGAATTGATTTGAAAATATAGGGGTATTTTATTTATTTGTCTAGTAGTAGAAAATTTGGTCATATACCCCTATTACAAGAAATAGTTATACCATTTTAATAAAAAAATAAAATAATTTTTATATTATTATAGATTTACTAACAATTTATTTACTTATCAATAACCAAAGAGTACTTAAAACTGAAATGGTGAGTGCAATTCCTTCACTGATTTCTTATAAATACCTTTACGTAGAGTCGTAGAGAATACTTACATAAAATTTCATATTTGAGTTGGGGTTGTCACAGCACTATCACTGAAGTATGTAATCAAGCGGGGCCGACATATCGCCAGGTGTCTTATAGAAGCCGGTGCTCCCCACTGAGGTCGGCCGCCCTAGAGAAAGTAATATGAGACAGTTTTTCTCAGCTAAAACCAGTCGCATGAGCATTTTACTATTAAGTAAACTGCACTTTTACATATAAGAGAAATGCGTCGGTGTTGAAAATTCTAACATTCCTTTCTTTTAATTTTTTGTTATGCAACGAAAATATTCAAAATGTTTTTCACATACAATGATTCGTATTCTCATATTGAGATATTTGGAGTTGACTGAAAGTTTACAACGTTTTTATGAAGTATTGGGTAGCTTGTGGTCAGGCAATAGTAGTTTATGATATACGTGCGTAATGTAAGTGTTTTTTACACATGTGGTTAAGGTTTAGAGCACGAACCAAGTGTAGAAAAGACATAATACGACATGAGCGGTGATATTTTCAAAATTTCTTTGACGGCAAAATTTCTTATAATCACCAAAATCAAAACAAAGTTACAAGAAAAAGAAATGTGTTTAGTAGGCGAAGAATTAGAGCAAATGCTTTAAAATGCATTTAATTCCTGACGTACTGAAACCAGAGCACAATCCAGAGCAGCCAAATCTGATCCAGAATACGCTTTGGTTTCAGCAGACCTAGAATTAGACAACACTCCTGGGTGTTCTAATTTTTGACCCACTGAAACTAGAGTAAAATCCAGAGTAGCTAAATCTATTTCAGAATGTGCTTCATGTTTAGTAAGTCAAGAATTAGAGCAAACGTTTTAAAATGCTCTAATTCCTGACCCACAAAAACTAGAGCACAATTCAGAGCAGCTAAATCTGTTCCAGAATGTGCTCTGGTTTCAGCAGACTTAGAATTAGAGCATATACTTCTGACTGCTCTAATTCCACTGAAACCAGAGTACAATCCAAAGCAGCTAAATCTGCTCTAGAATATGCTCTGGTTTCAGCAAACCTAGAATTAGAACAAACACTTTCTAAAAGAAACCTTTACCACAAGCTCCATAAATTTTTATAAAGGATAATTGACTTCATTTCATAGTAATTTTCAAATATGTTTTACAAAAACTATATCTTGAAGTAGCGTTACATCAAATTATCAAAATTTCAATTGCTAAATGTCAACTTAAAATTAAAATATTCTGAATTATATTATATATTACATTCTTTTCTAAATTTAGTTTATTTTAACTAATACATATTTTATTAACACGAAGATATAATATATGCTTTAGACAGAATTATGTTTAAAATCAAAAACTGACATATCGGAATTTGAAAATTTTGAAGTAGCGCTACTATTAATAAAATAAATTTAGGGTGTATGACATACTCACTTGTTAACGACGAGTAATTAATCGCATGAACAGGTACAAGCAGAGTATAAAAAAGCAAAAACGACAACAAGTATTCCTTTGCAGATGTAACGAAAGATAATGTACGCGAAATCACATGTTTGATGATAGAGATTGACACAGGTTGGATGAAGAAGAAGACTAATGGAAGTTTGGTTGGTCGAATATATCTGTTCCATTTATTGCACCACAAATTTGATATAGACATAAACATTGAAACATTAAAGACATCAAGCAGAGCACACTGACTTATGGTAATTAAATTACAAGTTTATGACAGTGACGCTTTTGGTATTTAAGTAACTTTATAAAGTGGTTAGTTACATTGTCAGTAAGATGTAGGCAGGTACTGTCGTTCATGCAAAATGTACATTATAAATACATAGGATATAGTATATACGATACAGATAGGTACATCATGTTTATAATATGCGGGTTTCAAACACATTCGTGTTTAGTGATAACAGAATGACAAGACGGACAACGCCATCTGTCAACAATTTTCGGACCCATACCAGCTTTTATATACTTTTACATTGTTTATATTATACATAAGACAGAAGAGAAACAAGGAAGAAAGAATACTCGTAGGTACGCCGTATCAGCCACAGCGAAAGAGAATAATAATAAGAGACCGTTAGCTTGGTGGTTCTTCGATAGCGGATTATTGTCTACTCACAATAATCTTCAGGAGGTTTACACCTCCGCACTGAAGTATACAAGAAGAATTTATATCTGCGGATATAATACATCGGCATATACAGAACACAACAACGTTTTACTAAATTCAGTTGAGTAAATATGCGATAACAGATGAAGCTTCTAAACAACAATGGTCCCCCACTCCGCCATGTCGCACGCCACTGAAGATTCAGATCTTCCAGTGGCTTGCCAGGATAAAGCTGTTGCTCCATTCGAATACTTTTCATTTTAAATAATGCATTTTGATTGGCTCAGCAATTCTTTTCTTGTAAATTTTTTAGCCAGAATAATTTTAGACTACAGACGTAAAACACTAGTGACACCAAATTACATGTTTTGTTCTAACGCTAGTCACATACAATAATGCGAATTCTGTATATGCGAGCATTTTTAATTAATTAAATGTTAATATAAACTCATGCATGTGGCATATATATTTTCCCGTCAGTGAAAGAAAACAGTATTTTCCATGAAAATCTGTTCTTGGTAGATAGAAGTGCTTAGTAATCTCATCGTATTTCAAGTCCAAATTGGTAAGCCAAAAGCCGAGGTATATTTCATCCAACCCCTACTGGTGGGTCCCGTGCAGCCATTCACAGAATCCTTGAGAGGACCTCGCAAAATTTAGAATTTGGGTAAACATGATGCGCTTCTACCAGAGTGTCTCAATTGAGTATAAAAATTGGTGTTTCTTGTCCTTGCTTTAAGAAGCGTGCTTCGTGCAGTGCGAACTAAATATGTACAAATACTACATACAGAATGTACAACGAGTGCTGGGAAATGAACAAACGTGAAATAAAACGGTGCAAGTGTCTACAGTTAACATGAGTGCTGGAAATGAATGAAATGATAATCAGTTTCGTCCATGTTAGGGATTAGAATGACAGCCCTTGGGCACTAGACCGTCACCCGAGTACAAAGTGATATTCAAGAGTGTAGCGTCTTTGTAATGTCATGTCTATACTACACTATAGATGCATGGAACATTCATTAACAATGAAACTTTTTAAATATAATAAATATAACATCTCTCTTTATCTCTTATTATTATCTTTTGTAACATCTTGGAGAAAATATGCGTTTTGTGCCTCTGCAATGTTGCAAGCGGTCCTTGTGGTTCTGGCTTCATCCCGCTGAGAGAAAGAGTGCAGCGGATGCTACTCCTCTTCCTCTTCGTTCTGGTAAGTAACGTAACGAACTGAAGACTTCTCGCCGCCTATGATGAGAGACTGGGGTCCAAATCCACAGCAGCGTGCACAGCGGAAAAACACACGGGTAATGCTAATACTTCCTAACAACAACCTCACATCAATATTTTCACTTTTATTAACCACTAGCGCAATAAGGCCGGAATTGTATCTTGAGATTTTATCGTATGCCAAGAAATTAAAGTTTTTCAATAAGATTAGTTTAATTTTCCGTTATATCTGCTAGTCTATTCGTACTACGGTAAAAATTTTAATTTTGTTACATATTCATCGGTTCATGGTCTGCTGTTTAATTTTTTTTTAATAATTATAATTGGCTGAGTTTCTACTAAATTGATTAATTTTTTTCCTCAAACAAAGTGTCTTGTAATAAACAGAAACACGTTTTACCATCCCTCTACTAGAATTTATTTGTACTACTACGAAGTATACCGAATTGCACCGATTATGCACGAAAACAGACAATTAGATATAGAAAATAAACATTGGTTAATTTTTAAACTGTGCAGATCTGTGTTTTGTCCTGTGTATTCCTTTTTTTTATAAATACATACATCAATTCTCCAATGACTTAAATCGATGTTTGCTGAGTTAAATTATGTTTTGTGTTCTATGTCGCTTATAGATCAACCTTAAGGTCTTCACTATATGTTTTGACCATGTTTAACTTGATATCTGTCGGTCAGTCACTCCGGATGTATATGTGCACAGAGCAAATTCAACTGAATAGATTTTAATATAACTTCATATTTTCGGTGATGACAGTTTCTTGACTTGCAGGATAATAAAACCATATTGTGATGCAGTCAATTTAATAAAATTTTAATTTACGTCGACTCACGTAAGTCATCATTAGGAGGTGATTAATCATGAATAAATATTACTATAATTCATAATATGTTGATGTAAATAAATAAATATAAAATGTGTAACACGTTAAAGAAATAGAAGATTTACACAAAAATAAAAAACCCTGGAGTGATTAAAATAAATTCTAATAAATTGACATTATATATAACATTATTATTTTTAAAATTTAGGTACTAATATCAATGACATGAGTTGATTAACTAACTGGTAAAAATCAGTAAAATGGAAGAGATAGTTTACTTTTATATTATATCGTTTTTATGATCGAAACATAAAAATTTAAAAGAAATTATTTTAAGAAAGTTGTAAAATATGTAACCCTTATTTTTACATATTCGGTAGTGGTGATTAATTTTGTGGTAGTCATTGCTATTTTTTCACATTCCATTTAAATTTCCTATGATACCGATTTATTTACTTTTACCTTGTATAAAAGGAATTTATTGTAACCATATCTATTTAGATACTGGTGTCAACGAATGGATGTCTGTATATTATATTGTAATTTGAACTAATTTTAGTGTGATGTCTGTCCGTCTATTCGTCCGGATGTGTGTAAACAAGTATAGAGTAAATTTAGTTTAAACAAAATGAATCCCAAACACAAAACCTCTTTTAAGTATCTTCAACTTTACCCCAATTCCTATTTCACTTCTAAAAATTAACCACTGACCTTCTTCTCCTCCTTGGTCGGCGGATTTCTCAACAGCACCATAAGCGGCGCGTAGATGAAGTTGAGCAGCGCGATCCCGAACAGCATCCACTCGAAGCCGATGGTGTTGACCAGCGTCCCGCTCAGCGCGGGCCCGATAGCGAAGCCCAGACAGAACGCCACGTCGCCGATGGCGTACACGCTGCCGTACACCGCCGAGTGGCGGATGTCTACCAGGTAGCCCAGCTCCGGCATCATCGAGCTGTCCACCATGCCGATCGCGAAGCCTAGGCCGGCGTTCGGGACTATGAGGTGGTTGATGCTTGTTGCCAACGGGATCTGGGGGATAAGTTGCGTGAATAGTTATTGTGTTGTGGGAGGCATATACATTTTATCCTCTACACATGGTATATTGCTTGACATTGTGCCTTACACACTTTTAATCTTGCATACCTTTTATCCTCCACACTTTTAATCCACGAAAAAGTTATCTTACACACATTTTATCTTCCAAATCATTTTATCTTCCACTCACTTTATGTTCCACACATTTTATCTTTTACACATTTTATCTTCAGATAAATACTGGATATTTCATCTAATTATAAATATGTTAATTGTATGGGCAATAAAATGAATGGCAGGTACAATGTTTTAAAGATCAAACGTTGGCGAAGATAAAATATGTGGAAAATAAAATGAATGAAATATGTGTGGATGATAAAATGTACGCAAGATAAATTGTGTGTAAGATAACTTTTCTTCGCGGATTAAAAGTGTGCATGATAAAAGATGGACATGATTAAATATATGAAAGATACACTGTCGAGCAATATAACATGTGTGGAGGATAAAATGTATACGCCCCAATTTATTTTGAAATTATATGGTATAATAAGCTATATTTTTTCCTTCTATTAAACAGTCTTTTCTTTCTTATGTCAACTATGTAAATAAAATATACTCAAATATAAGGTTTTTCTTTTTCGGGAAAAAATGCAATAGGCTATGTATGTATCTGTGTTTTGCGAACACAGTGCCATCTGACGTCATGCACTATAAGTTTTTCTGGGAGACTGCCAGACACAATATACAGAGTTTAATACGGAAAACGTAAAATTATCCTTTCATAATGCCATTTATTATATACTGTGAATTCCAAAGTGTCGACTTAACTATATTTCGTAAGAAAAGTATATCGAAAGGTCGCAAACTGTTTAGCAGCAATCGTGTAGGGCACATAAACGAAGAAATTATAGTTTCGGGAAGAATTTAGCGAGGCACAGTTATGCAAGAAACCCCGGGCGGTATTAATTCTATATATACCTATCAATTATACAAACTTTTATAAACCCGCGATTAAGGTATGAATAAAAAAATCATCAATAAATTAAATCGGATGTTACTTTTTCTCTAAAAAAATATTACAATTAAAATACTTGAGCCAATCAACAAAAAATATGGCTAAATTTGTTGTAATCAAAGAAATAATTTGATTTCTTTTAGCAGTTTTTTTCAGAGTAATAATAAATTATAATATAAAGATATAATTCTTAAATATAAGGTTTGTTCAATAGTTTATCAATTTCAGAAAATGAGGACTTTATTAATAAATCTTATTTAGATTTAGATGCTGTGTAAAAATAACTGTAATACTGTAAATAATATAAGTCTTTATAAAGATAATTACAATTATTTGAATAAATTTTTACGTATTAATACTTTGATTTTACATTTCCCTTTTGTGTATTTTAAGCAAAGCTGATTAATGTCTACCTACAATTTATAATCTGAAACTGGCGCCATCTTAATCAGCTTTTGTTATTTTGTGATTTATAACCTTACTTTATAATTTCCTTCATACTTACACACATGAGACAAACTCCAATGACAACCAACCCAAGCAGCGAAGCCAACCAGCGTCCCATGCGATGTCCGAGCGGTCCGAAGAGGTTAGTCCCGATGAGGTAGGAGATGCTAGCGGGTAGGAAAGTCACTCCTTGTTTCCAGCGACTCGCACCCATCCTGTCCATCATCCATATCGGCAGCGAGGGTTCCAGCATGGCTATTCCGGTGTTGGCGAACGTGATCGCTCCGGCGGCGACGATGATGTAGGGGTCCGAGACTAAGGAGCGGAGAGATGGCGGGTCGGACTCTTGGCGGACTACTGCTGGTTGGAGCATCAGCAGCTGAAGTACTGGAATACAGATTGAGTTAACATCTAATAATAATAATAATAATAACAACTTTATTGACCTTTGTCAACGACGGAGTTCAGCCAAAGGCTGTTTTTCAACCCAACCAGTGCAAACAATATACATATACAATACAATATAAAGGACATATGAACGTCGTAATGCATGACAACAATTTTGAGAATTGTAACCGCAATATTTAATTTGTAACAACTACTTTAGAGCAGTAAACATAATAATCATATTATATTATAATGGAATAATATGGAATATGGAATGTTCCATATATTGTTGCAGATTTGAGCGTTTGGATACTTGATCTTGTCTTCAGAATTGACAGGTGTTAGTTTTTGCTAATAAAGATTATAAAATTTATCGCTTCACTATCATTCTGAACTCGTGAGAGAGTGTCCAAATTTTACAAAATATGGTAAGAAGAGTAGAGGAGGATTCCGCTCAGCTCTAGAAAACTTAACTTATTTTGTAGGAAGACTTTGTCAACGTTTGATAAAGACGTGTATAAATTTCCGAATTGTTTAAAATATAATTTTAAATATGTAACTTCATGTAATAGCGTTGATTGAAAAATGTCTAGTTTCATTTGGGTTTAAATCAGACGTTTTTCTGTCAAATATTATAAAAACAAGCAAACGTCGTATAATTAATAATACAAATAGTTCTGTTATAAAATATACAAATGAATCATTAATAGAATTATTTCAATAGAAACAAAAAAAATCAGTAAATATGTAAAACATCTTCATTTATCTGAAATTTTGTCTGTTTAATTCCGTAATGCAATTCATGAAATCACGAACTAGATGGCTCTGTCGAATCTGATTTCAAAACAGCGGTACGCAGAAATATACAGGCTTGCCTATCTGTACATTTCAAAATTAACAGTAATAGACTTATCCTGACTATTTTAATTAAATTTTTAATAAAATATAACACCTTGTTTCAATACGTTTTGCTTATTACATATGTGAAGTAGGTAATTCATCTTCATTCAAGAATTATAAAGATTTAAATAATAATAATAATAATAATACAGCACTGCAGACCTTAAAGGTCCAAGGCTTTGTTACATATATTTCGCCATTCTAATCTGTTTGCAGCTTGCACTTCCCAGTTTCTTATCTTTAATTTATTTAAGTCTTTACGCACAGAGTCCCACCACTTCTCCCTTGGCCGCCCTACTCCCTTTTTGATACCAGTCCTTCCTTTAAACACTTTTTTTACGTTTCTGTCTTCAGTTAGTCTCGCTATGTGACCCAGCCACCGTAGTCTTTGCGCTTTAATCGTTCCTATTATAGAAAAATCCCTATATAAACACATCACTTCCGCATTAGTTCTTTGTCTTATTATGTCTCCTTCCCGAACTCCTCCAAAAATTTTTCTTAACACCTTTCTTTCCCACACTTCAAGTTTTAGCCTATCACTCTCTTTTAGAATCCATAGCTCACACCCATATAAGACTGTAGGTCTTATCACTGTTTTATAAATACTCAGTTTTGATGCCCACGATATACTTTTCGATTTTAACAGCCCATGTAATGCCCCCACACACTTACTTCCCTTTGTAACTCTAGCATTTATTTCCGCACTTTCGTCACAGTTATTTGTCAGCACTACCCCCAAATACACGAAACTATTCACCTCTTCAAACTTGTAAGTTTTTCCATCTACATTGTTAATTATTGTTAGTTCTCTCGGTTGTACATGTTCTGTTTCTATACACATTAATTTTGTTTTCTCTTCATTTATTCTTAAACCCGCTTCCGATGCTGCTTCTTCTATTCTTCTGAACATCGTCTTTAATTCTTCTTTCGTCCTGGTCATGATAGCGATATCATCTGCATACGCTAATATTTGGTGTTTTTTTCCATACAGATTCCCTTTAGTATGTATATTCGCTTTTCTTATTACCCATTCTAAGACTAGATTAAACAGCATCGGTGACATCGGATCTCCTTGCCTCAAGCCCCTTTTTATGGAGAAGCTGTTAGATACTTCTCCATCCACTGTTACTTTCCCTTTACTATCTTTTTGGGTTATTTGTATCAGCCGGATTAATTTTTCGGGTACTTGAAATTCTCTCATTATCTCCCACAATTTGCCTTGTCTGATGGAGTCATAAGCCTCTTTAAAATCCACAAATAAAATCTGCATTGGCAACTTATGTTCGTAACTATCTTGCATCGTTTGTTTCAGTGAAAATATTTGATCTATTGTGGATCTATTTTTCCTGAATCCCGCTTGATACTCCCCTAGCTGATCTTCCACTGTTTTTTGTACTCTGTCTCTAACACAGATTGCGAAGATTTTGTACGCAGTATCTAAGAGAGCTATTCCTCTGTAATTCTCGCAGATCGTGCGATCACCTTTCTTAAATAAGGGTAGAATTGTTGCTACTTTCCATCGTTCTGGTATTTCTTCGTTTCTCCATGCCATTTGTATCATATTACATAGTTCTTCTTGTAATTTGACTCCTCCGTTTTTGTATATCTCCGCTGAGATTCCATTTTCCCCAGGACTCTTGTTATTTTTTAGATTTTTTAAAATTTGTAATATCTCTTCCTCTTCTGGTGGTGGTTCATCCTGCTCATGGTGTCTTTCTTGTACTATTTGTGTTATTTCAGTTTCTGTCTCATATCCCCCATTTAACAAATTATTGAAGTGTTCCCTCCACCTATTTACTTTATTCTCCTCTGTCGTCAGATATCCTTCTTTGTTTTTCACATATACTGCTTTTTGTTGGTACCCTGATTTTTGTTTTTTCACGTCTTGATAAAAATTTCTTATTTCTTTGTTTTTATAGTTCTCTTCTATTTGTTTTAGTTTGCCTTCCATACACACTTAGAAATTTGAGCCGTGTAAACTTCAAATATGAGGTGGTAAACTTGTTTCGTGTAGAATTCGACACTAAAATTGGTATTATCAAAGTTAGTGTAAAAATATCTAGTTGGTAATTTTATATCCGTGTAAAATTTTATAAGACTTATTAAATTATCACTGTAACGTGTATTATATTTATTAAGACTAGTTTTAAACACACTTGTGGGTAAAAATTGCTTAATTTGGTGTTACTTGTATTTTTACACTAATTTTTGTACAATTTACTACAGTATATTTGTTAAAAATACACTGTTTAGTGTATTTCTGAAAACTGCACTGCCGGGTGTAATTTCAGAACACAATGGGTAGAAAAAACACTATTTTGTGTAGATCTAAAAAATCGGTGTAGAAAGTACACTACTTTGTGCATATTTGAAACATCGGTGTAAACAGTACACTGTTGTGTGTATATCTAAAACATCGGTGTACAAAGTACACTACTTGGTGTAAGTTAAAAAAGTTGGTGTAAAAAGTACACTACTTTTGTAAAAAAGTACACTACTTGGTGTATTTCTATACAATAGTAAGTAACTAAATAACAGTTTATTAGTTTCGCGTTCTTCTTCGTGGTCGGCAGTATACTCGTCTGACGCTGTGCTAAAGCACGTTATATCACGTTTTTACCTGCAGGGACCATAACCTATACGTTACAAGAGTGAAGTTTCAAATAGGTACACTTTGTTGGTAGAATTTTATATAATGGAAGTAGAAGAAAGTCAAGAAAGACCAGTATTGTTTAAATTAAAACGAGGATTGAGCACCAAGTGGGTGAAATGTGTCCCTGTGTACAATAACATTGTACATATTGGTAAGTAACGATGATATTTTAAATGTAAGTTTAGTTTAAGTTACAGGAGGTATTTAAAAACTCTCCTACTGTTAGTCATACTTTGTTTACAAAATTTGATAAAATTGGTTAGTCAGTATAAGTCAAATATATCAAAATTACTCAGTAAAATTTGTATATCACACCGATTATTGTATAAAAGGCGCGATTGATATTTATTTATTTTTTGGTCAGAGATGCGTTGATCCTCACTCTTTTTTATCAAATTTTATCTACAAAATATGACAAATGTAGACTGTATTGAATTAAAAAAATCAACCATGTTCAGTTTTTGTTATAAAATACGAAAAAAAAAATTTCAGCAAGAAATAAATATCCTGATTTATCAAATGAAATATGCTTCTTTGACCTGGATGGAGTTGAAATTGACGAAGACTGTTTGGCGACTTATTTGGAATTAAATAAAAATTGCACAATTTGTGTTAGAAATAAAAATGAACCTTTACTCATGGGTATTTTTTTTACATCTGTAATTAATATTCTATTTATTTTCAAATATGTTTTGTTATCAGACATGTTTAACAATTCATCAGGATCAAGCTCAACATTGAGCATAAATAGCGAAAATGATAATAGCGCTGTGGTAGATTGGATTTCCCGTGCTACATTAGTACTGGACGAGTCACCTGAGGCACAAGTCTCGTCATTTCAGTTTACTCAACAACCACAAACAGTTTTACCGTCAGAAGCACCTTCTTCTAATTCAGAAATATTTGCTATGCCTTTATTGCTGCCAAAAAAATTAGGGGAAAATATGAATGCTGAGGTATTTTTTTTTAAATATTACGTATTCTAGCTGCAAAATGTTACATTTTTAAATAAATAGCACTATTGATTTAATGATTTCTTTTACTGGTTTTTGATAATGAAGACATGTTTTAAAATAATCAGAGACAGTATAACTAAATTTTCTACTTTCATAAATTTTAAATTGCCATATTGTAACTTCGATAGATATTCAATTATTTTTATTGCATCTATCCAGTTCTAAAAACTAATTTCTTTTTGAATGTATACTTATAAACTCATCAAACCTTATTTCTGGTACAGGTTTTAAAACAAATTTTAATAAGAACAAAAAACAGCTTCATAATAGAGGAATATAATTCTAAAGGATATTTAAGCAACAAAACAAGAAGAAAGCTTGTTAACTGTGTTGTTTCTGAAATGATTGCTCGGCATGGCGATTCTTTACATAAAAATGTAAAAATAGATTTTGCTCAAGCAATAATAAATTTATTTCCGAATTTAAGAAACCCCAATTCAAAACACGGTTATGTATGTATTTATAACTTAATACGTAATCAATTGAAAGGTTTGTTTTTATTTGTTTTATATTTTTCTTGCTTAGGAGACCTTTTTCGACCCAGAAAACTCTTCTGGGTACTTAGCATGGCGTTTAAGGACAGTAAATCGTCAAGAACCAAAACAAAAACAAACTAAGCCAAAAATTACTAAAGTAGCCGAAAATCAGGTTCCTGTATTATCAAATGAAATAAGTGAAGAAATAACATTTATGAGAAATGCCACACAAGACCAAAAAGATATGATATTCTTGAAAATGAAAGAAACATTTGAATACAGAAAATTAATTACACCAGAAATTATAATAAACACATTTCCACGATTTTTAGATACTCCGGGCCTTGTAAATTTATTTTCTATAATTACTTTTTTATTTATATACCATCGTTTGTTTCTCTTTCGACTTAGGAATTAGAATCAACAATAAAAACAATGGCTCGTATTACGAGCTCACTTTTATAATAAAATCGCGATTTTAACGCCCACTTTTACATCATAATCTTATGTAAAATTGAAAGTTAAAATCGCGATATTATTATGAAAGTGAGCTAGTTCGCTTTTATAACAAAATCGTGATTTTAACGTTCGTTTTTACAAAAGATTTTGATGTAAAAGTGAGCGTTAAAATCGCGATTTTATTATAAAAATGAGCTCGTAATACGGGCCATAGTATTTATACAAAAACATTATTAAACAGTTTTTTTTTAATAATTTAAAATACTGAAATGAGAAACTTATGAATAAAAATTACTTGAAATAAATTAGAATGAGAAACAAATGGACTGAACATAATTATCTACTCTACTTTTTTGAACTTCAAAATAATATCATTTCAGATTAACCAGGATTTCCAATTGATGTATAGGGACGCTTTAGACTTCAAGAAAGCAGTCGAGCAAAAAATAGATAAAATATTTGAAATATATGAAAATATTCTTCAGAAGCCAGATCTTTCTGTTTTACCTGAAAATAACATTGGTATGAAATTTATTTGTACATTTATACTCTATTTTACTAATTATTCTATTTTATTTTCTTAGCTTGGGACCGATATACACGGTGTATGTTTGCATTATTGCACATGCTACCGTCCACTGCCAAAGGGCGGAAAGTTGCACTGCGAGGATCCCTCGACGAAGCAATCAATCGTTTAATTGTGTTCCTTGATGTAAGTAATATCTAAGTACATAATTATGAAGCAAGTTTAATTTAGAAACTCAGTTTTGATCAACCTTTACTTCACAAATTTTCACAATTTTCGAAACCACGACTGTAAACAATATATACAGAGCCTTAAAACAATACAGTTTTAATTAAATTTATTAAATTTAATTATAATTTTCTTTTAATTTTTTTGTTATAAAAGTACCTTTTTGAATAATTATATTATATTTAACATTAACTTAATTTTTTAGAGTCACATGCCAATAAATGAGGTGGTAAAAAACAAACAAAATAAACAACCCTTCATTGTAGCACAAGGGCCCAATATTGGAGCTATTTCGCACTACAGTATCATTTTGGATGGACAAGTGTTGCCAGTTGACGAGCAAAACAGTTTAAGTGCCTTTGATTTACTTTTTAAGGTACATTTTGTTTTTAAGGTACAGTACGACGAGGTACTTGCCTCATTTTGGACATTCATCCAGTGCTATTTTTACAAAATCGATGTTTCCTCTATAAAGTTAACACCAAAAATTAATGAGCTCGTATCCCGCTTAAGCCATTAAAACAAAAAAAAAGTATGTTGCTTGAAATTTTTTTTTAAATTTTAATAATAAAAATTTATTTTTTTATAAATATTTATCAATAATTAAATACCCCGTATGAAGCATTGCTTCTTGTTTTGAATTATTATTAAGGAATAAAATTTATTTTTTATAAATATCTATTTATAAGTCTTTATCTACCTACAATTATAAATATGCAGATTCTATGTTTCTTGTGTAGTAGGGTATTTAATTCCTCTCAATTTTTAATTAGACATTTACGCATCAGACATGCTTTAAGTGATGGATCAAAATTAATATGTTCTAAGTGCAAACTAACATACCGTACATTTAGTGGTTTCCGGAAGCACATATTAAAATGTGTTTTTAAAAAACATATTACTGTTTCACAAATAACAGATTCAACCAATGAAAGCTTAGAATCTTATATTCCAAATATTGATTCAAATATACATGTACCTAATTTTGAATCAGTAGAGGATGAAAATAAAGAATTTGATAATTCGAATGTAAATGAATTTGTGAGTTTTTTAAATTCTCTTGCTATACCTCAAAGTACAATACAAATGATATACGATAACGTAAGTATTTTGTTTGATGTTATTTTTCAAGATTGTTTAACGTACATTACTGAGAATAATTTGTCAATGGTAGCAGAAATGCTAGAGAAATATTTTAAAAATATTAAATTATCAATTTCATCTTCTGATAGCATTTATAAGAGAAAAAAAAAATTACAAAAAACATATGTTATTCCGAAAGAAATTTGTATTGGAACTAGAAGAGAGAAAATATATGATAGGCAACTAAAAATTTATAAAGAAAAAAACGTACCATGTACATTTACATATATTCCAATAATCGAAACACTAAAATATCTTTTACAAAATGAAAGTTTTTATTCGTATATCATAAACTCAAAAAAGTGTCACTATCCCGTATTAATGGATATTACTGATGGAACATATTTTCAAGACAATGAACTTTTTAATTCATCAGGATTTAATTTTCAAATACAACTTTACTACGACGATTTTGAGACAACTAACCCTTTAGGATCAAAGACAGGCATACATAAAATCGGAGCTATTTATTTCATAATTAGAAATTTACCACCGTACTTAAATTCACATTTATCGCATATTCATTTATTGTCTCTTTTTTACTCCATTGATTTAAAATCTATTAATTTCAACGAAATTTTGAAACCTATAATAAACGATTTAAAGATATTAGAAACTGAAGGTATTACCTTTAACAATGAAATATTCAGAGGTACTATTTGTGGAATATCATGTGATAATTTGGGCGGAAATATATTATTTGGGATGGTAGAATCATTTTCTGCCACTCATTTCTGTCGACATTGTTTAATTATTAAAAAACAAATTCAAGAAATTTTTTCTGAAAATAATCCAAATATAACCTTAAGAAATAATCATAATTATGAAAATCACGCCAGTTCTGCTTCAAGTAGTAATATTGTTTATGGTATAAAAGAAAGGCGGGTACTAAACGATTTAAAATATTTTAAATTGTGCGAAGTACAAAATGTTGATATCATGCACGATATTTTAGAAGGTGTGGTGCAATTGGAAGTAAAGAGTTTTTTAAAATTACTAGTGACATCCAAAATAACAAATATAAGTATTATAAATGAAAGAATTAGGTGTTTCAATTTTGGCTTGCTTAATAAAAATGAAAAACCAAGTTTAGTAGTTCTAGATAAAATTGGAAACTCTATTGGACAACGTGCAGCACAATCATGGATTTTAATACGTTACTTACCGTTTATTATAAAAGATTTTATTAACGATGAAAACAAAATTAAGTGGAATGTAATAATTTTATTGTTAAAATGTATGTCTATTATTTTTGCTCCAGTTATTACAGTTAATTTGACTCATAGATTGGAAAAATTAATTCAAGAACATCACTCTTTATTCATAAATGAATTTCAATCAAAATTAATTCCAAAACATCATCTAATGATTCATTACCCTCGCATAATTCGTCAAATGGGACCTCTTATTCATTTTTGGAGTATGAGATTCGAAGCTAAACACAGTTTTTTTAAAAATCTTAGTTATAAAGTTTACAATTTCAAGAACATATGTAAAACTCTATCTGTTCGCCATCAAGAGTTAATGTCATTTAATTGGCACAATAATATTATTAATTTAGAATGTACATACGGACCAAACATTTCTATTTCTTTCGAAGTGTATATGTATAAAGAAGTTATATTAGAAAATATTGATTTACCAAGTGACGTAAAATTACACATTTATAATTGGGTTTCATATGGTTATTTGTACAAAAAAAATTTCTTCCTGGTCACAGAAGTATTAAATTCTGTACCCCAATTTGAAAAAATTGTTGATATAATTTCTATTGATAATGTTTTATTTTTTATCACTACAAAATATAAAACTGATTGTTTTGAAGACAAGTTACATGCTTATAAAATTCAAATTGAAGAAAATAATTTCAATATTTTAGATTTTAATTTGATGCTAACATTTTACAAAGAACCATATGAAGCTCATGTTTGCGCTGATGGTAATTTCATCATTCCGAAACACATTTTTGTATAACATAATTTTTATAAAGTGTAATATGTTGTTTTCTATGTACAATAAATAAATTTGTTTAATAGAAGTACGTATTTTTTATATATCATATATGTATACCTATTCACTCGATATCGTGTATAATATGAACACTAACATTGGTAAGTATTTATAAAAAATACACACATTTTCGTAATAAAATACAAATTTTGTGTAAAAATAAAATAATAAATGAGTACTATTGTACACTGTAAGCAGTGTATATAAACACGAAATTGATGAAAATATACACTACAAATAGGTAAATTTATACACTAAAATTAGTTAAAAAACCCACTATTAAGTGCATTAATAACCACATTTACTTATGAAAATAAACACCAGTTTGATAAAAATGTACACCATAAGTAGGTATATTTTTTCACTAAATTAAGTTAGAATCACACTACAATGTGTACTAATAACCGCAGTTATTTTGTTAAAATAACTCATTTAAGTGTTAAAAAACTACACGGAGTATAGTAGTATCTACGAAATATATAGTGTTAATTTTTAACACATAGCTCGGTGTTGTTTTTTACCAAATGTCGATGTGGTAAATTGTACACTACAGCTGGTGGACCTATATAGACCACTTTTAGTGTAAAATTTAACACGGAATTTCTTAGTGTGTAAGTTGCCGTTTTTTCCTTCTACATATCCTTTTATAATTATTTCGTTCATCTAAGTAACATTTGTTATTCTCTTCATTACTCTCTTGTATTGCTATAAGTCTAGCCTGATCTTTCCTTCTCATTGCTTCTTTACATTCATTGTCAAACCAATCTTCATTCTTTGTTCTTGGACTTTGCAAGAGTTTATCCGAGACCCGAATTACTGTTTCTTCCATTTGCTCCCAATATCTATTTATGTTACTTTTGTCCTCTGTTTGCATCAATTCTTGTTCTAATAATTGGTTAAAATTGCTTTTTATTTTCTCATCTTGTAACGACTGTCCGTTGTATCTTTTCATTCTGTTTTTTCGATTCCCTTTGTACTGTGGCATTTTTTGTTTTAATTTTACTTTAACCAGATGATGATCCGTATCCCCTTCTGCACCTCTTTTGCTTTTAATGTCTTTAATTATTTTTGCATGCTTTCGTTCTATCATTACATGATCAATTTGGTTACAGCATTCCCCGTTCGGATGCATCCAAGTCCCTTTATGAATTTCTTTTCTTTCGAAAGATGTACTGCTAATTTTCATGTTCATTTCCATTGCGAATTCAATCAGTTTTATTCCGTTTTCGTTTGTGACCTCATGTTTGCTATAACCTCCCGTTATATCTTTATATCGTTCCTCTTTTCCAATTTTCGCATTCATGTCTCCAATGATTATTTTAACATCGTACCTAGGTATCTCATTCATTACTTCGGTTAGTTGATTGTAGAAAGCATCTTTCTCCTCTTCTGTTTTTTTATTTGTTGGCGCATGTACATTTATTATCGTGATTTTTCTTCCTTTCCCTCTGATTCTTAATTTACTGATTCTGTCTGATATAGTTTTAAACTCCATTATTGATTTTTTCATTTCCTTCGTTACCATAAAACCCATCCCAAAATGTGCTGTGTTACATCCGCTATTGAAAACTACATAGTTTTCTAGTTCAAAAATACTATTGTCTTTTTGTTTGGTTTCTTGTATGGCGGCTATATCTATTTTATATTTTTTGAAAACCTCACCTAAATTTTTAAATGCTCCTGGTGTGTTTGTCCCTCTCACATTCCATGTTCCTAACACTATCTCTATCTCTTTCTTTGCAATTTCTCTCAAGTACCATTTTCTTTGCCTAGTTTCGAAGTTTGAATTATCCATCCTTTTTTCATTTAGTTTTTTGAAGTCCCAGGTGCATTTATATCTTTTATTTGTTCTCTAGATATTTCCATTAACTCTTCTTTTTCTTTGTTCCATATATATTGTTTGTCGTCTACCAGTATCTTATTGTAGAAAATTTTCGGAATTTTTTTATTTTTTCTTTCCTCCTCCGCTTTTTTTCTAATAGCATACTGCATTTTTCTTTCCTCTTTCGTCCAATCATTGTCTATATATATTTTCTTTCTTCCTAGTTTACTTTTATTTTTCATTATTTTTATTTTGTCCTCATTGTCTTCGATTTCTGCTATTATCATTGGTAAGGTGTTTTTGTTTTTTAATTCTGTGACTGATTTGATAACGCATTTTACTTGTAATTCCTTGTCCAGAAAGTCTGCTACCATGTCTTTTATTTTACTTCCTTTCGTTTCTAACCCTCTAATCACTATATTATTGGTTCTATTTTTTTTATCTTGATTTTCTACTCTTTCACGTAAATGTTTTATTTCTTTTTTAAATTCTTCTTTTTCTTGAGTCCATTCTTCTACTTTCTTTTTATGTTCTTCTTTTATTTTTTCTATTTCTAGGGAGTTCTTTTTAATTTCTTGCTTCAGATCTTTATGATTTATGTTCATTTCTTCTCTCATCTTCTGCATTGTTTCTGACATACCTAACAATATTTCTTTTAGTTCCTCTATGTCTCCTGTGTTTGTTGTCTTTGTTACATTATCTGGTGATCTCTGTATTATTTTACTTTTTTTGAAAAAACATTTTTCTTCTTCCATTTTTTCTTCCAGTCTTTTCCGTTTCTCTACCGAGTCACTACGATCTCTATAATTTTTACTCATCTGACTCTTCCTTAATCCGCCTCTGTTCTGCCTTCAGTGCGCGTGCGCGCCTGGCGCCTCGTTACTGAATCACTTGTCCGATGCTGAGTAACTTCCCAAGGTCACACGGGATTGTTTCACTTTAATTTAACTTTTCAGTACCTTTCGTTTATTCTCCAGTTCCTCTTTTAGCTTGTAACTGTTTTACCATTCTTACACTGCCTTTGTTTACCACTTTTGTTTAAGATCGCACGACAATTCCCTCGTTTTTGGGTTTTTTTGCCGGTGCTATTTAAACACACTACTTAAATAACAATTACCAGTAAATATGGCTCTGTCGAATCTGATTTCAAAACAGCGGTACGCAGAAATATACAGGCTTGCCTATCTGTACATTTCAAAATTAACAGTAATAGACTTATCCTGACTATTTTAATTAAATTTTTAATAAAATATAACACCTTGTTTCAATACGTTTTGCTTATTACATATGTGAAGTAGGTAATTCATCTTCATTCAAGAATTATAAAGATTTAAATAAGAGTTTGAATTCAATATACTTATATTTTATATTAAAATATTATTAATTAATAATTTTCGAAATGAAATTGAAATTGGAAAAATATCTATTTAAACCTTATATATTTTGAATAAAATATAAATAATAAATAATGTAAAATATTAGTTTCGCCCCTAAAATATGACATTTTTACAGCCATAGATATCGTTTAATCTTCTAACTGTTATTTAATGTGGAAGCTAATGGAGTCATTTTACTACACTGTGAGACAAAAGGTACAGTGAAGTTCTTTAGTGAACATAAACGTTGACACTTCCTTTTTTAAATTTTAATATTTTATGATAATTTTTTTTTATAATTATAAGCTTACTTTAATTTACAATGCATTTTTTTTTCATTTTGTTTAATTTAATTGAATTATTTTACTGCAGTATTAATTTCAAATTGTTCAGTTTTATTTATTTGCAAATGATGTGTGTAACTTTCTTTGTACATATTTAAATGAATTGTCATTAAACCGTTCAACATCATCAATCACAACTATACTAAATACAGAGTTTCTAATTACTCGATATCAGCTCCATTATCATTCCCAAAAAAACATTTTATTTACGAAAAGTGAAAACTGTTATTGTGTTATTACCTACATTAACTTATTTTCCTACAAACGTAATTTATTTCTATCTATAACCCACATTAACATTCGCTACTTACATCCATCACCAAGCGCAAGAGCAGAAAGCACCAAGAAAGGCGCCGACTTGCCGACGAACTCGTACATGACTCCTCCGAAGGGCGGTCCGATGAGTACCCCAAGTGCCAGTCCGCCGAGAGCGATGCCCATCGCGTTGCCTCGCTCCTTGTCGTCCGGGTACCGCTCGGCTAGCATCCCCATGCCCGACACGCTGGAGCACGAGCTGCCGATGCCTTGGAGGGCGCGCGCTACGAAGAGGACACTGTAGCTGCGGCCGAACGCGAAAACTAGAAGAGGGTAAATGGTTAATGTTTGTGGTTAATAATAAAAATGAGAAATAATAATATATTATTCAACAAGCATAATATGTAGGCTATATTACACGAGGATATAATTAAATTTAATCATCCGCGTGTAATGTAGCCATATTATGCGAGTCAAATACTATACTTTATCTACAACTATCAGGCATATAAAAAAATCTGATATTATTTGTTAAATATTCAGTTAGGTGTGAGTAGTTCATATATAGCTTAACAGATGGCGCCACAGTAGCACTGAAATGTCAAAATAACTATTCAAATTGTATTTATTATACTTTTAAAATCATTTATATTGATATTTATAATAAAAAATATATTATTAATAAATTAACAGTTTATTAAAATGTTATGAGTTAAATTATATGCTCTATTTATTACAGAAAAATGTAGCGTGTAATATAACATTTCATATTACACTTGTGTAATATGAGTAGTATATTATATGTAGTATCACACGTATAATGTACCCATATTTCAATAGTTGTAGATAAAAATATTAACACAATAGGGTCCTCTACTTTTAGTCAATCTGAATTACGGGCGTTTACTTTTCAAAATTTCCTTGGAGGCTAATTTTTAATAATGACCAAAATCAAAATATAAAATTACTACCAAAAAGAAATGCTAAAAAGGAGTGGAGAAGGAAACCTTATTTTTAATGAAAATCATATAATTAATTTTATTTTGTGCTCAGTTTTCAGCAAACCAAATCTGCTCCAGAATGTATTCTGTTCTCAGTAGCCTAAGAATTAGAGTGTACGCTTTGAAATGCTCTAATTCCTGATCCACTGAAACCAGAGCCAAATCAAGAGCAGATAACTCTGCTTCAAAATGTACTCTGGTTTTAGCAGACCTAGAAATAGAGCAAACACTTCTAAGTGCCTTAATTTCTAACCCACTGAAATCAGAATACATTCAAGAGCAGCAAAATCTGCTCCAGAATGTGCTTTGGTTTCAACAGACCTAGAATTAGAGCACACGCCGAACCGTGCTGCAATTTCCGGCCGGCTGATCTAGATCACCTTCAGGTCATAAGATACCATAGAAGGCGGTCTAGCCAGACCACCAGGCGGGGAGGAGGCCCGAAGGCCTACTGTTTCCCCGGCGCCCCGCAGAGCGGGACTGAGTGTTAGCGTCTCAGGATCTCAAGTTTATCCTGAGACGCGCATTATGACCGGTCATACGGATTCCTATGGGCTGATATTCAATCTTTAATTGTGGCTGTACAAGTTGGAATTTTAAAATGAAAATGTGTATACATAGGTACTTTGATGCAAGGAATTCACTGGTAATATTTTAAAGGGTGTAACTAACACACATTTTAGGGTAGTAGTCAATTACTAAAATGGAAGGAGCTACAATGATTATTTAAAATAATAACAATTCAGAGCTTTATTACTGATCCTTAAAACTGTATGATAGAAACTATCTAAGTTTGGAAAAACTTATTCGTTTTTAAATTATTTTAGATTTAAGTGCTTGTAACATCTTCGTCACCAATGCTTTTTATAATAAAATAATTATAATAATATTAATAATAATATCACTTTATTGACCCAAGTCAACGGCTTATTATTCATGTATACATCGAAGTAGTATAAGACCGAAATACTATTTTCAGCTGAAATCGAAACCGTTACCGAATATTCGTTTTCATAAAAATAATTGCGAAGGACCTCATTATTAAGCCTAATTTACATAGTACTAAAACACGACAAGGCCTCTAGTAGCTAAGATACTTGTTTCAGATTTCGGGACATATTTTATTTGCATTTAGTGATGTAGGTTGTTAGCTTTTAGCTTATAGTGGGTTCCAAACCTGACGATAATAGAACAAAATGAAAGTATATGATGAAGTATGAGTATATTGCGAGTAGTGTTTTATTAGCAGTGATATTATACGGTGTAGAGACGCAGACAATAATGTTAATTAGAATTGTGACCATATAAAAGCCAAGAAATGGAAAAGCATAATACAATGAAGGCAGCAAATTGAATATACATATCTCTTAGAGATGTCATCTGCAGCGAAGAAAGAAGTGAAGGCTGGCAATATAAAGTAATAAAACAGTGATTGAATAAACGAGAGTGGCAAGAATCAAAGATGAATAGCACAATTTGGCGAATGTAAATCAATTATGTACACACGCGGGGCGGAGCGCCGGGCTGAGTGAGTTAGGGGCGCAGGCTGGAGTGTAAGTGGTTCTAATTGAATCAGCGCCAGGAGCGCAGCCTGGCGACAACGCCGGCAAATCTCGGCGGTAATTGGAGCGCCCAGCTATTTCACTCCTACACCATTCTTACGTCACGAGACTACCAGCCTTTATAAAGTGTGGCGGGAAATCTTCGAAAGTCGAAAAGGACAAACTAAATGTGTATTCTTGTCGAAGTCACGGTATGCGATACAAATTAGACAATTTTATTTTGGATACTATATTTTTAATCTGACAACCCTGATTTCAAATTTCGAAGTCGGGACAGTACCATTAGTTATCAGTAAGATCTCAAGTATAATTATATTCTAAAAAAATATATTAGATAAAATTATGTCAATATATACATATTTGTGACCAAATTTTTATTTATACATTATATGATACTAAACAAAAACTAGAAGTTATATATAAATGTAATTATGCAAATCGGTAGAAAATTAAAAAATCTTTATATTTAATAATAACGGAATTTGCGAAAAAATTGTATTAGAGGTTTTTTTTTGGAAAATCGGTTTAAAGCTTCAAATAAAGTACTACTTCTTGTTAACCAATTATAGTCAAAATCTAATCAGTTCATCATATTTGAATATAAGTCATAAATACCAAATATTATATTTTTTACATGTCTCGTATTGGAGTTATCGTGGACGAAAAATCGTCACAGACACACAGACACACACACACGCACACACAAGAATACAGACATCACGGTAAAAATAGTAAAATAGTATTCTAGGGACCCTAATTCGTGCTCATATGTTGAAAACTCATACTCGAGAAATCTGACCAAAAACAATACCTCCCTTATCTATATATTGATAGGCGGGAGGTAAAAACGACTAGATCACTTTCAAATTAAGTAAGTTTAGTATGAAGTGCAGAAAAATATCTATATCTATATAATTTAAATTTAATAAGCGTACAGGGAAGTCATATGATATATTTATTTGATTAAATAGGTGATATTAATTACAGATATATTTATAAACATTTTCATTTTATGAAAAGTTTGAAATGAAGTCTGAAGAACCCTCTAAATGTCTAAATAAATATAATTTCAACAATTTTTTGTTCTAGTAAAAGTTAACAACTAATAAATGTGGAATGCCTAGTAAAAGCTCAAACGTTGGATTGTTTTCAACTTTGTGAAGTGAAAATAAAAACAAGCTTTAATAAAAGTTCCTCATTTTTATACAGAGCTTTGTAGAGTATTTACACGAGCGGAATATGTAATAAAAATAGACAAAAAAATACTGAAGCATTTTACATTTCAAAAACAGTAAACAGTGACTGATAATCCACAATCAAAATTGCATTTATATTTTAAAATAAACATCAAGTTAAATGATGAAACTATTTAGCATTTAATATAATCTTTCATGTGAGTTGAAAAGCTGTTGCTTGAAGCGATGAAACTAATCAGTAGACATCAGAGTTTACTTAAGAAACCTCTAAATCTGTTGGATTAGCTGATCGATCCGTATCCCTACAAACTGACGACCACTTCTTAACTTAAAAACAAACACTACTTCCTAAAATGTTTGTGTTCTGTCTATCTAGGTGTCAATAATTGTTAGTGGTCATTTGGATTAATTGGTGACGGAAGCTGATCTTAAAGTAGAAAATCCTTTTCTCTGTTTCGGAATTAGAATATCATATTCCAGCACGCTTATTGATGTTAGAAGGAGCTTCATTCTTAAACGATTTTTGGTTATATTTTGTTATTTGAGATTGGCATGACTGCATTAAATACACAAAATATCTAGGCAACTGACAAAGTAATTCTTATTTATTTGGGAGGTCATGAAACAAATTGCTTGTGTTACTATATATAAAAGAAACAGAAATCACTGTCACCAACCTAACTATTCTATCAAAAAAAATCCCTTAATGGAAATTGTCAAATATTATTACAAAAAATAATGTAAATAAAAGCCGAAACAGAGAAAATAGTATAAAACATTCGTTATAGAAGGCAATTCAAGATTCAAGCACTCGTTCGTTCGGGCACTCGCTGCTTCGCGCTCGTTCCAGAAATTCAAACTCGTGCTTGAAAAGGTTGCCTTCTACAACTTATGTTTTAATATACTATTCTGTAAATCATTCTTTTTTTAGATTTTCGTGTATTATAATTCCGTAAAAATCAGTTTGTATTGTTTACTAACTTTGGAGGGTGTTCATATTTGAGAATTACGTTGGTCACGTGTATCTATCATTTGTTATAGGGAACGTGCGGCGAAAGAGTTGACCTCTGACGGAAAATATACAAACTAATACAATGAGGAAAAGTTTGTTTTTAGTATATGCTTGTGTGTTGTTTTAATGTAAATAAATTGTGAATACTATTGTTTAAAATATAATTTTATTAATGTAAAATGGTAAAGGTAACACTACGTACTACGTAGCCAAGAAATTACTTTACACTATATTTCAGAAAAACCTCTCTTACGGAAGCATCTTGAAATTTGGGAACAAAATAAATAAATATATGATAGTCTGTTTATATTTTAAAGAAAGTGATACCATATAGTTATAAAATAAACAAAACATAGCAAAATCACTAACTAAATTAATTTCTTCCCATGTATCTACAAATTAGCATAAACTATAGAAGCAATATATATTGCTAAATGTTTGAATATTATTAAGTATTCTTAAATATAGGTACATTCTATCAAAATATTTTAGCTTTATATTCTGTCAAAATTTTTAATTTAATTTTATTGGAAATGTAAAAGGTTAATTAAAACAAGTATTTTTCATTTATTATTCATATTATACTCGTCTTGTATGATTATGGTTTCGTTAATTGTTGAAAAATATCAATTCACATTCGTTTTATTTTTTAAGTTAGAATAAATGTAATTAAATTTTTTGAATGAAATAAGTGAACTGTTTATAAATCCATGTGAATTGAAAATGTTTCTGACATAAAAACCTATATAGTGAATTAAAATTGAAGTTTTTATTGTCGTTTAAACAATATAATTATAATTGTTGAAACAAGTATAGCACATAATAAGTATATATAACTGTTTCTGTTGACTTTTATTTAATTAAAATAAAGAATTTTATGAACAATAGAAATATATATTCTGACCCTTCATTTAAAATATGACAATGAAATTATTTCTTGACATTTAAGTTACACGACGGAGTTCATTCTCAATTGGCAATATGCAATATAATTTATAATAAGTATATAAATGTGTAGTTTCATTTTTCATTATAATAGTTGCACGATGCAACCTTTGTTCTTCATGGTTTGGGAACAACCACATGCAACACAACTATAATGCAACCCTCTTTCCTGAGAATTTATATATCATATATTAGTTTAGTTGAGATTTGGCCGAAAAATAACTACCTCAATTTACCGGCCCAAAACGACATCGACTATTTATTTACTGCATGAAATGAATTTGATTTTTCTGCAATTCAAGAGTATCAAAACAAATAAGCCATATGAAAAACTGTGTTATTTTTTCCATGTGAGCATTAGCGTGCCTTGGAACAATGAGTATGGTAAATCTGTTGTTTTTGGCCCGGTTCGGTGGAAAATCAACAGCGCGATTTCACATTTTGAATAATCCGGACAGCCGAGTCCGATTCCAAACAAGAGCCGGCTTCCATTGTAGGATATTTGCATTCTACTCAACCTACATACTCAACCAGGGGATCTCCATGTCCACTCACGGGACGCAAACTCACCGGTCTCGTGTCCAGCCTGATGCCTGATCACAAATATTAGGATTTATTCCCAGAATTTTTACAAATATTTAAATCAGATCACCCCGTAGTAATGAGTTATATAAATAGTTATTTGCAAAGTTGGCAAAAAACCATTATTTTAAAAAAAAAATCAAATAAATCATAATTTTTTGATTTGTTTAATTTTTAAAAATATCTGAGTATTACTGCACTTCTTAATTGTTTTAAAAAGCAATATAATTATTTTATTTCATAAACAAACACGAAATCTGTAATAAAACCAAATGATTCGTCTGAATAAAACTAGGAAGAGTAACAAATTTTTTTTTATTTTTAGTTACATATTTAAATACTTATATTTTCCTTCTGTTATATGAGAATGAAAATGATAAAATACCATTTAATTTTAAGATATTATATTATACAGAATATATTTTAGTTATTATTAATTGTTTCGTAGCAAATGATTACATACTTTTTATAATTATTATTTTTTTATCTTTGATTTAAATCAATGATTTTTATTTAAAAAATCAGTTGATTTTAAATCATGATTTAAATCGTGATTTAAATAAAATAATTTAAATCAGGCCAACCCTAGTTATTTGTAAATCAAAGGGACTAAAGATAGCCGATGAGAATAAACCATGTGAGTAATGAAACATACTTTAGTCCTTAGATTACATTATATTTTTTCCAAAATCGTTAAAATATTAATTAAAACATAAATAAATAGCATTATATGTTTGTAAAACGTCAGCTAGCTATTGAGACGGGGATAGTTGTGATAAAAAACGTACTGTCAAGGTGTTAAATACTTCTTTATAATTTTCATTTATGTTTACACCTGCTTAGACGTCGTCTGCATGAAATCAGTTAAGTTATTATCAAAGTTAAATAATAAAAAAAATCCCCAATATTATTATAAAATGTTTGTTATTTTAGGTAGTGCTAAAATACACTGCAAAAATATAATACTATTAAATAATATAGGTTAATTCAGTTTGACATAGGAGTCCGTAAACTTAAATTTTGACATAAGAGTCTGTAAAGTTTTACTTTAGCTACTACTTTGGCTAACTTCGCGGAGTGATATCGTGTACTTTATTATCGATTTCGAAAAAATCTTATTTAAATCACTACAATCATATAGTAGGGATAATGTTGTTCAGCTAAATTCAAATGTAAATCAAACTAATAAAGTAATACCTATATTATTTAAACGCTTAAATAAGACATGTTTTCATTCTGATCTAATTAAAGTAGAGTAAAAATTAGTGTACTTCAAATCAATAAGCACCCTTCTCTCATGTAGTAAACATTACGGTCACTGGTTTTTACAGAGGGTGACGTTAATAAATTACAATTAGGACAAGAATTAGAGTACTTCATAGTGAGTGAGCACCCTTCTCTCAGGTAGTAAACATTAGGGTGACTGATTTTAACAGACGGTGACTTTAATCTAATCATATTAGGGCAAGAATTAGAGCACTTCAGAGTGAATGATCACCTTTCTCCCAGATAGAAAACATTACAGTGACTGATTTTTATGGACGGTGACTTTAATCTAATTATATTAGGGCAAGAATTAGACCACTTTACAGTATATGAGCACCCGTCTTGCTATTAGAGAACATTATGGTGTCTGGTTTTTACGGAGGCAAGAATTAGAGTACTTCACAATGAGTGAGCTAAAAATTAATAACATGAAATAAAGTAGAAGTACGTATTTGGCGATGAATACATAATTTGCATTTCTCATTGTGCATTGCAACTCGCAATTGAATAATTTTATTGCTACATAAATTACAATGAAAATAATGAATGTATTTAATGAAAAAGTACTTACTTAATGTAGAAAGAAACATAATAACAAATCCCGCAAACATTGGAATGCTGTAGCCGATCCTGAAAAAGAAAACAACGTGAATTATCTACAATAACTTCACAATATGTTACAAGAAATAAGAAAACTTATATCGCTCAATAGCACTTTATAGAAAGCTGTAACGAATGTAATAAAAATTTTCAAGAGCACAGATATGAAGTAGTAAAAATAAATACTATTTTTATTAAATCAAACAGATGTTTTGCCCCGTTCAGGATTTTATAGCTATCACATAAATTCTCTTGAAAAACACTTTAAAAACTTTATAAATTTTATTGTATTAATTTTAAAAATCTATTATTGGGAATAAAAATCTAATTTATTTATTTTTACCGCTGTCTCCTAGGCAAAAAAGTATAGATCATGCAAAAAAAAACTATTTTCAAACTTATATAAATAATTATAATTTGGGATGTTTTTACCAAAAATTTGATTGCGGATTTTTCTAAAAAGTATATTGTGCAACACGTGCAAAAATTTATTTATTGCCTTTAAGGTGTGAATGAAGAATCATATGAGTGGTAACTGGTAAGTAATATCTTTAAAAAAGTGTAACAAAAACTAGAAATTAAATTAAAAAGGTATTATCTTTTCAATCTAGAAACTGTATTGTAGAAATACAACATTTCAAAAATATACTTCTAGGAAATAAACATAAAAATAAACTACATATAAGAACTTTATACGGTAATAGAAGTAACTATAAAAATAATTATATAAGAAACAAGAAATTGAAGCATTGAAAGTGCAATGTACTGACCATATGAGATTTCTATAAATTTATGTATAAAGAGTTTTTGAAGCAATGACAAGCAATATGTTTTGCCTTTTATGTGAACAAAACAATTGCAGGCTCTTGAATGTTTTTCTTTCATTTTATTAATGTTGTTTTTCAAAATATAATACTTTTTAGTATTTTTCAAGATGTTTATTGAACAAGTATTTAATGGTTAATTTTGTATCGAGGTAGATAATTTGACAAATGGTATTGAAATGTAACAATGGCCTAATTACGGACTTTATTTTACATTCATGGAAATAATTTTAAGTTTTAATAATTATTCATACAAAAGCACCGTTCTAGGTTAAAATATATTATTGATTTAGTCATGTCAAATAGTGTGGCGACAGAAAAAATATATTGTGCAACAAGTGCAGAAAAAAAAACTTTCACACCTCATGGGAAATAGGCGACATTTAAACACTCCTCGAAATTAATTAGATACTTTATTAAAGTAATAAAATATCTATCGATTATATAATGCTTGTCAATTTTATGTTATCGTTAATATATTATCTCTATGAAATGAACTAATTTTTTCTTCTCCTGATTCCGAATTATGCTTTTATTTTATAAGTAGAGAACAATTGATTGGACGATCTTAAATTTGATTGTACTATTTGATATATAGGATGTTCCACAACTTAAGAAAAAAATTAAAAGGTATATACTGTACAACGTGCTGATCATGAAACAATTTTTTTTTTTTTAAATTCGCAAAGTTATAGGGTAGTTTACTTGAAGTACACATTTTTTGGACGGCTGGAGTAGCTATTACTTACACATTATTAGACATTTATTAGTATTAGATATTATGTAAACAATTACTTTCATTGTAGAATATTTGAAAAAAAAAATATTAAAAATGACTAGCCAGTAGCAAAAATTGTTTACTTAAAATACGATGCATTTTTTTTGCGAATTTAAAAATCTTTTTGTTTTTTAATCCGCACGTCGTACAGTATACACGGTGCGGTTTAAATACATAGGTTTATAATACAGTATTTTAAGATACCATGTAAACTAAAAAGCAAAAAATTTTTAATTATTATTGAAGACTGAAAATGACACATCTTTATTTCTATTTAGTAGGAAAGTTATTGATCTTTATGATGAGTTGTTCAAGTTTTTTAAATATATGTGAAATAAATATAATACTTACTTAAGAAGAGGAAAGCATGCAAGTATTACTCAAAAAAGAATATTATCCTGTAAACTGTCGAAGAAATAAGAGAATATATCATGATATGATCCGAAATGGTAAAGTCGAATATAATAAGTCCTTCGTCCTGCGATAAGTTTTTTTATTTTATTTATTAATATGTAATAAAATACTACGAGATAGCAATAGTGTACAATTTGAACATAAAATGAACAATCTGTATTTGAAAACCCTCTTCGATAAAAATATCTTGGTGCATCTTTGTGATTCCATCGTTCAATTTTGGCTCATGCCATAACTTTCACATCTTGTAGGAAATAGGCGACTTTCTGCACTTATTGCACAATACACTATATCAATGCAATCCTTGTGAAACGTACAAAAAGAATAATTAAAAGCGTGTGTTGGGTCTCGTTGAAATATCTTAGTTAATAATTATAAGGAACGTTAGATTCAAAAAAACATTTAAACAGTTGGATACTAAATAAAACAGATGCGTCAAATGTAGCTAAACACTTGCTAAACAATAATCATAAATGTACAATAGATAATTTTGAAGTTATTCACAAAGAGAATACAGGATTAAGCTTGGACATCTTAGAAGCTATGGAAATCCATAGGGCTATTATCAATAAGTAGAATTTAATGAATTAAAGAACTCGTCAGTATAAGTATTGTATCCGATATGATATATAAGGTTTAGAGCAAAAGTCGTTGTAAAAAAAGATTTAATGCAATAAACCAAATATAATACTACATGGAATACAAAACTCGGTATAAGTTGAGGTACGACGCGTTTCGATCTTTCGAACATCATCAGGTAACTAGAGAAAAGTGATTTAGGATTTGGGTATGTAAGTGTCAGGTATGTCGTGGAGTAATTTTATTGGACGGAAGATTTTGGCTGTTTATTTGAATGTTTATGATTGGTTTGTTTATTTTTTCTTTATATTATATATTGTATGGGATACTATACTTACTGACGAGTTCTTTAAAGGAACAATTACATTTTTTAATTTAATTGTGACAATGAACTTCGGAAATTCAGATATTTTCAATTTCAAATAGATTTGTATAACTCGCCGCTTTTGGGAATTCCTTGACTTAATTCTTTAATCTCTTCTCAGTTATGTATAGACACTTTTGTATGTTATTCTGATGATGGTGTAAAAGCCGAAATGATCATTACTATTTGTTAATAAAAGTTTTTGAAACGTTAACCGAGTGTTTTTCCTTATCATTAGAATACTTAAACCTGTTGTCAACTTACTTATGCGTGAGGGGTCCAACAATGGGGTTAGCCAACAGCTGCACGAAGGCCTTACTCGCGAACATCATCCCCACAGCGACGGTCTCCTCCACCAGGTCCTTGTGCCGCATGGTCTTCTCTCGCTCCTCGGGGCTGGCGGTGGCGTTCTCGAGCGCAAGCTCCGTGCTGCCCTCCAGGAACTCCAGGCGGCTGGCGTTGGCCAGGCACGGGCAGTAGCACGCCGGCGCCGCGCTGCTCGGCGTCGTGCTCAGCGTCACGGCGGCGCGCCCGCTGATGGAGCTGTCCAGGTGCTGGGAGAGGGTGGCGTTTGGGTGGTCGATGTCGTATAGGAATTCTGGGATTATTGGCACTGGAACAGAAAAATAATGCATGTAGATTCAGTTTATATACATGATAGTTTAAGTTTTAACTTAACACTGATATGAGGTAGTAAGTAAAAATGATCTTCGATTGGATAGTGGATTGATGTTGACAAAGATACAATATGTATGTTTATTTAAAAAAAAACAATGACCAAGCAATAGTCTTCATCAGGGTTATTATTATTATATATTCTTGCAATGGTGGATTAAACACATGACAGGCCCCAAGCACACCCCCTTTTTTTTGTTTAAAACTTATTTCTAATATTTCTAAACTATCTCAATTTTCTCGAAATTTTTCAAATACATTAATAAAAATTAATACATCGTTGAAAAGAGAAAAAAATGGCGGTTTCTATTTCATTAAAATAATTATAGGTTGCCATTTGAAAAATAAAAGTTGATAGTCGTATCTTGTAAACCTGACTTTATAAAAAATATCTACATCTGCCATCAAATAGTACATGTAAAATAATAATTTTTTTATATGAGCCATTTTTTTCTATTGCTTATAATAAAAAAGTTAAAGGGAGAGGGGGCGTCTTCCCAGACTCACCCTGTATAAGAGGTGAAAATAAATAAAACACTTTATAGTTTTTCTATAACGTCATTATTTATTTATATAGTAACAACAATTTTACAATTTCAAACTCTTGTATGGTTCTTTATATGTGAACAATCATTCTCCTTTGGCCACCCACAAGTTTGCCTCCGTTTATTATAATGAAAGGGGTCTGGACATACTCTCAATAATGGCTCCCCCCAGGAACAAATGTAAAATCTTGAACAGTTACTTGGGTGCGCTACAGCTGCTTGTTTTTCTTTTCGGATGTGGGCTAGTCGGCAATATTTCCATACTTTCCCACTAACAGGACTGAACAGTAGTGCATCACTAGGTATAACCAAAAAAATAACCAACAGTAACCACATTAAAATTGACCTCATAGTTACTAGAATTCGTTCAAGCGTTTGAAGCATATCTTATCAAATCAAGTATTAAATGAACACAAATTTTGATAAAGTAATATTTTGCGTAATATTTACTTATACTGATTCAAAAGTATGTAAAGTCTAGATTAAATATTACCAATATTCATAAAGTTAAAGTATTTTCTTTAGAAAATTTTCCATATTCTAGCAATTTAATAGATAAGAATAAGGTAAGTGGAGGTGAAATAGACCAAATTTTGGAAAAATAATTATTATTCTATAATATTAAATAATATTCCAATAACAAATTTTTTTTTTTGAATAAACTTATAATCTTAGCTTATATTGTTCGTAGTGCTTAAGTCTTTATTAATAATAATTACTTCTAAATTATTATTAATATGTGTTTATTTACATTGTTACTTATTTTTATTATCTTTTGTTTATTAAACTTAGTTATATAAATATTAGTGTTTCAATTATATTTTTACACTTTACCTAAATAATTAAACGTTACAATATATGTAAATAAGAAACCGAATCCTGAAGCAATTACATGCTTTATTATAACTCTAAAATAGTGTATCTGCAAATATGATTTGACATTCCCAATACTCATGAGTCTGATACAGATTTTTTTTAAAAACTGTTATCAGAAGTTAATTTGTATGAAAATTATCAACACGCGAAATTATTGTTTTTGTTTACAGGATGTATAAGTCTTTTTGTAAAAAATCTTTTGCATCCTGGATGTAATAGCTATTAACGTATCTAGGATAGTTATGAGTATTATAACCGCCGCAGATGTCAATTGAATCTCGAGCTCAGATTTTAAGGCATCTAAGGCCTGGTATGATACATAACACCCGTGGTTTGTTCAATAGTTTACCGGTTTCACATTAATAACTATTATTTTATAAAATTCTGCTGTGAGTAACGTTTTCGTGATCAAGTCTGTATTATCCAATTATCCCACGTTATTTTGACAAAAAAAACTACTGTTCTAGAATGGGGTAGGTGACCAAGATAGAATTTTAATGAAAAAAACTATTGAATTATAGAATGTACATTTATTTATGAACGTTGACATTAAAAAAGTTAAATATTTATCAGCAATTGTTTAGTAATTTGCGTTAAATAGAAACAGCGTCCATTACTATGACGTTCACTAAGTTCGCACGCTGATTGGTTAAAATTTGAAGGTGTGGCAATAAACCACGCGGTCTTTGCTTTCATACACTGGCACCACACTCACACCACCTATTTCCGTCTCTGTCTACCATCGCCTCTCTCATGAACATAGTTGACGTTATAATCCCCTCCCAAGTACTATATTATTTATTTACTTCAAAACAACTTATAATTAACAATTTTAAAAAAATACGGGTATATTATTTTTGTACAAGCTATCACATATACCAAATTTAGAAATTGGTCACCTACCCCACTATGTCCAGAAAACTAAGGTAAAGTTATATTAGATCTTCTAGGTATCAGAGATTGGAACGGAACACCCCTATAGCCCTCATAATATACTTTAATTCTAATAACATAGCTAGATGATTTGTTTCGTAAGGATAGGGCACAGCGCTGTTTTTATAACCTATTGTATATGAGGTGAAAATAAATAAAACACTTTATAGTTTTCCTATAACGTCATTATTTATTTATAAAGTAACAACAATTTTACAATTTTAAACTCTTCTATTCTTCTTTATATGTGAACAATCATTCTCCTTTGGCCACCCACAAATTTGCTTCCGTTTGTTATAATGAAAGGGGTAAGGACATACTTTCAATATTGGTGTCCCTTTGGAACAAATGTAAAATCTTGTACAGATACTTGGGTGCGCTACAGCTGCTTGTTTTACTTCTTGGTTGTGGGCTAGTCGACAACAAATCTCTGGGTTCTTACTACGACATCTGAACAATGCATCACTAGGTACAACCACCAGAATAACCAACAGAAACCACGTTAAAATCGACCTCATTATTACTAGAATTCGTTAAATCGTTTGAAGCAAATCTTATCAAATGAAGTATTAAATAAATAAAGTTTTGATAAAATATTATTTTGCGAAATATTTACTTACACTCATTCAAAAGTATATAAAGTCTAGATTAAATATTACCAATGTTTATAAAGTTAGAGTATTTCCTTTGGAAAATTTTCTATATTCTAGCAATTTAACAGATTAAAATAAGCTAAGTGCGGGTAAAATAGAGCACATTTTGGAAAAATAATTATTATTCTATAATATTAAATAATATTTAAAAACAAAAATTATTTATAACAATATATAATCTAGGTTTACATAGAATAAGAAAAAAAACTATTCTGAAAACTATTTATTTTATTTGGGTTCATAAATGTCCAATTCTCTTCTATATAGGATGTTCTACAAATTAGGACAAAAAATTAAAGTGTATATACTGTTCGATGAGGTGATTATAAAAAAAAATAATTTTTTAAAAATTCGCAAAAAAATGCATCGTATTTCAAGCAAACTTTTTTTTGCTAATGGTCGGAAATTATTTTTAATAATTTTTTTCAATGCTTCTACAATGAAAGTAATTGTTTACATAATATCTAATAATAATAAATGTCTAATATTATGTAATTAATAGTTATTCCAGTGGTCCCAAAAATGTCTACTTCAAGTAAACACCCTTAATTCTGCGAATTTTTAAAAAATTCTTATTATTTGATGATCAGCACGTCATACAGTACATACCCTTTAAATTTTTGTCCTAAGTTGTGGAACACTCTGTATAAGTGTGACGGACCAAGGCTAACAGATTGTTGTCATTTGTTATATATATCCCGCATATTCGTTTTCATAATCTTTAGCTTCTTCAATGTAATCACCTTTTGATTAACCATTTAACAATTCTTAAGAATTGGTATAGCAACTAAATCGTCTACATTTCTATGTACCAAAGATTTTTTTAATAATAAAAATCCTCTGGTCCATCTCATCTCAGCAGTAGATGGTCCATCTGTCTTCAGAGTAGTGGTTAAATGGACCACTAAATTACTTATGTAAAAAGTATGTATATAAATATTTAGTTTAAACTTACTGAAGTAGTAATGAACTAATTGTGTATATAAGGTACAAATTTTTTTGGCAATTTTTTAAATAAGTCTTGGGTTATTCAGTGTTGATTACATTAATTTTCAAGCGGCTACTTACACTGCCTTTAAACAACAAAATTTACATTCACTATGTGAGATATATCACTCTAATATAATTATAAGACCAAAAGTCCATCTCTTCTATTGTCCATCACTCCCCTATTATCCTAATAAGCTGTGAATGTTTATTAAAACAAATATATATTGAAAAAATATTTTATTTGAACAAATTTAGATCTGTAATTGTGGACACTGAGTAGGATCATCAACAGCGGTACATCTGTTGTTAGGAACACTCCAGATTTGTCCAGGAAGACAAGGGAACAGCATAGGTAGTCGGTTCTTGCAAACGTAGAAGCTGGAGCATTCTTCTGGATTGGCCAAATGAGTCGGGTTTCCTTCAGGGATGTCTCTACAGCAGATATCTGCACTTTCTCTACCCCAGAGACAATCTTCAGATACTTCTGTCTTCATTTGAAGCTCCTTGAGAGAAAGAAACGATAGTTGTTCACACTGAGTAGGATCGTCAACAGAGATACATCTGTTGTTAGGAACACTCCAGATTTGACCAGGAAGACAAGGGAACAGCATAGGTAGTCGGTTCTTGCAAACGTAGAAACTGGAACATTCCTCTGGATTGGCCAAATGAGTCGGATTCCCTTCAAGGATGTCTCTACAGCAGATATCTGCACTTTCTCTACCCCAGAGACAATCTTCAGACACTTCTGTCTTCACTTGAAGCTCCTTGAGAGAAAGCGATGATAGTTGTTCACACTGAGTAGGATCATCAACAGAGATACACCTGTTGTTAGGGACACTCCAGATTTGTCCAGGAAGACAAGGGAACAGCATAGGTAGTCGGTTCTTGCAAACGTAGAAACTAGAACATTCTTCAGGATTGGCTAAATGAGTCGGGTTTCCTTCGGGGATGTCTCTACAGCAGATTTCTGCACTTTCTCTACCCCAGAGACAATCTTCAGATACTTCAGTTTCTTCTATATGAAGATATCTTATTTGGGCACCAATTGTGCTACCAAATAAGACTAGCAAAACGATACTTGATAGCGCTGTAAAAAAATTGTTCTAAACTAAAAAAAAAACTGTGACTACCATAGAAAAAACCACCACAGAACAGACCACCACTACCGAAAATATACCTTGTACATTGCTAATATTTTTCAAATACTTATATTTTTTAAATATTTATCAGTTAGAAAATAATCGTTAACACCTTAATTCGTGGATATGAATAAAATATATCCTTTATTATTTGTGGCGGCCGGTAAAAATATATTAGGTACTTACCGTTCATGTTAATACTATAACTTTAATAAAAATAAAATTTCTTTTATAGTGCTGATCAATCTTGATAAAAATATTATCTAAATTATCAATTTTTGTCACTATGTACACCAAAAATAATTTTTTAAAGTGGTACTTAACACTTAAATTATTGCGTCTGTTTTTGTACGAAAAGATTAGGTAAAGTACATCAATAATTTTATTTGCTTATTACTTTATGTAATATGAAAATAAGAAATAACTGCGCCTTTACTTTGAAAAGGCATGTTACATATATTATTAAGTAATGAGATTAAATATTTATATTATTCATTTCCTTGATACAAACTTTAAATAATTATTAACAAATTTGTATTCAGGTAATGATTTGATTAATTGTATATCAAGGAACTAAAGTATTTTTTTTATTAGGTACGAATATGGAATTTACTCTATACGAGGCGATAGCCAAGGGGAATAAATCATATGAATAATAAAAAAATACTTTAGTTCTAGGGTACTATCCTCGAATTCACACAAATAGGTTTCATAAACGGATTAGTGATATTTTCGAATGACTTTCATTTTTTGTATTCTTGAGCGTTCGCATGCTATTCGTAAGCGAATTTGGTTACATGAGATTATTCGAGTGGGTATTATTCACTCGAATCGCCTATTCGTATACAATTATCATATCATACCTATAATTATTTAGCTGCGAATTTCAGGTAAGAAATTTGCAATTTATTAGTAATAAAGTTAAATTTTTGAAAAAGTTCATTATTTTACTTATATAAATAAATAAAACACTTTTCGTGAGTTTAAGGAGCTAAATTATATGTGGATTTGCAAGCTTGCATTTGTTTAAAAAGTAACAGTTTGCATTATTGACCTAGGTCAATAATAATTCAATATTGACCTAAGTTACTATGGTTAGGTAGTAAAGAGCAGCGAAAAACAATTTCTCATGTCAAGTTAAAGTTAATAAATGAAAAAAATGAAGTTAAGTATATTCTTTTATTGATTTTAATGAACTAGATTATATTTGGATTTGCAAGCATGCATTTCTTTAAAAAGTGACAGTTTGCATTATTGACCTAGGTCAATAATAATTTATATTGGCCTAAGTTACCATGGTAACGAAGTGACAGTGAAAAATAATTTCTCATGTCAAGTTAAGGTAAACAAATGAAAAAATGAAGTTAAGTATATTCTTTTATTCTCTCTCCTAAACGGAATCCGTACCTACAAAATCTGTGAATGTAACGACCGTTTTGTATTGACGTTTGTTGAAAGCAGGTGACAGTCTTTTTGGTCGTAATGTCTATATGTGGCGAGAGATGAATTCAGGTTCTGTTTAGAATTTTATTTACGTTTTGGCACAGATGAACGCGCGATCAGGGTATTATCCAAGCGGATCAAATGCGCTGCTCTACTTTGATGAAAATTATCTCGCGTTGCTGGCATTTGTGTATAGGGCCACCTCTATCAATCACGCCGCATTCAACATCAATTTATTTTCGGAGATGATGCTTACTGATTATATTTATTTATTTAATATCATTATTGATATCTTATACTCAGTAAGTGATCTGTTTTATTTATTTATTTAAGCAATCTCTAATTCCAACAACAGCTATTTGGTCAAAATAGTAACCTCTATCTATAATTTTATTTATACTTGTTGCATTGGTGACTATCGTAGATACAAACTGATAGTATTATTTATAAAATTCCATTATCCTAAGTAGTAACAAAATACTGACCCTTTATTATATTTATGATTAAAATCTTATCTTTTCATCAAATAATAAACACTTGTATGTTCATCTTGTTTTCCAAATTAATATTTTAAATTAATAGATAATAAAAAATATGATCAAATAATTAAAATTTAATACTCTTCTGATTTCCTACCTTATTTTCAATCACAGTTGAATCCTAAAAATTAACATTTTCAAGTTTGTGTACATGAAATATTTAAAAAATTCCGAGTTTTGGATCAAAAATCTTAATAGTCCGAGCTCACTTTTATGAGGTCTCACAAATGTCACAAATAATCATAATCAAATAAGTAGTCTTCGCAAGAAGTATTTGTTACGAACAGGTATTTTATAATAAATATTATTCTCTTAAAATAACGTTACTTATGTTTTATTAATTGTAATTAATAAGTCGCTGTCTTAATTCAACAAATTAAATTAAAAAGAACTTTCCTCATTTGCACCTGCCATATTTGTACTAACAGCATCAGAATAAAAAATAATAATAATTATATCTTCGAAAGCAAGAAAAATGAAATAACGTACAAAACTAAACTATTAACTAACAAGCAAAAAAATAGGTACATTTGTGCTAACAGCCTCAGAATAAAAAATAATAATAATTATATCTTCAAAAGGAAGAAAAATGAAATAACATACAAAACAGAACTACTAACAAACAAATGAAAATAGGCGAGTGAAACCGTTCCGAACAAACTCGAAAGGCACACGATACGAACACTAGTTTCGGCCAATTTTTGGCCGAAACCGAATCTTGGGTCGAACACTACAAAAACATTATCTCTTTTATGCACTTCGTGAAAAATAAAAATTAGATTTATATAATATGCTTTGGAATGTTGCAAGGGATGTAATTATGAAACAGTAAACTTAATGCAGTTCAGTTGTTAAGAAGCGGGCTCATATGACTGAGTTTGAAACTTTGGAATATGAAAGTGTTCGCAATTTGTATAAAATCCCTCTTATTCATTAATACGGCGTTCATTATCTAACGGAACTTCATTCTCTCTGTCGCCTCTTTCTTCGCTGTGCCCGTGGCCTATATCGTAACTTGCTATTTTATAACTCATCCTCCAGCCTCGTTGCTGTAATCGTCTGCTGATTATATCTTACTAATTTCGAATATCAGCGGCACAGATTTCAGCGTTGAACGATTTTTAAATCAATTATTAAGCTTAACGTCTATTTCGTCAAAGATTGCCACTACAGCAGAGTATTAATCTTTTACATTATAATTGACACGAAATACAACATCGATTTTTAAGTGTAAAATAATATATTATTTAACAAGCATAATATGTAGGCTATATTACACGAGGATGTAATTAAAAATAAGACCGGTAGCGAGTATATTTAATCAGCCGAGTGTAATGTAGCCATATTATGCGAGTCAAATACTATACTTTATCTACAACTATCAGGCATATAAAAAATCTGATATTATTTGTTAAATATTCAGTTAGGTGTGGGCAGTTCATATATAGCTTAATAGATGGCGCCACAGTAGCACTTAAATGTCAAAATAACTATTCAAATTGTATTTATTATACTTTTATAATCATTTATATTGATATTTATAATAAAAAATATATTATTAATAAATTAACAGTTTATTAAAATGTTATGTGTTAAATTATATGCTCTATTTATTACAGAAAAGTGTAGCGTGTAATATAACTTTTCATATTACACTTGTGTAATATGAGTAGTATATTATATGTAGTATTACACGTATAATGTACCCATATTTCAATAGTTGTAGATAATATAGTTGTTTAGATATATGTACAGTATATTTTCTGCAATCTCAAACGTTTTGATGGGAATGCACCCTAAATTGATAATATAAAATTTCTGGCACCCCCAACCTTATGTGAATGAAATTTTAAAGACATTTTATTAATCTTACATGAGCTACGTGTAATTTACATAATTCCTTTATATTTGGGTATATTTTGTAAAACATTCTCGCATTTCATATTTTACCGACTTTTATCGTTCTCTCTTTTTAATTTTGATATTAAAAAACGTAGAAAATCTTAGGTCATATTCACACAAGAGGTAGATAATTGAACTAAAACTCGAACTTCTCTGGCTCTTATATTGCGATATTTATTCTGAATAAATATCTAAAAGGATTCTAATAAAAATAGATATATCTGAAAAATAATAGCAAATTTGTATTCTTAGTGGTTTTATATGTTCTTGTAAACATTTACAACTTGTCTCAATTTTCAAAATTCTATCTTGTTTTTAAATGTTCTTATTTTATCGGATGATTTTAAGACATTTTATTCAGTTCTTCAAATACATTTTTTAACGATTTAATTCGTAAACACGATTTAATACTCTTTCTTTGGACAACCATTTAACATCAGTATGAAGAAGTATATTCAAATGCTCAGATCCAAGAATTGTTAAAATACCTACGAAAGGTACCCCAAGGTACCGCGGCACCCATTTTGAGAACCACTGGCATAGATGATACTTTTAATCGCTATCTTATTATTGTACGTGTTACAGAGGAAAGATTGAGAAAAAAAAGGTGAAAAATAGCCAAAATTCCGATATAAAAAACTTAAAAAAAGTGAAAAATTGTAATTATGTTATTTTTCCCTTTATTTTTTTTAATATGCATGTATTTTATATTAAAGAGAAAAAATTTCTGTGTCTGTACTGTAATATGTATTATTGAGGGCTATTATTTTCTTAACATGTAGTATTTTCAATACAAAAATGCACTTTAAAGCATTAATAAAGTGAAGAGCTTTAAGTCGTTGGCACTTTAAAGTTGAGTCTCCTACAACGATGAATAATTAAGAGAAAGATTAATTACTTCGTGTGATATTTAAAGTATCAAAAGTAAGGACAAACTTCAAATTATACTTTTAAGTTCCAACAAATAAGTTCCTAGTTTTTTCGCACGAAGATCAATTATTAAAATGAGATTTTCATAAATTATTCAAACTATTTAATATCATGGAAGATATGACCATTAGTCCATTAGATTTAAAGATATTTTAATTATTAATTTATTAAGTTGAGATCCAGAAGTTTAATCAAATTGCTTCTGAGGTGCACTCTCCACATTAGCTGTAGTGTTCAAAAATCCTTTACGATATTAGATATATTATTATGAATGAAAATATTTGCAGCACTTTATATTTTAAAGCACAATACAAGTACTTTTATAAAGTATTATTTATCTACAATAAAATGAAACATGTATAGTATCTTATTAGTAAACGGTTTATTTTTTTACTATTTTACTACGTAGATAAGCAGTTATTTATATAAGTAAATTATGAATTATATTAAACTAAATAATTTAAATTGTAATTCCAGATAATAATTATAATTTTAATTAAGTTTACAAGTCTAGATAAAGTAAAATACTTTCTCCATTTTATACTATCTATAATTTAAATAAATTAATACCAAATTATGAACCTATATTTCACTTTCTCATGTATATATCGATCAATTACATTAAATGTCAGTTGTAATAAATAAATTATGAATTTATTATCACAGTATGTTATACAGGGTGTCCGATTTAAGAGGCTAACCATTGGGATCACTAGAACTGTAAGACACATATGAAATTGGTTAAATTGGGGCAAATTTTGAGGATCACTGTCAATTCTACGTAAAAAAGTGTCTGTAGAATGTGCAAACTAAAAATTTGTATGAATTGAAACAAGAAAATTGTAAATCAAAATGTAAATTTGTCAAAATATTTTTGATCATATCTAGTGATCTGTGTTATGCATTTTTTCGGGAAAACAAAAACATGATTAAAATGGCCAACTAATGCGGTCACTTTGCCCCAATTAACTGTCTTCGTATCTCTTACGGTTCTCGAGATCCCAATGGTTAGCCTCTTAAAACGGACACTCTTTGTTTGGATTACGGACATCATAGCTGATGAACTATAGGGTAGTACCTTAATTATATTTTTTGGGCCATTACGAAAGAAATTATAATATACGTATTTTTTTAAATCGTTATTCGAAGTTTACAATAAAATAATTATTAAAAATTTGGGGAAAGGATATTGTAACGTCAGAGTGGTAGAATAGTTATAGAAGACAGATAAATTAGGAGCGTAAGAAAGAAACAATCAGACAGTACGGTTGTGTGGTCGTGGCGTGTCTTGTCTGATCGTGTAGATAAGCAACATAGCCCGCCCTGTCCAATTGGATGGGTTACCGCACAACGGCTCGGTGTGTGCTGACCTTGCAGAGACTGTAGGCTGACAACCTGCATCACTAAAATGCAAGTAAAACATGTCACGAAACAAGTACCTCAGGTACTTGAGGCCCTATTTCTCAGAGGAATGTTGTGCCATAGAGATAGAGAAGAAACAATCTACCTGTTTTTTTTTTCATTATCCTACCATGCTGACGTCACATATCCCTTCCCCACAACATTTAATTTCTAATAACTATTTTATTGCAAACCAATGTTTAGTTTTTATTACTACAATGAGAAGCTATAGCGGGTATAGTTATAGTTTTTATATTTTATGATTTATATACTGAAATTCGATTATGGTTCCAGACACCATGAACTTGTTGATAGTTTCAATATCATTTTCTTTTATAGTGTTTCAAAAATGTGCTACTTCTTTTTGTCCACAAGCTTGTGTAGAGTTAAGTCGAGAATGGGAAATGCAACGATTGAATAAATGTGTGGAGAAAACAGAAAAAACAACTCAGTATAATACAGTAAACTAATTTATTCCTCACGTTCCGAGCCATTTAGAAAATACGTTTACAGAGTTAATGAATTCCTACATGTGTCTATTTACTTTTTGTATTTACAAAAACACCGAAAAACGTCATTATGAAATCTTTATTTTGTAATTAACAAAAAATTTAGCAGGAATATCTCATTTCAAAATTAATAATTTTGCAATTTGCCCAAATCGATATTCTTGCATAACAACTTTTTAGCAGTCTACCTCTACGTACACTTCATTAGTAAAATTTACGAAAACGTTCTTGATAATTTTATAAAATAATATTTACTAATAACGTTTTCATTTTCTGAAATCAATAAACTATTGAACAAACCACGGGTGTTATGAATCATACTATGTCTTATAACTGAAAACTGACATCTACGGCGGTTATGCACTCATTATGATGCTGTATATTTGCGTAAAACCGAAAATATTTGAAAATTTTTAGCTCGAAAATTTTCAAATTTTACAAAATTTTGTTTGTAATATTTAAAAAAAAATCTTTGTGGTGCAACTTTGACAACAAATATCTCAGGAACTAGAAGAGGTAATTCAATTTGGTTTGAAAATTTGAAATCAGCACTTCAATCAAATTTTGGGCTCAAAAATGAGTATTTTTGAGATAATTCGAGTTTGTCAACACATTTTTTTTTTTAATACTGTAGTTTAGTTTGTTTTAACTCTACACAACTTTGATATGATCTACACAACTTTAATATGGGGTTATACGTTTTGGAAATAAATAAAAAATAGATGATAACCCGACAGAATAAATTCGAAAAACCGTATTAGGATTGCAGGTTTTGAAACAGCGCATCGATATTTTGAAATTTAAGTTTTTTTTCGATTTTCTTATTTTATTGTAAGTATATACATATGTATGTATAATTCAATGTTTTAATCTTCCCTTACTATTTATTTTTAAATTTGTGGTTACGGATATTGTTAACCTGATATTAAGAACGAGTGAGTACTACAGATAAAAAAATAAATTGCAATGAAAATGAAGTATATTTCGCTAAGCTCCATCCATTTAGGAAATAAATTCGTGAGATAAAAAAAGAATAAATCTTCCGTACCAATCTATCACTGTGTGGAATCGAACCCAGGAATAGATGCACATTTAAAACAGCGTGGATAGCCGTTGGTCGGCGTTGTTGCCGGCGTCCTGCTTCATACATTTTCAGCAGGAGCAGGAGCAGGAGCTAACTAAAACCATTAGCCTGATAAGAAGAGCGATGAGCTGTGAATACGGCCCCAGCCACTCTGCCGGATGGCATTTGCAATGAATCGCACTTCCGGTCATGGCGGAGGATAAGGAATTTTTTAGGAAGGGTCTACTCATTGTTACTTTAAACAAAGAAAGGTTAGAAATGAAGTCAAATAATAAATTAAGCTCGCCAATGAATAAACCACACCAGTTTTCAAAACATCTTTAACTGCTACATATAATACGAAGTTGGTTGATAACATGTACGAGTATTTGTTTTATGTATGCTTGACGAAAGGTTTCTGTAATATAATATACATGATTTATTTAATAATATTTTAATACCATTTATCATCCTGATGATGACTGAATTACAGTCGAAACGTTGGTGTTTTAGTGGATTTTATTACATGACTGCATCTCCAAAAAATACCTTCTTTTATTAACATCCAGTGGGTAAATCCAATCCTACATAATACGGAAGGTATTGTAATTCTGACCAATTTTGAAATTTTATTCTTGACAGCTTGCAAAAAAATTATTCACCAAACCGTATTTTTTCCCTCTCGCCAGTCAGTAAGAGAGGTATTGGAATCATGCTAAAAAAGTGAGTTTTCAATGGATAAGCAAGTTTTCAAGTCCCTAGAATACGATTTTAATATTTTTACGATGGTATCTGTCCGTGTGGGTGGATGGATGGATGTTGTTGTAACGATTATTATTATTACTAGTGAATAAAAAAAAGTTGAAATTTTGGATATAACATTCTAACACCCTAGATTAAATCTGATTAAATTTTGCTATTAATCTTGCACCCGGAAGTAGTGTTTAGATTTGAAGTGTTTTTCTGAAATATCTTAATTAATTATGAATATTTTGTATATAATAATTTAATATTATATTATTAGCTACAATTTTCTAGTTCAAATTTGTTGCTACCTAACTCCATTCAACTATTACAAGTAATAAATGATTCGGTAAATTTGTTACAATTGCGGTTAATCTATTTACCTATGAAAATTAAAGTTTTGTATTTGACAATGGTATTGTTTCCACACCTTTAAATTTAACCAATCAGCGTTTACACTTAATGTACGTCACAGTAACGGACGCTGTTTCTATTTAACACGGATTAATAAATAATATCTGATAAATATTTATATTTCAATATCAACATTCATATACATAAATACGTGTACTTTCTGTAATTCAGTACTTTTATTCATTAAAATTCTATTATGATCATCTACCCCATTATGTCCTTGCAATAATTTTTGACTACAGAAATTTCAGGATAACTTATTTTATTATAACTTTATATTTAAGCTTCTGACATCAGTGGCAAAAGTTGATCAACTTTTACTAAAACCTAATCAGAAGTAACTTCATAAAAAATTCTAATGTGAACATCACATGACTTCCTTGTATGTCTATTAAATTATGCACATTTTTTGCTGCACTTCATTTAAATTTATTTCATTTGAAAGTGATGTACGAACCTCCAATAAGTCCCACATACAAAATCTCAATATTCTACGTTTAATCGTTTTTGAATTATGCGATAAATTATAAAATCCTACGAACAAAGTGTCTTTTTGGCATTGTCGACTGCAATAAAACAGGGAAGTATATAACTAGATGTTATAGCAATCCCATATACAAAATTTGAACTTTCTACAGCTAAAAATGATTTTAAATTATGCAAGGTACATACGTACATACCCAGTAATATGTAAAAATCCGTGAATGACATATTTATGTATAGAGGATGGAATATATAATAAATAAATGCTGCCGTTTTCCATGGATATTGGGTGGTGTGTTTACAAACAGTTTTTGTGATGATATGAGGCTGAAGCGGTTACCAGCTGACATTTCAAGGGTCCTCACGTGTGGAAATTGAAGATTGTTTAACATGGAAATTCGAGAGCTGGCTGAATACAACTGTTTATCAAACGTGCTACCACATCTAACAATGTGGTCATATCAATAATTCCATTTATTATTATTCATTACTATTCAACATTTTTCAGGGAAAAACTATTTTCAGATGAAACATTTTTTTATAGACATTAAATATCTCCTCCTGTTCTCGGGATAATTACATTTAAATATCAGTCTTAAAATACTTTTATGTTTTATGTTATGTTCTATGTAACTTAAAGAATGTAAATATCCCTGTGATATGTTTACTAGAAATAAGTAACATGTACGGTCGCCTAAGACGAAATCTAGTACTTGATATACGGGGTTTATTTATAAATTTTACTTGCCTAAAAACTAGTCCACTAATTACTTTAATAATGGAAAATTAATAAAGGTAACAGACATAGTTACTTTATAATGAAATTGATACAAGGTAATATTATTAAAACAACAGACTTTCTACGCGTCGCACTACTACGTCACAAAGTCAGGGATTGGAATAGGATGGGCTGAATTAAACACAATATTCCAATAAAACAAAATTATACAAATTTTAATAGTCAAGCGCGATCAAAAACATTTTTGTACTGCAAAATTACTATAACGCTATCTTGACTCTAATTGTTTTTTACCTAATTGCAATCAATTTTGAAAACCTTTTTACATAGATCCTCATTAACTCAGATTCAAAAAAAATATAATAATTAAAACTGTTTACAATGTACATTACTTTGAGGGATCTACTATGTGTTCCAAGAAAGTGTTGTCATAGGCATTTAACAAGGAAAACAGTTTTTGATAAATAAAAACTGTCCGGCTAATAACAAAGTCACCATATTGTAGAGGACAATACTATATGTGATTCTACATCTTATTTAATACAGATTACTTCATTTTAATAGCATAATTCAATGAAATTTACAAAAACTTACCAAATCGCCTCAAATTTTTATTGCTCTCTACAAGCAATGTTGACACCTGACAATTAGTGGTTATGATGTTGGAGTAATGGGCTACAGAATCAAAGGTTCTCAGTTCGACTGCTACTTATGACTTTTTTGCTTTCTGTTTTTTGTACGTTTCATCCATTATTATATTTGTATATAATATTATCAGTTCTGACATTTATATACTTCAAAAATTACACGATTTCACCTGATAAGATGATGTCATTAATCCCCCATCCCCTTTATAACGATTGATGATCAACTCTGGGAAATAGACTGTACATTCACTACATTCTATATTTGAAAGTGTTGTTGCTATATCAAAGAGATTAATACCCATATGAAAAAATATTTCGGAGTGTATATGACAGTAATATATGTCAGCTTAGCGGTTGTAGAATTCCGGCAATGGCAATGGCAGTGGCAAGGATAGTGAGCTTATGAAAGTGCGTTTTTAATTTTGAATATTGGATATAGAGAAAGCGGTGGATGGGCCGAGAGGGCAAGTTTTAATTAAAATCGCTGTGAGAGCTCTGGTCTGCCTCAGGACGACTGCGTACTGCGAACTACGACTCCATTACAGGGAAAGGGAAGGATTTAGGCCACAGAATACTTCAAAACATCTTTTCAGCGTTTCAAATCTTTTATTCGTCTCAGTATTCACGTCACAAATATAACCGTTTTATATTTTATTTTTTCTACATCTCTTTTACCTTCTTATAAATACATTTGGCTTTACAAGCTAAATTACCATTACTAAAGAGTTAGCCAATATAGAAATTGTATAAATTGATTTCCTATTCCAATAACTTTCAAATTAAAAATAAGATAATGAAAAGTCATTTCAAATAATTATGTTCTCATCTAACTGAATACTACTGTAGTTTTTAACATTACGGAAAGAAATATACTAAAATGTCATCTTTACCAAAATTTTTTAATTGGTGCACCTTGGTAATTGTACCAATATGGAATGTTTTCCATATATTACTATAATCCTGAGTATTGAGACACTTAATTTTGCATCTAGAATCGACACGTATTATTTGGTAATAAAGATTAAAATTAATCGCCTGTCATTCTGGATTCGTGAGAAAATGTTCAATTATAGATTAATTTTTACAAAATATGATAAGAGAGCTCAGCTCTTGAAAATTTTACCATATTTTGTAAGAGTCGCATTTCATCATCTGATGTGACCGTTCTTATATGTTTCAGTCTAATTTAGTTTCTTTATAATATTTTTTTCAATATGTAAACATATATTTTGAAGTAAATTGTACGTATTTCCCATTTCATTCTTACGCGCTGTTGTGTGTTGTGTTTTGTCATCGTAAACCTTCATCGTCGTTATTTAAAATAATCCAGGTAATCATAATAGAATCCAGAATTGCGTCATCTGAAACATCCCTCCTCCCTGTAGCTAAAAAGCTATAAAGAATATATTTATATTCATAAATTTAAATATTTTGCACATTAATATTAAATATCTTACTCATAAATAACAATTGAAGAGATATGTATCATTTCATGAATATTAACAATTTTAATCAATACTTAGACATGGATATATTTATTTAAAATTAAAGGTTATATAGATGTATCTAAACAATTATAATGTACTCAAACTTTTGTATCGCGAAGGTAAAATAAAGATTTAATAATAACAATAAATAATATAGGAAGATAGAATAGCCATATATTATAACTAAATCAGAGAGTTAAAGCCTAACAGAACTGCACCTGTTCACTTGAGTTATGTGACCATGTAAGCTGATCCTCATATGTTGATCCCAAAGGGCTACTTTGTACCTTGTCATAGTTTAACTTAATAATTTTATTTCTCTCAACGGTCCCTTTCATTATTTTGTAGTAACATATAGTAGGGTATAGTTTACATACATTAATAAAATCAATGCCTACTTTTCGGTAATAAAAAGAGATAGTTTATTTCGTGCAGTTGATACGTTAACAATTTTTGCTACAAGAATGATTAAACTTCTATCTAGAATGTCATGGATGAGACTTTTATTCAGGGACTCAAAGAGACAAATTTAGGGAGTTCGGTTACGGTTAACAATTTTTACATTAATAATAATTCGTTTTTCGGTTATCAGTAACGGTATTTTGAAAATATTACTTTGGTTTTCGTTTCGGTTAAAATAAACAAAAAAAATTCGGTTTCATATACAGGATGATGAATTGAATACTCGAACTTACGGATTTAACTTGTAAAATAATATTTTTGTAAGTTTCCGCTTCTTTCATTATTTTAAGTAAAACATTTTCAACTGAAAAGAGCATAAAATTTCACATCTGAGTCAATACGCAAAAAATAGTGTATGATACATATGCGTATGTCTCTTTTTTACACTTGTGCCTCTTAGAAACCTGAGCCACATGTGTAAAAAAGACCTACATTACGCACGTGTATCATAAACTACTATTATCATTACGTGACTTGTAACCTCAGACATTAGGTACGAAAATAACTAAATTACATTCAAAACACATTCATGTAATTTCTGAAGGTGATTTTGGCGTCGACAATTTGTGCTTCATTGTGTGTTGATAGTTTCGTTAGTTTAATCTACAACTCTTTTTGTACGTTTCATCCATTGCTATATTTGACCATTATACTGTCAGTTTTGACAGTTTTTACTTTGGCAATCACACGATTCACCCGATAAAATGATGTCATCATGTCATCAATCCCCCTTCCCTCTCAACGATTTGAATCACAAGGTCACAATTGATGATATATCAAGTCTGGGAAATATAATGTAGTAAAAGTACAGAATAGTTACATACAGAAGCTATACTACGTGTCGGTACCTTTCATGTTACCCTATTCAGTTCTATGACCTTGGAACATTGTGTAGACCTTTAAATTTGTTGACTTCCCCTATCTCTCCCTAAGATGTGACGAAACTTTCCGATTTTAAACAATGAGACCTTTAAATTTGTTGCCTTTCTTCATATATCTCTAATTTTTGTTTCTCTGTCTTACAGTCGCTTCTGTATAAATCTATTCTGTGGCAAAAGTATAGCCACCACACATTAATAAAACCAGCGTCTATTTACCGGTAATAAAACTGTTAAATTTATGTTTAAACCAAGATCTATCCTGAGTATTAAAGTAGTATGTAAACATGTTGTGTGTAACATATAGTAGGATGTTTAGTGTCGTGGTTGGCTGGTGTTATTTTTCACATGAAGTCGGTGTAGTAAATCAGTTTATCAGGGGCAGATTTGGCTGCTCGGCGACGCGCCAGAGGCAACAGCCGAGCGAGCGGATAAATTAGATTTGGAGAACGAGATCCCAGATCTGTTGCGCGGGTGCAACAGGTTTCATTTTCATTTCTAATCTCAAGGATTAGCTGGAATGGCTGCTAAAAGTTTCCTACATCACACGGTTTAAACCTCTGTAGATTATAAGGGGTTACAGGGTAATAGTCAATCAGTATTTATTACTCGTTGATAAGTTCACATTGGCTTAAATAACTATAAACATAATTTAGGTTTTAATGATTTTCCTATACATTTTTTATTTATTTAATTTTTGGGAATCCCACAATTTACATGAAATAAATATCGTCAGAAAAAGATGTAAATTGTGATTATTTAGTTTCAGATTGATTTCTTTAATCTATTAATTGATAAAATGAAGGGATCAATAAACATGATTTTACGACCTAATCTCATTATTAGAGGATATATGGGCGATTTTAAATTTAGTAGAACTGGCCAAGATTACACTTTTTGTTATTTAATTCTAACAATACGAGTTTTTTCTTTGACGGTTCATACTTTTTGTATTAACGATGAATGGCTGGCTTCATTTTCATATGAAGAATATACCGGTATTGACTTTATTTCAATTGAATAGCGCACTGCCTCATTTTGTTAGAAAATGTTACAACATATCTAAATAAAAACTTTGCTAAAAGGTGGAATAGAAGAGGAGATTCAGATTTGTGGCCACCGAGTTCATCAGATTTAACTCTTCTAGACCAATGGTCGGCAACAAACGACATGCGTACGCTAAGATTTTAGCTCAAATCAGTGTTACCAAATTGTAAAATTTTACCAAGTCCATTTAGGAACAAGATTTACAGTAAATATTTTTAAGGATTTTAGAGTTACATATTCAGAAAGATTTCATTGATTATAAACATTATTAGGTAAAGCGTTTCTTGGATTTCCACCATACGGTCAATAGTTACCCTGATTGTATTTTTATCCGGTGCAAGATCGTCCTTCTCAAAAATCGTATTCTCTACTTCATTTACGCTGAATCTCTTGTTTTATTCTACAATTTTTTTTTATAGTACTTTGCTAGAGTTACTAAGCAAGGTTATTCCTCTTCAGTTAACCTAGTTAAAGTCACCCTTTTGTGGCACTAAATGAGATTTATTTATTTTTTACTTCTATCTTTTCTGCTGCGCTAGATTATTATCTTTAGGGACTTATGAAAAATTTAGTTTATGCACAAAAAAACTACTTCACTTCTTCAATTATAGGAATAAAATAAATATGGTACCATGAAAAAATAAAGAGGCCGCAAAGAAATTATTTTTGAGATTGACTTATCCAATTAAATTTTGAGTGTCATCATAGTAAAAATTCAGAGGAATACCTCAAGAAAATAACATCATATAAAAATAATCCTGTATTTTTTTTTCTTTATTTCCAGTCCAGCGATGGGTAGGTAGGACAACAGTGAAATCTTAGATGGGAACTGCTATTTTTTATTGTAGATTCTAATAGATAAAGTACCTATGTAAGGTTTACTTGAATATTTCAGGAATGGGTCCGTTACTAAAATACCATTGGCTAGAATATGTATTTGAAGGGAGGGCATTTTGAATCTGTAATATTGAGATTGGGACATGAGTGTATGAGGTATTCTCGAATAATGTGCGAAGTATTCCGGCAATATAGCAAGTAGGAAATGAAGAGATATTTAGTAGGTAGTGAAAGTGTATTTAGTAAGACTATCTGAACAGACAGGTCGCCCATAATGAGTCATCGGCAATGTCAATGTCTATATGGCGTGGTTCCAGCACTGGTACTCTTCAGAGAGCTACTTAACTTCTTCAATTATAGGAATAAAATAAGTGGTACCATGAAAAAATAAAGGTGCCGCAACGCAATTATTGTTGATATTGACTTACCCAATTCAATGTTGAGAGTTATCAAAGTAAAAATAAAGAGGGATACCTCGAGAAAATAGCATCGTTAAGGACAAAGGTAGGTAGGTCAACTGTGAAATATTAAATGGGAACTTCTATTTTTTATTGCAGATTCTGATAGATAAAGTATGTAACGTTTACTTGACAATTTCAGGAATGGGTCTCTTTCTAAAACACCACTGGTTAGAACATGCATTCAGGGGAATGGCATCTTAAACCTGTAATTGTTGAATAATGTGCGAAGTACTCGGGCAATATAGGTAGTAGGAAATGAAGAGATATTAGTAGGTAGTGAAAGTATATTTAGCGTGGGCGCAGGTGAGGGGGGGCAAATCAGAGCAGCGGAGCCGGGCACAAAGGCTGGTGGCCGAGCGAGTTATCGCCTCGATAACTCCTAAAAGCTCTGCGCGACAGCCTTTCATGTTTAATGCAATGCGGGCAGCGCTGAGAACCGGGAACCGGGAATATCGCCGACTGACCGCAATTACATTCAAGCAAGATAACACCACACGTTCCCGCTACTTATACTATTAAATCTTACCCCAAACTACCCTACTTACTCAAAATTAAAATACCTATTCCATTATTATTTCAGATCAAGTATAGACTCGAACTAAATTAAGTACGAGATTCAATAAACTTCTGTTAATAAAATTTTGGTATTTATTTATTTAGCTACTAGTAAAAAACCGAATAGTATTTTCTACATTTTGTAAAAAATAAATTTGATGTATTTTTACTAAGTCTAAATATTTTGAAAAATCATGGTCGCTTCAGAAATTAAAATAATCAGGTTGACATCTTACAACGACCACATCAATAACATCTACTAATTTTTCTTCATCGTTACTCTCACAAAATACATTGTACTAATTCCATATTTTGACAATATTTTGAAAAACTGTCAAATATTTGACAAATGCTGCATAATATGTTACATTTAGACCAACTTCGTGAATTTATGCTAGTGGCAAAATTTTATCGGCAGCATAAACTAGCTGTTAGCTAGCTAACCGAAATTCGGGGCTATCATGAGGATTAATTAAAAAGAGACTTATCAGACACTTATAAGGACATTGAAAAACCGAACCTAATAGTATAACAAAAACAGAATATTTTCCATGTTACTGCAGAACTGAATGCTTGGAAATACATCCGAGTCGCTCTACATGTTTAAACACGTCAAATGTGTACATTTTGTTCATTAATGTAATTTTTGTAAATAAAACTATAAATTAAACAAAATCGAGTAAAAGACATGGTAATTTATAGCAAAATCTAACTTCTCCCCGTATTACAATTGTTTCGAAAAATCTGTAATGGCTGAAAATTTTAAAATATTCCTGGAATAGTAATATAAAGCTATAATTTAGTAGATGTTTAACTGTCTGAAAATTGAGCAGTAGATATTAAACAGAAACTACTGACTTGTTAAGAAATGAAGAACTTGATAACTCTAACGGCTTTTTCGCTTCAGGAAATTTCCGGGTTCTCATGTCAAAGTCTGCAACAATCACCGCCATTGATATCATAGTGTAGTCTAAGTGGCAAGTTTAAAAGTAAACAGCATTAAATTCTCGTTGCGCCAACACCAACAGCTGACACAAATTGGCCTCAAACACTAACTTATTTTAAAGGGAATTCTTGTGGTAGAACGTAAGGACATTGCGAACAATGACAGGACAATTAATAGTCTGCAAGCGGTCCACTTTGATGTCTATATCCGAATCAATGTGGGCAAGTATACCCTGATTCTGCTTGGATGGCCTATCTGATCGTTACCGTTCTGTCATAGGCAAATACTTGCTTCTCATTCAAATACTCATTATCTTTACCCCTATAATTTGCTGGCTCAGGCTTAAGTTATCTGGCCATCCAAGGGAAACTGATACAGAATGTGGGACATTAAGTCTTTTACAACAAAAACAATACGTAAGTATAATTTACTTCCAAAGCAATATAAGTTGTAAGTGTCTGATAACATTTATTATTTGATTACCATTGTCAACGTAGTGTTATAAAAAACAATTAATAGGGGAATTAAGAAAATCATACTAATTTCATACATATTTGGACAGTGTCGTAGCTAAAATTCTTTCTGGAGGGATTAAAACATTTTGTAACCAAAGCCAAAATTTGAATGAAACTACTTTTTTTTAGTTTTAGTTCTATTTAATCCAACGTTTCGGCAACATAAATTGCTATATTCTTCAAGGAAATGACAAATACAACAAAGCAAGTAAACAATTGTTCAAATAAAATTACAATTCAATATTGTTTCCCTCAAAATAACTTCCTTGAGAAGCCACAGTGCTGGAAACGGTTCTTTCTATCCTCATGGTAGTGCTGGAACTCGAATACTGGAATCACCTTCAGTGTCCCAATATGAGTTACCATGAGGTGATTTTTCAATCTCGGGAAGAGGAAAATGTCACAAGAATTCTAGTCAAACGAATAAGGAGGCTGAGAAGTCACAGGAATGATTTTCCTGGTCAAAATCTCTTTTTTTAAATCAAATCATTCTTGCGCAGGTTTTTCTTGTCTCCAAAGAATTAGTCAAAATCTGATGAACAGTGATGTGAATCAAATTTAACTCTTCTCCAATCATTCAGTCTGACAACCAACGATCTGAATACACAAGATCCCAGATTCTGTCGACATTTTCATTCTGAAAATGCCTAAAACCACCGAAAAACTGTCTTCGTTGATCTGCTTAAGTTTTGTAAAAGTTTTTATTGCACTGTGCCAAAATCTGAAGCAGAACCTGATAGAACACCGTTGTTTGAAATAAACCTTATTTATTTTTAGAACGCATAAGAAACAATTGTTTTACAAAAAAAATCGCTACGGACAACGAAATGAGTCTAGCGAGTTGAAATACGTACTAAAGGCATATAACATGTTCACCTGTCTCCTCTCCAAATCCTACGTCCCAAGTGTTACCAGATCGAATGTTACGTCTTATTACTTAATTTACACACCTCGTATACCCCTACAGGTACGATAATGAAATTGCGAATAAAAGTTTTATTTAAGCCATGGGTATGCGACAAATACGCTAGATAAAAGTTCAATAATTCTTGCAGCAGAAATAAATGTAAGGCGCAACTAAGGGAAACTGACCATACTTCTGTTTATTGTTATTATTACTCATAGTATTGACAAATGTGAACTGTAATTTCCTTTCCAATAATGTCGTCCGTTGTAGAGACAACAATTTTGCAAAGTTGTGATTGAAAATAAGTTAAACATTTTAGAGAATTTAAGTTGAAGTGCAAAGACTTGAGCAGTGTAGCAGAAATAATGTGTTCGCACTTAAAACGGGTATTATTATTAAAAAAGAAGTAGGAGTTTTAAAAGCAAAAGCGGAGAGTACTTTGCGCTATTACTGTTTTAGGCGCGTGTATGGACTTGTCACAATAATGCCGTAAATTGAGTATAAAATCCCAGATTCGTTGGTGGGTAATGGATGGCAATTTTTACGATTTGCCCGATCAATTTGCCACTAATCGGAGAGAAGTGCACCTTCTGCTTTGAATCGAAATGTGAGTGGCAACCTTGGATTTCTCCTCTTTCTTAACAGGCTTTTCTTATTTTTCATCTTTTACAACACATCTCAAGAAGAAGCAGAGATCATATGTTTTATTTTAAATCAAAATTAATTATAAATGTAAGTAAACATATTTAAATATAAGAACTTATTTCATATTATATTAAAAAAAAATATGTACATAATCAAATTTTGAATAAAAATCGTTGTTCAACGAAAAAACCGATTTATTTTTAATTAAAACACATTTTTTAAATTTATTAAAAAGGTATAGTATAATCTCAAAAACCTGTTTCACAAAATAGCAAGTAAAAATTATCGTGGAACCGGTACAGTTCATTTTTTAATTTCACCTGAGACGAAAACATGGGACATATACATTTTATCCTCCACACTTGTTATATTGCTCGACATTGTATTTTTCAAACATTTAATTTTACACATTTTTTATTGTGCACACTTTTAATCCGCGAAGAAAAGTTATCTTACACACATTTTATCTTGCGTACATTTTAACATCCACATCTTTTATCTTTCATTTCTTTTATTTTCCACACATTTTATTACCAACGTTTGATATTTAAAACATTGTAATTGTATCTGCCATTCATTTTATTGCCCATGCAATTAACATAATTTATAATTAGATGAAATATCAAGTATTTAATTTTTCTGAAGATAAATTGCGTGAAAGATAAAATGTGTGGAACATAAAATGAATGGAAGATAAAAAGCGTGGATGACAAAATGATTTAGAAGATAAAATGTGTGCAAGATAACTTTTTTCGCTGATTAAAAGCGTGCACTATAAAAGGTATGCAAGATTGAAAGTGTGCAAGGTACAATATCAAGCAATATAACATGTGTGGAGAAAAAAATGTATACGCCCCGAAAACATTTGTAATGCCCATGATAATTATTATTACTCAACAATCACCTTTTTTGTTTTATGTAGTAGTTTATGTAGTTTTATTATTTGAGTCGTAGAAATAATAACATAAGGTCCTCAGGGCTGTAGGCATTCTTATTGGGAACAAAACGGCAGATAAATTCGTTGTCCATAAAGCTTGGCAGTTATGAAAGAATGTTCATTACGGCGGTTTATTGTCGACTTGTGGTTCGCACGACCTGGGATATCTGAAATGGCTTTTCCTCGCGCCCTGCATTTTATTATCATCGATAGTCTTTTGTTGTGCTGGCGCAGCACTCTTCACGCGTGTGACACGCACGCGATGGAAGACTATTCCTCACTTTCGCTCCATTCGGCTTTCTAATTAAAAATCCCTTTCCGCCAAAATGGAATGGAATATTTTAATAAAGATTTATGTAAAACCAAGATTTATAAAGTCAATAGCTATCCCTCAGTCTCACGTAATTGACTTGAAAATTGTAAATTTTTCATCCAACAAAAATGGTTTCACAACTAATGTTACATCCCATGTTACAAGAAGAATTTTCGTACAAAATTCAAAGTCATATAATATCCGTGGCTCAATTCTCAATACAGATATAAAATATAATTATATATAATTAATATTTATAGGCTGGTTAGATTTGAGTGCCCAGGCGATATTACGTAAATTAAAAATCTGATATTATATATATATATATATATATATATATATATATATATATATATATATATATATATATTGTATATAAATATCCGTGCGTTGACTGCTGATACGGTAAAATGAAATATTAAAATAATTACTACTTACAATATTAGTACAATTCCTTTTAGAATATTCGATAATTAATTTATAATAGTTACTGTCAATTATAAAAATTGTTACTGTGAAATAAAAACATAAAATAAATAATATTTTGTATCTTTTTCGATGATAGCTTTGAATTTAAAAGTATGTAGAGATGTTGTATATACTTCACTTCAATTTTTATCATCAATATAATTTTGATAATTCGTTTTTAAACGTTTTAATATACTGGAAAGAGTTAATTAGATTTTGGCTTATTGGTTCTGTACATTAAGCTCCTAATTTTATTAAAAACACCTTAATTTGTCATTTTAAAAAATTAGTATTATCAATCAATCAAATAAATTTGACTTTTACACATCGTTTGATGAAATATTTGTGTGTTTAAAAAATAAATTGAGATATTAACAGTTAAACAGCAGTTTAAGCCTACTTGATTGCAGTTTTGAACACCTAATAAAATTTGTTTTAAAAGATATTTCTCTGGAACTAATGATCGGATTTGAAAAATAAAAAAACTGTTGAAAAGAAAATTGAAAGGCCTTTCGAACTGTCATGTTTGAAACCCTTTTCCATTAAAAATTTTTGAGGTGCAGTCCACTCCCATTTTAGGGTTGAAGTTAATGCCATTGGTATTAATCCATTCAGGTGTTCCCCTTTATACTAAAATTGACGTGTTCGAACGTTTTTGGCAAAATTGATGTTAAGTGGCTAAAAATTGCGCTGATAATTTTGATTGGGCCACCTTGTATAATATTCCAAGTATTTTAATATATTTTGCAAATTAGAAAAGGAGACGCTCACAAGTATCCTTGTAAAATATTGTTTTTTTAAAAGTATTTTAATAATTTTGCTCTCTACAATTAATAGATGCTTGAAGAATATTTTATTCGTAGGGTAAAAATGGGAATAGTTATTTTTAAAAGAAAGTAAAGCATGATTTGGGAACCTACCAAACCTAACCTAACCATATCAAATCTTACCTATCTAATTTAACAAAACCAGTAGGAAAAAAGTAAAAAGAAACAAAAGCTTTATTTCCAAATTAACAAATTTCGCAATATAAATGCCTATTATTTATGGAAAAAAGTGGTCAAAAATTGCGCTGATAATTTTCATTGGGTCACTCTGTATATATTAAATGATATACCTAAGTGCAGTAATAATAATAGTGATGGAATGGTAATAATATTTGCAGGTGTTGAAAAGTAGGAATTGATTATGATGGAACGAGAGAAGGGGAAGCAAAGCTGTCACCACGGACATCAAACACAGAACACAAGGAGTAATTAACGCTAGTTCGTAACTTGGCTGTTCTACAACTCAGACAACGAATTACCACCGTAATTAATTTCAAAACTGACTTCGATTTACACCAGTACTTAACCACCCGAATCAATACACAGATACACACCAATACAAAAAAAAACATTTGACATGTCCAACACATTACCTGCCGCCACTATAGTAATATATTCTAAATAAGTTTTTCAGTACATTCAATGACTATAAGAGGTAAGAGGTTGATTAAATTAGTATAGAACCGCCAATTTAAAAGACTAATACAATGAGCAAAAAAATATTATAGATATTTTTTTTAGGTTAATCGATAAAGTATTTTTTTCTGAATTCAACGATATAAACATATCATATATACTAATATAACAAAATAACAGAAAAATACATGTTAAATTTATGTGTATTTCATTTATATCTGGCTAAAACAAGAATGCTATGGATAAAAAACAATTGGACTATTTGGAACAATTTTTATAATTTAATATTTATTAATTTTAATATTATTGCAGTTACACCATAGTTTGATTTGTTTATTTTTCAATTGTTTTCTATCCAAAGCACTCTTGTTTCAGCCAGATATAAATAAAATACATATAAATGTAACATGCATTTTTCTATTATTTTGTTATATTAATATATATGTTTATATCGTTGAATTCAGAAAAAAATACTCTATCGAATATCCTAAAAAGGAACATATGTTCCCATTTAAAATAAGAAAGTTGTGTCAAGTATTTTGAGAACCACTGCTCGAAAAAATATTTTTTTGCTCATTGTATTAGTTTTGTAAAATGGTGGTTCTTTGCTATTTTAATCTCGTAGCTCTTATAGTTCTCGAGATAGCAATGGTGGCACACTTAAATGGAACACTCTGTATAGATAAGGGAAGTATTGTTTTTGGTCAAATTTCTCCAGTGTGACTTTTCAATATATTAGGGTCTCTAGAATAGGATTTTGCTATTTTTACCGCGATGTCTGAATGTCCGTGTCTGTGTGTCTGTGACGATTTTTCGTCAACGATAACTCCAATACGATTCATGTAAAAAATATATTTGGTTATATTCAAATATGATGAATTGATTAGATTTTCTCTCGAGACAGCAATGGTGTCACACTTAAATGGAACACCCTGTATATTGATAGGCGGTAGGCAATAAAGGTGTTTCCAAATGAATTCAAACGTTTCCAAATCTCCCGGATTTGGCCATTTCAGCACGTGATCCCACACGTCACGTATCACCCACTGACGCACATCCTGTTGTGCAAATCACCAGCTGTCAACCCGAGAGCGTGGAGGACGTCGTCATGGCTACAGCATCCCACCCGACAGGCGTTTGTTCGCGCCCGAGTTAATGAGGCGACACGGAGCAAAGAAAGCGAAAGCGCGGGATATTCAAACCACTAATTATAGGCTTGAAGAGCGGAAACGAAGCGGAATACTGCACCGGAATTTTAAAAAAGTAATTTGTACTTCTTAAAAAATTTATATGCGTGGCGGACTTGAAAAGAGTCAATAGGACTGGCAGTTTAAGTTAACAAAAATGAAACATATTTGACACTTCACGACCATCATTAAAAATTGTATATTTTGGCGAAAATAATAATTCGTCATTTATATGAACTGTTTATTTACCTTCAAAACTACCTATACTGGATTCAGAATAATAAGGTTTTACTACGTAATTTGACAAATCAGTATGGTAATTAATATTTACCGTACAGATTTGAAAAAATAACATGGAACAACTGTAATTTCGTATAAACCCATACAGACTTGATAACATAAACGTTAATCGTATGATAATTTTTTAAAATAATATTTATTAATAATGTGAAATTGATAAACTATAGATCAAACCACGGATATTATGAATCATACCAGGCCTTATAGAAGTCTTCAAATTCTCGCTCTCCAAATTCAATTGACTGTCCTAGGTTGCGTTATGTTACTGTCATACAAATTTTTGACACAAGATTACGAATTGACAGGATTTGATTATAATTTTAACTTTAGGGTAATAGAGCCAATGCATAAAAGAGAAATAACTGCATTTTTACCTTAAATGGCGATAATATAAGTTATTAGCCATACGAAATGACAGTAGTTTGACATATGAGAAAAGTATCCTACTTTGCCTTTTCAACTGCACGTTTTATAAAGTTTAATAAATTACAAAACAATATGTGAATAATATGCTTGATTGTTGTATTTTGAATTGTAAAAATAGATACAGTGTTTGTATATAATAAATAAAAGTATTTGAACAAAAATAAATAATAATTATTGATTTTATGTTTTTCTTCGTTCTACTGCAGCGCTCACAAGCTCATGTCATAAAATACTCATCCGGGAAAATGACGTTCCCACATTTGACCTTGCTAATAATGTAATACATTATAAGAGATGTTCAAGAATTACGGTATTTTCAACATGTTTTGACTATTTAGCGTGATACTGTACGTCTGGTTGTATAGGCGTAAAACAAGTTCAACCGAATGGATTTTAAGGACATTTCATATTTAAGTTTTTGACATCAATGGCATGAGTTAATCAACGCTTAGTAATCGATCTACCAGAAGGAGCTAGTCATTAAAAAGTTTGTTCTTATAGATTTTTAAACATTTCTTATGCACAATATACTTATACGACTATATTTAGTGAGAAATACTTTTAGTGTTGGAAGTGTTTGAGCAAGTTTTCCTGGCTGCTAAGCCAGCTCGAGAGACTTGGGTGTGTGAATAGCGAGTGGCATGGCGGACGGAAGCGAAGAATTGAGCTAGAGCGGAAGGCTCGTTAGCAGACGGAGATTAGCACGGTCATTACAGCTCTGCGTCTCGGCCCTTTGTCTTTGCGATAAGATCCACTTCACCGGCCGCCAGACGGCTTTGTCACTCTCTCAACAGCAGGACAATTAGCCTCAACATGGAAATGACCACCTCATTCTTCATTCACCATTCGCGTTGCTCATCTCATGCTCTTCATTTGTCACTTTTATACGATTCCAATATACAACATTTTTACACTTAATTTAAAGCGAAAACAAAAATTCTCGGTTGGTTTTAAAAAACTTTAATCTGAGGATACGTATTTTGGCGTAAGATTAAAGTTTTTTGAAAACTACCGAGCATTTTTGTTTTCCCTTTAAAGTAAGTGTATAAAATGTTTCAACGAGAAGTGACAGCGGAATCAACCAATTTTATAATATTTTTAGTTTATTAATTTATAATTAATAAAACTGAAAATATTTGTAGATTTTGCGAAGAGGACGAGGAAGCTTCCAAACACATTGCAAGTAAATCTTATACTTTCTGTATTTCTTTACTTTTAATTTACACTGTCCAAGGACAGAGGACCTCCTACAGCTTATAGTGGCTTCCGATTCATTTGGATACAGCGGTATTTATTTTTGGTTATAGATTTATTGTCACTGGGATTTGAACCCCAGATTTTACACTTCGTTCTGCGAGTCGAAGAGCACTAATAATAAGATCAGAAATCTGACTTCATGACCACGTTACAAAAAGTATGGACCTACGTCCAGAAAATTAAGTAAGGGCGATGTTTTCATAACAGGTTGAAGTGATAAAAGCGATTTAATGCTTACGCCAAAGTCTCAATAATAATAATAAACGATATATCCCATATATTTTATAGGTTCCTGAATTCAGATTTTTTGACAATAATTGGTCAACAGTAAAACATATTTTAAAATACACTTAAAAGTAATAAATAACGGTTACAGTATTAAAAAGGTGTTATATTATAAATAAGTCACTTGACAAATACTTAACTCACCATAGCGTAGGTAGAGCTTTATAATTACTCAGAGTTCGATTATAGTATATTTCGTAACAAGAGTTGTAAGATGTATATTACGCACCAAGTGAAACTACATGAACCACGAAGCGAGAAATTTCTAATTGCACAAATGCATAATTGCTTTATAACTCGAATACGTACTATAATTGTTTACGATAATTATAGGCCGAATTTAATATTCCTTAATCAAGGCTTGATCAACTCTGAGCCATGAATCAATTCAATTCACCATTATAAAAAATCAATGATCAACTGATCCGTCGTATTACATTAATCAAGTTTTGATCATCTCATTTGTTCCTCGTTTTGATGTTTTGCCGTATATATTTATGTATACAAGATTTTGACTGTTAAATTTATATGAATTGATGTAATTTCTTCCTTTTTCGTTCTTCTATACACTTTTTATTTATTGTCAGATATGAAACATGTAATTATACGTCATTTATCAACAAAAAATGAAATAAAGTTTAATTTTCAAGAACATTAACAAAACTGTGAATCAAGTTGGTAAATTAGAACAATTGTAAATCTACAAATCAGCTTGATTCTTGAATCAGTTGATCATTAACTAATGGACTAATAGTGCATTCGGCTTATATTATTGTTTTTCAATCACAAACTCCACTGAAATAATTGACTCACCACTAGTAAATCCTAAATATGTCAAAAGAATAATTCTTTAGGAATTTACTTTCAATATAAAACGATACCATTTTACAATTTTGATTCCTTGAAAGTTCGCTATGATTTTTATCTCTGGTTGGTAAATCGCCTTACCGACATAAATCTATTAGAGAATTTTAATTTCTTATAGTCGGGAGATAAGAAGCGGGCCTCTGGGGGCCGGTGTGTACTTTGCGGTAAGGAATGCTCGGCGCGTCGTCATGGAGACAGATCGGCCGAGACGACAAGTCAGATGGAAAAATCTCCCGGATATAATCGCAGGACGATTGCACGAATTATTGGGACCGAGGAATTTTTAAGTGCTATTTATTGGAATTGGAACAAAGGTTTAACTAAATTGGTTTGTGGAGATATTAAGGTCTTAATTAAATGACATTTGAATTATCATCAATCAAAAATTATAGAGCTCTAGATTTTCCAGGCAATTCTCTCTTAATTCTTTTTCTAAGCACTAAATATGCCTCAGGTATAAAATTCTACGGAGGGTACCTTCTCTTATTGGTTGCTCAAATTATGAACGAAAATGCGTCTTTTGCGTGAAGACTTACTTATATGAGACGAACTATAGTAATTGTTTATATCAGGGCCGTATTTAGGATCTGTTGGTCCCTAGGCTGAACCAATGGTGCGGGCATTAGGAGGGGTGATTTTATAATTTTAGTAAATATTCTAGAAAAACGCAAGATAAAAATCTGCTGTGGACACCATATGACTACCTTGTATACCTATTAAATTATACACATTTTTTCTGCACTTTTTTTTTAAAGTTACACGAAAAATTTTAAAAAATCAGATGTGTTCAACACACATTACCTTCCGCCACTACAGTTTAATATATTTTATAAAAAAATCTATTGTACATTAAATATTTACATTTAAAATTAATTTGTTCAGAATATTTTTAATTTAATTCATATCTGAAATTTACATGCATAAAATTTTTAATACTGTAGCAAAAAACGAAGAAAACAGTTATTTTTGGCGTAACTAAAATCTATTTCTTGAATATTTCTTCCATCTATTTGTATTTTACAATAAAAAACTATATATTTATTTATTTTATTTTTGAAGATTATTTACGTCAAATTTTATAACAACATATATCAGATTTTGTAAGTATATGAATGTCTCCTGAGTTTTATAGAAATTCGATGTGTAAACTGAATATAATATTTTTTTTTTCTGTTTATATAAAGTGTAATTATATTTTTTACATGTACTGTATTGGAGTTATCGCGCACGAAAAAATGTCACAGACCCATACGGACATACAGACATCAAAGTAAAAATATAGTAAAATCGTATTCTAGGGACCCTAATTCGTGCTCATATGTTGAAAACAGTAAGATGCCCTTTTGACACAGCTGATTAATAAAAAAGAGAGGTATACAATTAGATGATATAGCAATCCCACGTACAAAATTTCAACATTTTACGATTAATCGTTTTTTAGTTACGCGAGAAATTTAAAAATCTCGTCGAATAAAGTGGAGTTTTGGCAATGCTGATTGCAATAAAAAGGGAGGTGAACCTACCCTTAATACTAAAGAAGATAATGATAATATCTTCATAACTTATTCGTCTTAAAATATCACTTTCTATGCTAAGCAAAGCCAAAACGTTGATCATGTCTTCTATAACATGGAGGTTCGAAGTTATCAGCTATCAGGTGTCCTATACACTGAAAAGTTCAACCGAATTATGACCAAATTAGCCTACATAAAATAACTGCGTCGTACGTTAACGTCTTTATAGATGGCCCGCGCCACAATATTAAACAGATATTTTTTATTTTAGGATATTCAAAATAAAATAAAAAGTTTGTGCTTAAATACGGCCCTAGTTTATACAGCAAATGAGTTCTTTGGCGCCCACTATCCGTAATAATTAAGGAATTCAAACTATCATCCTTTACTCGCTGTGTTTGGAAAGTGCGAGAAGTAGTAGTTGTGACTCACCAACAGTGGTGAGCAGCATGTTGTCGAGGAGTAGAGCGATGGCCACGATGACGAGGACGAGCCGCCTGGACTCCCGACATCGCTGCAGCCAGCCGCCGAACCGTGAGCCGGCCACCCACTCGTTCAGCACCGTCATCCCTTCTTCTAGCCGAACCTGAAACAAATACAACCCATACAGTTCAACAGAACCTCCAGATAACGGACTAATGCAGTTAAGGGAGGTAAAGTCGAAACTACGTTATATGAAAATAAGTTTTCAGAATGTGTTTAATGTTTAAACTGAATAGATTAGAAAAATTACAACAGAATCTCCAGATACCGAACGAATGTAATTGAAGTGGTTAAAGCTACAGTGACCATTCGTTCTGATTTTGTCAGTATAGTACTGACTTTCAGACCCTTGCACTGATAAAAAATTTGCAACATATTTTATACTGATTTTTTACGTACTGTACTGAATGTACTAATTTTCTATTTTTTATAATTATTTATTGATTGATGTTTATACATTTTTATATAAGTAATTTAAGTATTAACTAAAATTTCTATCTATCGATTCAGTAATAAAATAATTGATTTAACGTTGGATTAGTAAGTGACTTAGTTACACTGTTCGATGTTGAGAAAAACTGTGAACTGCAGCAATAGTAATAAAATTATAGTAATAGCATTGCTGTAATTATTTCTTTTGCCCTAACATGTGACCTAATGCGACTAGAAACAATAGAGAGAGGTAGAGGTATGTAAACAGGTAAAGCTATTCTATAAAAAACAGAAATTTGGTTTTTAACAAATAATCAACTTTTAAACAAAGGCAAAAAAACTAAAGAATTTCAGCAAATAGTAATACAGAATAAATTATATTTGGATTTAGAAAATATTTTGCCCGAGAATATTAAATGCCCCGAGGAAATAAAATTGAAAAAACCTATAAAACAGTATTTGCTAAAACACTGCTTTTACACAATAGAAGAATTATTAAATTTGTATATGACATCAAATTTTATTTTTCTTTTATAATTTTTGTTAAACATTATATATGTACTGATTTCATAAAAAAATAAATTGTCACTCTAGTTAAAGCCGAAAGTCCGTTATATAAAAATAAGTTTTGCGAATGCATTTTATGTTTAAACTACATAGATTAGAAATGCACATGTACAAAGCAACTCGAGAGATTTTCGTATAACCTCTGTGATTGAAACTTCAGTGTTGTTTGACTGGACGTGGACATTTTATCCGTTATGTAGAGATTCTACCGCAACAATAAAACAAAATTAATCTAGAGCTACCTGTGTTAATTAATAGTATATTATTATACTAGTTCTATAACAAGGTACATTGTTCCATGACTTGTATGGGGCTCGACGAGCGCAGCTAGGAGTGCTCCAAAAACATGAATGGTACAATGCATGCGTCGTATAAAACGAATATAATATACTATTTTTTATACTTTGCTTCACTTATTTAATAAAAATCTTAAAATTTTCCATTAAAAAAATAACAGATTGTAATCTAGGGATATATAAATGTGAAATATGGTACCTCTGTTGAATGAAGTTGGGTACATTAATCAGTCAATATGCATTTAAAATATTATGAAAATATTTATAAATCTATAGGTATATTATGAGTTATGAAATTTTATTGTTCTTTTAAATTAGTTTTGTTTATTCGGTTTTCCTACTCAGAAATAATATAAATTGTATTGAAAAACATTTTAAAATATTTGAGGTTATCAATTTGACATTTATAGTGGGGTGCAGTACCAATTTTACAACGACAAAAATACCAAAAACAGTTTAACAAGATCTTAATATTATTAAACAGTTTTCGGTATAACAATAGAGCAATTGTTATACCATAGTTTAATAATTATATTGTTATATATTTAATAATTCTCATACTGAAGACGTGCTGTTGCATGAATTATGATCTTATCTGATGTAGAATTTAATTTTGAACAATTTTGTACTGTTGTAGTTTTTCTTCAAACCTATCAGGAGAGAGAGAGTATCCGCAATTTTTGAAATCCCATGTTAAAGTGCTATGTTCTGCGTTTCGTTGTACACGCTGTATATCGTAGGAAAAGTGTAATAAGCCACTCGTGCAGAAACACCTATTTTCCACCTTGTATGATTCTAGCACTCGACTTCGTCTCGTGCAGAAATGACTTTCTGTACTTATTTCACATATCTCTGTTAAATGATGTTGAGATTGCTTTAAATCTTTTGAAATGTTTCTTAGATACGAAATATTTGCAAAAACTTAACTGAAATAAACTAATGAATTTAATATGATTAAATATGATATTCCAATATTAAAATAGTTTATGATTAAAATTTTTCACTTATTTACATGATCGATAAATAAATATGTAAATTTACAGCACATTTCAAAAGTTATCCACGAACCACAAAACTTTCCCGTGTTTACCGATAAAGAAAAACACCTTATCTTAAAAACTTAATTACAAAATTGCTGTGCAATATTAAATATTTCACATCAAAGGCTTTTTATTAACGGATAATTATTTTCCCCGACAAAATTTTATCGTTTATCGCTGAGAAGCGATACAAGCCAAAGATTACAAAGTACACGACAATTATAAGAAAAGCAGACACTCACAAAAGCTTTGCAGCTTTGTGCCATCCATAGACGGCGCATCGGGGGAGAATACAAATCGGTTGCCCGTGGAGAAATAACTTAGATTGTCGAGCGTGGTTCATATCATCGGATGGAAACGGTAGAACGTATACGGTAGAGAGATATCAACGATACAACGATAATCTGGATTTCCATCATTAGTACATGTGATTCGGACACAAAGATTGTATTTAGCTATAGAATTTAGCTGAATGTGTTCATTTATTGGCGTTTCAATTGATTTTAATGATAGGATTTTGGCTAATTTTGCTCCAATCCGTGTTAAATGTCAGCTTCATTTATATAGAAATATTCAATTTACGACGACAAATATACAATTTAAATTTTGATGGAAAACTTTAAACAATGGTTACGTTGGTTCTCATTCTTGAATAGGGTTCCAGAGAATTTAAATAAATACATGTTGCTTGTCTAAAGTATGATTCCTAACTATTATTTTAATTTTAATTTTAGTCGCAAGAATAGTTATTTGTAAGAGACTAAAGTAAATTTTATTGTGCATGTCGCCTCGTAGAACAAATTATGTGAGTAATAAAAAATAATTAGTCCTTAGATATGCATTATATTTTTTCCGAAATCGTTAAATTATTAATTAGAAACATAAATAAATAAAAACGCCTCCACAGTCTCCAGATATGAATCCCATTGAACATCTCTGTGATTTATTTGAAAATATATGTAACACAAGACGCCCAAAGAATATAAAAGAACTACTACATTTATCGTAGAAGAATATGGTAAAATAGACTCCCAAACTACAAGAAAATTAGTGAAAAGTATGACAAACCGTTTAAGAGAACTAATTCTAATGAACGGCGTTTTAAAAGATCATTAATTCTATATAATTTTTAAGTGTACGGAGACTAAATTGGCATACTTAGTTGTTAAATAATAAATATATTATTTTTTCTTGATTTCATTACGAAGAATTTAGAAGTCAATACATTATTATGTTTATTAATATAGTATGTTATAAAATATATTCAATAAAATCTTTAACCAAATAAATTTTTTTTTCTGAATATTTTCGAATAAAACTGATAATCTTTTTAAATGAAACTAAAAGCTTTGTATGTAAAAAACCTATTTTATTTTTTATTTTCAAATCTCAATACTGTAAACACAATTCTGCCAATATTTGAAAAAGTCACGATTCTATATGTGATATCTAAACGAAACCAAATAGAATGTGTATAAAAGCTTTCACAAAACAAAGAAATATTGAAAACAAAATAATACTATAAAAAATTTGAAATATGACTTCTATTTTTATTCCAGACACAAATATTCCAACGTCATAAAACATCGAAGACATCAATTTGCTGAAAGTTACGTTAACTTAGGTAATGTCCTATTTAAATTTCGAATGCTAAGTCACTAATTACCAAATCAATAAAATTAATACCACCAGGAAAATTTCCTTAAATTAAATGACAGATTTCTTGATGTGCTTTTGTCACGTTCTACACCAGAGCTGGCTTAAGGAAAAAAATTTAAAAAGTTTAAAAGAATTTTAAGAATTCAAACATCACCAATCTTAATTAACAATTACTAGGGTAAATATTTGTAAGAATAATTAAAAATTAAGAAAGAAATGAGATTTTATTATTATTTTAAAGTAAAACTAAATCCCGTCTTTGTCATGTCTACAGGGCGCAAAACTTTGAAAGCTATGTAATTATATGAGAACTACCTTTGTACGAATGAAACTTTAACCTACATAATTTTAATTGTTCACTATTCTATTGTAACTTTCATGTAACTATTTCAAAGTCATATTGTTGACCGAAATATAGACTTATGAAGTTACATCACCAAATTGGTTTACAAAAGTAATAATGACAAAAAGAGGAACGTAGTTCTGTTACAAAGATGACATTTATAGCTTTACAATATTGTAAAGCGAATATCCATTCATGGAACAGGATTCAAGTATCTTAAGGTATTTGTTTCGTGACAAGTTTTACTTATATTTTAGTGGTGAAGATTGTCAGCCTCAGCAAGGAACCTACAGCTTATAGTGAGTTTTAAATGACTCAAACACAGCGGTATTTTTATTTGGATAAAAATTGACGTAGTTGGAATTTATACCAGATTTCACACTTCGCTCAATTCGAGTTGTCAAGTCGGTTTAATTAAGTGAGCCATCGCTGTTCTTTTAGAAATTGATAACAAAATAACAGATGTATCAAAATATGATCAAAACTTTTATGAAAGTCGGTTTCCCTGAGTTGATAACCAAGTCATCAATCGTAATCTCGTGATTTTACAGGGTGGGGCAAAGAAACTTCCCTAGTTTTGAAGGTAAATTAAAAGAAAGCTAGTAGACATATATACTTAGACTGCACGGAAAGTTTTAAATTACCTATACTCTGTTTTTAAACTATAGACAGTAACTAGAAATTCTAGTGAGAAAATCAAAGTCTGTGATTGGCTGCTGCGCCATTTCATGAAGCCACATTTAACCAGACAAATTTCAAGTTAACCTTCTCAAACGTAATTGAAACGTCAAACTCTCAGTAGTTGTCAAATCACTTGCTGAATTTGCACGTGTTTCTTGTTTCATTTCTCTTTTTGTGATATTTCACGATTAAAACCAGTTGTTTTCAGAACTACTGGTATTTCACTAACGCTGTGGTATAAATATGACTTCGTCTAGTGCTGTCTATAGTTAAAAAACGGAGTATAGTTTCAAGAATAATTTCTTGAAAGGTTTTTAAGATTTTGTATAACTTTGTAAAGCATATTTTTTCATATTTATTATGATTATTTCTAAGCGGATTACATTCTCGAGGGTTAATAGGGTTCTGCAACAATGCTTAAACACTTCAGTTAGATACCACCACAAGAAATAGACACAGGGCGAGCACAGGGCCACAAAATGTCGCCTCTTACAAAGGTTAGTTGGCCGGGGAATATCTCCCTTAAAATAGCCATTAAATTTCGGGCTGTGTGGGCTGTTGTTCAATCCTGTTGGAACCAAACGTTTCCTACATTAAATTCTTCAAGAGTTTTCGAGACGAGAACGATTTTACAAACAAAGCTTCGAGACGAGAAAATAAAATCAAGTTTCTCGAATTTCAATAATTACGCCGGGATTTCTCGTGGTTTTAAAATTATTTTTTCCTACGACCTCTGTTAAAAATATTATTTTTAACGGTTGCTTTGCAAGTTAAAAATAACAGTTTATAACACAGTAAATACTTTTAAAACGTTGCCATTGACAACGTGTTAAAAGTAAAAAACAAATTTACTTTTAACACGTCTTATGTTCAGTTGTTCATAACAAATACATAATGACCTGTCATAAATGTCATTCTAATGCTTAGTTTTTATTTACTAATAGGTACATAACTATGGTCGTAGGAAAAATAGTGTATGATATTTGTGTTAAAAGTGATTTTATTTCGTTCGTGGGGTTTGTTAAACTCGGCTTCGCCTCGTTTCAAACTTCCCCACTTACTCATAAAATGTCACTTTTAACACTTATATCATAAATAACTATTTTCAAACGCCATAAATGTGATATCTCTTATGACTTGACTCACAAGGTAGAAATTTCTACGCCGGAGATTTAGAAGAAAAATAAACAAGTATCGTAAGAACTATGTAGAATCAGCGAGTAAGAAATAACTAGTACAATAGAAACCTACAATATCGTCTTAAAGGTTACTATAAAACTAGATAACCTATGAATGAAGATACTAAAAATCATCAACAATTGACAAATTTAAATTGATAACCTAAAGATTTCATATGCCATCGAACAATATTAACAGTGTACCAATAAAATAAAATGAGAAACCTGATTTTTATGTGACTATCTGGTACGTAAAGATAAAATCTAAGTGGAGAAAATTATTATATTATACATTTCTCTCTAAATATATATTCTTCCCAATTTCCCAAAAGATTGTTCAATTTCCCTAGATATGGAAATAATGTGCAGAGATGACCTTGAAAACTCGAGAAATATCGGCGAGATGCGAGACCGAGACGAGACAATAATATTCGAGACGAGAAATAAACGAGACGAGATAAAATATTTTTCATTTAAAATGAGACGATACGAGAAAAAGAAAAATCTCGTCTCGTCTCGTCTTACAGAATCACTATTTACATCCGTTATTTCCTTCCAACAAAACAAAATTTATTCCATTGTAAAAATGCTGGGACGTGTTTTTATTTTCTATGTTTTACCATGACTAGTAGAGTTGTAGATTGTCTTGAGTGAGAATCAAACGAGAAAAAATATTTTTCATTTAAAATGAGACGATACAAGAAAAAGAAAAATCTCGTCTCTCGTCTCACAGAATCACTATTTACATCCGTTATTTCTCAATAAAATAAAAGTCACTCCATTGTAAAAATGCTGGGATGTATTTTTGTTTTCCATGTTTTACCATGACAAGTTAGTAGAGTTGTAGACTGTCTTGAATGAGAATGAAACGAGATAAAATATTTTTATCCAACACCGTGTAATTATAACGATATAAGTATACTGTTTTTAAATAAATAAAGTAGGTCATAAGTCACTAGTGAGCTAAATATATTAGCTCACTCTTTTTTGGTTCGTATCATAGTAACTACGTTAAACCTTCTCTACACTATTTTGTTCCTAAATGTCATTTTGAAATTCCATCTGTCAAAAATCTTATATGTATTTTATATCAATGATTAAAATGTGTTGGATAAAATGTTGTACGGCACACGTGTGTTAATTACCTAAGTCACTTGAAAAAATACCACACTCGGCCTAAGGGCTTCGTGAGCTAAACTTTTCCCACATGACTTATCTGTAATGTAACACACTTGTACCATAAATAACTATTAATTTAAAATAAGACGATTCGAAAAAAAGAAAAATCTCGTCTCGTCTCATCTCACAGATCACTATTTACATTCGTTATTGCCTTCCAACTTCCAAGTTACTCCATTGTAAAAATGCTGGGACGTGTTTTTATTTTCCATGTTTTACCATGACAAGTTAGTAGAGTTGTAGGTTGTCTTGAGTAAGAATGAAACGAGATGAAATATTTTTCATTTAACATGAGACGATACGAGAAAAAGAAAAATCTCGTCTCTCGTCTCACAGAATCACTATTTACATTCGTTATTTTCCTACAAAATAAAAGTCATTCCATTGTAAAATTGCTGGGATAATTTTTGTTTTCCATGTTTTACCATGACAAGTTAGTAGAGTTGTAAGTAGTCTTGATTGAGAATGAAACGAGATAAAATATTTTTCATTTAAAACGAGACGATACGATAAAAGAAAAATCTAGTCTCGTCTCGTCTCACAAAATCACTATTTACATCCGTTATTTCTCAACAAAATAAAAGTCACTTCAATGTAAAAATGCTGGGATGTATTTTTATTTTCCATGTTTTACCATGACAAGTTAGTAGAGTTGTAGGTTGTCTTGAGTGAGAATGAGCTGCTCATTCGCAGTTCATCTTCCTGTGAAGTTGAGCAGCGACCTCGCTATCTCGGCGTCTGCAATTTATGTGCTGTTTACAGTAAGTGGGGCAGGGTGTCAGCATGTCGGACAGAGACGGAGCGATCACAGGACACATTATAAGGATTGTGGTACTTACATCTGTTGCGGACAGCTTCCATCATGCAAATGTTACGAAAACTTACTTCTATAGCTATACCCGCAGCTTGCTCATTTACAGATACCTACTTTTAAAATACAAATGTATTCGCGGAGAATGTTTGTAGGGGATCAAAAAGAGAGATATATTATATCAAGTAGTCCGTTAGGTGGTCCATCCAATCATTGTTCATCAACTGTTTCGAGGTTACTTTGGAATTGTATTGTATACATTTAATAGTATTAATATTAATGTACTTCCTGTAAATTTTCTGGTTACAATTTTAAATACCCAAAGTTTATTTGAAAGTTATTGTAACGACTGATCCCGTTACAAATTGGTGACCCCGATGACACCGTGGTAGAATTGGGAAAAAAACAGATAGACTGGGGGCGAAAGAGACAGTCTATATGTCTTCTTCCAAGATTCTACCATGCTATCGTTACATTTTCCAAAACATTTACATCCAGATTCATAAAAACGATTAAGCATTAACCAAGATTAGTTATACACCTTGTTAAAATCCTGAAATGTCAGACTATCTCCAGTGTCAATTCATAGAAAGAATTAACTATATTATTTAGTTTCAAAGATAAATCCACAATCCACTTGTGTGATGTAATTAGCAATATTTGTAGATGATTATCAGTATTTCTAAATGATACAGACAGAAGTTAAGAAAATAAATATTAAAAAAAAAAATATTATTATGTAATCAAAGTATTTTACTTCTAGGTTGTCAAATATCACCACAAATCTACCTCTGTATTATTAAGAAATGCTGATAATCATCTACAAATAAGTATAGCAAATTCTATCAAACTAGTGGAGTTATTTTTGGAACCATATAATATACTTCATTTTATGATTTGGAACTTGAGTTAATTTGACATTTCAGGATGTTAACAAGGGTATAACTAATCCAGGTTAGTTGTTAATCTTTTTTATGAGTCTGGGTGTTAATTGCTAATTATATTATTGCAAATTAATGTTTAGTTTTTATTACTATAATGAGAAGCTATAGTGGTTCGTTTTTATATTTATGACTTATATATTAAAACTCGATTATGATCACATACCTCATTGTACTATTTTTTTTGAGTAAGATCAATTTTTTCCTCAAAACTTTTGTTTTATACGTTGTTTCCTTTCGGTTAAAAATAATTTTGTAAGAGTCATTGTATATTAATCATAAACTGTTATGTATGGAATATTATCAAAAAAAAATGGTAATTTCCGAGTGTAGATATTTGGGTCTAGTTGATTAGGGTAGATCTGATCTCTTGTACCTATTATCCTCGCTGAATGTAGTATTAATTATATGATAATGTAGAAAATAATGTTCATTATCACATGTTGATCAAGTTTGTAATTCTACTTAAACAGTGCTGGTACATCATCTGGCTTGGCCGTGCGAGCTTATTAGAGTTACTTTAGTAATTGTTCGCTAACTCGGGCCCTAGTCTGCGCTACACTTGTCTATTCTCTATACGGAGTTGTACTCCACATCTACGGGACTTTGTTTATTAAGGCTTTATTAGAAATTAGGCACGCTTCATCTCGGCAATGGAGCAATTACTCCCCGACCGACAGTCACGCTGTTTTTAATGCAATTATCCTAAGACGAAACGTATCTACCGTATGCACAACTTGGATCTCAACTGTCAATACCAGATGTGAGGGGTTACTAACCTAAACTAAATTTAATTTAATCTTACTTTGGCTTGACATACCGGCACACATCGAAAAATTTATATTCAAAAATTTAAACAGTTACTACATTACATATTTCATTAATTGTGGAGGAAATTTTAATTGTACTGGTATTTTAAAAGTGTTTGTAGATTAAAAAAGGACATAAGCAATAGGCACTAAGCTAGGAGTTTGCAAACATATGTTCTTAAGAACCAGGGCATGTAACCGGTTAAAAAAACCGGTTAATAAAAACCGGTAGCCGATATTTTCATCGAAAATTGCGAACATTAACCGTAATTTTAACCGATATTTTTCAGGCCGAAAATACCGGTAACCGTTAACTAACAAAAAAAATTAAGCGGTTTTAGCGAACATTAACCTTTATTTAATATCATTTAGCGAGAAAAAAAAAATATTTTTTTATATCTGTGTTTTCTATTTGTATTTGAACATGAGTCATGACAGTTTTTACAATTAACATTTTATTGGAGAGTCATAA